>CM076850.1:1745990-2345990 GCA_039519185.1 Astragalus membranaceus | reverse complement strand
TTTTGTGACCCGACTTTGGAGACTTATAACTTGAGCTACACAACTCCGATTTAAACGAAACCAGTGCCAAAACGACCGGCGTTAAGTCTACTTTCTATTGCAATCAGCCACCAATTTTTTGAGTCGACCAAACAGTGCCAGTTTACGAAAACACGAAACAGTGTTCAGAAAATACACAACACGATAAACTCCAAAATATAAGGCGTCCCGATTTCATCAAACCCCAACATACATAATAATCATCACATATTATAAATTCACACCACAATTAATTTCAGCAACATAACGATTCAATTTAACAATCACCCATAATACCAACCCCTAAATTATTAATCAAATAGGTTATTAGAGATGAAGGAGAGCCCCCTAACCTCATAATTGAAGAACACCTATCTCTTGGTGAGCAAGCCACCATCAAAATTCAGCAACTAAGATCCTCCTCTCCCTCCTTGGTGCATGTGAAATCTTCCTCTCTCACTCCTCTAGGGTTTTTGCGCCCTTCTTCTTTCTTCTCTCTCTCTTAGGGTGTCACGCCTCTCATCTCTCCAAGCCGTCCCACTCTCTCTATTTTTTCTAAAGTGTTGGAATGAATCACCAAACCCTAAGATTGGCATCATATAGGCGCCTAGCTTAATGGACATGGGCTTCCACTTAATGACCTAATCATGGGCTTCTCCTAATCCACTTCAACTCGCCACCACCATCTAAACCCAACCCTAGGTCCAATTATCCAAATAAATGATTCTATTTATTTAACACTCAAAACCCTAAATAATTAATTAAATCAATTAATTAATTATCTCCTACCACCTAAACCTCATTTAATTAACTAGAAAATTAATCTACTATTTTCGGGCTGTTACAAATGGTCACTCACATGAGCATTCACTTAACCTGAACATAACCCAAACATAACCAATCATAAGGCACTAACTTAACTTGGATCCAATCACAGTCAATTACCACTCAATTCAGGGCAATTCAATTGTAGTAACATTGGGGAAGGTGGAAGGAAGGATTAGAAAGCAATTGGAATCATTCGGAATGATTTAAAACACTTTTTAAAATAGGCAACCCGAAGACCACGCACGACTCGTGCGCCCATACACACGATTCGTGTGTGACTATCATTTATCGTGTCATTCCGTTCCGATCCGTAATTACTTCCCGATCGACACTACCACTTTAGTCATAGCCAAACATATAGAATTACAGTGCTCCCATCCTAGGGGAACCTTGGGGAGTGGATTGGAAGGGACTTAGGACCAATCGGAATAGCTTAGGACGTATTTCAAGATTTCGCATCAGAAGGATACGCACGGTCCGTGCGCCTTGGCACACGACCCGTGCGCGTTCTCAAAAACGGCACCATTGGTTCCAGAATCTCACGCACGACCCGTGACCAGAGGCACACGGTCCGTGCGTGACTAACAGTGTTTCAGAAAAACAGTTTTTACGTGTTCGTTCCCATTCCGATTGTTCCCGTGTCCATTCCGATTCACATCCGAACTTACCAATACATTAAAACAGTTATGGCAATCAATACAATCAGTCCAATCAATGACATAACAATCATAACATGCAATTTAATCCCAATTTCAGTCTAATGATCCATCGACTCCATAACTTAGAACGGTATTTTCGCAAACGATTCGACACCGGTTTTTCATAAAACGCGAGACTCAATATCTCAGAACACAACACATGATTTTAACAATCCTAGTGAGTATAGAACTCACCTTTTGACGATGACAAACAACCCACACCGAGACTTCACGATTACGATCACACGGTGACTCCAATTTCTCCCAAACCGCTCCAATTAACTTCCAACCGAAAACCCAGCCACTGAACTACTCGCTAGGTTGCTCCAATACGCGATTCAGGGACTAACAAGGGTTCTAACACTCATCCAACTCACATGCAACACTGATTTCAGAATTTGGTTAAGTGGAGCTTGGTGAGTCTTCAATGGTGGAATGTGGTGGAGGTTGGGGATGACTATGAACTTAGCATCAATGGAAAGGAAATAGGGAGCTGATTCAGAATATGTTGATAGATGAAGCATGCATGATGGTTTGAAGGAAACCCTCACCTCTTCTCCTCCTTCTTTCTCACGCCCCCTCCCTCTCTATTTTGCTGTTTTTGTGTTTCAGATTTTCCAATAAGTGATGTGTTTGTGTTTACCTTTCAGCTGGAAATGGGTTTATAAAGGGATAAGGTAAAAGACTACATTGCCCCTCACTTACACATTTCATTCCTAATGACTCCTATTAGCTTTAATAACTCAACCATGATGCAATAAACTCAATTTGTCACACAATTAAATTAATTGACAATCCAAACAATTTATTTTTCAAGCAACTCATTTATATCAATAAAATCATTTCACGCCAAAATAATTTAAATAGCGAAAATTGGGGATATTACAATCACCCCAACTTTTAAAAATTTTGTCCTCAAAATTGGACTAAGAAATACCTTTCGCCGAACTGTCGTCCGCTTTGCCCTTCTGAGCGTCCAACACATAAATTCTTCCGCGCGTGGGGGTAGAATTCTCTTCTCTGCTCCTTTTCTTCGCCGGACACTCGTGAGCGTAATGCCCTTCGCCTTTGCAGTAATAGCACACAGTTGACCCCAGGCGACACTCTCCACCGTGAGGTTTTCCGCATTTCGAACACTTAACGAACCTTGGAGATTCAGACACCACTGCTTGCTTTCCTTTGTTGGAGTTACTTTTTGGCTCCTCACTTGGGGTTGGCAATTCTAATGCCTTTTTCTTTTCCTTCCGATATGCCTTCCTTTCTTCATACATCCTGTTGAGATCTGCCTCTGCAACATAAGCTTGTTGCACCAATCCAGCATAACTAGTCATAGCATAAGAGCTAAGACCTTGGGCCACATCCGCACGAAGACTTGCCCTATACATCTGCATCTTCCACTCATCATTCGGAGCATGCTTTGCCAACTGATAAAACTGCGACAACCTTTCGAACCCTGGCGGTGAACTCACCCATCGACATCTCTCCTTGCCTCAGATTGATAAACTCGGCTTGCTTACTTAACTTCATCACCGGAGGGAAAAAGTGACCAATAAACATCTCCTTGAAGTTAACCCAGGTAACAGGAGTTCCCTGGTTCACCATCAAATCATGAGCATTGGTCCACCAGGTTTGAGCATCTTCCTCGAGCATATGGGCGGCAAAGAGAACCTTCTCTTCTTCGCTGCATTGAAGAGTCCTAAAAATCTTCTCCATCGAATCCAACCAGAAATGTGATACCATTACCTCAGGTCCTCCTTTGAAACTTTGGGGATTCATCTTCTGGAAACGAAAGTAAGCCCTATTCGGATCTTCCAGAGGAGGTTGTTGAACATTCGGTTGTTGCTGATTCATCCTCTCATGATGCATCTGGGTCATTTGATCCATCTGCTGTTTCTGCATTTGCATCATGTCATTCATCATCTTCTGTTGCGTCTCGATGACATTCTGCATCCATTCGGTATGAGGATCGACAGGGACGCTTCTCCTACTTCCACCAGCCATGATTCTGCGAAATATGCACAAAGTGTTTAGTTGATCAGGCTAAACGTCTAATAGCATACTAAGAGGAATCACACTTAGAGGACTTAAGAGACTCATGATTCTAAGCCCGACTAGGTCGAACTGCTCTGATACCAATTGTAACACCCCGTTAATTTCTAACTTGTAGAAACTACCGAAGCGCACTACTGGCATACATCAGAGTGACTTTCCTTTTAACATATTGAACACATACTAAACTTCGATGAATCACTCATCAAACGTGCTTAAAACAACTGAACTGCATATCAATAAAGTCGGCCCTTACACCCTCAACTAGTGTTCAATACTCAAAACCGAAAGTCTGCGGAAGCGATTTACAACTTGAAATTCATAAGTCGTACAATCGAGTAATCTTAAGGTACTAGATAGAAATACAGAAAATACAAGGGAAACTGAAATACAAGACATAAAGAGATAAAGATAGCGACTGCTCCTCAAGCATCTTCATAGCCATGCCTCACGGTCTTCAACTTTCCCTGCTTAACTGAAAAACAACAACAATGGATTGGGTGAGACAACTTGTCTCGGTGAGTTCTATCGCGACCCCTTACTAATCCTCTCGGTTCAATTATGCTTGATTCATTATTCGAAACTCCAAAACTCATAGTCCTCAAAGTTGACTATGTGGTGGTACTAATCTCAATCACTGAGCCTAAACCATGAACTAATCTCAATCACAGAGCCTAACAATGAACTATGACAAGTAGATAATTTTGACACTATGCTTGATCTATAAGACAATGGGTTGCAATCAAATCCTAAAACACAGTAACAGAGTTATTGAAAAGAGATTTCATACCTCTCAGCAGGTTGTCATTAGATGTGACGGTCTGAGCATTCAAAGTGTTGACTCGCCCCTGCCTAGGAGCATCTGGTGTTTCTTTGAAACTTTTCCTCGTTGGGCACTCGTTTGCATAGTGGCCCTCTTCATTACAATGATAGCACCTAATAGGCCTTTGCTGACAATCACCGTCGTGATGTCTTCCACACTTTGTACAATTTCTAAACTTCGATGAATTGAACTGTTGCACCTGATTCCCTTTATGATCGTCAGCATACATTTTCCTCAAATCCTCCTCAGCAACATACACTTGTTGCACTAAGGTAGGATAATTAACCAAAGTGTAAGAACTGAGTCCTTGGCTCACATCAGCTCGGAGACCTTCTTTGAACATTTGCATCTTCCACATATCATTTGGGGCATACCTCCCCAACTCATAGAACTGAGACAGTCTTTCAAATTTCGCAGCATATTCCCCAACTGACAAATCACCTTGCTTAAGATTCACAAACTCTGCTTGTTTACTCAGCTTCTTCACCGAAGGGAAATATTGCTTCAGAAACAATTCCTTGAAGTTGTCCCAAGTGAGGGGAGTTCCTTGGAGTTCCATCATTTGTCTTGCATTACACCACCAGGTGTGGGCATCTTCATTGAGCACATTTGCCGCACATATTACTTTCGCTTCTTCCCCGCATTGCAAGGTTTGAAAAATTTTCTCCATTGCATCAATCCAATAATAAGCAGTCATTGGATCTGGTCCACCCTTGTAAGTCGGGGGCTTCATCTTTTGAAATTGGAAATATGTCCGGTTAGGATCTTCTTGATGAGGTTGAACATTGGGCTGCTGCAGAGCCATTTGGTCGTGCTGCATTTGCAACATATCCTGCATCATCTTTTGCTGATTCTCAATAACATTCTGCATCCATTCAAATTGTGGATCAACAGGAGGAGGAACGCCTCTACCTCTTCTGGCCATGATTCTGCGAAATATGCACAAAGTATTAAGTTGATCAAGCTCAATGTCTAATAGCATACTAAGAAAATCACGACTGGAGAAAGCAAAGACCCTAAAAGCTAAGTCCGACTAGGTCGAACCGCTCTGATACCAACTGTAACACCCCGGTATATTTATTTGATAAAAACACCCGAGTGCACAACAATAAACATCAGAGATAAATATTCCTGCTTAGACACTGAATACCACTATAAAATTTTGCTGAAATATAACATAACCGTCTTATATACAAATAAGACCATACGGTGCTCAGACCATAAACTGTCAGCAACTATGGTAGTC
This sequence comes from Astragalus membranaceus, assembly GCA_039519185.1. NCBI lineage: Eukaryota > Viridiplantae > Streptophyta > Magnoliopsida > Fabales > Fabaceae > Astragalus > Astragalus membranaceus. The sequence goes on along the minus strand of CM076850.1, from coordinate 2,340,328 downwards.
AGAGTCATACAAGAAAGCGGAATGAAAGATAAACATAACACTAATGTCATGGTGTCATAATACATAGACAACAAGGGAAAAACATAAGCTTAAACATAAAAGCTAAATCTTCAGTATCCTCCCGAGTAATCATCTACTCGTGCCTCTTCGTTCTCCGCATTCCCTGTTTCTCTGTAAAACATCAACATATAAACAATGAGATACAATCTCAGTGAGTTCTACCGAGACCCCTACTAACACTCTCGGTTATATTATGAATCATTTGTAAAAAAATCAACCCGACACCGTCTGCGCGAACGCTAAACCCGGTGAATCGCATTGTAGTTGAATTTATAAATCAAGTCTCTATAACTTAGCACGACATCGACTGCGCGAACGCTACTCCCGGTGATTCGTACCGCATAACCGTTAACACGACACCGGCTGCGCGAACGCTACTCCCGGTAGACCGTGTCACCTAACCTTTAATACGACACCGGCTGCGCGAACGCTACTCCCGATGAATCGTATCGTTTAACCTTTAACGCGACACCGACTGCGCGAACGCTACTCCCGGTGGATCGCATCCTTTAACATTTAACGTCACACCGACTGCGCGAACGCTACTCCCGGTGGACCGTATCTTTTAACTTTTAGCGTCACAACGACTGCGCGAACGCTACTCCCGGTGGACCGTATCCTTTGACATTTAATTCGCACTTAAATTAAAAATCCAGGTTCACACTCGTACTCTAGCTGACCACTTTTCGACACAATTTTCAATATCAAAAACAGTTCATTTTGCCTTAAAAATAGAATATTCAGTTAGGCCTCTGAATAAGCTTTCCAACGCATCTTAGAACACCTCAATCGGGTTCCGGAATCAAAAGATATCGCGAAAACAAAAACAGTGTACAGTTGCTGAAAATCTGCAAAGCGTCGCGACGCGAACTGCTACCGTCGCGACGCGAAAAACGACAGAAACATTTTGCGTGACAAAACTGCACTTGGTCGCGACGCGATGCCCTGCGGGTCACGACGCGATGGGGGTCTCTCTGGTGCAGATTTTGCGATTTTCGCGAAATCCGCTATTCCGCTCAATTCCGATTCTCGTTCCGACTGAAAACAGATTTGACAACCAATACAATAGACCCAATACAAACCACACAATCAATCAATCCAATCAAAAACTCAATCAAGACGAATTTTACCAAAATACGACATATTCCGAAATAACGGTTTTTGACCCAAAAGTTCTCGAACGATTCTCGTTCCGACCGAAAACAGATTTCACAACCATAAAAACAGTCTTAATCAAAGTCACACAATCAATCAAATCAATCAAAAACTCAATCAAAACGAATTGTATTAAAATGCGACATATTTTCAAATAACGGTTTTCGTTTCAAAATCTCTCGAAATCAATTAACGTAAAAACTAACGAGACACAAAACATCCTAAGCGTGAGTAAAACTCACCCTCGAAGCGAGAGCCGATATCAAGCCGAAATCACCGAGACACCAAAAATCCCCAATCGAACCCTAGGATCTCCAATCCGCTCCAAACTTCGAATTTAGCTTCAATCCGCTTACAATCGTTGTTGGGCTTGCTGCTAGACACGATTCAACCATCAAAATCAACTCAAATTCGGATTCCCCCACAAAACCCTAAGAAAACGAAATGCAAAAAGGGAGAGGAAAATGGAACCTTAGCTTACCTAGCTTGGAATGGTGGGAGGGGAAGCAAAGATGATGATGAAGATGATAGTTTGGGATGATGGGTGGAGCTCCTCTTCTTCTTCTTCTTCTTCTTCTTCTTCTTTTCCCCTTTCTCTTCCTTTCTCCTTTTCTCTTCTTTCTTCTCTGCTTCACGCTTCTTTCTCTCTTTTCCCTTCTCTTCTTTCTTTTATTTTCTCATTCAACACACACACACACACACACACACACACACACACATATTTAATTAATAAATAAGTGGTAGCGTGGTCCAATTACCATTTTGATCCTAATCCCTTAATTCGATTCCAGAACTTCCTTGATCCGTATTATCTGGTTAACGATCTAATGACATCCATTAAATGATTTTAGCACTCAATAAATTTACCAGTCAAGTACTAAATTATTCTTATTGGGTTAACATCCAAATAATTCGCCTAATTATTTTGAGGATTGTCATACCCCAATTTTGTCCGGCTTAGGGCAAAACCCTAATTTTCAACCAAAAATAAGTAAATCAAGTCTTGGCATTCGTCCTAGAGGTTAGGGAGAGCATCATGCTTGCATCTTAGAAGTTTCAGAATGCATTTTAGGGTTAGAAAAGCATTGCATGGCATTTTAGAGCACTTTAGAGCATTTCTAGGGTTTCTAGGGTTTTTCCTCGTTCAAAGGGTATTTTGGTAATTTCGCCAAAAAGACGTATTTTCTCATCACGCATGCATTTCTAGGGTTTTAGAGTCATCCAAAAGGTCTCAGGATCATTGTTAGAGTGGAAATGAAGTTTGGAGCAAAATCAGGGTTTTTGGGACCAAAAGGGCATTTTGGTCATTTCTCACAAAAGGGCTTATAAAAATAATTTTGTATGAAAATATTTTTCAAAAAAAGCCTCATGCATGAAAATAATTTTTTAGGAAGTATAAAATTGATTTTATCATGCATATAATGTATTCTTGATGAATAAGGAAATAATCGATTACGTCATATCCTTCCTTCAAGCAAATAATCGATTATCTACTCTGAAAATCAAGCAAATAATCGATTATCTACTTGAAAATCAAGAGGATAATCGATTATCCACTCTGAAATGCAAAGGAGATAATCGATTATCTACTCTGAAATAATTCAGGAGCATAATCGATTATCCCATATTCTCACTAAGGACCATAATCGATTATCACCTATTTTGGAAAGTTTCTATGATTTTGGAAAGTGCCTAATCGATTACATACTTCTCTTCTTCAATCCTATAATCGATTATCCTCCTGAAAAGTGTTCAGGAGCATAATCGATTATCCTCCTTTATAACTAACCATCATAATCGATTATCAACATTTTTGGAAAGTACCTAATCGATTAATTCAAGCACCTAATCGATTATCAGTCTAAAAACAATTGAACACATAATCGATTATGCATACCAAGTGTGTTTTAAAATAATCGATTAGCCTATTTCCTAAAATAGATTAAATCTGATTTCCTATAAATAGGCACCTCGTTTTTCATTTCAAGACACGGATTACACACATTTTCACCACAATTTCACAACGCCTCTCTGCTTCTCAGACACAGATTTTCACGAGATCAGAGAAAAAACCCATTTTTCTCGAAATCTCTCACATTTTAAAAAAAACTCTTCTACGCTTTATTTTTTCGCTCTATTCGTTCCGTTGGTCCGTCTGAGCTGATCTTCTGCAAGAGTTAGTTGGAGTTGCGTTCTTCAAGTGGTAGTATCTGCCTTCATCAGAGGTATTTCTGTCTTTATATTTGTTAATATTTAATCATTGTGATCCATGCCAAAATTGCCCTATGTGATTTAGCTTAGTTATAGTGTCATTGTTGATGATGAACCACATGATTCCCACTTATGCCTAGTGCATCATGTTCTAAGTGGTGAAGATGGTCTCAGATGATTCAACCTCCCCCTTTCAAACCCTTTTAGTTTATATGTTGTTTAAGTTGATGATTGGCAATGTGATTCACACTTGTGCACTTGTGCACTTAATCTTAAGTGTGAGGATTGACCAAAGTGATTCAACATTCTTTGATACTTTGGTCGCTAAATAATTTGCTTGCTTATGCTGGCCAATGATCATGATTGAGGCAACTTTTTTGCTTGAGCTTACAGCGTCATCGTCTACTCTCATATAGAATATCATCAATACTTAGATAGGTCCATTCCTTACATTGCATCTTCCACTAGATGTGCATTTAGATTCCCTTGCGTTTTGTAGAAATATTTGAGTATGGTTCTCGCCTAGCATCTTCCACTAGATGTGCATTTAGATTCAATCTTGCCTACTCTTGTATTTTTGCTTGATGCCCAATTCAAGTTCCCTCCTTGCCTATCTATGCGTTGTGATCTACTATGTGTAGTTTAGACTTGATTTTTGTTTGCGAATTCAAATATTGTTGCTTAATGATTTGATTCCGCTGATTGCATTATGCTTGAATCCACCAATTCTTTCTTGCATTCATTGTTTTCATTTCTAAAACGACCTGGCACAAAAAACGGTTACTAGTGGCAATCCATCACAACCTTTGTTGGTTTGATTGCCATGAAAGCCTCAATTTCAAAAGAATTGTCGTAAGCATAAAGCAAGCTACTAGTGATAATCCATCACAACCTTTGTTGGTTTGATTATCATGAACGCGTCCAATTTCAAAAAGCATTTTTCTAAGTATCAAAGAATCAAAAACAAGTTATTAGCGGTGGCCCATCATAACCATTGTTAGTTTAATCATCAAAGCAAAAAGACTTTCATTTTTAAGGCTCGTTAGAACTACGTCGCTTTGATTCCCATTTGGGATACGTAGGAGCGAGTCAAATTCTCGTCAAGCGCAACCATAAAAAGTTTAGCATTTGCATAACAAAAAGAAAAGAGTTATTTTCATCACTTTTGCAAACCAAGATCATTTTCAGGACGAAAACCTTTTCATTTCTAAAAACATTTTCAACCCATTGTCGCTAGTGGCTAATCAGAACCTTTGTTCGTCTAGCCATTGGTAGCAATGTCTTTTTCCCAAAAGAACAACAAGCGATGATCACTCATAACCTTTGTTATCTTGATCATTCGTGCCAATCAATCTCTTTCGAAAACCACTTTCAAAAAGACAAATAAAAAACGGGTTGCTACTAATAGTCAATCAGAACCTTTGTTCGTCTGACTGGCGGTAGTGACTCTCATTTTCAAGAGTACTTAGCGGTGATTACCCATAACATTGGTTAGTTTAATCATTCACTAAATGCTCGTCCTATTTCAAAAAAACTCAATAAAAAGATAAAAAAAACAAAAACTTTTCAAAACCAAAAAAGAAGAACTACGTAGCTTTGAATTCTCCATCGCACCGGGAGATACGTAGGAGCGGGTCACATCCCGTCAAGCATAACAAATAAAAATCATTTTCACAATAAGTTTTCAAACAATCATTTTCAAAAGAACCAAGAACTACGTAGCTTTGAATTCTCCATCGCACCGGGAGATACGTAGGAGCGGGCCATGTCCCGTCAAGCACGTTTTTTCTAAAAAACCATTTTTTCCCCTTTTTCATAACAAATAAAGATTTTCATTAAGAATTTCTCAATAAGAAGTAGAGAGGCAAAATTAAGTATTTTCAAGTCAACACACTAAAACCACACATTTAATTAAAGGTTCCCTCTCAGTAGAGAGGATGTGTGGGGTGCTAACACCTTCCTTGCGCGTAATCGACCCCCGAACCCTAATCTCTAGTTTCGCAAGACCAATCGCTTTCCAAAAAAGGTTTTCCTAATATTTTCCTTAATAAATATTGGTGGCGGCTTCATTGTCTTAGGAAAACTTGTGAACGAGGAAGGTTCTCCCTCGGGGACTTTTTCGGGCGCAACAGCTGGCGACTTCACTGGGGATTAAAAAAAACTTTTTTCAAAAAGTGGGTCAAGCCTAATTAATTAAGTGTGTGGTTTGTGTGATTGATTTGAACATCTTGCTTTGCCTCTATTCTTCTTCTTTTTCATAAGCATGTTGCATCCATGTGCATTCTTCTTCTATGTTTGCTTTTGTTTAAAATAATAGATAGCTACTTCTTTGCTTAAATGCTTAGTTCCCTCATGCATATTTCCCCTCTCTTGTCATGTCCCCTTCTTCTCAGCTCCCTTTCTGAGGTAAGTAATGTGTTTGTTGTTGACACCCTAGATTAGTTGAATTTGATTGATATTGAACCCTAGGGTAGACGACATGTTATTGATTTCTATTGTCTGGACTGTTCTGGATTTTCATTTGCAGGTAGGGTAGTTTTTTAAGGAAATGCCCTTCGCACACACACACTTGTACCTTGAGGCTACATGATTAGAGAAAGAGACCATAACCCAGGTCTGTTAGGATACCATAGGATGAATGGATTCGAGTAGTGGGAGCCCATCAGGACCTTTGTCCGTTTGGCTACTTACGAAAGTTTCAATCAGAGTTGTGCTCTTTCATGATGCCTCGTACCTAGCAGTTTGCTGCATTTACGGGGATTTTCATGAGAGGGACTGTGGCTCTGATGACCTTTGTGAGGGTGTGAATAGAGCTACATGAGAAGACTATCCCTAAAGTGCCTTAGATCATAGGTTCTACCCCCTTTTAGGTCACAAGGGCTTTCCAAATTGTGTGCTGCATTGTTGCATTCAGTTCAATCAATTTTTCCTTCAAAATCTTCGAAAATAAAAAAGATATGCTTTCCCTTTTCAATAAACGCCTATATGAGGTGGCATATAGTGTGGAAATTTTCAAATTACCACCTGTAAATATCCTCTTTCTGCAAAAACACAAAAAAGAAGCACCATTGCATCATTGCATCATCGCATCATTTGCATTGCATAAAATTCCAATTTTGAAAAAAAAAAAACATTCATCTTGCATTCATTACATAAAGATAAAACAAAAAAAAAAAAACAATTATCATCTGCATTTCATTTATGATCATGCAAAAAAATCCTTGTCAAGTTCATCCAAGACGAGGCATTCATGCATAAGCATTATTTCAAAAAAAAGACACAGTAGAACTACGTAAGCTTTGATTCCTCATTACAATGGGGATACGTAGGAACGGGTCATACCCCGTCAAGCACATTTTTCTAAAACCTTTTTTCCAATAAATCATTTGCATCTCCACATAGTTTTCAAAATCATGAAAAGTTTCCGATGCATGCATTTCCTCTAAACAAAGGGAAAAATAGAAAAGCTCTTCATGTAAAAACTCAATGAGTAAAAGTGCACCTTCGAATGACGAAGGGTAATATCTCAAATTTGTTTGTGCACTACAAATTTGAGATGTTACTCCACGATATCGGGGCACTTTGACCCTATCAAGTGAGGTTTGTTTTCACATAAGAGAATAAGTTTGAGTTAACCAAATGTCGAAGCATTTCAGTATATTGCGTGAAGTATTGAGTCAGGATCCACTCAATGTTTCATGCAAGTTACTCAGAGTAACGACAATTGGTTGCCTCACGACATCATTTCTACAAAAAAAAGGAGGAGGCATTGACATTTCATATCTCGTCTTGCTTCTAAAGAATAAGAACCATTTTGAAAATATCATTCTTGCATGCCTAGGAATTTCATTTTTCATCTTGCATCAAAAACACTCGAAAATCTTTTAGAACAATTCCACTTCCCAAGTGGTCATTTTCCTTGCATTTTCATCATGTTTGCATACATGCATTTTTCTCTATCTCATTTAGGTTTGTCAAGAGTGCATTCTCCGCACGTGTGCGTTTCATGTCTTATTAGGAGCGCGTTTCATGCATTATTGTTGTCCTTTTCACACATCGTAAAAAAAAAAAAATCATCATTTAGAAAAAAGCATCATTCCTGCATCTTTCATCATTCAAAAGAAAAAGGAGGCATCAGCATTTCATATCTTGTCTTGCCTCTTGCATCATTCATCACCCAAAGATGCATTGGCATTTCATATTTCGTCTTGCACAAAAAGAAAGCATCAAAAAGAAAAAACTTTTAGAATAATCACACCTTTCAAGTAGACATGCTTTCATTTCATCTTCATCATGTATACATCATAATGTTTTCATCCATGCATTGCGTACAACAAAAATGTTGTGATGAGAGACGAGATGTTCTTGCAAAGTAATCTTTCCTTTTTGGAAAAGTTTACCCTCACTCATTTGCAAACTCAAGGTGTTCCAAGGCACTCAGTTTTTCACATCAATAGCTCATTTGTATTTCCTTCAAAAAAGGGGATTACATCTCATCCATTCCATGATAAAAGACCGAAACAGTTCATCAAAAAGTTTTTATATCATGTTTTAACCAATGTTAATTCTCTGTGAAGCGTTCTTCTAGTAAGCATGCATGCCACGTGCAGTTTCTCTTGTTTGAGTCAGTCAATTTCCTTCATTTATCATCATTCCCCATCCAAGTCTAATCCCGCCCCGTCCACCCCTAAAGCGCATATTCTCTCCCATCAGTGCATACTTGACTTTTGGTTCATTCCCACTAACACTTTAAGTCCTCCATGCTAGGGCAATTCTGTGATCACTAATTTTCCTTGTCGGTATCATATTCCCTTAGTGCAAGTCTTTCTAAAAAATATAATAAATAAAAAAGATAAAATAAGCTCGCTAGGTTGAAAACCCGCAAAGGGCGGCCTAGGCAAAAATGAGCGCCCGGTGGATTGAAAACTCGCAAAGAGCGGTCCAGGCAAAAATTAGGGCACAAAAAAAGGGAAAATAAAAGAGCAAAGACATGAAGATAGATAAATTATTGTCCTAAAGTTAAGTCTTACAGAAATAAGTAATCAGGATTTGAAATGAAATTTAGCCTTCTCTCCACACCCTCAAGAACCTAAAATCCCAGAAAGACCATTCCCTACCCCTCTTAAGCTAAAGATTCAAAATCACAAAAACACCCTTTGTCACCCATCTTAAGCCAAGAAAAGCCCAAGATATCCCCATCACTCCGGACAAGGGTTAATTCCACATCAAAGATGGTGTATCATTCTCACCCAAGTCAAAAGGAAAGGAAATCCGCAAAAGGAGGGGAATAACAAAGTTTCAAAAAGGAGAATTCCAAAGTGAAGAAAGGAAGACAAATGGAGTATAAATTAAGAGTCAATACGTTTTTCCATAAAGCATAAGAGCTCCCCTCCCAAAAAGCCCTCAATTCATTGGGTTTAACCATCTCTTCTTTCATAAAGCCTTTAAACACCTCATTGGGTACAACCATCCCCAAACACCTCATCAAACCTAGTAACTATCCCCTCCATAAACCATTGACCATCGGCCAACGCTGAATAAGACCCATCCTCCCATCAACCCCAAACACTCCGATAAGCCCAATCATCCCTTCTCCACAAAACATCACAATCCTGCAAAGTCCATTTCGATCAATGACCGGTTGCTTTCGTTTTATCAAATTTTAATTTTAGGACAAATAAGTTTATCTGTTTACAATGTGTTGGCTCAAAAAGAAAAACAAACAGTCAGAAAAAAGAAAGCTGACAAAATAAAAAAGAGGGACTTGCACTCCAAAGCACATTCAAGATGCATTAAAATAAGGTTTAGTGATCACCAGGTAAGGATTCTTTCGCACCAAAAAGTCAAGACATCAGTAGAGAACCAAAGATTTACACTGAGGACACCACTCAGATCTAAAAGTTGGGGCATCCCCTTCACCTCTCACACCACTCAACTTTGGGGAGGTTTGTTCATTGCCCACCCCATTCATATATTACCCTCAGTTCATAACCGTCACCATAACTCTGCCGCCTTTCACAACCTCACTCAAAGAAACCATTTGAAATGTCATTCGAAAGTGGGCCAAGTACGTTCCCATTCCTTCACCTCATTCATTCCTATATCCTAAACAAGGCCTTGTCATTCTAATTGGGGCAGCTTTGTCCTTGTTATGACTGGGGCAACATCAAACTTTCTGGGTTGAGACAAAATCTCTTTGATCCACCTTCCCTTTCAAAAGCCGAAGCATTCCCAATTCATCACCTTCTACGCCCCTAGTTATTGTCACCACTAGACAGGGGCAAACTATTCAAAGACCTGAATTGGGGCAATCTTGTATCTCTTGAGCCCTCATGAGCTTCGGCAACAACCATGTCTGTCATTCCTTCACTTGCCATAAAAGTCCATGCCCTAAACCAATTCCAAGTTAACTGACTCATTCATTCACATTTGCACTCCTATGCATGCTTACTAGATAATGCTTCAAAGGAGAGAACACAAGTTGTTTACGTGATATCTAAAATTCAGTCATCATGGAAAGAAAGAGAAAACAAGTGAGGTTGTTTGTAAATAAAAACCTTGAGAACACCAGAGTTTGAGTCAAATTCAATTTTTCAACAGAATGGTCAATAATCATCTCAAGTCCTTGCATTCGAAGTCTCGCATCTCATCATCACAAAAATGTTTACCTCATGCATCTAGGCATTATAGCATATGCATCAAAGCATTACATTTGCATCTTCACATTTTGTGCATTCACCACATAGCAAAAAGAAAAAAACATTCCACGTCAGCTGCACAGAAAAAGCAGAAATCTTTTCATTGCATTGGCATCACATTAATGTTTGCACAAAATCATTGCATGTCATTCATTACTAGAGCATTACATTTAGCATCAGAAAAAGCAAAGAAAGCAAAAAGAAAACAAAGAAAAGACAAAAGCATTCCATGTCATTCATCATTTCACAAAGCATTCATTTGTCATTCAATCATCAAACATTAAAACAGTGCATATGCATCATATTAACGTTAGCATTTCCATAAAAGAAAAAGAACAAGAATCATTGCATCAAACATCAGAGCATTGCATTTTGCATTTCATAGAAGAAGCAAAAAGAAACAAACAGAAGTTAGAACAGGAGCATTTCATTCATCAAAGCATCAATCACCGCATACATTTGCATTCAAACACCAAAACAATACAGTTGCATCACATCATACTTGCATCTCATAGAAGAAAAGAAAGCTAAAGCATCCCATGTCATTCATCATTTCATGTTATTCATCAGCAATATTCACAAAAGGCAAAGAAGGAAGAGTTTTCCATTGCATGTCATCTGCCATTTCATTACATATCATCAAACACCAAAATGTTGCATTCGCATACCTGCACTTCATAAAAAGAGCAAAAGAAAAGAAGAAGAGAAAAGCAAAAGAATAAATAAAGTCAGGCATTGCATTCATCAAGCATATGGAACAGTAGAAGATCATGCATTCATCCGACATAGACAAAAGAAATAAGGAGCTCATCATTCATCATAAGAAAAAAGAAAACAGCAATCATGGCATTTGCATTGCATGCATTTGTTCATTTTCAGCTACAGGTACAAAGAGAGGATGAGCACTTCGGTGTTAGACCTCGCCCCCAGATTCCAGAAAATGTTCCCCAAGTTGGGAGTTCAGAAAGAAAAAAAGAAAAGAGAGAAATAGAAAAGAAAGAGAGAAAAGAAGAGAGAGCGCTCAAGCGCGCATTGCGGATTGGAGCACAGAGATCATCGCTCCCTTCTGCCCAGGTCTCACATCGTGTACGAGCAACGCGATGGACCGCAGCCCCATGTGAGGTTCAACGGAATAGTTGTATCAGCCTAAGATACAGTGGACGCCGTGCATTGATCAGTATATCAGTTCCGGAGCTGATAACGATCCCCCCCGGTCGCTCGAAAAGGCCAACAGGAAGAGCGTGCTCCTCAAAGCCACGTGCAAACTCGGATTCGTCAAGAGTTCGTTTAAGGATTACAGGTTTTAGGCAGCCTGGGCAATTTACCGCTTTCTGCACGCAAGTGCCCATTTTACTTTTCTGTTTGCACGCCAAGTGCCCATTTACTTTTCTATCTGCACGCAAGTGCCCATTTTACCTTTCTGTCTGCACGCAAGTGCCCATTTTACTTTTCTGTCTGCACGTAAGTGCCCATTTACTTTTCTGTCTGCACGCAAGTGCCCATTTTACTTTTCTGTCTGCACGCAAGTGCCCATTTTACTTTTCTGTCTGCACGTAAGTGCCCATTTACTTTTCTGTCTGCACGCAAGTGCCCATTTTACCTTTCAGTCTGCACGTCAGTGTTCATTTACTGTTTTCGCATCAACACGAAAGTGTCTATCTTTCCACAAAAAAAAAAAGGGAAAAAAGAAAAAAAAAGAAATTCGGATTTCTCCAAATGGACAAAATTGGTATAATTTCTGAATTCTTTATTTCTATTTTACCTTCGAAATATGTCTCGCGCAATTCATATTTCTTGGTAAAATCCAAATAAAGAGGGGCAGCTGTCATACCCCAATTTTGTCCGGCTTAGGGCAAAACCCTAATTTTCAACCAAAAATAAGTAAATCAAGTCTTGGCATTCGTCCTAGAGGTTAGGGAGAGCATCATGCTTGCATCTTAGAAGTTTCAGAATGCATTTTAGGGTTAGAAAAGCATTGCATGGCATTTTAGAGCACTTTAGAGCATTTCTAGGGTTTCTAGGGTTTTTCCTCGTTCAAAGGGTATTTTGGTAATTTCGCCAAAAAGACGTATTTTCTCATCACGCATGCATTTCTAGGGTTTTAGAGTCATCCAAAAGGTCTCAGGATCATTGTTAGAGTGGAAATGAAGTTTGGAGCAAAATCAGGGTTTTTGGGACCAAAAGGGCATTTTGGTCATTTCTCACAAAAGGGCTTATAAAAATAATTTTGTATGAAAATATTTTTCAAAAAAAGCCTCATGCATGAAAATAATTTTTTAGGAAGTATAAAATTGATTTTATCATGCATATAATGTATTCTTGATGAATAAGGAAATAATCGATTACGTCATATCCTTCCTTCAAGCAAATAATCGATTATCTACTCTGAAAATCAAGCAAATAATCGATTATCTACTTGAAAATCAAGAGGATAATCGATTATCCACTCTGAAATGCAAAGGAGATAATCGATTATCTACTCTGAAATAATTCAGGAGCATAATCGATTATCCCATATTCTCACTAAGGACCATAATCGATTATCACCTATTTTGGAAAGTTTCTATGATTTTGGAAAGTGCCTAATCGATTACATACTTCTCTTCTTCAATCCTATAATCGATTATCCTCCTGAAAAGTGTTCAGGAGCATAATCGATTATCCTCCTTTATAACTAACCATCATAATCGATTATCAACATTTTTGGAAAGTACCTAATCGATTAATTCAAGCACCTAATCGATTATCAGTCTAAAAACAATTGAACACATAATCGATTATGCATACCAAGTGTGTTTTAAAATAATCGATTAGCCTATTTCCTAAAATAGATTAAATCTGATTTCCTATAAATAGGCACCTCGTTTTTCATTTCAAGACACGGATTACACACATTTTCACCACAATTTCACAACGCCTCTCTGCTTCTCAGACACAGATTTTCACGAGATCAGAGAAAAAACCCATTTTTCTCGAAATCTCTCACATTTTAAAAAAAACTCTTCTACGCTTTATTTTTTCGCTCTATTCGTTCCGTTGGTCCGTCTGAGCTGATCTTCTGCAAGAGTTAGTTGGAGTTGCGTTCTTCAAGTGGTAGTATCTGCCTTCATCAGAGGTATTTCTGTCTTTATATTTGTTAATATTTAATCATTGTGATCCATGCCAAAATTGCCCTATGTGATTTAGCTTAGTTATAGTGTCATTGTTGATGATGAACCACATGATTCCCACTTATGCCTAGTGCATCATGTTCTAAGTGGTGAAGATGGTCTCAGATGATTCAACCTCCCCCTTTCAAACCCTTTTAGTTTATATGTTGTTTAAGTTGATGATTGGCAATGTGATTCACACTTGTGCACTTGTGCACTTAATCTTAAGTGTGAGGATTGACCAAAGTGATTCAACATTCTTTGATACTTTGGTCGCTAAATAATTTGCTTGCTTATGCTGGCCAATGATCATGATTGAGGCAACTTTTTTGCTTGAGCTTACAGCGTCATCGTCTACTCTCATATAGAATATCATCAATACTTAGATAGGTCCATTCCTTACATTGCATCTTCCACTAGATGTGCATTTAGATTCCCTTGCGTTTTGTAGAAATATTTGAGTATGGTTCTCGCCTAGCATCTTCCACTAGATGTGCATTTAGATTCAATCTTGCCTACTCTTGTATTTTTGCTTGATGCCCAATTCAAGTTCCCTCCTTGCCTATCTATGCGTTGTGATCTACTATGTGTAGTTTAGACTTGATTTTTGTTTGCGAATTCAAATATTGTTGCTTAATGATTTGATTCCGCTGATTGCATTATGCTTGAATCCACCAATTCTTTCTTGCATTCATTGTTTTCATTTCTAAAACGACCTGGCACAAAAAACGGTTACTAGTGGCAATCCATCACAACCTTTGTTGGTTTGATTGCCATGAAAGCCTCAATTTCAAAAGAATTGTCGTAAGCATAAAGCAAGCTACTAGTGATAATCCATCACAACCTTTGTTGGTTTGATTATCATGAACGCGTCCAATTTCAAAAAGCATTTTTCTAAGTATCAAAGAATCAAAAACAAGTTATTAGCGGTGGCCCATCATAACCATTGTTAGTTTAATCATCAAAGCAAAAAGACTTTCATTTTTAAGGCTCGTTAGAACTACGTCGCTTTGATTCCCATTTGGGATACGTAGGAGCGAGTCAAATTCTCGTCAAGCGCAACCATAAAAAGTTTAGCATTTGCATAACAAAAAGAAAAGAGTTATTTTCATCACTTTTGCAAACCAAGATCATTTTCAGGACGAAAACCTTTTCATTTCTAAAAACATTTTCAACCCATTGTCGCTAGTGGCTAATCAGAACCTTTGTTCGTCTAGCCATTGGTAGCAATGTCTTTTTCCCAAAAGAACAACAAGCGATGATCACTCATAACCTTTGTTATCTTGATCATTCGTGCCAATCAATCTCTTTCGAAAACCACTTTCAAAAAGACAAATAAAAAACGGGTTGCTACTAATAGTCAATCAGAACCTTTGTTCGTCTGACTGGCGGTAGTGACTCTCATTTTCAAGAGTACTTAGCGGTGATTACCCATAACATTGGTTAGTTTAATCATTCACTAAATGCTCGTCCTATTTCAAAAAAACTCAATAAAAAGATAAAAAAAACAAAAACTTTTCAAAACCAAAAAAGAAGAACTACGTAGCTTTGAATTCTCCATCGCACCGGGAGATACGTAGGAGCGGGTCACATCCCGTCAAGCATAACAAATAAAAATCATTTTCACAATAAGTTTTCAAACAATCATTTTCAAAAGAACCAAGAACTACGTAGCTTTGAATTCTCCATCGCACCGGGAGATACGTAGGAGCGGGCCATGTCCCGTCAAGCACGTTTTTTCTAAAAAACCATTTTTTCCCCTTTTTCATAACAAATAAAGATTTTCATTAAGAATTTCTCAATAAGAAGTAGAGAGGCAAAATTAAGTATTTTCAAGTCAACACACTAAAACCACACATTTAATTAAAGGTTCCCTCTCAGTAGAGAGGATGTGTGGGGTGCTAACACCTTCCTTGCGCGTAATCGACCCCCGAACCCTAATCTCTAGTTTCGCAAGACCAATCGCTTTCCAAAAAAGGTTTTCCTAATATTTTCCTTAATAAATATTGGTGGCGGCTTCATTGTCTTAGGAAAACTTGTGAACGAGGAAGGTTCTCCCTCGGGGACTTTTTCGGGCGCAACAAGGATGTTACATTCTCCCCAACTTGAAAGAATTTTGTCCTCAAAATTTGAACAACCATTCCTCGAGATGATTAATACGGATATCGAGTCCGCATATCGTCTTCCAATTTCTTAAGTTCCAATTTAGCGACCTTCTTCCTTAATCGGGATAGATCTTCTGCCCATTCAGCGCATCAACTACAACATTGGTCTTTCTTGGATGATACTTCACTCAAGGTCATAAGCAATGTACAACCTCATGCTACCTTCCTTCTTTTGACTAGCAACACTGGAACATCCCACGGAGACGCACTCGGTCGAATGAACTTCTTTGTTATCCACTCTTTAAGTTAGGATTTCAATTCCTCTACTTATAAGGAAAACATTCGACAAGGAACTATACGGATTGACCCGATAATCGGAATCCATGCTATTGAGAATTCTACCTCTCACTATGGAAGTACGGAAGAAACTTCATCCTTTATAACATACAGAAATTCATTCACTAGTTGAATAGACGACAATCCTAAACACGGAAAGATGTTCATACTCCCCATATGCAACAAATAGATTATACCACCAAATTTCTGTCTCCTATGACAAGTAGATAATTTTGACACTATGCTTGATCTATAAGACAATGGGTTGCAATCAAATCCTAAAACACAGTAACAGAGTTATTGAAAAGAGATTTCATACCTCTCAGCAGGTTGTCATTAGATGTGACGGTCTGAGCATTCAAAGTGTTGACTCGCCCCTGCCTAGGAGCATCTGGTGTTTCTTTGAAACTTTTCCTCGTTGGGCACTCGTTTGCATAGTGGCCCTCGTCATTACAATTAATGATAGCACCTAATAGGCCTTTGCTGACAATCACCGCCGTGATGTCTTCCACACTTTGTACAATTTCTAAACTTCGATGAATTGAACTGTTGCACCTGATTCCCTTTATGATCGTCCTCATTGAATTGTCTGCCTGGACTAGAAGATTCAGCCATCTTCTTCTTACCTTTCCAATAATCCTTTCTTTCAGCATACATTTTCCTCAAATCCTCCTCAGCAACATACGCTTGTTGCACTCAGGCAGGATAATTAACCAAAGTGTAAGAACTGAGTCCTTGGCTCACATCAGCTCGGAGACCTTCTTTGAACATTTGCATCTTCCACATATCATTTGGGGCATACCTCCCCAATTCATAGAACTGAGACAGTCTTTCAAATTTCGCAGCATATTCCCCAACTGACAAATCACCTTGCTTAAGATTCACAAACTCTGCTTGTTTACTCAGCTTCTTCACCGAAGGGAAATATTGCTTCAGAAACAATTCCTTGAAGTTGTCCCAAGTGAGGGGAGTTCCTTGGAGTTCCATCATTTGTCTTGCATTACACCACCAGGTGTGGGCATCTTCATTGAGCACATTTGCCGCACATATTACTTTCTCTTCTTCCCCGCATTGCAAGGTTTGAAAAATTTTCTCAATTGCATCAATCCAATAATAAGCAGTCATTGGATCTGGTCCACCCTTGTAAGTCGGGGGCTTCATCTTTTGAAATTGGAAATATGTCCGGTTAGGATCTTCTTGATGAGGTTGGACATTGGGCTGCTGCAGAGCCATTTGGTCGTGCTGCATTTGCAACATATCCTGCATCATCTTTTGCTGATTCTCAATAACATTCTGCATCCATTCAAATTGTGGATCAACAGGAGGAGGAACGCCTCTACCTCTTCTGGCCATGATTCTGCGAAATATGCACAAAGTATTAAGTTGATCAAGCTCAATGTCTAATAGCATACTAAGAAAATCACGACTGGAGAAAGCAAAGACCCTAAAAGCTAAGTCCGACTAGGTCGAACCGCTCTGATACCAACTGTAACACCCCGGTATATTTATTTGATAAAAACACCCGAGTGCACAACAATAAACATCAGAGATAAATATTCCTGCTTAGACACTGAATACCACTATAAAATTTTGCTGAAATATAACATAACCGTCTTATATACAAATAAGACCATACGGTGCTCAGACCATAAACTGTCAGCAACTATGGTAGTCAGAGTCATACAAGAAAGCGGAATGAAAGATAAACATAACACTAATGTCATGGTGTCATAATACATAGACAACAAGGGAAAAACATAAGCTTAAACATAAAAGCTAAATCTTCAGTATCCTCCCGAGTAATCATCTACTCGTGCCTCTTCGTTCTCCGCATTCCCTGTTTCTCTGTAAAACATCAACATATAAACAATGAGATACAATCTCAGTGAGTTCTACCAAGACCCCTACTAACACTCTCGGTTATATTATGAATCATTTGTAAAAAAATCAACCCGACACCGTCTGCGCGAACGCTAAACCCGGTGAATCGCATTGTAGTTGAATTTATAAATCAAGTCTCTATAACTTAGCACGACATCGACTGCGCGAACGCTACTCCCGGTGATTCGTACCGCATAACCGTTAACACGACACCGGCTGCGCGAACGCTATTCCCGGTAGACCGTGTCACCTAACCTTTAATACGACACCGGCTGCGCGAACGCTACTCCCGATGAATCGTATCGTTTAACCTTTAACGCGACACCGACTGCGCGAACGCTACTCCCGGTGGATCGCATCCTTTAACATTTAACGTCACACCGACTGCGCGAACGCTACTCCCGGTGGACCGTATCTTTTAACTTTTAGCGTCACACCGACTGCGCGAACGCTACTCCCGGTGGACCATATCCTTTGACATTTAATTCGCACTTAAATTAAAAATCCAGGTTCACACTCGTACTCTAGCTGACCACTTTTCGACACAATTTTCAATATCAAAAACAGTTCATTTTGCCTTAAAAATAGAATATTCAGTTAGGCCTCTGAATAAGCTTTCCAACGCATCTTAGAACACCTCAATCGGGTTCCGGAATCAAAAGATATCGCGAAAACAAAAACAGTGTACAGTTGCTGAAAATCTGCAAAGCGTCGCGACGCGAACTGCTACCGTCGCGACGCGAAAAACGACAGAAACATTTTGCGTCACAAAACTGCACTTGGTCGCGACGTGATGCCCTGCGGGTCGCGACGCGATGGGGGTCTGTCTGGTGCAGATTTTGCGATTTTCGCGAAATCCGCTATTCCGCTCAATTCCGATTCTCGTTCCGACTGAAAATAGATTTGACAACCAATACAATAGACCCAATACAAACCACACAATCAATCAATCCAATCAAAAACTCAATCAAGAAGAATTTTACCAAAATACGACATATTCCGAAATAACGGTTTTTGACCCAAAAGTTCTCGAACGATTCTCGTTCCGACCGAAAACAGATTTCACAACCATAAAAACAGTCTCAATCAAAGTCACACAATCAATCAAATCAATCAAAAACTCAATCAAAACGAATTGTATTAAAATGCGACTTATTTTCAAATAACGGTTTTCGTTTCAAAATCTCTCGAAATCAATTAACGTAAAAACTAACGAGACACAAAACATCCTAAGCGTGAGTAAAACTCACCCTCGAAGCGAGAGCCGATATCGAGCCGAAATCACCGAGACACCAAAAATCCCCAATCGAACCCTAGGATCTCCAATCTGCTCCAAACTTCGAATTTAGCTTCAGTCCGCTTACAATCGTTGTTGGGCTTGCTGCTAGACACGATTCAACCATCAAAATCAACTCAAATTCGGATTCCCCCACAAAACCCTAAGAAAACGAAATGCAAAAAGGGAGAGGAAAATGGAACCTTAGCTTACCTAGCTTGGAATGGTGGGAGGGGAAGCAAAGATGATGATGAAGATGATAGTTTGGGATGATGGGTGGAGCTCCTCTTCTTCTTCTTCTTCTTTTCCCCTTTCTCTTCCTTTCTCCTTTTCTCTTCTTTCTTCTCTGCTTCACGCTTCTTTCTCTCTTTTCCCTTCTCTTCTTTCTTTTATTTTCTCATTCAACACACACACACACACACACACACACACACACACACATATAATTAATAAATAAGTGGTAGCGTGGTCCAATTACCATTTTGATCCTAATCCCTTAATTCGATTCCAGAACTTCCTTGATCCGTATTATCTGGTTAACGATCTAATGACATCCATTAAATGATTTTAGCACTCAATAAATTTACCAGTCAAGTACTAAATTATTCTTATTGGGTTAACATCCAAATAATTCGCCTAATTATTTTGAGGATGTTACAATGGAGCCATATATATGAACTTATTGGTGGTCAATTTCACTTCAATATTTTGAAGAACGGTATTCATGTGCATATTCTTCAAGTTAAGCTTATGTGGACACACAAATCCATATATTTCACCCGTACCTCTTTCAACACATCATACATAATCGATTCTTTCATTGCATTAAATGTTTTTTCCAAATCCTATTTTTTTCTAAGCCCATAAATAGGCAGGTGTGATTCACATTTCAAACAAACCACAACACAACAACACCTCTCTACTTCTCACCTTCGAAATTCTAAATCTGAGAAAGAGAGAAAATAGAGCTATCATAGTCATATCATTTTCTATAGATCTAGTCACTCATCTCTCTCAGTTATTATATTGCCACACTATCTGAAGTGATTAGATCATAGCTTCTATATTGTAATCTACTATTGTGGGGTCATTTTGAAATCCTGGGAAGTATTCTTGGGTCGTTCAATCAGGAGATTGAAGCGGTTTTTGAAATCCTGGGAAATGTTCTTGGGTCTCTCAATCGGGGAGATTGAGTTGGTTTGAAATCCTGGGAAGTGTTCTTGGGTCTCTGGTGTGTGGAAAACATGTGCAAGTATACACAGTCCATAACAAGTAATACAGTGTTTAGAACAGGTCGAACCCACAGGGATTGATGAACTCTTTCAAAAGTCAATATTATGTAATTTAGAAGAAAGTAACTAATTTAACAAGATAGTTGATATTGGTGAGTATCACAAGTAAGTTAAAATAAGGCAAGGTGTAAGTAGTTGTAATGCAATAGAGAAAAGCTAGTTGGAATGTCTTCCCCAAGTAATTTACTTATAAGTGTTTAATGCAGTTATGATGCAGTTGCACTGAATGCTGTTGCATTAATTAGTTGTGTGCCTTTCAGTCACTTTTCTTCAGAGTTTCATTACAAGCTTCCTATGTCTAGGCTTGCTAAATAAGTTCACTCTTGTCTTTCAGAGTTTCATTACAAGCTTCCTATGTCTATGGACTATACTATCCTATGTCTAGGACTTAGTATGGTTTTCACAAAGTTTCCTTTATGTAAAACACTCACCCATATTAGTTCTTGAGTTCTTAATTGTAAACCATGTCTGCTTTTACAAATCTACTTATTCTAAGCGATCAACCTCAAAATAAGTGTTGAAAATATTATCAAGCAAGAACTAAAGTGCACACATCATATACTTGTATTAAACTTACTTATAAGTTCATTAAATGGTTAGAACATTCCAACTAAGAGAGGTTTAGCTCAACATAGACATTGCAAGGAAAATATAAACAGAATAGAACATGTTTATATAATTGAAATCACAAAAGAGAAACAACAAGATAGAGTTTACACAAGTTGTAGCTCTTAGCATGAATTCTCCTAGCAATGTAATTGCATTAGCTCCTTAGCACTTTGGTAAAACTATGAAATCGATGTAAGGAGGATTTGTCACTTCCTTCCTTTCCTTCTTACAAAATAGAACTTAACTATGTGGAATGAAATTTTAATCTAACTTATGGATTGTGATCTATCTTCAAGTGAAGGAGTGAGGTCCTTTTATAGTCTTCAAGAGAAGTGCTTCCTTCCTTCATGTTGAAGTAACTTTGATGGCTGTATTCATGGTTACTTTACAGCAGTTGATTCCCATGTGAAGTCTTCAATCAAGTGTATAGGGAGGTCGAATGAGATAAGAACATGTGTCCCTACGTTGACGACTCTTCAAAGCTATGTGGGAATTGTAGGCAACGAAATATGAGGTGTTCTTGCTTTAGGAGACCAAGCATGAGGTCATCAAGTGCAAGTGGATGGCAAGTTGATGTGCAAGTGGATGGCTCCAACCTTCAGGCAATGCAGTTGCAGTGCAGTAGCATTGTGCTGAACCAGCGCAGTTGTAAGTGCAGAATCAATGCAGGAGCATTTGATGCAGGAGCATCTAGACTGCACTGAACAAACTTATCAAACATACCACAATATATCCAAAATGGCCTATTATCAACTATAACCATGTTAAACACTCAAGTTATCACATATTACATAAAATACTATATAAACTCTTTATCTTTGCTTGAAAGAGAGCAATTTACTAAGTTTAAACATATGAATAACTCTATATAAAATAGAGTTATCAGTCTCTCAATCGGGGAGATTGAGTTGGTTTGAAATCCTGGGAGGTGCTCTTGGGTCGTTCAATCGGGGAGATTGAAGCGGTATTGAAATCCTTAGCGGGGAGATTGAAGCGGTATTGATAATAGCGTAATATTGCACTGTACCTAATCTGCCTGCTTACATACATCATATAAGTTTAAAACTCAGATTCCGCATTTGATTTAAACAAGCATTGCAAAAGTTTTTGAAAACCGAAAAAGAATTCAAGTTTTGCACATAACCTTATTCACCCCCCCTCTAAGGTTATCATATAGTCCAACAATAATGATCTCTTTCAGCCAATCGATTTGGACCTCCTCCTCCTCCACATGAGATGGTGTGCAGCTAGTCTTAGATCCAACAGTGGTCGTGGGAGAGGGAACCTGAACAGCCGCATTATGAACTCCTCCACATGAAATGTTGTGCTGAATAATTAAAACATACATATAAATTAAACTAGAATTTATGAATTGATTCAAATAATACAACAGATCTAGTAATATAAACTTATACCTCTGCCAATGCCTTGCAAACTCGATCTTGCACCATCACTTCCACGCCCTCCATAAGTTCTTTCATCATCACTTCCGACACCTTTTCCAGCTCCCCGAACACGTCCGGGATGCTCAGGTGTTCCAATGGCAGCAGTCAAAATATCATTCTTTCCTTCCGGAATGAAAGATCATTGGCTACTCATAACCGTAAGTTCATCCTACAACAAAAACATGTTCACGTGTTACAATTGAATTACTTAAACAAAGCATATTTTATTCAACTTAGATCCACACAAAATTTTACTTACAATATTAGTTCCAACTGATGCTGACTCCTCCGATACATAAGATCCAGATTTGTTTTTGCGGCCAGCCTTCCACATTTCATGACGCTCTGGAGATGTAGGCTCCACCTCCAAAGAAGGATCACCAGACTCCTCCTGAATTTTTTTTATTTGATCTTCTTTCAAACTCTTCTTCAACTTTTTATAACCGCCTGGCCCCATTGTGTGGTTGTATTTATTATTTTTTTGAATATTCTTGGCAGCTTCTCTCTTAGCCTGTTACAAAGAACAAACACCACCACAAATAGAACAGATCATTAATGTTTAAGAAACTAAAATATTTGTAGTTAAAACAATACCACAAACTCCTCAGTAATGCGACTGTTATAAAATGCGGCCCATGTCTCGGTAGATATGCTGCTATACTTGTGACATGGCATTTTTTCACCATTTGTATCCCCATTACCAAAGACATATGTTCTGGTGATCTTTGTCTTGAACTGTCTCCAACAAAGATTGATAAGAGACATCCAAGTCTTCTCGAATTTCTTATCGTCGGGAACATCAAATGTTTGCTTTACATCATCCCAAGCAATCCTTTTTGTCTCGTCATCAACCTCACTCCAACTCATGGGCAATATGCTTATTTTTGGTCGTGCAACCACCCCTAAATAGGTCTTGAATTTGTTAGCATAAGGACCAATAAGATCGCTTTTACTATCAATATCCACTCTATATTTTTGGCCAGTTCGGCAACTAGAAGTGAACTTATGTAATGATGTCGGACGTCTAATATTCTTTTTGGGAGGGTCGGCACTGGAATCATCCATGATAAGAAATCTGTCACATACAATAGAAACAAACAGTCATTGTCATTAAGTTCACCAGTACAATTTCATAGGAACATACAATAGAAGAAATTTGTCACATACAATAGAAACAAATAGTCATTGTCACCAGTACAATAGAAACGTACAAAAGAAGAAATCTGTCACATACAATAGAAACAAACAATCATTGTCATTAAGTTCACTAGTACAATTTCATAGGAACATACAATAGAAACATACAAAAGAAGAAATCTGTCACATACAATAGAAACAAAAAGTCATTGTCACCAGTACAATAGAAACATACAAAAGAAGAAATCTGTCACATACAATAGAAACAATCAGTCATTATCATTAAGTTCACCAGTTCAAAAAAAAGAACAAATCTAAACTCCTTCGTATAAAATTCCTTCATTATGATCATTGCGAGTGGCATGTTCATCGTCAACTTCATTGTCATCAACTGAAGTAGGCACTTGTGTTAACAAACAAGGTGTTTCGGAAATTGCAAGACTTGAATCTTCATTTTCATCATTGCCTATTTTTCCTTGTAGGACCAGTGACCACTTTTTGTTAGAAGGATCTTTGACATAGAATACTTGTTTTGCTTGGTCGGCCATGATGAAAGGTTCATCATTATAACTTACCTTGTCAAGGTTCACTAGTGTAAATCCCATTTCATCGGTACGTACACCACTGTTGCTGTTAACCCACTTACATTTAAAAAGGGGCACTTTAAATTTACAGTAATCAAGCACCCAAATCTCTTCAATAACACCAAAGTAAGCAATGGATGCGAGTACGAGATTAGTATCCTTTGAACTAGAGAAGTGCATTGAGGAAGCCATGACCATAACTCCACTATTTTGCATGGTACTTTTGTCATCTTTCGATTTTGTGTAAAAGGAAAACTTATTTATGTCGTACCCGCTCCAACACACGACGTTAAAGCTAGGGTCATGTGCTAACCATCTCAAAGTCTCAGAGGCACTCGCATCTTTCTTAATCTCTAATTTAAACCAATCTATGAATGTGTTGTTATGCTCGTTCAATAAAAATATTTCTTTCATTCGAGGGTTTTTGGCCTTTACTATCTCTTTATGGAGAGACAAGTAAGGTAATACCTCATCTGTGTTATTCAAAACATACAAATGTGATTGAAGCACTTCAGCTCGACCCATGCTCTTAGTGGTTATACCATGTGTACCTTTACCTCGACATCTCCCTGCATAGCGAGACTTTGGTAGTCCCACAGATTTCGCATCTGACAAGTAGTCTGAACAAAACTCAATAACTTCTTCTGTGACATACCTTTCGACAATGGATGCTTCAGGACGATATTGGTTCTTCACATACCCTTTCAAGATCTTCATGTATCGCTCGACTGGGTACATCCACATTAAATAAACAGGGCCGCATAATCTAATCTCCCTAACTAGATGAACAATTAAATGAACCATGATATCAAAGAACGAGGGAGGAAAAAACATCTCCAACTGACACAAGATAATAGCAGCTTCATTTTCCAACTTGTCCAATTTTTGAGGGTCGATGATTTTAGCACATATACTATTGAAGAATAGGCACAATCTAGTTATGGTATGTCGGACATCTTTCGGCAAGATGCCACGAATCCCCACAGGTAGTAGTTGTTGCGTCAAGACGTGGCAGTCATGCGACTTCAAGCCAACTAATTTGAGATCTTTCATTGAAACTAGTCACTTTAAATTTGAAGAGTAACCATGTCGCACTTTGATTCCCCGTAGACACTCACAAAAGCTCGTTTTCTCTTTTTTTTGACAAGGTATAACATGCTGGAGGCAAATATGTCCCTTTACCTGTTTCCACTAGATGTAACAATTCTCTTATACCCATCACACACAAATCCAGACGAGAATTTATACCATCCTTTGTCCCTTGAATGTTGAGAAGCGTCCCAATGACACTATCACAAACGTTTTTCTCGACGTGCATGACATCAATACAATGTCTTACATCAATATTGGACCAATATGGAAGATCAAAGAACACCGACCTCTTCTTCCACTTGCTTTTCTCCTTGGACTGCTTCTGCTTTTTGCCGAATACAACTTTGATGTCCTTAACCACTTGATAGACTTCTTCTCGGGTCAAGGCATTTGGAGCAATGTCATTTTCCTTGCACCCATTAAAAGGTTTTTTCAACTTACGATATCTATGATTAGGTTTGACAAATTTTCGATGCCCAAGGTAGACCGTCTTCCTTCCATGTTTGAGTTGATGGTGGCACGTGCCTTCTGCACAAATAGGACAACCTTTATGCCTCTTGAAACTATCACCTGACAAGTTTCCGTATGCTGGAAAGTCATTGATTGTGCAAAATAACATGGCTCGCAGCTTGAAAGTTTCACTACAATACCCGTCAAACACATCCACGCATTCATCCCACATTTTTCTCAAGTCTTCAATCAATGGACTAAGGTAAACATCTATGTCATTACCTGGTTGTCTCGGACCAAAAATCATCATGGATAACATCACATATTTGCGCTTCATGCACAACCATGGAGATAGGTTGTAAATTACAAGGAGAACAGGCCACGAGCTATGATTCGTACTTAAGTTACCATATGGATTCATCCCATCTGAAGCAAGTGCGAGCCTAAGATTTCTTAACTCAACGCCAAAATCCGGATACAAATTATCAACTTTCTTCCATTGCAAAGAATCGGCCGGATGGCGAAGCTGTTCGTCACATTTCCTCTCATCTGCATGCCACCTAATGCTCTTCGCGTCATTTGCATTAGCAAACAAGCGTATGAACCTGGGTATTATTGGAAGATACCATAAAACCTTGGCAGGGGAACCCTTTGTGCTGTTGTCATCACAACTAGATTCACCCGACTTCAATTTGTAGCGCGACCAATTACACGTATGGCACTTGTGCAACTTCTCAAAGTCTTTCCAATACAATATGCAATCATTTGGACATGCATGTATTTTTTGATACTCCACACCCATCGGACACAATATCTTCTTCGTTTCATATGTACGTTTTGGCAATGTGTTACCTATGGGAAGCATGTCTACCAACAACTCAAACAATTCAGTGAATCCCTTATCAGTCCACCCATTTATCGCCTTCAGATTGATCAATTTTAACGTCGCAGACAGCCGTGTGTATTTTGTGCAACCCATATACAGAGGTTCTTCTTTGCCTTTGCACAAAGTATCATATTCATGCGCTCGCTTAAAAGATTCAGGACCAATGTCACGTATCATTTCCTCCATTCGATCATCCATATCTTCATCGACTTTCTCTCCTTTGGACACACTTTGGGTTGTCGGTTGATTCACCATGCCATATCCATGTGGTATAATTGGGACAGATCCCATAAACAAAGAGATGGTCTCGTATTACATTTGGTGGTTGTGGGGCTCGATTCACACAAAAACAACAAGGGCAGGAAAAAGTTTTGGGAACATCAGTTTTGGCAAAATGTGCTTGAGCAAAATTTATAAACTCTTCGACTCCGTTCGCATACTCATCACTCAGACGATTACTTTGCATCCAACTACGATCCATGGCTACACTCCAAAATAATAGACCAAGTATTGTCAAAACAAAATCAAACTATCACATCAAACCAACGACAATAATTAATAGTTAGTTATACAAGCATATCCTAACTAAGTTGAACACAACAGAACTGGAAAAATGCTCCCTCTCAACACTAGATTCCAGAGAACAACGACCAACAATTTGGCCAATGTTTTTACACCCCAAGTCAAGAAAACAATCATTTTCCTCCAAAAGTCATATACTATTGCTATTGCTAACACACTTCCATCACACAGTAAGTTGCAAATAATGAATCAGGAAACTTGCAAATAATGCGCAAACAATGAATCAATGAACATAAAGATAGAACACACAGCAACCAAGAGAGAGAGACTCACAAGTTCAGTAGGTGAATAGGTGATGAGGGTGAACTTTTTATCACTGTGATAGACTCTATTCAACACAAAAATGACAAATCAAAAAAATTAAAATTAGGGTTTCAGAACAAAATAGAAGCAATTAATCAAACCAGAGAAGAATACGAACTAGGTGCGACGACGGAGAGGCTGTCCTTAAGAGGAGGCCGTTTTGAAAACTTAGGGTTTCGAATATCCTTGCACTGAAACGAGGGCGAGGAAGGCGACAGTGAGCAAGGCGACGGCGAGAGTTGAGAACGGTGAGAGCATCGTGTTCGTCGAGTTCAGAGTGAGAGTGTCGTATTGTTGACGGCGAAGAAGAGTGAGAGCACCGTCTTCGATTTCAAGCCCCAAAATAGGAGTGATGGCGAAGAAGGCGACGAAGAGAGCAACGACGACGACGAGAGCAACAGCGACAACGAGGAAGATGGAGGTTCAGAGAGAGAGCGGGATATCCTTGAGAGTGAGACAGTTCAGAGAGTGAGAGTGAGAATGCGAAGACTAGTGTGTATGCGATGGAAGAAGAGAAAAAAATAAAACATGATCTGTAGCGTCGGGTGTTTAAACACCCGATGCTAAATGTATTTGCTTTAGACATTTAGCATCGGGTGTTTAAAGAACGCTATTATTGGTAAGTTTCTCGTTTCTTTCAATACGAAATTAATGAACTCTGCAAGGTTGAACATTTTTCTTTAAGGGTGTTGTCAGCCTACCTTGAAAAATGTTGGCCATATCCACAAAGTATATTGTGATAATACTCAAAATGAGATTTATTCAAGGTGTATCTTGCATAGTTTGAAGAAAACATTGTTAGTATTTACACGAATAATAGTAATTAAATTAATTGTAATTTTCCATATATGAAATACTAACTCATGTTGATAACAACTTTTTTCATGCTCACTTTTGTCGAATTCTCGCATAAAATTTTGTGCAATGTGTTGAAGGTAGTATACAAGCACTAAATGGAGGTTGTAGTCGTCCATTTTATGGTCATAGGAAGGCACTCTTAATTGATTTGTGTCTACCTGAAATCAAACAACTATCAAGTTGTAGCCATCCATTAGTACACATACAGTAACGAAAGTTGTAGCCATCTATTTTCTAGTCGTAGGTAAGCACTCTTGATTGTTTCATGTCTGTCTGAAATCAAACAAATATCAATTAAGACATTTAGCGTCGGTTATTTTGGACATTTAGCGTCGGTTATCGCCCGATGTTAAATGTCGCAATGCTAAAAGTGTGGCATTTAGCATCAGTTATTTACCCGACGCTAAATGTCACTTTTAGCATCAGATTTTCAAAAAACCGATGCTAAATGTCTCTTTCATCACTTTTTTGTAGTTTGGGAAATGACATTTAACATCGGTTATTTGAAACAACCGATGCTAAAAGTTATTTGTTGAGACATTTAGCATCGGTTATTCTAAATAACCGATGCTAAATGTCATTTCTAAATAGGACAAAGTATCATATTCATGCGCTCGCTTAAAAGATTCAGGACCAATGTCACGTATCATATCCTCCATTCGATCATCCATATCTTCATCGGCTTTCTCTCCTTTGGACACACTTGAGTTGTCGGTTGATTCACCATATCCATGTGGTATAATTGGGACAGATCCCATAAACAAATAGATGGTCTCGTTAACATTTGGTGGTTGTGGGACTTGATTCACACAAAAACAACAAGGGCAGGAAAAAGTTTTGGGAACATCAGTTTTGGCAAAATGTGCTTGAGCAAAATTTATAAACTCTTCGACTCCGTTCGCATACTCATCACTCAGACCATTACTTTGCATCCAACTACGATCCATGGCTGCACTCCACAATAATAGACCAAGTATTGTCAAAACAAAATCAAACTATCACATCAAACCAACGACAACAATTAACAGTTAGTTATACAAGCATATCCTAACTAAGACGAACACAACAGAACTGAAAAAATGCTCCCTCTCAACACTAGATTCCAGAGAACAACGACCAACAATTTGGCCAATGTTTTTACACCCCAAGTCAAGAAAACAATCATTTTCCTCCAAAAGTCATATACTATTGCTATTGCTAACACACTTCCATCACACAGTAAGTTGCAAATAATGAATCAGGAAACTTGCAAATAATGAGTAAACAATGAATCAATGAACATAAAGATAGAAGACACAACAACCAAGAGAGAGAGACTCACAAGTTCAGTAGGTGAATAGGTGATGAGGGTGAACTTTTTATCACTGTGATAGACTCTGTTCAACACAAAAATGACAAATCAGAAAAATTAAAATTAGAGTTTCAGAACAAAATAGAAGCAATTAATCAAACCAGAGAAGAATACGAACCAGGTGTGACGATGGAGAGGCTGTCCTTAAGAGGAGACCGTTTTGAAAACTTAGGGTTTCGAATATCCTTGCACTGAAACGAGGGCGAGGAAGGCGACAGTGAGCAAGGCGACGACGTGAGTTGAGAACGGTGAGAGCGTCGTGTTCGTCGAGTTCAGAGTGAGAGTGTCGTATTGTTGACGGCGAAGAAGAGTGAGAGCACCGTCTTCAATTTCAAGCCCCAAAATAGGAGTGATGGCGAAGAAGGCGACGACGAGAGCAACGACGACGACGAGAGCAATGGTGACGACAAGAGCAACGGCGACAACGGGGAAGATGGAGGTTCAGAGAGAGAGAGAGCGAGAGATCCTTGAGAGTGAGAGTGAGAATGCGAAGACTAGTGTGTATGCGATGGAAGAAGAGAAAAAAAATAAAACATGATCTGTAGCGTCGGGTGTTTAAACACCCGATGCTAAATGTATTTGCTTTAGACATTTAGCATCGGGTGTTTAAACAAATATAAAATTGTAGCCACCCATTAGTACACATACACCACAGAGGTTGTAGTCATCCATTTTATAGTCGTGGATAGACACTCTTAATTGATGCAAGCTGCATGTCTCAAATAAAGAAAATATCAAGCGAGGGAGTTATGTGCCTTCTGAAGTGTCTGAGAAACATGCTCCATGCACTGCATGTCTCACCCTCGAAGGTGACAAAAGCGATGGGAAAAATGCTAGCGGTTGTTCCCTTTCCTGAGCAACTACCAGTAGTTGAGTCGCTTCGTAGTTCCCGTACAACCATGTCATCAACGTGAACAATATATAGGTTTACATAATTCAAACCTCTTAAGGTCATATTGTATAATTATATGATATAAATGAAATAAAAAACTGGGTACAAATGAAAAAATATTTGCAGACATGCTGGGTACCGATTAGTACCAACTGATAAAAGCAATGACAGAATTGCATGGAAAAAATGAAAGCATGAAAAAGAATGTGTACCAACGAAAGTAACAGTAACAAAAAAAAGACGAAAATGTTTAATGAAATTAGTCCAGTAAGCAACCAAATGAATAAGAAGTAATGAAAAAATAGCATATCAGCAAGAAGCTGCTTGCTTGTTTGAGGCTAAATACGTAATAATATAATTAATGTGGCTGATTCCATTCCATACCTCCCAATTTGGGGGTAATAAAAATGAGGGGAAGTGATGGAATAGGGTGGAATGGGTTCCATTTCATTCCATCTTTTTTAAAATACCCAAACAATGGAACATTAATTCATTCTATTCAATTCCATCCTATTCCATCCTTTTTTAAGGTATGTTTGGATAGTTTAAAATGAACGGAGCGGAACAGAATGGAGCGGAATGGAACGGATCGGAATGGAATAAAATTCTCATTCCATTGTTTGGGAACGGATCGGAATGGAGCTGAACAAAGTTCCCACTCCATTGTTTGGACAGTGAACGAAGCAGAATGAATTATGACTTGTTATTCCCCTTTTACCCTTATTTAAAAAAGCACCGTTCACAAATCTAACTCTTGTTCTTTTAAAAGGCTAACTCTCGTTATTTAACTATAAAAATATTTTACTTGATTAATATCTTGGATATATATTTATTATTCGATAACAAAAAAACATTCATCAAAAGTGGTTTTTTTGTCAAAATATTCATCATAAGTTGACGATTATCAAAGCAAAATCCAATAAATTAATTTTGTTTACAAATTTAATAAATAACACTAGAAATTGTGGTACGTATATAATTTAAACGAGAGGATGATAAGATTTTGCATTGATTTGAGAACTACAAAAATAAATTTTTTTGAGTAATAAATAACTTCATATTAAAAACCAGCAAAGCACAAGAGGTGCTATGCAGTATGCAGGCACAAAAGTTGCCATTTATCAGCAACAGTTACAACTTGACAAACTATTTATTTGGAATTGTTTCATGAAGCAATAAAAAATAGCATAAATTGATAATTTTGTTTCATCATTTGCATTACTATTTGGCGTTATTTTCTTTTCTATGGAAGAAGATGACCGGTAACAGAATAAAGAAGAGGAAGAGCATTGGGGAGTAGGAACCATAGATGTAATTTAATAGGGGTAATAATGTAATAGTTTAATTAAGGTGAATGATTTCATCCCATACCCCTCAAATTTGGGGGGCGCCGGGGGTGGGGGGGGGGGGGGGTGGGGGATGAGGGTATGTGATGGAATAAGATGGAATCCATTCCATTTCATCGTTTTTTTAAAATCCCAAACAATGAAATCTTGATCCATTCCATCCCATCCTATACCACGACCCAAACATACCCTTAGGAGAATGAAGTGAACAACTTATTGAGTTGAATTTGAAGCTTTACTTAGAAGAGGACACAAAGTTGTTCCAACTTTTCACTATACTTGTCTCGATTGCCTTTAGGATTACATATTTTCTCTTTGGTTGTAATAGTTTGAATTTGGCATTGGCTATTTTAAAGCAAGTTGAAGACTTGTGCTTAGATTCTTCTTACTCAAGCCTTTAGTTTATAAGCAAAAATGGATTATAACGGAGTGTTAGGGGTACTCAACCCATCAAAGGCAATAAGCTAATTACAACACCAACAGGCAATTTAGTGGGTTAACCCACCAGTCAGATATAATAAAAGGAAAATTACAACATTCTCGACTAATAAACCAATCCCATGAAATAGACTTAACATGGTTGACAACCATCCTCGTGTCTAAAACCTTGCCTTTAAAAAAGGGTTGGAGATTGATGAAGTGATTGAAAAATACGATGATAAAAAAGAGAAGTAAAAATATAGATCCAAATCTGCAAGCACACAAAAATGGAATTCCACTAGAACTCTTCGTAGAAACAAGTAGGTAAGTGATTAAGAGAATTATTCACTCAGAAGACCAAAACCTAAATAAAATATGAAACAACAAACAAATAACAAACTTCTAATAAACTGTTTCTAATTTAAAACCAGTACACAAAGGCCACGAATTTCCAAATTGATTGAAAACCGCAAATAAAAACAATTCCGATCTTACACAGTTTTGTATATGGTACGGAGAGTTACCACGCTTGCATGTTCACTGAGATGTTAATAATCGCTTGATGCCGGTTTTCTGCTCTGATGTGAGTCTAGAAGGAAACTTAATATTGAACTTGATTCTCAAGTTTCCCCTTTTGGAAGGTTCCTTTGGAATTGGCATACCTTCTCCTTTAACAACTTCTTCATATGTTGGACTAATGATGGAGTTGACGCAGACCATAAGATTCCTCCCATCAAGGGTCGTTAATTGCGCTGTGTAACCTGTCAGAGCTTCTACAAGTGAGATCTTCTGAGTGAGAACAAGATCATTGCCGTCCCTCTTGAAGACACCGTGAGGCTTCTCGTCGATAATAAAAACAAGGTCTGCAGGTATAACTCCTCTTTGTTCATTTCCCTTCTCTGGAAATGTTATTTTTGTTCCTTTCTTCCAACCTGGCTTGATCTCAATGGTTAGAAGTTCCTCTACTGTTGTAGGTCTCCTTCAAAATAAGAAAAAATAAAGTAGGTTAGTTCCTTGACCACTCAATTCACCCCCTCTAATTTACTGTTACTTTTAAATGTATCGCATTATGTCAACTTCAAGTATGTACATAAAACATACTGTTAAAGTGCTAAAGCCTAAGAGCAATGACTTTGTTCACAAGTCTGTAATGAAGTTAGTTACCTGACAAATAAAACAAAACTGGTGTGCATAAAACGTATTGTTGAAGTGCTATCGGGAATTTTTTAACATAACAGTTATGCATGAAATTTCAACATAAAGTGCTATGAGGAATGCATTGATAATTCGTGTATGTAATGAAGTTAGTTAATTACAAAATAATTATGCAACTTCACTGGTTCAATCATTTTCAAGGAAATGTTTAATGAAATGGGAAAGTATGATTCTCACTGGCTGACATGTATTATCTGTTAAAGACACTTCTGAATCTGGACTGTTTAGCATATAATAAAGAGATATGCATAGCAACCAATCGTGCGTGACCGGTAAAGTTTCCAATCCCCATTTAACAAATTTATTGTGCAAGTATATACATGCACATTCGCGGTTTCATCATGAAAAAAACATATATCTCAATCATTAATCAAGCCTCAACTAAGTGCAATGATTGCCTAAAATACTTGCACCTATATTAATCAAGCCTCATATATATCACTTAGAAATATAGGGCCTACTGGAATGGCAAAAAGCTTCCCATCAGCCCTTAAGCAAGACATCTCTACCGAGAGAACAAATACAACTATCAATCCACTCATATCATGCTCCCAAAACAAAACTCTAGCCAAATTAGCGGGGTCTTAATCCGCTTTAAATACAATGGCAACTGTTGAATTTGTGATTTGTTTATTTTGTGTCTAAATCAAATCACACTAGGCAGTATTCAAAATAGGATTGCAATAAATACAATAAATGCTAATTGCCAATTCGAATCCTAACTGATATGATTCAAATCCTACTTGATATGTCCAGCTAACGATAACTAGAATTCTAACAGCAACAGGAAACTCTCACCCAAAGGCTAAATGAACAAACAAAAATGGACTTTGATTCCTTATCTATATTTTCATAGCACGAGCAATACACAATGTACAATTGTACATTATTTGAGTAGAAGCCTTAATGGTCACTAATCCCAACTAAGTACTAACTAGTTTGAATGAATAAGGCAAACTGTAAAATGCAATTTTTTATTTATTAATGTCATGGATGAAATCATAAACACAATGAAGATTATAGGTCTACAGCTACTGCTATGCAGGTGCAGATTCTAGTAAAATATTGTCTCATAAAAAACTTCAGAACTTTTTTAAATGAAACAACATTTAGCAAGCTAATGTGCACAGCCACCTAAGGACTACAGTATGAAAACTGAATTTACATCAAAGATCTCAAGTCTCAAACCATGACAACACCTACCACTGTGTTAGTGAAAAGTTGATTATTCAGAGCATATAAAACAGCAGATCTATACTACGAATATGATAAAAGGAACTGATTATTGACCAACGACACATAACAAATGCGAACCATCAAACAAGACTTCAAAATCAGTAAATCAGTCCAATAAAAGAAATACAACAAAGTCCACATCATCATGAAAGTATAAAAGCTATAAAGCACCAACACAGACATGTTCAGCAATCACAACACAGACACATACACGTAGACAAGGGTTTAAATTTGAAAAGTGAAAATAATTGAAGTGTCGGTGTGGTGTCTGACACGACGCTTGTCGGACACCAAACATGACAAAAATTACTAACAATTAAAACTAGATAACTCACCCACTGGAATCAATAACATCCCTGGAAATCTTCATTTTCTTGGTGGTCCCTTTATACAAATCCTCCAAACTGCATTGTAATGTTCTCTCAATAGGTGCACTTTTCCTTGGCACATTACCAGAACCTTCTCCAGCTCCATTCCTAAGATGATTGAAAATATCATCCCCAAACATTCCCCTATGAAAACCAGATGCACCAGGACGACCACCCATATCACCCATTCCACCAAAAGGGCTAGAAAACCCGAAAAACTCAGAAAATATATCATCCGCGCTTCTCGGATTGAACCGGAACGTCGTCGACCCACCATCACCACCACCGGAAAATCCACCAGCACCAGGAGGAGGCACCTGCCCCTTCAATCCCTCCTCACCATATTGATCATACACAGCTCTCTTTTGTGGATCACTCAAAACCTATTCACAAATCAAATCACTAGCAAAGGTACCCACAATTCCAATGAAACAAAATCACAAGAAAAAACACAAATTTTGAAACCCCAACATTTCAAATTATAACCCCAAAAACCCAAAATTTAAAAAAAATTGAAACTTTGCTAAAAGTCTAAACTTGTTTATTTATCACAATACCCAATTGGCATTAACATTACGATTAGTAAATTGATAAGAAAGAGAAAAGTTAGGTGGCATGAAATTAAAAAAAAAAAAAAACATACATCATAGGCTTCAGAGATTTGTTTGAATTTGGCTTCAGCATCTTTCTTGTTGTTAGGGTTCTTGTCAGGGTGCCATTTCATAGCAAGTTTGCGATAAGCTTTCTTGAGATCATCATCATTGGCATTTCGATCTACCTGAAGAAGTTTATAGTAATCGACGCCCATACCTCCGATTTGGTTTGGTTGCCGGAGGGAGGAGCAATCAGCAATGTGTGTAAATTAGAGTGAGTCACCGGTAGAGGAAAAAGGACACATCAACATGGATACAAACATATCTGGGCTGTCAAAAAAAAACATATCTGGGCTCAACAAAAATGACAGCTATTAGGAGAGAGGAACTGTTAAATACACCTCCACAAATTGCTACCATGTACCCCTTTGTTAGGTTTTTAATTTCTTTTTTTCCTTTCAAAATGTTAGAAAACTACTTGTTTTAAATTATACTAAGACCTTTTGTATTTCAGTCTTGATCTAAAGGACTAGTATTTCAAGATTATATTGTAAATCTTTATATAAACAAACAACCATGAAAAAAAATTTGTTTCTCCAATCCTATAGAAATGCTTGAATATTAAGTTATTCTAGAAATTATCAAGAGTAATTGAGATATGATAGTTGTATTAGTTAACAAAAGTGACAATTTTTGTCAAAAAAAAAAACAAAAGTGACAATAAAATTTCAATGTATCAATTATTAACATGAAAAAACAAAGCTCAAAGAAGGGGTCATGAATTAGATTAACCCAAAGATATTGATGAGGAAAAGTATTCTTGCAATAACATTTAAGTTGTTTAAGCCACCGGACACCATCATATAGTAGAGTCTAGTGTTAACAACTTATTACAAAAAAGAACTTTTTTTTACCAAAGAAAATTTATGGTATCTAATATCTTCTAATATCAATTTATATAAACAAACCTCCTATAAAATTATCAATTTCGATATCTTATTACAATACACATATCTAATTTAATGTTAAAGATGTCATTACCCTCTCTTTCTTTCTTTTTCTTCTTACACTCTCTTTCTTACTTTTTTCTCTTTCTTCTTACACTCTCTTTCCTCATTCTCACTTTTCTCCTACACTCTCTTTCTTCCCTTTTTCTTTTTACTTTACTTTTATTTTTCCCATAAACAATTTTTCTCTTTCTCTTATCACTTGACTTTGATTTTTTTAACTAAATTTCTAAATCTAATATCTATTTATCTATCTATTTATACAAACAAACCTCCTATGAAATTACCAATTTGGATCTCTTATTAACAATACACATATCTAATTTAAGGTTAAAAATGTCATTACCCTCTCTTTCTTTCTTTTTCTTCTTACACTCTCTTTCTTACTTTTTTTCTCTTTCTTATTACATTCTCTTTCCTCATTTTCACTTTTCTCTTACACTCTCTTACTTCTTTTTTTCTTTTTACTTTACTTTTATTTTTCCCATAAACAATTTTTCTCTTTCTCTTATCACTTCACTTTAGTTTTTTTAACTAAACTAAATCTAATATCTATTTATATATCTATTTATCTATCTATTTATACAAACAAACCTCCTATGAAATTACAAATTTGGATCTCTTATTAACAATACACATATCTAATTTAAGGTTAAAAATGTCATTACCCTCTCTTTCTTTCTTTTTCTTCTTACACTCTCTTTCTTACTTTTTTTCTCTTTCTTATTACATTCTCTTTCCTCATTTTCACTTTTCTCTTACACTCTCTTACTTCTTTTTTTCTTTTTACTTTACTTTTATTTTTCCCATAAACAATTTTTCTCTTTCTCTTATCACTTCAATTTAGTTTTTTTAACTAAACTAAATCTAATATCTATTTATACAAACAAACCTCCTATGAAATTACCAATTTGGATATCTTATTAACAAGACACGTATATAATTTAAGGGTAAAAATATCATTACCCTCTCTTTCTTTATTTTTCTTCTTACACTCTCTTTCTTCTTACACTCTCTTTCCTCCTTTTCACTTTTCTCTTACACTCTCTTACTTCCTATTTTCTTTTTACTTTACTTTTATTTTTCCCATAAACAATTTTTCTCTTTCTCTTATCATTTCACTTTAGTTTTTTTTAACTAAACTAATCTATTTATCTATTTATACAAACAAACCTCCTATGAAATTACCAATTTGGATATCTTATTAACAAGACACGTATATAATTTAAGGGTAAAAATATCATTACCCTCTCTTTCTTTATTTTTCTTCTTACACTCTCTTTCCTCCTTTTCAATTATTTACAACATTCACATTCTATTGAAATTATGAACACTGAGTAGTATTTTGAATAACTATTTCCATAACAAATAACTAATTTCCATATCAATTAACTAAGTCAATTATTCACAATATTGATATGCATGCATCCAAATTTCTACAACACACAACAAAGCAACCACATAAACATAATATCACAAACTAAGTAAAATAATTAAAATTGGTCTTCTTTGAGTCAAAAACACAAACACTTTAAATGCAAACCAAAAAAACAACACACAACCAAACAACCACATATACACAATATCACAATATCACAATATCATAAACAAAGCAATATAAAGAAAATGAGCTTCTTTGAGTCAAAAACACAAACACTTTAAATGGAAAAATAAGAAAATGGGTTTATGAGTTACCTCAAAGGTGCTTGACAAGCCAAAATGAAATGGGTTAATGTGGAAACCCAAACCAAAACGAAATGGATGAGAGAGAGAGATAGAAACGAAATCGGAGAGAGAGAGAAACGAAAATGTTGAGGAAAAATGGGAGAAACGAAAATGGTTGAGAGAGTGAGGGAGCTTGGTGAGTGTGAGTGAGAGAGCTTGGTCAGTGTGTGAGTGAGAGAGCTTGGTGAGTGAGAGTCGTGAGAGTGAGAGGGAATGTGAGGAAAGTGAACGTTGGATGCGAGGGAAAGAAAAAAAATTAATATCAATAGGTAGCGGTTGCCATAAAAAGCGCTGCCCATAGCCCAAATTTCGGCTAACCCATAGGCAGCGCTTGTAAAAAGCGCTGCCCATCGCCCATGTTCGTGATCTAATAATCAGCGCTTGATAAAAAGCGCTGCCCATTGCCAATTTTCGTCCTCCTATAGGCAGCGTTTGGAAGGAAGTGCTGCACATTGCCCATTTTCGATCTCCTATGGCCAGCGCTTTTAAGAGAAGCGCCTATCATTCCCCTGCGCGTTTTAAGCTTATCCAGCGCTTTAATCAAAAGCGCTGCCCCATAAGGCGCCATTTTTTTAAAGATCTGGCGTAGTGATACGAGTACAGTACAAATACCATAAAAATACAGAAAAAAATACAACTACAAGTCAATGTCACAATCAGCCAAAGCACGCAAGAGTCTCTCATATGCCTCAGCTGGAAGGCCCCCGAGTCCCATGACATAATGGATATGTTTAGCTATAGTATGGAGCCTATCCTTCATGGTCCGTGAACCAACATCCTCAACTGCTGGGTCCTAATCTGGTACATGCTCTGGAGGTGAGGTGGAGGCGGCGCCGGAGTGAGACGGGGAATGGACACCTCTAAGTACCATAGTAGCTAATCGTGGTCGCACTCACCCGACAGGAGGGTCCTCTAGAAGTGTTCTTAAAAGTCCGTGCTGGGCCAGCGTAGAACAACCCTGCTGTAAAATGTCCGATGTAGATGGACATGAGGAACCAACCAAAAGAGGCGGGCCAGGGATCTGCTGGATGTATCCAAGCTGCCACCGGATCCTGTCTGGCATATATGGCACGGTGATGGAGCCCCAGAGCAGGTAACCTCTGAAAAGAAAAATCTGTGAAAATGGTGTGTACTCTCTGTGGTCCTCCCAAGGCCTCCATATGACCTCCTCTCGTCCTAACTCATCCAGCCGCCCCCGAAAATCTATAATCTTGACAGTGTCGCACTTTTAAAATTACAGAGAATCCATTGAAAATTCAACCCACAATACTTTCACAAAGCAAAA
Source organism: Astragalus membranaceus (assembly GCA_039519185.1). Lineage (NCBI taxonomy): Eukaryota > Viridiplantae > Streptophyta > Magnoliopsida > Fabales > Fabaceae > Astragalus > Astragalus membranaceus. The sequence continues at coordinate 2,300,781 of CM076850.1, read as the reverse complement.
GATTGACTGAAGCTCCATTGAAAATGACAAAACAAATACCAGATTGTGCTTTCACAAAATGATTAGCAAGGGAATTAAAAAAAATAATGAAGAATAAAAAATTATTGATATTAAACATGTTTGAATTTCACAGAACCTTACCCTGAGAAGACCGAGTTGCAGAGAGGGGAAATTCGAGGGATTTGCAGAGAGAAGTCCGAGTTGCAGTTCTGATTGGTGATTGTCGATTCTGATTTGGGGATTAGGGTTCCGGTTGTGTGAACAGGGCTGAGGTTGGAGATTGGCGATTCCTTATCGAGGGAGTGGAGGTCGCAACTCGCGAGTGGCCATGGCTGAGGTTGAAGAAGGAATGAAGGAAGCGAAGAAGGAATGAAGAAGGAATGAAGAAGCGAAGAAGGAAGCGAAGTTCTCGTGAAGGAATACTGTACTGGTTTTTCAGTATTCCATACTGTTGTTATGGATTTTTTACCAAAATAATTGGGCTGGACTTTATTAAAAGTGGTATGGGCTTTTAGGAACAGTATGGTATGGTTTGTGGTATGGTTAGAGTTTACTTGTTACTTTGCACACCCCTAGGTGTAGGGGAGGCTTGGTTTGTAAATGGGGAAGGTAATGTTGGTAAAGGTGTATTAGGGAGAGACACAGGTGCAGAATGGCATCATTGAACCTATTATAGCATATTGATGCATCATGCCCAAACTTGTAGCTCACTTGACATTTGACACTGCTATGGCCACCACGTCCAGCACATCCTCCACCACCTGAACGACCACCAGATTCAGATCATCCACCACCACGTCCACGATGAGGTTGATTAGAGGTTGTGTAATTAACCTGAGGTGTGTTTCTACTGAGGCTTTCTTTACATGAGTTTAAGTTGAGACAATAACAATAGTAGTGGCTTGTGCGAGATTTAGAGTGGACATTGTATTGAGGACTTCAGTTTGTTTCGTAACTCTGTTTTCATGAGCTAGAAGTAGAGATTCAATCTCATGAAATTCAAATCAATCATGTTTGGTTGAGATGAGTGTAATGTCAGATTCGAACTCAATTGGAAGACCTTCGAGGATCACATCCAATTGCTCTTGAATTGAGACGGTTTCACCGATAGAAAGCAACACATTTGTAATTTTCTTGATGCGAGCAAACAAATTGGCAGTTGATTTGTGATGCCAAGTTCTGAACACATTTGGTGTGCCTGAGCCCTAAATTTTGGTTGAGAATGATGGTGCACCTTCTCCCATATAGCTTCCAGGTGTAGTGACAGCCAATTACTTTAGCAAGGATAATAGGCGATAACAATGCTTATAGCCAGGCAAGCAATAGTTGATCTTGCAATCTCCAATCAACGAACACAAAACTTTCAATTCATGCTTCTCAATCTGCTTTTGAGAGAAATCTCGCAGGGATTTGCTACGAAACACATAAACAATTAAACTTATGAGCTCGTAAAACTAGCTCAACTTGTTGTAGCCATATAGGAAAGTTATCGTCTTCGTCGAGTTTGGCAAAAATTGTTCTGGTCTGGACCAAGAGGCCCATTCAGCAATTGGATATGGATTGGCCCAATCACTTTGGTCCATATCCAAGTCCAATTATGACTATCATACTTGGATGGCTCAGATCAATTCTATCAATCCGACGGCTCACAACGAGCACGATTCCCTATAAATATTGGCTCACATTTCCATTAATAGGTACATTCTCATTCCTAGAATATTACTACTCTCTCATTCCCTATACTGACTTGGGCGTCAGAGTGGCATCGCAGGTGCCGCCTCCGGAATTCATTCAACACTCCACTCGGATTGCAAGAGACCCACCAACAGCAGTCACCGCCGCGCTGCAAGGTACAAAACTTTGGAGACCACAATGGGAGATATCTATCTTTCACACCATCCCTACTCTTTGAACTTTCTCCTGCCTTCCCATGGCAGCAAGAGGTAGACCCCGAGTCCAAAGCATTGCCGCTCCGCAAACCCAGCCAGAGGGCACTCCCGAGGCCTTGCTGCTTCCACGCCAAACCAAGACATTCAGGTCCCGGCACCTCAGCCAGCCTCTATCCAGATCCCCGTCCAACCTGGGGATGCGATGACCATCCGCCAGCTCTTGGACCTGCTGTGCAATCGCACCCAGACTATGTTGCAGCAAGAAGCGCGCCTCAGGAAGATAGAGAGGCGAATGACAGCCATGCCTGAGCAACCCCATCCTCGCTGGAACACCCCTTCCCCAAGGACAATGAGCTCCAGGCGCCGCAGATCTCCACCCAAGCGTCATCACAATCATCGCTCTCCACCTAGATGGAAGCGAGCTCGCCACTCTCCTCCTCGACGCGACAGGCACCAAGGTTCAGTTTCACCTCCAAGCACCCCTCCAACCTCGCCTGACAGTACATACTCACCTGAGGAGTCTCTCCCTAGGTCCTCATCGCTCGCAACCTCCAATTCTCGTGAGAGGTCGCGGAGCCGAGTCAAGACCCATAGGAGGCATCGCCAAAGATTTACATCGAGGAGATCTCCATCCCGACGCGACCGTCGAGATATAGATCTCGGGGACTGGTCACCTCACGACTCACGATGGACCTTCAATGAAGGACCATTCACTAGGAAGGTTGACGACTGCCCAATTCCGAGGACCTTAGAGAAGCTCCCAGCCCTCAAAAATACGACGGGACTGGAGACCCTGACAGGCATTTGGCCTACTTCTCTGTCATGATGAGATACCGGGGGGCAAGGGAACCTGTCCACTGCAAGATCTTTCCCCTCACTCTCACGGATTCAGCACTAGCTTGGTTCCAGGAGTTGAAACCAAACTGTTTCATCCTGGGGCAGCAGGCCACCATGTTCACAACCCGCATTGCCGCTTCTCGCTTAAAGTCAAAATCTGAAGAGGTGCTCAGGGCGATCAGGCAAGGAGAGAAAGGAACACTTATAGAATATCTGGAAAGGTTCAACAAGGAGGCTGGCAACGTCAGGAACCTTGAAGACAAGAAAAAGCTCTTTTGGATGAAGGATGGCCTTAAGAAAGGAAGCCTGTTTCAAAGAGACTTGGGGACTAACAAACCCCGAAGCTTGGATGAGTTCCTTCAGGGCCGCTGAAGAGCCATGGCAGAAGCGAGCCCAGGATGACAGAACTCCTCGTGAGTCCCGACCTCGACAAGGTCGCTTCCCATAATACACCCTGCTGAACACATCCCAGGCTGAGATCCTTGCCGAGTGCGCCGATGCGGAGTTTCGGGACATCAAACAGCCCGAACCTCTCGTGCAAAGGAAATGCCAAACCTCTAAGAAGTACTATCGTTATCACAAAAGTTATGGGCACAGTACCAACAAATGCAACACCCTTAGGGATGACATTGAAGAAATGATCCGTGAAGGGAAGCTCGCTCAGTACGTGAATGAGGAAGATGATGAGACTCGTGACTCTTAATAGGGAGCAGGACATCAGGACTAGAAACTAGAACTAGGCCTAGTTAAGAATTTTACTGTTTAGGCACAAATGCAGAATGTAAAAGCTCGATATAAAAGTTCATTTTGCAATTACAGTTTTTGCTTTAGTTCACTTGATTGATGCTTGTTCCAAAGAAAAATTCCTTAAGGTCAAGAAAGAAAAAGGGTCCAACTTGTGGATACCTTGTGTTGCAGGTAACCTGATATTGCAGGATGTGTTTTGATGATGAAAAAGACAAAGGTAAGATTGACGGTCAAAGTCAATAAAAGTGACTAAACGTCAAAGTCACAATCCAAGACAAGCAAGCCAAGAACTGAAGATTCAAGTTTAAGGGTAGTCCTTAAATATAAGGGTAGTCATTTGGGTTTGGGTGTGTCTTAGGAAAAAGTGTAAGCTCTTTCAAAGGTCAGCTCGTATCTCAGAGTCTCACACACTCACAAAGTCTTTTTAAAGGTGCATACATATTTACGTAAACATTCTTATCACCTTTTTAAATAACAAAATCGATTTTCCTCATGCATAAACAAATAGCAAAATCGATTTTCAGGCAAATTAGAAAAGATAGAAATCGATTGTCAGGCCATGTTTTATAATACACAAATCGATTTCTGAGCCAAATATTTTTTAAGGGAAGAATCGATTCCCAACCTTTTGCACATAACTGAGAATCGATTCCCACTTGTCTCAGGCAAGCTGAAAATCGATTCCTACATATTTACACTAAGTATAGAATCGATTCCTAGCTTTCCATGGCACTCAAGAATCGATTTCCCATATTTTACAAACAAGATAAAATCGATTCCTTACCTAAATAAATCGATTCCTAGATCAAATACGTTTTAACAAAGAATCGATTCCTACATCATTTTCAACGTAAAAATGAATTCCTCATAGCCTATAAATAGGCAATGCTTCACGTTCATTTTCACACAACCCATTTCACGAATCAGAGAACTTTTGAGAAAAACTCTTTACGCTTTTACTTTTGCTCGTCACGTACCGTTGGTCTGTCTGAGCTGATCTGTTGCTAAGAGTCAGTTGGGGTTGTATTCTTCAAGTTGTAATATCTGCCTACACTAGAGGTATTTCTGCATTTACAATTGTTTATTATTTAATTGTTGTGTTTTGTTCTAGGGAGTGGGGTATCTCTCTAGGGTAGCTGCATGTACTAGGAAGTGGGGTATCTTTCTAGGGCAGTTGATTGTAACAGGGGTGGGGTATCTCTTGTTATTGGTATATTAGATCTGAGGGCTCTCTATAGGTGGGGTATCCTAGGAGGAGAGTGCCTGAGTCTGTAAAGGTTTTCCAAGGCACCTGTAAGCCTTGTTGTTGTTTTAGTGGAAAATCTCACAAGGGTGTGAGGACTGGACGTAGGTCACTAGGAGGTGACCGAACCAGGATAAATCTCTGCGTGCTTTACTGCTTTCCTGCTTTACTGTTATACCGCTTTACTGCTTTATACTCTAATTCCTTCGCTTCCACTTAACCTGCGCGAAAATTGATCTAAGTCATTGAAAAGGGGAAAAACATTTTCAAAAGATCAGAAAAGTTTTTAAATCTCAATTCACCCCCCCTCTTGAGACTGAAGCCACTTGGTAACAAGTGGTATCAGAGCTAGACTCTTGTATAAAGGGCCTAGCAGCTTCAAGAGAAATGGCTTCAGGTTGGTCTACGCAAGAGGGTGCTTCTCTTACCCGTCCTCCGGGATTCAACGGGAAAGATTACGCATATTGGAAAGAAAGAATGAGAATCTTTATTGAAGGGGTAGACTTAGATGTTTGGGATGCTGTGGAAAAAGGACCCTATGTCCCCACACACTTAGTAGATGGTATTCTTACTATTAAGAGTAGAAATGAATGGTCTGATGATGAGAAAAGAAAAGTGCAACATAATTTACGTGCCAAAAATATTATTACTTCTGCTTTAAGTCCTGATGAATTTTTTCGAGTTTCAAACTGTAAATCTGCCCAAGAAATGTGGGATAATCTCCAAGTTACTCATGAGGGTACAAATGAAGTGAAAAGGGCAAGAACAAATACTCTTATCAGAGAGTACGAATTATTTAGAATGAATACAGGTGAAACAATACCAGAAATGCAGAAAAGGTTCACTCACATTGTGAATCAGTTAAGCTTGTTAGGTAAGTCATTTCCTGCAGAGGATCTAATCAACAAAGTTCTGAGATGTCTGAATAGAGAATGGCAACCTAAGGTTACTGCTATAGCTGAATCAAGAAATTTAGCTACTATGACTCTGGCTACTCTGTTTGGTAAACTTCAAGAGCACGAACTAGAACTCACTCGTCTAGCTGAGTACGAAAATACAGATAAGAAAAAGAAAAGCTTGGCTCTAAAAGCATCTTGTTCTAGTCAATTTGATGATAGTGACAACTCAGATGATGAAATTGATGAAAGTGAAGAGAATATGGCTCTTATGGTTCGGAAGTTCAAAAGGTTCATGAAAAGCAACAACTATCCAAGAAAGAACTTCAAATCCAAAAAGTTCTCCAGCAAAGAAAGTACATCCGGTCCTCCTACTTGTTATGAATGCGGGAAAACCGGGCACATGAAAATGGAATGTCCTAATCTACAGAAAAAGGACTCCAAATCTGAAAAGAAGGCATTCAAAAATAACAAAGGAAGAAAAGCCTACATTGCATGGGAAGACAACTGCATGGACTCATCAGATGAATCAGAAGATGAAGAAGCTCAAGTTGCATTAATGGCTGATCATGAAAGCGAGAATGAAAACGAGGTAATTTCTAACCCTGACTCTTTACAAAATGCATATGATGATTTATATGAAGCTTTCACTGAGTTGCATGATGATTCTATGAAATTAGCTAAGGCATTAGATAAAGCAAAGAAAGTTATCAATCATCTTCAAAATGAAGTAATTACATTAACTAAAAAAAGGTTAGAACTTAGAAAGGAAAACTATAGCCTAGGCTACCTTAAAGCAAATTATGTCTGTGACAAATGTACTGAGTTTGAAAAGAAAGTCCATGAACTAGAATGGACAGTAGGAAAACTATCCAGCTTACAACAGGCACATCCTACACATCCTAGAAACAACTACACTAAAAGGCATATGCATCATAGATCAAGACCATGCATCAGTTGTAGTTATTGTGGTAAAAATGGACATACAGTTTCTGTTTGCAGGACAAGAGGAAGACAAAATGTGAAGAAAGTATGGGTTCCCAAAGGGACCATACTAAACACTAACCCACAAGGACCCAAAGAAATTTGGGTACCTAGAACCTTTGTTTAAATCATTGCAGGTATGCTTCAAGGTATGGGGGACAAATTGGTACCTTGAAAGCAGAATCACAAAAGCTCATGACTGGGAAGAAATAGATCTTAAAACACTCCACCCCAGGTCAAGCAGTCATGTGACTTATATCAAAAATGAAACTGAGGAAAGAATCCTCAGGAAAGTTGTTGAAAGGAAAAATCGATCATTGGAGGAACTTGCCAGAACAATGTTAAATGATCATGACATCCCAAAATATTTTTGGGCGGATGCCGTAAGTACTGCTTGTTATGTTATGAATAGAGTTCTAATTAGGCCTATTTTAAAGAAAACCCCCTATGAACTTTACAAGGGGAGAAAACCAAATATTTCACACCTTCACACCTTTGGTTGCAAATGCTTTGTATTGAATAATGGAAAAGACAACCTAGGTAAATTCGATGCTAAAGCTGATGAAGGAATTTTTCTTGGTTACTCTTTATCTAGCAAGGCCTTTAGAATTTTTAATAAAAGAAATAAGGTAATTGAGGAATCTGTACATGTTACATTTGATGAAACTAACCCCAAAAGGCTGGGAAAGGTTATTGATATTGCAGATGAACCTGAAGAGTTAGAGATAGGTGAGAAGAAGAAAGAAGAAGAAACAAAAACCACCCCTCAAGAGAAGTCAGAAGAAGGATCAAGCAGTGAACTTCCCAAGGAATGGAGAATCCCAAGGGATCACTCGCTTGAAAATGTCCTAGGTGATGTAACAAAAGGGGTAACTACTCGTAACTCTCTTCGAAATGCATGTAATCATATGGCTTTCGTATCTCAAATTGAACCTAGAAATATAGATGAAGCCGTAGTTGATGAACATTGGACTATTGCTATGCAAGAAGAGCTAAATCAGTTTGAAAGAAACGAAGTGTGGGATCTAGTTCCTAGACCTGATAAACACCAGATAATAGGCACAAAATGGGTGTTTAAAAACAAGCTAGACGAATCAGGTATAATAATTAGAAACAAAGCTAGACTAGTTGCTAAAGGTTATAATCAAGAAGAAGGAATAGACTATGATGAAACGTATGCTCCTGTAGCTAGATTAGAAGCTATTCGCATGTTACTTGCTTTTGCATCAATCATGGATTTTAAATTGTATCAAATGGATGTTAAGAGCGCTTTCTTAAATGGTTTTATCCAAGAAGAAGTATATGTTGAACAACCTCCTGGTTTTGAAAATTTCGAAAAACCAGACCATGTTTTTAAACTCAAAAAGGCTCTATATGGTCTGAAGCAAGCTCCCAGAGCTTGGTACGAAAGATTGAGCAAATTTCTACCCAATCATGATTTTCAAAGAGGAAAAGTTGACACTACACTTTTTATAAAAAGGTCAAAAGATGACATCTTACTCGTGCAAATTTATGTGGATGATATTATTTTCGGTGCTACTAATGAATTGCTTTGCAAAGAATTTTCAAGTATTATGCAGAATGAATTTGAAATGTCAATGATGGGAGAACTCAACTTCTTCCTTGGGCTTCAAATAAAACAAACAAACAACGGCATTTTCATATCTCAATCAAAGTACTGCAAAGAACTACTCAAAAGGTTCGAAATGGACAAAGCAAAAGAAATGTCCACACCAATGAGCACCTCATGCTACTTAGACAAAGATGAAGAAGGTAAACCGGTAGAACTAAGCAAATACCGAGGTATGATTGGCTCTCTTCTCTACTTAACTGCTAGTAGACCGGACATCATGTTTAGTGTCTGCATGTGTGCTAGGTATCAAGCAAATCCAAAAGAATCACATTTAGTAGCTGTCAAAAGAATAATGAGATATCTGGTAGGCACTCAAAATGTTGGTCTATGGTACCCAAAAGGTGCCACATGTAGTCTTATTGGTTATTCAGATTCTGACTTTGCAGGATGTAAGTTGGATAGAAAAAGCACTAGTGGAACATGTCACATACTAGGTAGTGCATTAGTCTCATGGCACAGTAAGAAACAAGTCAGTGTCGCACTGTCAACTGCTGAAGCAGAATATGTTGCAGCAGGGAGTTGTTGTGCACAAATCCTCTGGATGAAGCAACAACTTCTTGACTATGGTATAGATCTAGATCATATTCCTATAAAATGCGACAATACCAGCGCTATCAACCTTACAAAGAACCCCGTCCAACACTCTAGGACCAAGCATATAGAGATAAGACATCATTTTCTTAGAGATCATGTCCAAAAAGGGGATTGTGTAATCGAATTTGTGGAATCGGCAAAACAGCTAGCTGATATTTTTACAAAACCTTTACAAAAAGAAAACTTTTTCTTCATACGAAGAGAACTTGGAATCATTGATTCCTCTTCATGCTGTTAGATTCGCATTTTTTATTACATGTTGCCCTCTTTGATCATGACAAAAAGGGGGAGAAGAATAGAGTTTTTAATATTTAGAATAAAGTTTTAATATTCAGCATGCATTTGCATTTACTTGCATACAGTCAATAAAACAGGGGGAGCATTATGATAGGGGGAGTATCGTATACATTATCTGTTTGAACTAACCTCCCACCTTGAGATGAGTTAATGTTTTGTCATCATCAAAAAGGGGGAGAATGTGGATACCTTGTGTTGCAGGTAACCTGATATTGCAGGATGTGTTTTGATGATGAAAAAGACAAAGGTAAGATTGACGGTCAAAGTCAATAAAAGTGACTAAACGTCAAAGTCACAATCCAAGACAAGCAAGCCAAGAACTGAAGATTCAAGTTTAAGGGTAGTCCTTAAATATAAGGGTAGTCATTTGGGTTTGGGTGTGTCTTAGGAAAAAGTGTAAGCTCTTTCAAAGGTCAGCTCGTATCTCAGAGTCTCACACACTCACAAAGTCTTTTTAAAGGTGCATACATATTTACGTAAACATTCTTATCACCTTTTTAAATAACAAAATCGATTTTCCTCATGCATAAACAAATAGCAAAATCGATTTTCAGGCAAATTAGAAAAGATAGAAATCGATTGTCAGGCCATGTTTTATAATACACAAATCGATTTCTGAGCCAAATATTTTTTAAGGGAAGAATCGATTCCCAACCTTTTGCACATAACTGAGAATCGATTCCCACTTGTCTCAGGCAAGCTGAAAATCGATTCCTACATATTTACACTAAGTATAGAATCGATTCCTAGCTTTCCATGGCACTCAAGAATCGATTTCCCATATTTTACAAACAAGATAAAATCGATTCCTTACCTAAATAAATCGATTCCTAGATCAAATACGTTTTAACAAAAAATCGATTCCTACATCATTTTCAACGTAAAAATGAATTCCTCATAGCCTATAAATAGGCAATGCTTCACGTTCATTTTCACACAACCCATTTCACGAATCAGAGAACTTTTGAGAAAAACTCTTTACGCTTTTACTTTTGCTCGTCACGTACCGTTGGTCTGTCTGAGCTGATCTGTTGCTAAGAGTCAGTTGGGGTTGTATTCTTCAAGTTGTAATATCTGCCTACACTAGAGGTATTTCTGCATTTACAATTGTTTATTATTTAATTGTTGTGTTTTGTTCTAGGGAGTGGGGTATCTCTCTAGGGTAGCGGCATGTACTAGGAAGTGGGGTATCTTTCTAGGGCAGTTGATTGTAACAGGGGTGGGGTATCTCTTGTTATTGTTATATTAGATCTGAGGGCTCTCTATAGGTGGGGTATCCTAGGAGGAGAGTGCCTGAGTCTGTAAAGGTTTTCCAAGGCACCTGTAAGCCTTGTTGTTGTTTTAGTGGAAAATCTCACAAGGGTGTGAGGACTGGACGTAGGTCACTAGGAGGTGACCGAACCAGGATAAATCTCTGCGTGCTTTACTGCTTTCCTGCTTTACTGTTATACCGCTTTACTGCTTTATACTCTAATTCCTTCGCTTCCACTTAACCTGCGCGAAAATTGATCTAAGTCATTGAAAAGGGGAAAAACATTTTCAAAAGATCAGAAAAGTTTTTAAATCTCAATTCACCCCCCCTCTTGAGACTGAAGCCACTTGGTAACACAACTCCATAGTTAGGGGTAGAGCGAGACAAGTTTGAGACCCGACATAGCCTGCAAGGAAGGACTGCCTACCTTGCAGGGGCAACCTCGACATTAACTCTAAGCCAAGACCATCTTTCCAAGACGATGGTTTTGCAAATACATCTCTGGATGCAAGATCGCACGAAGTAGGCAAGCGCTGACGTGCACCTCCAATCCTAGCAAAGGAATCAAGAGTGCCACGGCACGCCGAAACAAATAAGGCCATCGGTAAAAATACTGGTCAAAGGAAGACACCATGATCGTTTGCATTTTTCCTAATTACCAAAGCAAGAATCTCATAATTCTTTCCACTTAATGGCCTTGGCGGTCACAACTCCTTGGGCGAGTTCTATCCGGGCCGAGTCCTGGTAAACTGTGCCAAGGGTATACTTCATGCTGACCTTAGTGGTCACAACCCCTTGGGCGAGTTCTATCCGGGCCGAGTCCGGGTAAACTGTGCCAAGGGTATAGTCCAAGATGGCCTTGGTGGTCACGACCCCTCATAATGAGTTCTATCCAGGTCAAGTCTTGGTAAACTCTGTTCAGAGTATACTTCATTACAAATTGTCCCGAGAGGCGTCGACAAATTAACTGCCTAAAGTAAGACAAATTTAGTGACTGTCTACTGGAAAAATCCTAAGTCCAACGAGAAGGCGCACACGCCGAAAATCACCAGTAGGGGGTGAGACCATGAGGTCACGGATCCATGATCACGGTTTTCAAAGAGAAGGGCGCCAAGGGCGCCAGGATCCCATGTTCGCAGTTTGCAAGAGCAGGGCGCCAAGGGCGCCAAGATCATGTGAGGGATTTCCAAAATAATAGGAATCCAATAACACTAAAGTGAAAGAGAAACACAATGTTTCTGGTTCTAAAGGTGTGTCTTTTGGTGGCTTTCACTAGTGGTTGTGTTCTTTCATGAACATTTGTAGTGAAGAGACACTTATCTTCACCAAATGGTATGAGTTGGTCTATATATAGAACAACTTTACAAGTAGAAAAACACACACATATACATTGTTCATATGTCTAAGACAAAACTCTACCAAATTCAATATTTCAAATCATTCTCTTTCTTCTCTTATGCGCAAATTGAAGTTAGGGAACTGTTGTTCTGTAAATACTTTTGACGATACGCTTGGTGTGGGTGTGCAGACCATGTCAAGGAACTCCATTGTATCCTGAAGGGGATTCGCCGGTCATCCTATTGCATCCAATCTAGAGTGATTGGTGGGGGCGAATCGAACCTAAAGCTTAGTATTATACACGCCTTGGAGTCTTGCGCAATGATGAATTCACTTTCTCCTTTGTTCTCTATTGTACATGTTGTTTACAATTATTTGGACTTATGATTTTCTATGTTTGGTTGTTCCTTATGGTTGCAGCATTATTTCCACCAACAAATTATTCTAACAATCTTTAGGTTCGATTTTGCATTTTGCCTTGGTGAGGGCTGCAACGTTGGAATGCATTTCTTCTTACAACTTGAGAGAGATGAATATTCAAACTTCACCAAAAACTAATTTATTTACTATCACAGTGAAAGGTGCATAAATTCTTATTCTATTCATAAAATTATGTTTAATGCATCACTACATAAACCTCTCACAGTTGAAACTTTTTAAAGAAATATTAATTTTGAATATGAATGCCAAACGGCTAATAAGTAAGTAACAGCACTAGTTCTACGAGTTTTTAATCCGTCAATTGCAAAGTTTTAAAAAAAAAAAATTCCATTTGGTATTCAGTTGAAAGTTTGAAACAATGTCAAGTTTCATGAAAAGTTGCATTGGTTCATGGCAAAGTTACAATTTTCGTTTTCAAATTTTAAGCATTATTATTTGTCATGTCTTTGGGTTTTTTGATAAGAAAAAGAAAAATGTTCCATTTGAATTTAAAATTATGAAAAGAGTAGTACCCATTCAGTTTTCCAGTGAAATGATGGAAGTTTTGGCAAAGAAAGGCAATATTTCGTGAAGGGTCACAACACACCCGTTTTTATAACAGTTTCGTTCTTCATATTTGGGTACATATTTGAACTTGATTTTGAGGCTTTTATGGTCTAAAAGTTATACCATTGTAATCCTTGTTTTCTGTCCTATCAAATTGGTTCAAGAATCACTTAAAACGGTGCTAAAACGAGGAAGAAAATATATCCAAAAGATGCTTGATTGGAAAACTGTTTTCTGCATATCTGGGTCGAATTTGACCCACTGAATGTAGAAGATGATGAACAGTGCGCTGGACGATACCCACTCTCGGACAAAAGAGAGTGCAGGAGAATGCGGACTCTACAAACCTCTGTTTAATATGCCGTTTTTTGCATTGTGTTTATAATAACTTGTTGTTATTGGGTAACTAGTTTCATATTTAATGAAGATATAAAATTGTTTTTTAATAACTTTATATTCTTTAATACCTTTTAAATCATTTTAAAGAGTGAAAATTATGATTACCGTTTATATTTTCAGAGTGGAAAATATTGTGCCATTATTTTGTACCTATTTATGATAGTCACTCTCCATGAATACTATGTTATGTTGTTACACATTCTTGATGCATTTAAATGTTATTTATTTATTTTGACAAGTACATTTAAATGTTATGATGAGTTTTGTATTTAATATTTAACTAGTAGAATATATGGTACATATATTACTTGTATATTAAGTTCTATGGAAATGATTCTAGTGGAGTTTCATGAATTTTAAGGTGAAGAAAATAGAATTTTTTGTTATTATGTCTGTATGAAATTTATTTGATATTGACCCACCTTAGATATGTGTAAAGATATTTTAGTATCTAAATAAATAATTGCATTGGTTGTTGTTATGTAATTTTAATGTATTCAATAAATATCTTAAATAATTTAAGATGGGTGAAATAGAGGTAGAACTCTAACATGAAATGGGTACTGAATGCTTATAACAATTTTGTCTAAACCAACGGCACAAGTGATTGTCAACATATCAAAGGCCTCCAAGTGGACAATAAAAGGCAATGGGACTGGTGGTCCATTTTTGTGATAGTTATTCAATACTATCAAAAAGTACATTAACCGAAATGTCAAAGGACATTGTATTAAAACATAGCTATGTGAAGAAGTGGTCTTCAAAATTTTATAAGAAAAGGAAATAATCTTGCAATCCTTTGACGAACGGGTTGACAAGGGATATGATGTTTTTATAACATCGTTGGGGATGAGTTTCAAGCCCATATCTAAATAATTACCAATGGTGGAATCCCAACTCACACTTGAGTATCATTAAGTCTTGAGTTCAATGGTGAAAGTACACTATTAGAGTAATTGCAAGTACTTGATAATAGATACATCCCAAGGTTTATAAGTACTTGGACCATAAGTATAAAGTTCGAAGGTTGAGCTTTTTCTCTTAATAGACCTATAACATATATGTGTAGAAGTGCTTATTATGGGAGTGCTTTTCGGATAGAGTCTACCTATATGAGAGTGAAGTGGGGCCGCTTCTTGGAGATTAAGGGTTTGACTCTTAAAGCTCTCATGAAAATGATACACGACACAAGGCCTTATCAAATGTGTCACTTTACAATTCGTTCAATGGTATCGAGATCGCATGTGTAAGTTAATTGACGTTTGTTCTAATGAATAATTGGTTCAAAGCTTGTCTACCAATCTATTCGGGGATGAGTGAAACATTGACTTACTAAGTAAAGGTTCAAATCGTAAGATACCTTAGCCGAAAGCATGTGATTTCCGGAATAATAGGATTTGGATTTATTTTGAAAATGGTGGGGGATTGTGAGGGATTTCCAAAATAATAGGAATCCAATAACACTAAAGTGAAAGAGAAACACAATGTTTCTGGTTCTAAAGGTGTGTCTTTTGGTGGCTTTCACTAGTGGTTGTGTTCTTTCATGAACATTTGTAGTGAAGAGACACTTATCGTCACCAAATGGTATGAGTTGGTCTATATATAGAACAACTTTACAAGTAGAAAAACACACACATATACATTGTTCATATGTCTAAGACAAAACTCTACCAAATTCAATATTTCAAATCATTCTCTTTCTTCTCTTATGCGCAAATTGAAGTTAGGGAACTGTTGTTCTGTAAATACTATTGACGATACGCTTGGCGTGGGTGTGCAGACCATGTCAAGGAACTCCATTGTATCCTGAAGGGGATTCGCCGGTCATCCTATTGCATCCAATCTAGAGTGATTGGTGGGGGCGAATCGAACCTAAAGCTTAGTATTATACACGCCTTGGAGTCTTGCGCAATGATGAATTCACTTTCTCCTTTGTTCTCTATTGTACATGTTGTTTACAATTATTTGGACTTATGATTTTCTATGTTTGGTTGTTCCTTTTGGTTGCAGCATTATTTCCACCAACAAATTATTCTAACAGATCACAGTTTGAGCTGTTGGGCGCCAAGGGCGCCAAGGTGACGGGTTGCATAGAGCAAGGTCATGGTTTGTGGTGCTGGGCGACAAGGGCGCCAAGATCACGGTTTGAGCTGCTGGGCGCCAAGGGCGCCAAGGTCATGGTGACGGCTTGCAAGGCATGGGCGCCAAGGGAGCCAAGGTCATGGTGACGGCTTGCAAGGCATGGGCGCCCCAAGGGTCATGGTGACGGCTTGCAAGGCATGGGCGCCAAGGGCACCAAGGTCATGGTGACGGATTGCAAGGAAAGGGCGCCAAGGGCGCCAAGGTCATGGTGACGGATTGCAAGGCATGGGCGCCAAGGGCGCCAAGGGTCATGGTGAGGGCTTGCAAGGTATGGGCGCCAAGGGTCATGGTGACGGCTTGCAAGGCATGGGTGCCAAGGGCGCCAAGGTCATGGTGATGGCTTGCAAGGGAAGGGCGCCAAGGTCATGGTGAGGGCTTGCAAGGCATGGGCGCCAAGGGCACCAAGGGTCATGGTGAGGGCTGGCAAGGCATGGGCGCCAAGGGTCATGGTGACGGCTTGCAAGGCTTGGGCGCCAAGGGCGCCAAGGTCATGGTGACGGCTTGCAAGGCATGGGCGCCAAGGGCGCCAAGGGTCATGGTGACGGCTGGAAAGGCATGGGCGCCAAGAGCGCCAAGGGTCATGGTGACGGCTTGCAAGGCATGAGCGCCAAGGTCATGGTGACGGCTTGTGAGGCATGGGTGCCTAGGGCGCCAGGTGCCATGGTGACGGCTTGTGAGGCATGGGCGCCAAGGGTGCCAAGTGCCATGGTGACGGATTGTGAGGCATGGGCGCGATGGGCGCCAGGTGCCATGGTGACGGCTTGTGAGGCATGGGCGCCAAGTGCCATGGTGACAGTTTGTGAGGCATGGGCGCCAAGGGCGCCAGGTTCCGTGGTGACGGTTTGTGAGGCATGGGCGCCAAGTGCCATGGTGACGGCTTGTGAGGCATGGGCGCCAAGTGCGCCAAGTGCCATGGTGACGGTTTGCAAGGCATGGGCGCCAAGGGCGCCAAGGTCCAAGGTGACGGTCTACATCGAGCAACTTCACGGGTTGTGACTGCTGGGCGCCAAGGGCACCAGAGTGAAGGTCTAGACAAACAGCAAAGTCACGATTTGCATGAAGGAAAGGGTAGAGGACATACACTTACCCAAAAGAAAGAAGAGAGAAGTTTGCTCCAAGCTCAAATGTGTGATTTCAAGAAGCCTTATCCAAAACCCAGGTAATGAAGACCCACCTACTTATAGTGGTTGGAAAAAGTGGTAAAATCATTTTTGTTTTTTCTTTAAAACAAAAACAAAAATGTTATCGTCACGAACAAAGACATTCTGCACGACCCGACGAGGCAAACGAGCCATTGCGTCTGGCAAATCGACGAAAATCCTTCAAGCCAAGACCATCCTCCAGAATAATCTCGGCTCGGGGGGCAACTGTTCTGGATTGGACCAAGAGGCCCATTCAGCAATTGGATATGGATTGGCTCAATCACTTTGGTCCATATCCACAATATACAAGCCCAATTATGACTATCATACTTGGATGGCTCAGATCAATTCTATCAATCCAACGGCTCACAACGGACACGATTTCCTATAAATACTGGCTCACATTTCCATTAATAGGTACATTCTCATTCCTAGAATATTACTACTGTTCAAGGATGCTCAAGATATGGTAACAAGGTGTGATAGGTGTCAAAGGACAGGGAATATTTCCAACAAACATGAGATGCCTTTAACCAACATCCTAGAGATAGAACTCTTTGATGTTTGGCCACTTCTCCATTTGGCTTGACTTTGGTCTTGAAGACCCACTTCACCCCTATGGCTTTCTTTTCTTTTGGAAGAAGGCTTAACCCTATCATGAAGGAAGTCGTGAGAAAAGAGATAATTAAATGGTTAGATGCTGAGATCATATATCCTGTTGTTGACAGCACTTAGGTGATTCTCTATACTGACTTGGGCGTGGGAGTGACATCGCAGGTGCCCCCTCCGGGATTCATTCAACACCCCACTCGAATTGCAAGAGACCTACCAACAGCAGTTACGACCGCCCCGCTAGTTAGGGAACAAAAATGATTTGAATGCTTCCAACAGCATGATCTCCAATGATAGAACTGGTGACGCCATGAAAAATGCTTGACGCGAGGTTTCAAAGCACAGTGCAAAGCAAAAGAAAAGTGGAAAAAAAAAGGAGAAGGATCACGAACTATGCTAGTGGTGTTTGCAGCTCTTTGATACGAAGAATTTAAACTTCCTGGGATTGTATTTCGGAATATGTATTTCACAATATAAATTGTTTACACAATACACAATTATTTATACACTGCCATATTCAAACTAATTGTCTAACTAACTTGCTGAGTCAGCAAGGGTGCTGAGTCAACATCTAACCAACTATTAGATCACTTACACACAGGCTAGCAGAGCAATACTAAAATGATACACAAGTTCTACACTATTATTAATTAATTCTTAAAACCGAGACTACTCATTTAATAGAAGATAAAAAAGAAATTTAAATTTAAAGGTAAAATGATAGGCACCGGTAAACATGTCAATGAAATAGAACAATAAAACTGTAGATTACTGGATTAAGGGCTGAATTAATTGATTACAGACCCTTGAATGCAGAATTACAGATGAGACTAGTAGAAAATAGAAATGATAATAACTGTAATTGTCAATTCGAGACTTTTATAACACACTCTCTCCACGGTATTATACCCTACCTTTTAATTTTATAACACACTCTCTCCACTTGCTTTCCCACTTGCTTTGGGACAGCCACTTGCTTTCTCACTTGCTTTGGGACATTTCACTTTCTTACCCCTTCTAGAATAAGCCTTTCCATACCTATTGGTTTGTCCGGGCTTAGTCAAGACCAGGTTCTCATCAATACTCCCCCTTCGAAATTCACCTTGTCCTCAAAGTGAAGGTATCGTAAGAATAGTCGACTTAACAGTCTTCCTCCCGGATCCCACAACCCGAAATTCAGGGACCAAGTAATGTAGGAAGCAAAATAATTCCCACCAGGATCCCATTGCTTGGAATGCATTTTCGCTCTTGACCTTCTTGAAGATTCAGTCCCTTGAATCAAGTGTTCAACCATAGGCATGTTGTGCCACCCAAACTCTTGAAATTTACCCACTTTTCCTTTGTCCCGGACTAAGTCCAGTAATGTCTTAATTTTTCAACTAAGAAATTCAACAGAGCCATAGAGGCTGCACCTCTAGCCACCAAAATCCCATGAGCCCGTATAGTATATAATATAAATTTCGTCTCTGTAAAATTAATAACTATGTTTATTTTATATCTACTAAAATATAAAAAATTTCCAAATTTTCAGGACCTATATATTTCATACTTGTAAAACTTAATTTGCTAAAATTACACACCATGCCTATTTTATTTTTACTTGCTTGGTATATATTAAATAAATTTTAAAAGTTCATATCATGCTTCAATAAATATTTAGAACAAATTTCATAAGTTAACAACTTAATATTAAATAAATCTTTAAAAAAATACTTAATATTAAATAAGTTTGATGAAACATAATATTAATATTGCAAGCTAATGCCATGAGGATGAGCGTACTTGACTTTTAGGAAAAGAGGAACCAATTATATATATTTGAAATAAATAATATTCTTAATAAGATTGGTAGCCTCATGGTAGCGCTCAGCATTTGCTTTCAACAGGTCAGGGGTTCAAACCCCACTAGATGGCAATCACTAGTGGGGGCCTGCGTTCGTGCGGCCCCTCCCAATTACAGTTCAAAGATTTGATAAAAAAAAAAGCAAAATGCACAACCCGGTCCGGTTCGAGCCGGGTCACCGGTTTTTCCAAAAACCGGCCGAATTACACCGGTTCCCACCGGTTTGCTGCATGGCCGATCCAAAACCTTAACCGGCTCGGTTACCCCCCCGGTTCCCGGTTCGACCGGTCCGACCGGCCGGGCCGAGCCGGTTTTTAAAACACCGATCATACCTCTTTATAGCTATAACAATTTCCTGCATTTTCGAAAACTGTAACCTTGCAGCAACACTTATTCCATTATATGAGCTCTCGCTGTTTTCAGTTAAGTTCTATTGAAAGAATCCAATATCACAGCTTTTAAATGAATCTTTAGTATCTTAGAGGTGGAACTTTGAGGAGGAAACAACATCACTAGGTTATACAATGCTGTAATTAGCCTTATATATCTTCCATGAGCAAGAAGCACTGATTGCTTCAAAAGATCTTGCATCTCAAACAAAACTTCATTGATATTAGGAACAGCTGAAACACCCCCTGCATCTTGAGTAGCACCACCAAAACCAAATCCACAAGCAGCTGCATATGTAGTTCTAGAAAAGCATGGATATTTATGGGGTGAATTAATAACTAAAGTTTGGGATATATATCCTATCACAAATGCAGTGGGCTGTCACTTGTTCTCTTTTATTTCATTTGCTTCATGCCACATCTCCCCATTATCATTAATAGTGGCCAACAGAAATTATCCATTTCATCTCTTTACCTTCCCATGGCAACCCAATCAGGCTATCTAATATCATCATTTTCTAAACCCACGTGCCACTTGTGTCAAAATGATCTATTTGTCCAATAGATATCCAGTCCGTACATAGCAAAATCCATCTAGTTCGTCCGCTAAAAAAATATATTAATGGATTGAATTGAATCCATCCACTTATTTTGTGGATGGTTGTGATCCATCTATTATATTTTTTAAATCTATTAGATAACAACTACAAAATCAAAATCCACTGGATAATGATAAAAAATAATTTTTTTTACCAAAAGAATATTTTTAAAAATGCATTTCAGTTTTTTTAAAAAAACAAATTCCAGAAAATAAATGTATTTAAAAAAATTAAAATTAAAACATAATATAATATATATATATATATATATATATATACATATATACATAATATATATATATATATATATATATATATATATATATATATATATATATATATATATAAAAGATATATTATATATATTATATTTAACCTCCAGGCCATCGTGAGCTCCGCCGCAGGCCAGCAACGGAGAGCCGTTGGCCGCCAGAGCTCTGCCGCCGGCCGCCTACTACCACCACTACCATATATAAAATATATTCAATGGCAAGGGTTGTTTTCCCCTCTTCGGTGCACTCTACATACTTGCCAAACTGTCTATAGACATCTCTCAAGCGTGTTGGTGATAGAAGTGGGTTATCAACTAAAAGAGTCACAAAACTCTTCTGCAGTGGGTAGTCGTTCAAGTTGATCTGTTGCTCCTTTCTAATTACCCCTTCACTTCCTACTTGTAACACCCCCCTTATTATTATTGTAATAATAAAATTGTGGGTTTGGCCCGTTGGATTAAAAGTGAGGTCCACTTTCTTTTCCAACCAGCTTCGTTTTATTTTCAGATATTACTTTTTACACCCCCTTCTCTGTAATAAAGGGATCAAAATTACTAACCAGGAATTGGGCCTTACCTAATGAACTAGCAACCGGATCCACATTTCCAAGGAAGCCTTCAGCACTAACTTTATTCTCTCTTACTTCAGTGTGACGTTCTTCATCTACGAGAGAGAGAGAGAGAGAAGCAACTCTCCCAAATTGTTCAACGATCGCGCCTCAAGCACTGTACTCCTCCTGGCGGCATCGTCGCTGCGCCTCAAGCACTGTTACTCCTCCTGGCGCCATCGTCGCTGCTTTGTCGTCACCACAACTTTGTTCCTCCTCCTCATGAGTCCCTTCTGGCCTAACTTTCTTCTTCCACTCTTCCCTATTGCAAACCTCCATGGAAAGAGAGAGAAATGACGCTACCAACTTGTTCGCTGGCCACGCCACTGTCAAAGTCCGCCTCCATCTGGCGTCTCCGGCGGCAAATCGTCCTACATCTGTTTTTCCGACGAATCCTCCTTTCTCTGTGCCTCCATCGTCGCTTGCTCCTGCGGTGGTTCTAAGTCACCACCAATCTAGTCTACCTCTGGTTTCGCGATAACATTCCAAGGTTTTTGCTCCGTTTTGATTCTTTCTTCTGGTTTGCTTGATCTGGCAGTAACATAAAATTGATGTAACAACTGCAATTTCTTATCTAAATAGATCTCATAATCCTTCTCCGAGAGTGCATCGCTTCTTTTTCTTCCACACAGCATGATCACCCCAAGATCGACGTCCGTCTCCTTTCGTTCTTCTTTTCCAGAGTCGCTCGATTTTTTCAAGTTGTGAGAACCATTCTTGTTCACTGTGAACTGATGCTTCTTCCTTAAACTCCACGGCAACATCTCTGATATTCCTATGAGCACTCAAGATCAAGTGCTCTGATACCACTTGGTAGGTACCAGTAAACATCTCAATGAAACAGAACAATAAAATTGTGGATTACTAGATTAAGGGCTGAATCAATTGATTACAGACCCTTGAGTGCAGAATCACAGATGAGACTAGTAGAAAATAGAAATTATAGTAGTTGTAATTGTCAATTCGAGAGTGACAATGCTTTCTCAAGCCTAATTCCAAAATCCAGCCTCCTCTCACTAACAGTATACCCTCCGTTTTATAACACACTCTCTCCACTTGCTCTCCCACTTGCTTCGGGACACCCACTTGCTTTCCCACTTGCTTTTCCACTTGCTTTGAGACATTTCCCTTTCTTACCCCTTTTAAAATAAGCCTTTCCAAACCTATTGGTTTGTCCACGCTTAGTCAAGACCAAGTTCTCATCATAAAAAAAAGGAGAAAATGAAAAATTATAAATTATAAGCTCAAATACTACTTTTATGTATTGTATAGAAAAACGTTATAACTTAACAAAAACACGGGGCTAGCACCATTGACTGTTTATACATAAAGTAGGCATATTTTCTTTCTAGTTCAACATAAAAACAAAAGGTTAAAGAAATAAACTCGGGGCAGCATCGTGCAGTTTATACATGCTGTGAAGAGAGAAAAAGAGAGACATATGCTGGAAACCGTGTGTCAATTACACCACAGAGATTCTATAATATAGCCATTTAGAGAATCAGTATACAATCTCTGTAATAATTACAGATTAATGACAATATCAAAACTACCTAATATCATGATTATAATATACTATTTACATAAATAATATATAACGTAATCAACACTCCCCCTCAAGCTGGAGCATATAAGTCATATGCACCGAGCTTGTTACATATGTAGCTGGTTCGAGGCCCTCTTAGAGATTTAGTAAAGACATCGGCCAATTGATCATTTGACTTGACAAAACTTGTGGAGATGTCTCCTGATTCAATCTTCTCTCTGACGAAGTGACAATCTACTTCAATGTGCTTAGTCCTCTCATGAAAAATCGGATTAGAGACAATATGCAATGCCGCTTGATTATCACATATGAGAGTCATTTTCTCATCACCTTCCCAACCAATCTTCTGTATCTCCCAGGATCTGAAAGTGGCTCCCCCTGATTGGGTAGAAGTTTGACATTTGGATCCATGGGAGTGTCAGCTGGTTTGGCATTCAATAGACCTGCCTCTTCAAGAATATCCATGGCATATTTCCTCTGTGAAATTACAAGACCATCCTTAGATTGGGCTACCTCAATACCCAAGAAGTAACGGAGTCGGCCAATGTCTTTAGTCTGAAACTGGTTAGAGAGATGTTGCTTCAATTGGAGTATGCCCTACTGATCACTTCCAGTTATAACAATATCATCCACATAAACAATTAGATAGATGCATCCCTAGGCTGAATGTCGATAGAATACAGAGTGGTCAGCTTCACTACGAGTCATGCCAAACAGTTGTACCGCAGTGCTAAATCTGCCAAACCAGGCTCGTGGAGATTGTTTAAGACCATAAAGTGACCTGTGAAGTCGACAAACCATGCTCGAGGACTCCCCCTGAGCAACAAACCCTGAAGGTTGCTCCATATAAACTTCCTCTTCAAGATCACCATGCAAGAAGGCATTTTTGATGTCAAGTTGATGAAGAGACCAGTGTTTGATAGCTGCAATAGAGAGGAGAAGTCTAACTGAGGCCATCTTGGCGACAGGGGAGAAAGTTTCGCTATAATCCAGCCCAAATATCTGTGTGTATCCTTTGACCACCAACCGAGCTTTAAAACGATCAATCTTACCATCAGGCCCAACTTTGACAGTATACAGCCAACGACAACCGACTAAAGACTTCCCAGAAGGTAGAGGTACCAATTCCCAAATACCACTACTTTGAAGAGCATACATCTCGTCAATCATTGCTTGCCTCCACTCAGGATGGGATAAAGCTTCATCTGCGGATTTAGGAATACTAACAGAAGACAAAGAAGAAGGACAAGTGTAATGCAAAGGTGAAATACGATGATAACTCAAAGCAATGTGAGGAGATGGGTTACGAGTGGACCGTATACCTTTACGAATAGCAATGGGGAGGTTAGGCACAGGTGGCAGAACCGGATCCGATACAGGTGATGGCGCTGGCGGTGAGTCTGGTATGGCCTCTGGAGTAGACACTGGAGCAAGGATGTGTACCACAGGTGGTCGCTGACGATGGTGATATGTTTGTAGTGGGGGTGCAGCAGGAGGGTCGACAGGAGGGACCTCTGTGGTGACAAACTCAAGAGAAATAGACGCAGGAGGCAAGGGAAGAGCTGCGGAAATAGGGTCCTGAGTTGAGTCGGACGACTCAAAGTAAGGGACAGACTCAAATAAGGTAACATCGGTCGATATGAGGTACCATTGAAGAGTAGGAGAGTAAAAACGATAGCCTTTTTGAGACCGATGATAACCGAGAAAGACACATTTAAGTGATCGAGCCGAGAGTTTGTCAATACCAGGAGAAAGGTTGTGGACAAAACATGTGGACCCAAATACACGTGGCTGAAGCGAGTGTAGTGGGGTATGAGGAAAAAGGACAGAGTGTGGTATTTGGTCATCAAGAACAGAGGAGGGCATGCGATTTATAAGGTAACAAGCCGTTAGAACCGCATCCCCCCAAAAACGAGTGAGGAGGTTACCATGAAGGAGAAGGGTCCGTGTAGTTTCAATAAGATGCCGATTTTTGCGTTCGGCAACCCCATTTTGCTGAGGTGTGTAAGCACAAGACGTTTGGTGAAGGATGCCATTAGATGGCATAAAATTTTGGAATTTTTGTGACATATATTCTTGGGCATTATCACTACGCAAAGATTGAATGGAGACACCAAATTGAGTTTTAATTTCTTTATAAAATTGCTCAAAGATAGAGAATATTTCGGACCGATTTTTCATTAAAAATAACCACGTACAACGGGAAAAGTCATCAATAAAGGTAACAAAATATCTAGACCCAAAAGTATTGATAGTACGAGAAGGACCCCAAACATCGGAGTGAACTAAAGCAAAAGGGGACGAAGCCCGTTTATTGACTCTATTCGGAAAATGACTACGAGTGTGTTTCCCTAACTGACACGACTCACAATCAAAACTAGACAATTTAGTAAGACGCGGCACCAACTTTTGGAGTTTTTGAAGACCAGGATGACCCAACTGAGCATGTATTGTAAGAGGGGAATCTGTGGTTGCACAAGCCCTGGATGAGGAGAGATAATAAAGGCCATTCGACTCACATCCGGCGCCAATCATCTGTTTCGAGATCCGATCCTGCAAGGTAACATCTTTCTTAGTAAAGGTAACAGCACAATCAATGGACTTAGTCAAACGTTTAACGGAAATTAAATTAAATGGACATTCAGGAACATAAAGAACGTTGTCAACAGATAAGGAGGGGAGGAGTTGGGCAGTGCCAATTCCTCGTGCTTGTGTTTGAGTTCCACTGGCTGAGGTTAGGGTAGGTAAGTAACTAGATGTAGAAATAGAGGATAAAAGAGCTTTATTACCAGTGATGTGGTCAGAAGCACCGGTATCAAGGGCCCAAGGGCCAAGGGAAGATGATTGAGAGGCGCAAGTAAA
Organism: Astragalus membranaceus; assembly: GCA_039519185.1. NCBI lineage: Eukaryota > Viridiplantae > Streptophyta > Magnoliopsida > Fabales > Fabaceae > Astragalus > Astragalus membranaceus. The sequence goes on along the minus strand of CM076850.1, from coordinate 2,275,671 downwards.
TGATTTACCGGTGTGTGCACTTGAAGCAGTGGATCCAGAGTTTTGGCAATTCTCAAACCATTGGAGAAAATCTTCATAGTCAGATGGAGTTGGCGTTGCCTTAGTTGAGGTCTCAGGTGTCTCTGATGAAGGAGTCTGAGCTGCATTTACAGCACGTGGGGGATGCCCGTGTAATTTCCAACATCGATCAATGGTATGCCCCAAATGGTGGCAGTGATCACACTTAGGGCGATTCTTGGCATTGGGTGGAGGACCACGAGAGCGTCCCTGATTGTTTTGTTGAGATGCAAGTGTAGCAGTGTCACTCGGCCCAGAGATCACCGAGAGCTCAGGAGTAGACTTAACTGACTTAACCGGGACCCGGAGAAGGACAGATGATGCAGTGGACATTGTGGGAACGGCAGCGGACCCCAAAATCTGATCACGGGTGGCAGTATACTCCTGAGGCAAGCCATAAACGGCGAGGAGCATAAAAAATGTGCTACGTTGCTCAAGTTCCTTCATCTTTTCAGTAGCATCAGATGCGGCAAGAGGTAATAGCTCATTAAAGTCATGAAGGGCAGCATGAACATGACCGAGATAGGTAGACATAGGACCATCGAATGCTTGTGGTGCAATGAGTGTCATCAAATCATGACACACCCCATAGAGACACTGAATATCATTATGTGTAGAGTTCTTTAGCTTGACTCCAAACCGATTCACACGAGAGATGAGGACGGAAAATCAGTTTGATGAGAGGACTAATAGTGGACTTGATAATACTGCACAACTAAGCATCAATCTTCTCAAATTTCGTACGTTCAGTTACGTCGGTCACACTTGCAACCTTCTTGGTGAGATGCTCCTTGTAACCTTACCCTATCATCGATAACTGAATGTCTGAAGCCCAAGTGTCATAGTTCGAACCATCTAACTTCTCTGTAGTAATGGGAGAAGTCACAAAATTGGTGAACAGCTTAGAGGTTTCACTGGAGGACGTCATAGTCAGTCCCAGGAGAGAGAAATCACGTCAAACAGGAGAGAAAAAGGGCTATTTGTACAGAAACAGGTCCAACCGTTGCTCGAAACTGAAAAGTAAGGGCAGATCTGGAACCAGGAGAGAGAGGCGACTTCGACGAACCAAACAGCGGCCGGAGAGGTGGCCAGACGCGCCGCCACGCGCGGCGGAGACGACGGCTGGTGGGGTTTTCTCGCCGTACAGAGAAGCGGCGTGTGGGAGCACGTGACGGCATTGCTGGGTCTGCGGTTTCAAGGATGGGCCGGTTCTGATGAGGCGAAACCTGTGGTGGGGTTGGTTGACTGGAAAAGTCGCCGGAGGTGGAAGATACAGCGGTGACAGCGACGAAAATAGTGTAACGGAGTGCCGGAATGAGACACGGCAGTGGAAGAGGACAAACCGAAGTTGAAACACGGTTTGCTGGAAAAATTTTATCACCGGTGGACAGTGGGTCCAACGGGTAAGCACGGTTTTAGGGTTGTCTCTCAATTGACTCTAGATACCATGTGAAGAGAGAAAAAGAGAGACATATGCCGGAAATCGTGTGTCAATTACACCACAGAGATTCTATTATATAGCCATTTAGAGATTCAGTACACAATCTCTATAATAATTACAGATTAATGACAATATCAAAACTATCTAATATCATGATTATAATATACTATTTACATAAATAATATATAACGTAATCAACACATGCAATCATCGTGAAGTTTTAAAAAATGAAGTTCTTGCTAAAGCGTAGGGGTGTTCGTGGGTCGGTTTGGATCGGATTTGACCAAATCCGTTGCCCGAACCAATGATAATTATTCGGTTTGGGTTGGTTCGGATTTTACATTTTTTCCTCCAAAATCCGAACCAAACCGAACCGATATTGGACGGGTTGGTTTGGATTGGGCTCACGGGTCATTCACTAAAATATTAATTTTCTAAAATATAAAAAAAAAAAAAATTTATGATATTCCAACACTTTAAATAGCTAAAAAAATTGAAAATCACACGAAATCAAACTCAAATCCACTAATAGTCTTCCCATTCATAGTATTAAAATTTTACAACTTAATCATAAATTATTAAGGTAAAAATTCTAAGCAAATAAAATCGTGTGCATCTAAAATTACAAAATTGTTATGACGTAATATGGGTTGGTTCGGGTTCGCGGATTTGATTTTTAAAATCCGTTGCCCGATCCAAACAACTACGGGTTGGTTTGGATTTGTTCGATTTTGACCCGAACACGAAAAATATCCGAACCAAACATATCGGTTCGGATTGAATCGTGGGTTGGTTTGGATTTGCCCGAACCACTGAACACCCCTACTAAAGCGAGTATATTTTTTTTTGGATACTTTTTTTTTTGATACAAAGCGAGTATATTATTATTACAGAAGAGAGGAGTAAACACTCAAACATCCATCTCTCAATCCTAGATACATGATGCTCAAGACTAACGCAATAAATGCATCTAGGGGATCAATATATGCACATACAATATATGCACATATACACTCCTAATGATAACGTAATATGCTCTAGCAGAAAACCAAAATTGAGACCAATTTAAGAAAGTATGATATTACCTACTACACATCCCATTCCGATATACACAGTTCCTCCTACAAATGTACAACAAGCCAGGTTGCTGCCCGATGCACTGGTGCATAGAAAGGGGCTAAACCTTTACATGGCCAAACTAGCTAGCCATCTGAACATGGCAAATTCATCAACTCTGGTTCTTCATTCCCTTGTCTTGAGAGAGCTTGTAGCAGCTCGTCTCAGTAAGGTCTAGACTAATTTAACTTTAGTCTCAAAGTTGACTAGTAGATTCCACCACTCAACCATGCTTAAGTTTAACTCGCTGTCGATGATTCTTTAGATTTTTCAGTTTGTGTGTCCTTATCTGAGTTGCTTGTCTCACCAGTCTGTGTTTGGCTAGCTTGTGGCTGACTTGAAACCTGAGAATCAGAAACAATACCAAGAACAACCAGCACAGACCTGAAGACAAAGTAAACTCTCAATCAATATTGGCAACAATAAAAACACCCCCACCCCCAAACCTAAAAAGTTTTCAAGCAAGAAATAAAGAATAAAAATTGACCATTTAAATGAAATAAATATAGAAGGGAAAAGAAACGGTAAATTTAACAGCATTATTGTGTAAGAGCGGAGTGATTAATGAACCTGGGCAGTGAAGACTGTATATCTGGCTGGCTAGCATGAGCAATCAATGGTGCCTTCAGTGCTGGAATTCTATTTAATGCAATTTCCAATTGTGCTGGAGGTAGCTGCTTGTGCAAGCATAAACCACCAGAAAATGTTAGAACGGATTATTTTTAAAATATAAAAAGATTCCACAAAGACAATCCAAAAATCATGAAAGGGCAATGAGAATGAAATGAATAGAAGGGTGTATCTGTACCCAAGAGAACATAACAAGGGTATATCAATAGCTGCCAAAAAAAGCGGCATATCAAAAGTATCTATTTTCTTTATTTGCATTTAGGTTGCTTTCTGCCTCAAATTATTGCACCAAAAGACATTAAGTGTAATGGAATGGTTAAGGTGAGAATTAAACACGAGAAATTTAAGTATTTAACAAATAAAAGTGAATTACCTTTTTCATTTTATTTAAACAGTTCTCAAATCCTCTTTAGCATACTTAATACTTAAGTCAGGCATCTCTTAATACCAGAAAATCAAGCTCTAGCTCTGAATACCATCTAAATACTAAAATATTTTCTTAGAAAACAGACCATGCAAAATATTCCCCGCTTCAAGAAAAAAATATATTCATCCAACTACTGCAGTCACATTTCCATATATAGTAATTATTCAAGCAGATATAGAGCTCTCACATAACTAGTAAAGGGTGAAATGTATAAAAACTTCTTGACTCGATACAATGAACTACTAATCAAGAAGAATAAGGGAGACAAGAAAGTCCGATATCACAATGAATAGCACACTATATATCCTCAAACAACATACTTGTGTTCTATTACCTTGACACTAAAAATTGCTTGTAAATTTTTTTTCGTGTTGACAGATTTCATCTCAGCACCTTGATAAATTTTCTAAAATGATAATATTAAATGATATTTTCTTTCTTCCTTAAATTATTAATTCATGTACAAAACAAATATGTAAGCGTGCCGTGACTAACTAAGACAATGAAAACTTTTTGTGAACATTATATGATGGAGAACCGAGCTTAGACAGACAAAAATCTATAAATGACAAAAAGTTCTTGCAAATGATAATACCTGAAGCAACACACCAAATGATTGAGGTTTAGTCAATTGTGCACACTTCAAGAATCCCACCCACAACTTTGGGTATTTCCATATCTACAGCAATTCATTAAGTCATGCATATGAACACTGAACGACTGAGTGAATGGACAAAATAAGATTCATCAAATAATCACCTGCTTCCTTACAAGGCGAGAAAGAATCCCCATTATGAAGTCCACCTGTAGCAATTTAACCAAGTCAATAATTTGTACCAACACATCAAATTTAAACCAAACAGTAAAAACAGATAACAAGGAAAAAAAGGGTAGATTCTTATTGTTGAAATAATAAAGACTTGAATATATTTGATAATAGCTTGATTGACTGATTACGAAGACTAAACACTAACCCCTATTTATAGGGATAAATAGACTCAGCCCTAAATAACTAAATCAGGAAACAAATCATAATAATAATGACGTAATATGAAAACTTATCCTAAGAGATAATCTAAGATACTCTAAGATCAGAAACCAATCTGACTATGATACTCTAACATAATATCATGATATTATATGCTATTTTCTTATATTCTAACACTCCCCCTCAAGCTAAAGCTTATTAAGCTTTTAGCTTGTTACAAAATATGTCCTTGAAGAAGAAAAACCAAACTGCAACAGTATTGGGCCAGCGGTACATGACAGCTGAGAGCATAATCGGAAGGTGTCACCACATCAAACTAAACCAAACTGGACCGGTGGTCACTCTGGCAGCTGAAGTCCAAACTTGAAGATGCCACAACTTCAAAACAAAGAAGATACTAAACAAGTGCTCACATTGGCAACTGAAACCTACACATGAAGTGTCACATCTTCGAAACCAACTTAAATAATATTGAGACAGCACTCACTGCTGAAACTCAAATTGGAGAATGTCACAACTTAGATCCAAACCAAAAACAATATTGGACCAGCGCTTACAGCAGCTGAAGTCCTAACTGAAGGTGTAACAACTCCAAACCAAACTGAAACATTTCACATATGACCGGTGCCGATGACTCAACTTGGACAGCGGGACTACGAATGGACTATTTCATCTATGATTGGGGCCGACGACTCAACCTTGACGTGGTTGGACAACGAGACTACCAATGGACTATTTCATCTGTGATTGGGGCCGACGACTCAACCTTGACGGTGGTTGGACAACAGGACTACCAACGGACTATTTCATCTGTGATTGGGACCGACGACTCAACCTTGACTGTGGTTGGACAACGGGACTACCAAAGACTATCTATAGTGTGCTCGGATTGTTAACTAGAGAGCTTGCCATTAGAGACTGACAAGGCAGAAAGCACATTAGATAAGAGTGACTTGGACAGATGACAAACAAAAAACTGGAACCAATGAACAACCTGAAACAAAAAAGATGCGTGAAACCAAATCCGAAAGCACAAGAGTATAAACAAATTAGAGACAGACCAAGAACAGTATAAACACTGTTCAACAGTACCTAAACAAGCAATACCTACCAGAAAAATGCCTAAACCAAGAGAGAGAAAGGGCAGTTTGTACTGTACCACGTATAACCAGGGACCAAACTCAATAAATAACCATAGATCCGGGACCAGGAGAGAGGGGCGACGCCGGCGATGAAAAGAACCACAAGAACGGTGGTTGGACGCATCTCCACGCGCCGGTACTGCGGACGAACGTGAAACAAAGACGCTGACATTGTTTCCGCGCGCGACGGCGGAGATGGGAGCGAGATTTCGGTGGTAGGCCGGTCTGACATAAGCGGTTCTGATGGTGGTGGCGGTGCACGATGATTTGACCTGAAAGATGGGTTTCTAGACTGAACAATGTTTAAGGAGAGAGAAAATGGAAACTGAGCCTGAACATGGACGAAGAATGCCCTGAAAATGAGTTTATAAGTGGGAGGCACCCCTCACCTTACAAGCCGGTTTTGTGGGGTTGAGTTAGGCCTCAACCACATTTTAAGATGGTATCAAAGCAAGTTCTGATTCTGTGACCTACCTTTGTGCCTCACCACCGCTGCCGGTGGCGGCTACCGCCGCCGGCAGACACCACCTTTTAATTTTCAATTGATATCTTCTCACAGTTGCCATAACCCTATTTTAGTTTCTGTTTTCTTACGCTGTTTTCAACTTTCTGGCGTGTCTTTTCAGTTTCCGGCAGACCCACCACCGTCAGCCGCCACCGAAAAATTTTTCCGGCAACCGTTTTCGGCAAAACCACCACCAATAAGGGCGGAATTCGCCGATCTACTCAACTGTTCAAAGGTCCATCTTCATCCGGCTTAGAATATAAGAAAATAGCATATAATATCATGATATTATGTTAGAGTATCATAGTCAGATTGGTTTCTGATCTTAGAGTATCTTAGATTATCTCTTAGGATAAGTTTTCATATTACGTCATGATAAGAATGTTGCTGTGAAAAGGGACAAATTTGGTAAAGTTTATGTAAGAAAGGGTAAGAGGGTCTTTAATCCTAAGTAGTGGAATGAGGGAAGGAATATTGTAACCAATTCTGCTGATGTGGCAGATTTGGAGAGAGAATAGAATCACTCATGCGTGTTGCATGGAGGGGAGGTAATATATGTACGAGGAAAGAGAGTATCAGAGTAGGCTAGAATTGGGCTAGGCCATTGGTGGGTAACAGTATTCTCTCACTGAGATACTGTACTTTATTTCCATATTTCATCATCTTGTACTTGAATTATTCCTCTGCATTCACACTGAATCAGAGGGATACTAAATATAATACCCAATTCTGAGCTTACTTTTACTATTCTATTGACACTACTATCATTGGTATCAAAGCACTAGATCCCTGGTGCTAGAACAATGGTGAAGAAAACTTCCCTGGAAGAGCGACAGGAAAAAATGGAGAAGCAACTCGAGGAACTAGCTCTTGAAGCTCGCTCCAGTAACATGGAGCTTCGCACTGAATTACGTGATCTGATGGAACGATTAGAGCAACAGTTGCAGAAGAAGAAGAGAAGGAAGCGCTCGGTGAGCTCGTCAGAAGTGAACAATGGAGGCGAGAACTCTGATCACTCGTCGGACGACACTGAGACTTCTGAAGAGGAGGAACGTAAGCCACGCCATCGTTACCGTGAAAGAAAGCTGGAAATCCCTGTTTTCGAAGGAGGCGAAGCTTATGGTTGGCTCGTTCAAGTTGAACGATACTTCAAGATCAATGGAGTGGAAGAGGAAGAAATGCTGGAAGCGGTGGTCATCGCTCTTGATGGTCGCGCTTTGAACTGGTATCAGTGGTGGGAGGAGCAACACCCCGATCCGTCGTGGGAGGAGTTCAAACAGGCGGTGATACGCAGATTTCAACCCGGGTTAGTTCGCAACCCGCTTGGACCCATTCTGAACGTCAAACAAACTGGAACGGTGATGGAGTACAGAGAACAATTTGAGATGTTAATGGCTCCTCTGAAACGCAGCGAGCGAGGAATGCTCGAGAGCATTTTCCTGAATGGATTACGCGAAGAAATCCAAACGGAGCTCAAATTACATAACACTCGTGGGTTAAACGCTATGATGGATCGCGCAATGCTGATTGAAGAGCGTAACAAAGCATTACGAGACGGAGGCGACAAGAAAAACGAAGGAAACAAGGGGAAACCCGCTTTCACCGGGTCGGGTTTTGACGCTAACAGGAGCAGAGTCCTTGTTGCCAAGCCCAGAATGGAAATTGGAGGTTCGAGCCATGTTAATGATGAGAAAAATGGTGCTGGAAACAATGAGAAGAAACCTGTTGCTAGGAGAAATTTGTCGAATGAGGAGTTGAGGGAGTTGAGCAAGAAAGGGTTGTGTTTCAAGTGTGGAGAAAGGTGGGGACGTGACCATGTTTGCAAAATGAAGCACTATCGTATAGAGATCATAGACGAGGAGGCAGAGGAGGAAGGGGAAGTAATTGAACTCACTGAAGAGGTGGTGGTGGAATCTGCTGAGGCCCTCAAAACTCTGCTACTGTCTCTCAAAAGCAAGCAAGGGATCACCTCAAACCAGTCCTTTAAGGTTTGGGGAATCATCAATGGCAGAAGAGTTTTGATATTGATCGACTCTGGTGCTACTTCAAACTTCATTTGTCGTAGATTGGTGGAGGAGTTAAACCTCAAACTGGAAGACACCAGTGAATACACCATTGAAGTAGGGAATGGTGAGAAGATCACCCAGAGAGGCATGTGTGCTGACTTGAGAGTATTGGTGCAGGATATTGCCTTTACTCAGAACTTTTATCTCATGACATTGGCAGGCACAGAGCTTGTTTTGGGAATGGAATGGTTAGCTAGTCTTGGGGATATCAAGGCAAATTTCCAGAACATGGTCATTAAATGGAAGGGGGGTGGACAGAAGTATAAGATCAAGGGGGAACCCTCTTTAAGCAGGCAGCAGGTTTCCCTCAAAACCATGATGAAGACTATGCACAGTGAGGAGGAAAGCTACTTGTTGCAGTATTGTGAAGTACAGGGCACTGAGAATACTCTGCATAACTGGGCAGAAGCAGTAGCTCCTATTCTTGCAGCTTTTGATGATGTTTTTCAAGAACCAACAGGGCTACCTCCAACCAGAGAGCATGATCATGCCATCACGCTCAAACCTGGAGCAACAACACCAAACATCAGGCCCTACAGGTATCCACATTACCAAAAAGATGAGATAGAAAGAATTGTTACGGAAATGTTAGCTTCTGGAATTATTAGACCTAGCATTAGTCCCTTTTCAAGTCCTGTTTTGCTAGTTAAAAAGAAGGATGGTGGGTGGAGGTTCTGCATTGATTATAGAGTCCTTAATAAGCATACAGTACCAGACAAGTTTCCTATTCCTATTATAGATGAGCTGCTGGATGAAATTGGCAATGCAAAGATATATTCCAAGCTTGATTTGAAATCTGGTTATCATCAAATAAGGATGAGGAGTGAAGATGTTCACAAGACTGCCTTTAGAACTCATGAAGGTCACTATGAGTATCTTGTGATGCCTTTTGGGCTAACAAATGCTCCTTCAACCTTTCAAGCTCTAATGAATAAGATTCTGAAACCTGTTTTAAGGAAGTTTGCGCTTGTTTTTTTTGATGACATTTTGATATACAGTCTTGATGTAGAAAGCCACAAAGATCATTTACAAACTGTGTTATCAATTTTGAGAGATCATCAATTGTTTGCTAACAAGAAGAAGTGTATCTTTGCTCAAGAACAGATTGAGTATCTGGGCCACCTTATTTCTGGAAAAGGGGTAGCTGCAGACCCTACAAAGGTGGAAGCAATGATCAATTGGCCAACTCCTAAAGATGTAAAGGGGTTAAGAGGTTTCTTGGGGTTGACTGGATACTATAGAAGATTTGTCAAGGATTATGGCAAGATAGCTTGGCCTCTCACTCAACAATTAAAGAAAGATTGTTTCTCTTGGAATGATAGTGCTCAGACAGCTTTTGAGAAACTGAAAGTAACCATGACTACTTTACCTGTTCTTGCTGTACCTGATTTTTCTAAGGAATTTGTCTTAGAAACAGATGCTTCTGGTAAAGGGTTGGGTGCTGTGCTAATGCAAGAAGGGCGCCCCATAGCTTACATGAGCCAGACACTCTCTAACCGGGCCCAGAATAAGTCAGTCTATGAAAGAGAACTTATGGCTATTGTCATAGCTGTGCAGAAATGGAGGCATTACCTGCTGGGAAAACATTTTACTATACATACAGATCAGAGAAGCTTGAAATTCTTGACTGATCAGAGGCTCATGGCGGAGGAACAGCAGAAGTGGATCACTAAACTCCTGGGGTTTGACTTTGAGATTAAATACAAGCCTGGGATTGAGAACAAGGCAGCAGATGCCTTGTCCAGACAATTCTATCAAATTTCATTATCAACTGTGCAATGCAATGAGTGGGAGGGGCTGGAAGATGAAGTTCAGAATAATGAGAAGCTTAGAGGGATAGTGCAGGACATTGTAACTCAGTCTGCACATCATGAAGGATATGCAGTGAAGAATGGCAGACTCTACTACAAAAACAGGCTTGTAATTCCCAGTAATTCTCCTAGAATTGAGAAGATCTTAGAAGAGTTTCATTCTACACCAATGGGGGGGCACTCTGGTGCCTTGAGAACTTACAAGAGAATTGCTAGTTTAGTCTATTGGGAAGGCATGAACAAAAGGATTCAACAGTTTGTGGAAGCTTGCACTGTCTGTCAGACAAACAAATACCAAGCTTTGAGTCCGGGAGGGTTATTACAACCACTTCCTATACCTACACAGGTATGGAGTGACATTTCTATGGATTTTGTGGGTGGTTTACCCAAGGCTTTCGGTGTGGACACCATTTTTGTAGTGGTGGACAGACTCACTAAGTATGCACATTTCATTGCACTAGCTCACCCATACAGTGCAAAGGATGTTGCTGTTGTGTTTCTCAAAGAGATTGTCGGGCTTCATGGATTCCCTACCTCTATTGTTTCTGATAGAGATCGTGTGTTCATCAGTCATTTTTGGACTGAGCTATTCAAAGCTGCTGGCACTAAGTTGAATATGAGCTCAGCTTACCACCCACAATCTGATGGACAAACTGAAGTTGTAAATAGGTGTGTTGAGACCTATTTAAGATGCTTGACTGGTTGTAAACCCAAGCAGTGGCCCAAATGGCTCTCTTGGGCTGAATATTGGTATAATACCAATTACCACTCATCTTTGAAGATGACCCCTTTTGAAGCACTGTACGGTAGGGCGCCACCAGTGTTGGTCAGAGGCAGTGACAAGGGAATCTCTGTGGATGAAGTGCAACAGATGACACAAGAAAGAAATGAAGTGCTGAGGGAGCTTAGAGAGCAGCTATGTAAAGCTCAGAACCTCATGAAACAACAGGCAGATAAGAAGAGGAGAGAGGTGCACTTTGATGTTGGGGACTTGGTTTACTTGAAGATCCAGCCCTACAAGTTGAAAATGCTAGCTAAGAGGACCAACCAGAAACTCAGCCCTCGTTTTTATGGTCCTTATGAAGTCCTAGAGAAGATTGGTACAGTGGCTTATAAACTCAAGCTTCCACCCGATACTAGGATACATTCTGTATTTCATGTATCTCTGCTGAAGAAGGCTATTGCATCTGATGCTACTGTGCAGCCATTACCTAGTTGTTTGGATGAGAATTGGGAGCTACAGGTCACTCCTGCTGATATCTTGGCTGTTAGGCAGAATGCTGCTGATCAACTGGAGGTTTTGGTCAAGTGGAGAAATCTACCTGAGTTTGAGAATTCATGGGAAGACTTTGCAGACATGGATGCTCAGTTTCCAGAATTTCACCTTGAGGACAAGGTGAATCTCATAGGGGGGAGTATTGATAAGAATGTTGCTGTGAAAAGGGACAAATTTGGTAAAGTTTATGTAAGAAAGGGTAAGAGGGTCTTTAATCCTAAGTAGTGGAATGAGGGAAGGAATATTGTAACCAATTCTGCTGATGTGGCAGATTTGGAGAGAGAATAGAATCACTCATGCGTGTTGCATGGAGGGGAGGTAATATATGTACGAGGAAAGAGAGTATCAGAGTAGGCTAGAATTGGGCTAGGCCATTGGTGGGTAACAGTATTCTCTCACTGAGATACTGTACTTTATTTCCATATTTCATCATCTTGTACTTGAATTATTCCTCTGCATTCACACTGAATCAGAGGGATACTAAATATAATACCCAATTCTGAGCTTACTTTTACTATTCTATTGACACTACTATCACGTCATTATTATTATGATTTGTTTCCTGATTTAGTTATTTAGGGCTGAGTCTACTTATCCCTATTAATAGATAAGTAGAATATTAATAGTAGATATGAAAGGTTGGCAGAATAATGAATAGATAAAACTTGAAAGGTTGGCAGAATAATGAATAGATAAAACTTGAAAGGTTGGCACTTATTTCATAGGATATGAAAGGCCAACATCTCTTGTATAAATAGAGCCTTGTTCTCACTTCTAAAATAATGAAAAACAGAATATAAGTTCTCTAAATTAGACTTAGTTAGAAGTCTCTAAATCTATCATGGTATCAGTAAGCCAGAAACGTCTTCCATCGCGCCACCACTGTGGCCGACGTTCCTGATCGTCTCGCCGGTGACATTGCCACCGGTCGTCGCATCACTGCTTCGTCTTCGTTTCTGTCAAGCTTTCTTCTACTTTCAACAATGGCGTCGTCATCTACGAATCAACCGTCGCTCAAACCGTTCAAATCTTTTCAATATCAAGTTTCAGAGAAGTTAACCGGTGATAATCTTCCTCTCTGGCTCCAACAGGTGGAACCGGTTCTGCGTGCGCATAAACTTCATCGTTTTTGCGTTTCTCCAGAAGTTCCAACGCGTTACTTGACTGATGCTGATCGTCTTGCTGAAATTGAGAATCCTGCATATGTTGAATGGGAACTGCAGGATCAGTTGCTGCTTGCGTGGCTTCAATCCTCATTATCACCATCAATTCTCGCCAAGGTAATCGGATGTCGCTACACATTCCAGCTTTGGGACAAAATTCATCAACATTCGCACGCGAAGACAAAAGCGCAAGCAAGACAGCTTCCTGCTGAGTTGCATAATATGAAGAAAGGTGAACGTTCAATAACTGAATTCTTCGCGCGTCTTAAAATGATTACTGATGCATTACTCTCTATTGGGGAAACTATTTCGTTGCAAGAACAGTATGATGTTGTTCTTCAAGGCTTGCCTGCAGAATATGAATCTATCACTACCCTTTTATCCACAAAATCTGAGTGGTTTGAATTTGAGGAACTTGAGGCACTATTACTTGCACATGAGAGCAGAATTGCCAAGCAAACTGATGTTGCTATTGCTGTTGCTTCCTTGAATCTGTCACAGGCAATTTCTAAGTCTGAATCTCAACCTAAATCTACTGATGACATTGCTGTTACTATTGATACTATACCACAGGCTCAATTCACTGCATCTAGAGGTAATTTTCGTGGTGGTAGAGGTGGCAGATTTGGTCGTGGTGGCCGTGGACGTGGTCGCAGCAATGTCCAATGTCAAGTTTGCTCTAGGTTTGGCCACGATGCTTCTGTTTGCTATCATAGATACACACCTCAGTTTGTTGCTCCTGCAATGGTCCCTAATTTTGGCAATCCTTATCAATATGTGCGCCCTGGCTATGTTCCTCCTGCTGCTAATGCTACTGTCTGGCAGTATCCTGCTGTTGCTGCTGCAGCACCACCTACTGCTCATGCTACTATGTGGCCTCAGCAAGCTGTGGTGCCTCAACAGGCTCTCTTTCAACCTATGGTTCCTCAAGCATTTGCTGTTCAAGCTGCTCCAACATTTACCGCTAGCAATCTGACCGGTGATACAGCTGCTTCTCACCATATGTCTGGTATACCTCCCAACCCTACCACTGCTACTACACTCTCTGGCCAGGATCATGTCTTCCTTGGTAATGGACAAGGTTTGAAGATTCACTCTATTAGCTCAGAATCTGTCCCTTCCCCTTTTGATCCCAAACGTACCCTCCATTTTAAAAATATTTTATATGTTCCTCAACTAACCAAAAATTTACTTAGCATTAAACGTTTCAATACTGATAACAATGCATTTTTCCAATTTCACCCCTCTCATTGTTTTGCTAAATCCCAGGATGATGGAGCAACTCTTCTTTGTGGCAAATGCACCTCTGGTGGACTCTACCATATCCCAGGACCTTCCTCTGCAGTAGCAACCCCTCTTGTCAAGTCAATCATTCCTCAAGTCATACCTCAAGCCAATGTGTCTGTTTCTTCTCCTATACACATTTCCTCCACTAGTTCTCTTTGGCATAACCGTTTAGGTCATCCGAACATTCATGTACTAAATAGTGTGCTCTTTATGTGTAACAAACCTATTATCAATAAAAATAAGATTGACCTTTGTGTTGCTTGTTGCATGGGTAAACATCACAAATTGCCTTCTCAACCCTCTACTACTGTGTACTCTCATCCCCTTGAGTTAATATTCTGTGATCTATGGGGGCCTGCACCTATGGTGTCCTCCATGGGTTACAAATATTATATCTCCTTTGTAGATGCCTTTAGCCGTTACACCTGGATTTATTTTCTTAAAGTCAAATCTGATGCTCTTTCTATCTTCACACAGTTTCAAAAACTTGTTGAAAACCAATTTAATTGTAAGATAAAAGCTGTCCAATCTGATTGGGGGGGAGAATTTTGCCCTTTCAGTCAATATCTTGCTTCTATAGGTGTGGTTCATCGTCTAATTTGCCCTCATACTCACCATCAAAATGGGGTAATAGAGAGAAAACATAGACACATTGTTGACATGGGTCTCTCTCTATTATCGCAAGCCTCCTTACCTCTATCCTTTTGGGATCACTCTTTCCATTCCTCTGTTTATCTTATAAATAAGCTTCCATCTCCTCACCAAAACCATTCCATTCCTTCTACTACCATTTATCAAAAACCTCCTGATTTTAGCTTTCTTAAGGTCTTTGGTTGCTCATGTTTCCCTTTACTTAGGCCCTATCGCAACCAAAAGTTTCAATTCCGCTCTGCAGAGTGTATTTTCTTGGGATATTCAGCAAATCACAAGGGTTACAAGTGCCTTGATGCCACGGGAAGGTTGTTTGTCTCCAAGGATGTTGTATTCAATGAGAATGTTTTTCTCTATCCTAACCTATTCCCTACTACTCCTACAAAACAACCAGCCACAGCCTGTACTTTGCAACCCTTAGGTGTTGTTCCCTTCAATACTGCTCAACCAACAACATTCCCTAATCCTACAGCATATACTTCAGCAACCTCTCCCTCTCCTAACCCACCCAACTCACCATATACTACATCTCTGCCCTCAACAGCCTCTTCCACTATAAATCCAGATTCCCCTGCACCCTCCATACCTTCTGCACCACAGTCACCTGCTGCCCCTCCACCACATCTACCTACCAACACACATCCTATGATCACTAGGTCCAAAAATGGCATTGTTCAGCCCCGTATTCACCTTACACTTCTCTTAACCACAGCTGAGCCCAATTCAGTGAATCAAGCTTTGTCCTGCCCCAAATGGAAACAGGCTATGCAGAGTGAGTATGATGCTCTAATACAAAATGGTACTTGGAGTCTTGTTCCTCTTCCTGCCGGTAGAAAAGCTGTGGGCAGCAAGTGGGTTTTCCGGATCAAAGAGAATTCAGATGGTACCATTAATAAGTACAAAGCTAGATTGGTAGCTAAGGGATTCAACGAAAGAGAATGCACAGATTATTCAGAAACATTTGCCCCTGTAATAAAGCCAATTACTGTCAGAATCATCTTAACTCTTGCTCTAACTCACAAGTGGTCTATTAAACAAATAGATATTAACAATGCATTCTTGAATGGTTTTCTTGAGGAAGAGGTGTACATGTCTCAACCACAAGGATTTCAGATTGGTGACAAGTCCTTGGTATGCAAATTGCATAAGGCTCTTTATGGCCTCAAACAAGCACCTAGGGCTTGGTATGAACGCTTCACTAAAACTCTAATTAGCTTTGGCTTTGTTGCTAGCAAATGTGATTCCTCACTATTGGTTTATGCTCACAATGGTTGCTGCATATATACTCTTGTCTATGTTGATGATATCATCATCACTGGCTCTTCTCCTACTGCTGTGCAATATGTTATTGATAGGCTTACTACTGTATTTGCTCTCAAACAGTTTGAGGCTCTTGATTATTTTCTTGGTATTGAGGTGAAAGCTAATTCTAATGGTTGTCTCCTTCTTACTCAAACAAAGTAACTCAAAGAAATACTATCTAGAGCTGGCATGGACAATGCAAAAGGAATATCTACACCACTTCCTGCAAAGCTTAAACTCTCAAAACATGGTGCTGATTATATGGCTGATCCATTCCTCTATCGCTCTATAGTTGGAGCACTTCAATATGCTACCATTACTCGGCCTGAAATTGGCTATGCTGTCAACAAAGCTTGCCAATTTCTGTCACAGCCACTTGATACTCATTGGGTGGCTGTCAAGAGAATTCTGAGGTATCTAAAGGGGTCATTAGATCTTGGTCTTGTTCTACGCCCTGCTGCTGCCTCTGTTCCCTTCTCTCTGCAGGCCTATTGTGATGCAGATTGGGCAAGTGATATTGATGATAGAAGGTCTACAAGTGGTGCTTGCATCTATCTTGGGCCTAACCTAATATCATGGTGGTCTAAGAAACAAACACTTGTTGCTAAATCTAGTGCTGAGGCAGAATACAGAAGTCTTGCGCTTGATGCCTCAGAACTTTTATGGGTTCAATCCTTGCTACATGAGCTGAAAGTGCCTCACTCTACACCTGTTATCTTCTGTGATAACCAGAGTATTGTTGCAATGAGTCATAATCCTGTCTTGCACTCTAGAACTAAACATATGGAGCTGGACTTGTTCTTTGTAAGGGAGAAGGTTCTCAGCAAAAGTCTGATTGTTTGCCATGTCCCAGCAGAGGCTCAGATTGCAGACATTCTTACAAAACCCCTAGCAAAAGCAGCTTTCTGCAGTCTACGTGACAAGCTCAATGTTTCAAGCTTTGTTCAGCTCTCCACTTGATCTTGGGGGGAGTAATAGATAAGTAGAATATTAATAGTAGATATGAAAGGTTGGCAGAATAATGAATAGATAAAACTTGAAAGGTTGGCAGAATAATGAATAGATAAAACTTGAAAGGTTGGCACTTATTTCATAGGATATGAAAGGCCAACATCTCTTGTATAAATAGAGCCTTGTTCTCACTTCTAAAATAATGAAAAACAGAATATAAGTTCTCTGAATTAGATTTAGTTAGAAGTCTCTAAATCTATCACCTATAAATAGGGGTTAGTGTTTAGTCTTCGTAATCAGTCAATCAAGCTATTATCAAATATATTCAAGTCTTTATTATTTCAACATGGTATCAGAGCAGGTTCTCATCTTCTGGCCTCGTCTCTGTGCCTCACCACCGTTGCCGGCGGCGGCATTAGCCGTCGGCAGCACCTCCTTTCTCACTTTTCAATTTATTTCCTTTTCACTACTACAATCACTTTTATAGTTTTCCTATTTTCTGCTTCCCCCCGCCGTGTTCATTATTCCGGCGTGTTTTCCGACAAACCGTGTTTCAACTCCGGTTTTCCCTCTTCCGCTGCAGTGTCTTTTTCCGGCACTCTGTGAGGTTGTTTCCGTCGCTGTCCCGCCGTATCTCACACTTTTGGCGACTTTTCCGGCCAACCAACCCCACCATAAGGTTCGACTCCTCAAAACCGGCCAACCACTGAAACCGCGTCCCAAGAACCACCGCCACGCGCTCTCACGCGCAGTTTCTCCGTCCGGCAGAAAACCCCAGCAGCCATCGTCGCCGCCGCACGTGGGGGCGCGTCCGCCGTCTTCTCCGGTCGAGCTTCCATTGCCTGGGTCGGATTTTCCAGCTGGTTCCAGATTTGTGGTTACTTTTTGGTTTTGGTGCAAGAACAATACCTTAGAGTTCAAACTATCACTTTCTCTCTCCTAGTTGATGCATTTTCTCTCTCCTCTTCAAAAATTGGCTCTAGTTTTGTTTGTTATGCCTTCCTTTCTCATTAATGACTTATAATGTGGTGTCTTCTCTTCCTATCGATGGTCATTCCGGTGGTGACTCTTTCCCACATATTAATCATTAACGATGACTTCTCCCATCGACGGTCATTCCGATGGTGTCTTATATTGGTTATGACTCACAAATATCAATGCTAGATTTAGTTTCAAGTTTTATGGGGAAAATGTTTTGTTATTGTAACAAGCTTAAAAGCTTAGTAAGCTTTAGCTTGAGGGGGAGTGTTAGAATATAAAATAATATATCATAATATCTATATATTATGATAGAATATCAATTATGATTTGTCATATCAATTAGTATTTATTAGTATCAATTAGGTTTATTGAGTCTTAAATGTAATTGATTCCTATTTTATTATAAATAGATATGAGTGTGCTCTATTATAGACACACAGAGACAATCACATATTCAACACTTCTCAATCAGAAATGAAGAAAACAAATTAATTGCGCATAACTTCTTAAAAGGGCACCGGACACCTAGTGAAAAAAAGCAGCCGTGGCTTTGATAAATCTATTAGGGGTTCCAAAACTAGAGTTTTATAATCTAAGGAATCAATTACTGGTCAATTTCCTGAATTCTGTTACAGCATAAACAATCAAACGTGTTTGATTGCATTATTACAACACGACACTTCTTACCAGTGTTGGAAAAGCACCAATTGCTTGTAAAACTGTTCGCATGAACAGTAAAGGAAGAGGAATCTGCTCAACCTGCAGGAATGAGCATCTGCTGTATTAGATCAATCTATTTGAATTTCCATCCCGAATACAAATGAAGTGATCCCCACATTACATACCAATTGATTCAAAACTTTGGCAAGAACCTCTTGAGTGAAAATTTGTTTTTGCTCAAAGCAAGCATTGCATGCATCAGTTATCTGCATGTAAACACAGCAATATGCAAAATGGGTCTTAATTCTTTGAATCAGCATCATGCACAAACCAAATCACCATACGAGCGCTACCTTTTTTAAGGGAATTCCATCTCTTTCTGGATCAATTCCATGGATAGCAATTAATACTTCAGCTGGAGTAAGCACCGGACCAGACTGTGATGACCCCTGTATAAGAACTCTGCAATTAATGAATTACTAAAATGTGTTTACAGTTCATAACAAATTCTTTCTTATAAGAATACTGTGGGCTGTACTTCCGATAAACTTTGTTGATCCTGAACGTTAACTCAGCTACAGGTGCTAAATTTCACGAGTGTGTGCAGCTAATGCTAAAACACGATGTCCTGTTTACTGATATTTTATGAGAATTTGATAAAAAAAACACTATCATTTAGAACCACATTCCTTATTATGCTTCCAGATGCAACTTACTTTGCAGCAAATCATGATTCTTTCCCCAGTGCAATCCTTATTTATTACCTGTTGGAAGTCCCACGTTGGAAAGTGACAAGGTCTTATTAGTGGTTATTACAAGTGGGGACAACCCTCACTTCATGATCTAGCTTCCGGTGGGTCACACAATATATTATGAATCCACACACCAAAAGACTCTCTCTGTCTCTCTCTTCCTCTCTAAGAAGTGAAACATGTCTTTCTGGGCCCGAGATAAAATAGCAAATCTGATTATTGGCTGTAAATGAATAAAACCATACCTGCAATATGCGACCAAGTGCTGCTTGAAACTTCTCGATAGGAAGATTAACAATGTGCGGAAAAACCGGTAATACCTATTAAAAGAATTGTTAAAAACATATTCACCAAATGATAAACAAGATCTTCTGAGGTAAAATTTGCAATTTTAGGTTCACTGAATAACAGATGTATTTGGTCTATAATATAGATCAGATACATCAGTTATCAGTTATTCAGTGAACCTAAAACTGCAAATTTTTCTTATAATAGAACCAGAGGGAGTAACTAGAAAGAAAACGGAAAAGCATATAACTGATGAACTGACGAACAATTATTAGTTATATTGATCCATGGATGATACTTTACATCACAAATATTTCTTCATTTGAAATCAAATTATTATAATTTTACTAAAATAACATGACAGTGAAATTTACATCCAAATGAAAAGAAAAAATCGGGAGAACCTCATCTTTTGGTAGGAATGGCAGTATGGGAACAAGAACCTCTGCATCCTGAAAAGAGCTAACCAGGTATTAGGCAAAATCCTGAGTTTCACTACAAAGCTGATAAGGCAAAATTTTAACATACCTTAAGTTTTGAATCATGTAACCTTTTCACAGTAAATACTAAATCCTTAGAAGGGATCGTATCATCTGTAAGTGTATGCAACACCTGACATGGTCATTGTAAAATTATCAATACTCAACATTCTCACAAGAATTATAAGGTAAAATAGTATTCAACATATTACTAAAACTTTCAGCATTTGCTAAGATTGATAAAAACAGTAAACCTGCATTAGGAGATCCTCGCTTCCATTTGGGGGATCAGAAATTATTTCTAGGAGATCTGAAGATGAGCCCATAGTACGCACTAGTATGGGAATTTGACGATGAACAGCCTGCACCATACAATTAGTGACATAAACATAGGGACCAAAAACAATAGTAGACAATATTCACTAGAATCCCATGTGCCAAAATCTAAAACCTGCTTCACTGCCTTTGAAGTTCTTCTGTAGACGACAAATATTTGGCGAAAGAGAGAGTGTTTCTGTCATCAAAAAGCATCGACATATGTTATTCTTAATTCAATCAAATAACAAAATAAGTTACAGAACAAGAGAAATATAGAAGTAATTGTTAACATATATGATATTTATCTTAGAATATCCTATGTAGTCAATGATGGATAGCATAGCGCCGCGGGCGGCCCCCAAAAAGCTATAGCGGTATGGCAGGTAGAGACCAAAGTCTACGCCATGCACCGCCATGATTGAAGCTGCCACAACTGTTGCTGACGACAAAGATAATATCTTGATTGTGTCTCGATCAAAGTAATTTAGAGTATCTTATATCATCTCTTAGGACTGGCCTCCATATTTCCGTATATATCATTGATTAATATGACTAAGAATTCTATTTTTTTGTAACAACACCCAGCATTTCATTGTTTGGGTATTCTTATTTCTCCCTCGATACTTAAAGGACTAAATTATAGATTTCAATCATGATTTATTGAAAAATAACTAATAATATTTTTAGCTATATCTCATTAATTTAGGCTTTGTTTGGATTGATGGAATGGGATGGAATGTAGTATGAAATGAGGTTTCCATTGACTGGATTTTTAAAAAAGAGTAGAACTGAGTGGGACATGATTGAATCCATTCCATCCTCTTTTCTTATTTCTCTTCCTCAATTTAGGGTGTATAAGATGGAATCCAACTTCTTAAATTGTTGATTACCAAGGTATCCTTATTGTGAAGTCACTCTATATTATAGTGTTTTTTCAATAAGGGTAAAAATAGAGTAAAAAAGTTATAACTCATTACATTCCATACACTTTCCAAACAATGGAATGAGAACTTTGTTCCGTTCTTTTATAAAAATAACCAAACAATGGAATGAAAACTCTGTTCAATTATGCTCTGTTCCATTCCACTGCATTTTGTTCCGCTCGCTAAACAGAGCCTTAAAGTATCTCAAAGATTATCTCTTAGATTGGTCTCCATATATTCTTATATATCCTGATTTGTTCCCTTATATACTTAAGATAAAAAGTCTAGTATTAGTATAAATAACGACTAGTGCTATCTGTTTTGTAACAACACCCAACAAACAAATCATTCACAACATATCAGTGTGATTTAATTATTTTAGTATTCCTTTCTGTCCTATACCTGAAGGACTCAACCAAAAATTTCAACAGGATCTATATGCTAGGAAATAATAAAATACCTTTGTGCACAAAGCAAAATACAACGACATGCACCTCTGAGCCTTGGAAACTGAATCTGGCGACGTTCCCTCAGATGTGCCTGACTGGGAATTATCTGAGACATCCTTAGCATTGCCACTCATTGACAAAGGTTCATTTGAAAGCTTTTCAACATCAAGCCCCTGACAAGGAAAAGAGAAAAATACTAGTATATCTATTTCAAGAACAAATTTTCGTAAACCTGCTTTCAACAGTTTTCTAATCAGCAAAATAAAAAGTAAATTCATAAATATGTGAATACTTTTTGTGAGCCAGCATTGGACCCCTCAACATCAGTAGCTTCAGATGTATCACCAGTCATCACAGAGAACAACATTTCCTTTGCAAAATCATCTATTTGCTGAGAAATGGATGATAAAGGATAAAGTTTATTCGCCACCTGCAAGACACTCTGAAATAATTAGGCATGTTGTTATGCGGTCAACTAAATGCTTCAACGAGAAGTTATGCTTTAGTACCAGACGAATTGCCTTCATGCGCACTTCTTCCAAGTGATGCACTGCACTCTTTCAACGGAAAAGGATAAAAATAAATAAATAGTTAGTTAGTTAGACACACAAATTTACTATTACTTAGGGAAGCAAGATTTGAAAACTCTGGTCCCACAATTCAGGGAAGACGGTAAATAGCATAATATCACTAAGCCTCCTAATTTAAGGTCAATTTTATATGCAGGTGACTCTCCTCATCCAACAAACCAGTTCCGTAAGGATGAGTTAGGCCCAAAATTCTGATATGGTTTTAGAGTCTACCCTGATTCTGGTTGGACCACCAAATACACTATACCCGCACCAAGTCCATTAGTGTTGGGCATGAGGGGGTGTAGATAGAAACTGATCTGATTCCTAAACACATTAAATTGATTGAATTCTGTCTTTATAAGCAAATGGCACGCCTCACCTTGTAAGGATTATTTAGGGCCAAAATCCTAATAAATTTAAACATAGGAGTAAAGAAAGCGCATCATGAAAGTTCAAAATATAGAAAGTAAAAAAAAAAATACCTGTAAAGCAATTTTTAAACAGGTATCTCGAATGGGTGGTCTTAGAAGAATCAAACTCCAAACAGCACTTAGACCTTGAGTAACTCTATCCGCATTCGAGTGTGAATCTTTTTCAACTTTATCCTCATTTCCAGGAGAGCACATGTTTTCTAAAACTTTTAAAACTGATTTTGGCAGATAAGGAGATTCACCAAGCAATTTACTCAAAGATTTATCTGAAGGTGGAAAGGAATCTCTAAGTGCTTCCGCCTGCATTAGAAGTGAACTGCAAAAGCTCAACTCTTGCCTTGCAAATGGACAAAAAAGAAACAAAAGTACAAAAAACAACACAGACCACTGTTAGGAGGAAGGTTTCATATACAGAAGCTGCAGTTGTGGAAGAAAAGAAATCAGGCTCCACTTCAGCCTCACCAAATAACCTGTAGAGGACACGCAATGTCAACTCATGTCCCTGACACACAAGTTATCAATGTCAGCATGTATAGATTATTAATAAATGCAGTCTGCACATAGTTGCTAACTTGTGATTTATCAAAACCAAACAGCAGCTTCCTTGATACAAATATTAGATGTTGAACGAAACACAAGGTGATTGCATTTATAATTTATTAGTTAACTTGTTCTTTGGACATGATTAGCTTTACAAAATGGCAGTGTCCATTATACTTATAATACATTGCATACAGACTCGATACAATTAAACGGGATCCTCCAATTCTTAGATTTTCAGCATACAGCATGGTAGAAATTCTTTTTTGAAAAAAACAAAACATCTATTATAAAATGAACCCATCTGTATAATGAGTCTCAATCCTAGCATAAAAGGCCAGCCCTCCAAGTTCAAAGTTGCAAAATGCTATTTTTCTAACTATAACCTACATTTTCAAAGCACGGTTTTTGACTGATATTTTAGAAATACTTTCAAATTTTAGGTAAAGGCAAAGTAATAGGTCGTTTAGGATGGCCTTTATATTTAAATAAAATAAAATGATGAAACATGCTAATATATTTTTTGTTTGAAAGTGAAACATTCTAATATATTAAGAAAAAACAAATAGTAAAGATAACATATATTGTTGTTTGCTTTTAGAAAGAGAGGTGCGGTAGAAAGAGTCCCCTTCTTTGTATTACGATTACCCATGCCAAAGCTAATAGATAAAGAAATTGGTACGAAGCAGTAACTGACATACGACAAACGCTTACCTCATGACTAGAGTAGTCAATCAAAATATGCTTTTGTAATAATTTCCACGGGTCTAATTCCAAGGGAAACTGCATAATGAATAAAAAAGAGAGAGAGAAAGAGTAAGATTTCGCTAGTTAAAAGCATCCATCATGAACGAAAAAATAACAATGGAGTGTAAGCACAAAGAAATAATCAGATATGAAAAATAATTATGAATCGAACTAGCAATGAATATTACATCCTAATTGCATCAAATTCAGAACTCTAAAACAGGTAATAGAAAACATTTAATATTTGAAGTAATGCATCATGGTAGAAAGGTGGCAGTTTATGCTTGAGGCACTAAAAATCGTTATTAGTCATATTTGTAATTTTGTATTAAAAAGCAAAAGAAATTTGAGGGGGAAATTCAAAAGATCACATGCTCTAATAGATTTGATACAATCATAACCCTTAAAATAATCAATGCCTAAATTAAACCAAACTCCACAGTTTGCTGTAATTTTACTCCCCTCCCCATCTAGTTTCAGATGTAAGGAAGGACGTAAGGTGTGGGTACATATGTGTGGAAAAATATTGGTAATTGAAAAGATACAAAGGATATGATATTACAAAGGATAACCCCTGTAATCCCAGAGCCAAACTCCTCAGAAGAGAAATATTTCCCCTCTGCCCAACCTCTAAGGTCCTAACTGAAAAGATACTGAATTCCTTTTTCCCTTGCTATCCCTATCCTATACATAAGTGCCTAATAGATTGGTCACCTAGACATTTTACCCAATTCCCTATTCAGCCCATTTATTGGGCTAAGGACCAAACCCGGTACCTAACAGTAATGTTTGAAAATATTTTAGGATTTTATTTGTTTGATCAAAATGTAATATGGGACAGTCTAGTGTAATTTCTAAAGCTATAGGGCAGTTCAATGTCATATCAGCAAACATCAGTGAGATAAATGTAGTTTCCTCTAAATAGAGACAAATGCATCTACATCAGAACAAAGATCGGTATAAATTTTATCAACAGACGCACAGTACAAATATATATATATATATAGAGAGAGAGAGAGAGAAAGAGAGAAAGAGAGTGGTCTTCAACACATTTTAAAAAAAGTCTCGAATATACTATTACTAGTTATTTCAAACTTATTTTTGTCATTACACAACTGAATAATGAAACCTAAAATTCTGAGAAGTTGAAATTTTCACCTCAACTCCCAAATAGGCAAGTATCGAAAATCGAACTTTTGAGCCCCCAGCTACAGCTATTTGCTTATATGCATCAATGATACGCATAAAACTTAACTTCTGCAAATGATCCTTTTGTTCATCTGCAAGATTAACAACTGGAGCAATCATCTTTGGCAAGACTAAACGGGAAGGCAACACAACCGAAGTAGCTGTTGAGGAAACCAAGCTATTGACATCTGTAGCAACTGCTTTTGGGCTCAGCTCCTCAGATCTGTCTGTTGATATTGACGGAACTAAATTCAGGGGTGACCTTTTATCCAGACTCGTGACTTGCTCTTGACTGGCATCTTCTAGTTGTATATCAGTGGAAGCCAATGAGGAAGCAGCCAAAGTTTCTGATAAAGTATCACTCCGACCAAAAGAATCCAGGCCAGGGATTCCACTCTCTAAGTTGCCAACATCATCTATGTCAGAAGGCAGCAGTGTGCTGACATTCACAACTCCGGGTATACAGGTATCAGAGGGTGGAAAATCAGTAGGCAATGGTACATTTTCAGATGAAAGATTCATGCCGGAATGCACAACACTATCTACTACGGTTGTAGAAAGTTCTTCTTCCCCATGAGATTTCTGCAATATTTGTGTACATCTAAGTTTTAGCCAAAAGATAATTCACAGAAATATGCTACAAATAAAGACTAGTTAAATAATTACAAGTGAAAATGATAGCAGTTTATTAAACAATAAAAACGATAGACGTAAAATCAAGAACTTCCAGATAGATAAATCATACCACTAAATCATTGGACACTGATTGATGAGCATCAAGAAGCGAGGCAACAGGCGGGAAAGAACTAGAAAGCGACATAACACCAGCCACAAATGATGGTGGATATTTAGCTTTGTCATGAGAACCAAATATACTAATGTCATGCAACTGTTCATCATCTCCTTCGGCATTAGGGCAATATTGAGGTAGGTGACGCATATTTGCCATCACCACCTCAGCTAGCAAGTCAGCAGAAATACTTGAGATAAGAATTTCCAAAGATGCAACAGCCTTTTCACCTTGAGCAACCAAAGCACCAAACATAGCAACAAGTTGCTGTACAGGCCCATTTTCCACATCTCCTTTTGAAGATCCTGGTACAGTGGAAGGAGTGTCATCCTGAATGTTAGCAGTATCTTCTTTTTTAGGGGTTTCTAAACTAATGGTTGTTGTTTTGACACGTTTTACAGGCGCATCTTCAGCTGAATCACCTCCATTTTGAGATCCTGATCGTTTTCTTGCCAAGTTACTGTGCACTGAATCATATGAATTCACTGCAGTGTCCTCTTCCTGTAAAATGATAAAATAAAATGGTCAACAAGAATTGAAGAGCCTGGTATTTCAATGTATAATTGTAGTGATGCCCTAATATAGTTAAATAATTTGGAAAAGATTTCTCTGATGCATAAAATCTTGTACAATTTTCACAAAAAAAGATAATAACTAGTACACTAAAAATAAGTAATAAATAAAAGTTAGGAAATAATCGATGAAGATTCATTTGACCTATCACAACAATGACTCTAACTGTGGCATCTCCAAAATTAGTCCTTCTGTTTGAAAATATCTACTGTTTAATAGCCTCAATTATAGGAAAATACAACTGCATTTGACTAAATTACCCTCTATTGAACATATCAAACTACATTTTAAGAAATCCTCATTTACCAAGAGTTACCTCAGAAAATGGTTCACAAACATAGTCCAAATGGGCAGGTATTGTCTATCCTTTTTCCTGCTTCTACATTAACTTTGTACTGTATTTTCTAGGTTCCTTGTTTAATTTTTACAATTAATCGCTTAACTTACTCTCTTGAATGTGTCATCTCTTTTACTAAAGATTTTATTTTCCTACAAAACCGGAGTTCTGATCAGATGATTGGCGCCAAGCATAAATAAAAGTTGGTGCCAAGCATGTCCAAGCTATCCACTTTGTCTTGTGAGTTTTGTCAACTCGTGAAACATACCCATAGCTCATTTCATTCCCTTATTGAGTCCATCATCAAGCTAAGTGTCCCTTTGTCTTGGTTCATTTTTTATGTATGGGTCTTAGTGGTAACGAGTCGGTTTTGGGTTCCATGTTCTTTGAAATATTCATTGATGATCACACGCGTCGTACTTGGTTATTTTTCATCATAATAAAAAGGCCAGAATTGTCCAAAGTGATCCACATTAAACAATGATGTTAGATGTTACTCCATATACATGCACAATTTTACAATCACGTGTATCTCCATTTCTTCTCTTTCAACATATTCTTCTCTTTCAACATATCAGAGCTTACCTGAGATCTGTTGGATCACCCACTATCGAGCCGTTGTCGTCGCCCATGTAACACTCCAACTGTCTAGTCGACTATGAGGGGGAATGTTGAAAATCCCACATTGGATAGTGATATGACCTAAATAATGGCTATAAGTGGGGGCAACCGTCACAAGATGAGCAACCATTTTGGGTTAACTTAGGCTGAATTCTAACTTAGGCTGAATCCCACAGTGGACAAACTCGGTGTTGGCCAGTGCTAGCCTTTCGTTGAAAGCGTTGGGACACTCCGTGAGTAGCAAGCAACGATCCGAACCAAAGGCTCAATCCCAAATTCTAAGAACACTCATTTGTGATAATCAAGTTGTTTTACATATGCTTCAAATCCAGTATTGTATGAGAAGACTAAGCATAATGATTCAAAATGATTTTATTAGTAGAAACGCCGCTAGCTTTGCTGGTTCAAATGGTTAGTTGGCAAATGTTTTCACTAAGTTTGAGGGATCCTCATATAAACTATATATGTAACGAGCATGGTGCTTATGATTTATATATCTAGCTTGAGGGGGAACGTTGACAATATGATTAAAATAGGATTTGTTGAAAATATTATTGGGATTTTTGTAATTATTGTATAGTTTATTTCATAGACATATCTTATCATGTAAATAGGAATAGTATCTCACGTATTTATCTGTAATTGTTGCATTAAGCCTATATAAAACAGTCTCTGTTAAGTAGTTTGAACACGCAATTTTAGCATTATGTGTCTCTCTATCAAGATGGTATCAGAGCCTATTCTAGATACGTTATTGGGCTATTCTAGATACGTTATTGGGCTAAGATCTCTATTATTCCACCAGCATTTGTCCATACTCCATAGCTATGAAGCACAGACTTGGACAGACACTGGACACGACACGGACACTGAGACATTGCTAATGTCCAAAACATAGGACACTGAGACACCGCATATATAAGCAATTACAATGACAACTAAATCAATAAACACAAACACATATATGACCAAAATCTAAATTCAGAATTATGATTTATTTAGTCACTTTTTAAAAACAAAGTTCATAAACTTTACAACGTCTTTTGACGACAAAAGATTATATATCCTAAGAATAAGTAAAATAATTTTAAAATGTTAAGAAGTTGAGTTTTTCTTTAAAAAATAAAAATATGATAAGAGTGTCCGAGAGGTGAGAGGTGTCTAAACGGTGTCTAAAAAGTGTCCAAGTCAAAAAAGATATCTTTTTAAGGGCAACACCGAAAAGAGGTGTCTAACACGTGTCGTGTCGGTTTCCAACGAGTGTTGGTGTTAGACAATAAACGGCATTCGGAAGAGGTGTCCATACTTTAGAGCTACATAGTCCAGTCTTAGGCTTAAGGGGGTGAGTTAAGATCCTTGTCATTCCACCTGGCACATGCATTAGTCCATGTTTCAAATGTCTTGTCTTGAGCCTCAGTGTTAAGAGTCCCACATATGATTAGATATATGGCCCAATTGGTGTTTATAAGGCACAATCCTCAACTTACAAGCCGATTTTGTGGGGTAAAGTTAGGCCTAAAGTCTATATTCTAAGAATTGATAAAATAGAAACGAAACATAATTGTTTTCACAAGCCAAATAAGCCCTAATTATTAATAAAAAAATTATCCCACAAAAAGGAGGGTGGTGTTCCTAACCTTGATAACTGGTTGATAATCCTTCTCTATCTGTATACTTTCATCACTCGCAGAGATTAGGCGAAACACTCGATCTGCCTTCCCTTCACACTCGATCTCCTTTAAGGCACCTGCTAAACGATCTCTCCACTTCAAAAACAAGAAAAAAAAATTAGTCTTTCATGCTATAGAATATAAAGTATAAACATAATTACTCATAAGATTCATTTAAAGATATCGTAGCTTGCCCATTTCAAAGACAATGTTTAAACAAGGGAAGGTTCATACCCAATTTCATCAACTATTACCTCGACATAATATAAGGTCATGTGTTCAGCCTGCTACAACTCAATATATGATTTTTGTGACAATTAATGCACTGTTATTACAAATAAAATAATTGGTTGTCCAACTCCCAATTAAAGAGTTCGTAAAACAAATCTATTTGAGAGATTGTTCTAATTTATTGTAGGCCAGCTAAGTCGTAATGGGGTGGACGCAGTGAAGGCCAGGTTGCCTAACTATCAACTGATATGATGGAACAAGAGATATGATGGATCGTCTATTAACCAATAACAATCAACTGAAAATCCTGCTCAAGGCCTCCTGCTCACCCTATTGTACACTCAATGAACCTTCAGTCCACTTATTTCTACCATTGATTCACCCACGAATACACTAAATCTACTATTAATCCCTAGATCTTCTATTGTCCTTTATCAAATGATTTGGACAAAAACAATGTTATTGATGGTGTACGGCATTTCATGGCAGCAAGCCAAAAATCTGCCACTAAAATATACCGGATGCCATAGCGGCCAACGGCATATGCATGGTGGCTAAAACAATTCACACACAGTGTTCAAAAACAGCTGTAGAATATAATAAAACAAATAAAATAAAATAAAAAGGAGAAAAAATATAGAACCACTAGACAAAGAAGACAACGTCGTTGAATAGAAACTCAAAACACAAAACTAAAAACAAATAGGAGAAGATAAGAGAGAAAATACAGCTTGCTGACGACACCGACATGATAAGCATAGGTAAATTGAAGTAACTGGAGATGAGCCGTTCAACAAAGATGGACAACTGAGAGATGACAGAGAAGGATGGGGTGAGAAGACAAAGAAGTGCAAGTGAAAGATGGCATAAACATTCAGTGAGTTGAGTGTACAATGGGTTTGGTTTAGTGTTTCAAATGGATTGAGTTTGTTTAACCTAACTGTCTTTTCGGTGCTTTATTTTCCATGACTGCCATGGATGCCCCGGCTGTGCCCGCTATGGAAATAGCACCCACCATGGGCCACCATGCTATAGTAACTATGCCAAATGTAACTATGTCAGGCCTCAAAATGATGTTTTACCACAAAACAGCCACGCCATAACACCACTTAACAGCATTGGAGGACATGCAAAATATTAAAATAATATAATGCTGAACACTAACAACCAAATTTTTTTCATACAAGGTGGATGGAAAATTTGAAGCTATTCATGATATAAAAATATAAAAAAAAAAAATAGTTAACATTGTCACATACAGACAAAATAGAAAAAATAAAAAGTAAAACATCACATTAAGATTGAACAACCAAGATGTCAAGAACATCTTGGTCTGAAAGAAATACCGGAGCAGCACTTGGATGTGTACATTTCGAGCACGTAAGAAATGCATTCTTCAAAGCAAGATGTGCAGCTGATACACAGACTCCATTAACAACAGAGCTTGAGGGTTCCAAACTGAGCAAAACTGGCAGGGTGCGGCCATAAAATGCAGGTCTGTCTAATGCAATAGCTGAAAGGCTGGCAATAGACAAAGAGAAAGTCAATAGTAAGAGAGTAGCATTAGACCAATGAAATTTTACAAGCAATGTTACAGCTATCAGTAATTAAAGGAAATGAGAAATTAATCTAATTAAACAATCCTCAAATTCGAGTCAAACATTGCAAAATGAATATTTCAGTTTTTTACCAAGCAAACAAAAAACGATCAGTTTTTTCTTTTTTTCTGTTAGAATATCAGATATGATTTTCCATATCAATTAGTATCAATTAGGTTTAATTAGTCTTTATTATAATTGATTCTTATTTTCATTATAAATAGATATGAGTGTGCCCTATTATAGACACACAGAGACAATCACATATTCAACATGGTATCAGAGCGGGTTCTGATCTTCTGACATCGTCTCTGTGCTTCACCACCGTTGCCGGCGGCGTCATCTGGCGCCGGAAACCCCCCGCCTTTTTTTTAGTTTTTAATTTATCTCTTTTTCACTGCTCCAATCACCTTTTTAGTTTTCCGGTTTCTGCTTTTTGCCGCCGTGTTCGTCTCTCCGGCCTGTTTTCCGACCATAACCACCGTCAGTCACCGTGCCAGAAAATTTTCCGGGGACCGTTCCCGACGAAACCACTACCATCAGGTTCGCCTCCTCCCGATCTACACAACGGTCCAAATTCCAACCTCACCGGCCCAGTCACGCGCTCGTATGCGTCGATCTACCTCCGGGGAAATCCTCCACTCTCCGCCGTCTTCAACCGCGCGTGTCGGGGCGTCCGGCCACTGTTCCGACCATTCTTCTTGTCATCGGAGTTGCCTTCCTCTCCACGTCCTGGATCTGTGGTTACTTTTGGTTTTGGTGCACGAACAGTTACGCTACAGTTCAAACTATCACTTTCTCTCTCCTCTTCAAACATCAGATCTGCTGGCTCTAGTTTTGTTTGTTATGCCTTCCTTTCTCATTAATGACTTATAATGTGGTGTCTTCTCTTGCCATCGATGGTCATTCCGGTGGTGACTCTTTCCCACATATTAATCATTAATGATGACTTCTCCCATCGACGGTCATTCCGATGGTGTCTTATGTTGATTATGACTGACAAATATGGATGTCAACTTTAGTTTCAAGTTTTATGGGGAAAAAGTTGTTATTGTAACCGGTGTTTTAAAACACGGCTCGGACCGGCCGATAGAACAGGCCCAACCGGGAACCGGTGGGGTAACCGGATCGAGTTGGAAGTCGGATCGGAAATGCATGAAACCGGTGATGACATCATCAACTCGGTATTAAATCGGGGAAACTCGACTGACTCGGCGAACCGGCTCGCTCCGTTTGGCTCCATGCAAATTTCATTTAATCAAAAACGCAACAATAGAAAATTGCCTGCATTGCCTGCAGGAGGATTCGATCCTTGCACCAGCAGGCAGTTCTAACACTTGTTTACCATCAGGCTATACAACTCACGCTTGCAATATATTTGCAAAGTTTGATACTTATTATTATATACATATAGGAACTAAATGTGAGGAGATATATGAATATTGAAGTTTTTTTTTGTTACTACTTTAATTCAAATTTAGTAACTTTGTTTTTTATATTTCCCTATTAAAATATCATACTTTTGTATTTTTTTGGATTATTATATTAGTATTGTGATTTTTTAGGCATGACGTGTAATTTTAGCAAATTTTTATAGGTTTGAAATTTATATGTCCTGAATATTTGGGAATTTCTTAATTGGGACCGGGTCATGGTCATGCAGTTCAACTGTCGACCCCTCGGTCCGACCCTTGACCCAGTGACCCGGTACCTTCACCGAGTCGGTCACCGGTCCGAGTTTTAAAACTATGATTGTAACAAGCTTAAAAGCTTAGTAAACTTTAGCTTGAGGGGGAGTGTTAGAATATCAGATATGATTTTCCATATCAATTAGTATTAATTAGTATCAATTAGGTTTAATTAGTCTTTATTGTAATTGATTATTATTTTCATTATAAATAGATATGAGTGTGCTCTATTATAGACACACAGAGACAATCACATATTCAACATTTTCCGTGTATGTGTATCCATGCAGAAAGTTTGTGGGGACAAGATGAGCAAGCTAAAGCTGCTAAACTGATCATCTATTCATCATGCATGTACTGATGATGTGAGAGAGGGTAAAAGAGAAAATATTGACCATCTGATTATCTTCCATGTGTCATAAGGATTACAATAAAAGTCATGTGACTGTTACATGTTCGCATTAAGCAAAAAATCAAAGGGCATGTGATGCGAACATATTAAATGAAGGGCAAATGGGGAAAGTTACTAAAGTTACACTAGAGGCAAGTGGGCAAGTGGAGACCAATCACTTGAGGACCACTACAGCAGCACCACCCACTGATGCAATCAACTACTGCCACGTGGCAGTAGCCATGTGAAAAAGGAAGGAACCGTAGGGCGGTTAGAGGAGAAAGGGAGTATATATAGTATGGGATCAATAGCTTGAAGGGAGGCTGGTTATGCAATTGGAATTTGGGACTTGGGAGAGAATAGCCACTGTAGAAATTGTATGATCATATTTGAGAAACTGTACTTTTCATTGATTGATCAGAATGAATACAACTCAGACTTTTTATATACTCTGAAATTACAAGAAACTTAAAGGAACAGATTTTACACTGTTGCAGTTACAACTTACAAACATAACAAACTGTAACAGAACTGAAACAGAAACTAACTGTACAGTGATTACAATTAATAGAATGATTTAAAACTAAACTCAAACTTAACCAAAGGGAAACTTAAGTGTTATGTAATACAGTCTATCACTCCCCCCACAAGCTCAGCAGTTCTTAGAACTCTGAGTTTGTCTCTAAAATAACAAAAGCTACTTTTGCTGAGAGGTTTTGTAAGGATGTCTGCCACCTGAGCCTGAGAAGGCACATATTCAACAATGAGAGATTTGTTGAGAACCTTTTCCCGGACAAAGAATATGTCTAGCTCCATGTGTTTAGTCCTACTGTGTAAAACAGGATTATGGCTCAAAGCTACCGTGCTTTGATTGTCACAATAGATAACTGGGGCTGGAGTGTTGACCTTAAGTTCTTGTAGAAGAGATTGAACCCAAAGAACTTCAGAGGCAGCAAGAGCAAGACTGCGGTATTCTGCTTCAGCACTAGATTTAGCCACCAAGGACTGCTTTTTGGACCACCAAGAAATAAGATTTGGACCAGGGTAGATGCAGGCACCTGATGTTGAACGCCTGTCATCCACATCAGAAGCCCAGTCAGCATCACAGAATGCCCTGATGCTGAGAGGAAACCCACTGTTTGCTGGTTGCAGAGTCAGACCTAGGTTAATAGTGCCCTTTAAATACCTTAGAATACGTTTAACTGCAGTCCAATGTGAAGTCAAAGGATGAGACATAAACTGGCAAACTTTATTTACTGAATATCCAAGTTCTGGTCTGGTAATTGTAGCATACTGCAGTGCTCCTACAATGCTTCTGTACAGCAGTGGATTTTTAAAGTAATCAGTACCAGTTTTGGACAGTTTAAGATTGGCAGGCAGAGGAGTTGAGATGCACTTGCAGTCATCCATACCAGCCCTATGAAGCAGATCCCTTATGTATTTAGCTTGAGAGAGATGAATAGCACCTGAAGCAGTGTGTGTGCATTAAATGCCTAAGAAGTATTCCAAGTTACCAAGTTGCCTTAGAGAAAATGCAGAGTTAAGCTTGTTGATGACAAGCTGAACAACAGTGTCAGAGGAGCCAGTAATCAGTATATCATCAACATAAATGAGTATAAGAATGCAACAGCCACGATGATTGTATATAAGAAGAGAGGGATCACACTTGGACTGATAAAAGCCAAAGGACAGCAAAATTTTGGCAAGACTTTCATACCAGGCCCATGGCGCCTGCTTGAGACCATAGATGGCTCTTTGTAGTTTACAAACAATTGTCTTGTCACCCTGAATAAAGCCTGGAGGCTGGTGCATGTAAACATCCTCATGAAGATGCCCATTGAGGAAGGCATTATTCACATCAAGCTGTCTGATTTTCCAATGGTAGGACAGGGCCAAGGTGATGACAGTTCCAACTGTTACAGGTTTGATAACAGGTGAAAAAGTATCTGTGTAGTCAATACCATACTTTTGACTGAATCCTTTTGCCACAAGTCGTGCTTTGTATTTATTGATTGATCCATCAGGATTTTCTTTTATTCTATAAACCCATTTGCAACCAATGGCATGTTTCCCAAGGGGAAGAGGAACCAGCTGCCAAGTATTGTTGGCTTTCAAGGCATTGAGTTCGGTTTGCATGGCCTGCGCCCAGCAAGGGGTAGCAAGGGTCTACTCTACTGTGTAAGGTTCAGTGGTGGTGAAATTAATTGTGGGATAGAGAGGGGGTTTGAGGCTGCCAGTTTTGGATCTTGTTTGCATATGGTGAGGGTTATGGGGTGGTGGGGGAGATGAGGAGGGTGAGGAAGTAGGATCAATGGTACTAGAAGCATCAGAGGGAAGGGTGGTAGAGGTGAGTGTGGTGAGATAGGAGCAGGGGAGGGTGAATTTTGAGGAGGTGAGGGTGGAGGGGAGGAATTGGTAGAACCAGTAGTGGGAATTGTGGTTGGTGGGTGAGGATTAAGAATGCCAAGAGAAGCAGTGACAGATTTGGGAGTAGGAGCAGTGTGAGCAGTAGCATTTTTGCCTTGATAAGGAAATTTAAGTTCATTAAACAAGACATCTCTAGAGATAAACAAGCGACCATTAGAGCCCAGGCACTTATAGCCTCTATAAGAAGGGGAATAACCTAAAAAGGTACATTCAGCTGACCTATATTGGAACTTAGGATTGTTGTAAGGTAACAAGCACACCAAAAGGATCTAAGAAAATGAAAATCAGGCTGTTTGTGATACAGTGCTTGGAAAGGAATAAGTTGGGAGTGAGCTGATGGTAGTCTATTAATAAGATAAACAGTAGTGTGAAAGGCATGATCCCAAAAATAGTAGGGAAGAGAGGAGTGTGAAAGAAGAGACAAACCGATGTCAACAATGTGTTTATGCTTTCTTTCAACCACCCCATTTTGGTGGTGTGTGTGTGGGCATATGACTCTGTGAATGATCCCTAGGTCAGCAAGATATTGTTTGAAAGGCCTGAACTCCCCTCCCCAATCCGATTGAAGAGATTTGATTTTCTTGTTTAGTTGCAACTCAACCATAGCTTTAAACTGTTTAAAAATAATTAAGGTTTCGGACTTATCATGAAGAAAATAAATCCATATGAAGCTACTAAAAGCATCAACAAAAGATATATAATACTTGTAACCCATTGAGGAGGACATGGGAGCAGGTCCCCAAAGGTCACAGTAGACTAATTCTAGTGGTTCATTGTAAACAATTTGAGATAGAGAGGTGGGCAGTTTGTGAGATTTGCCCAAGCAACAAGCAACACAAAAGGCATTTTCATTTCTTTGAAATGTAGACATATTACACAATCTAAGAACATTATTGAGTGTATCAATGCTAGGGTGGCCCAGTCGATGGTGCCACTTGAAGTAAACTGTGGAAGTGTGTGGTACAGTGTAGTTAACAGAAGAGAAAGGAGACTTATTCAAGGACAGATTGCTTGAATGAAGAGGATAGAGGTCATCTGAATTGAGGCGCCCTTGGAGCAGAATCTGGTCATTGTCCTGTGATTTTACAACAAAATGGTAAGGGTGAAATTGGACATATGCATTGTTATCAAGTGCAAATTTGCTCACACTAACTAGATTCTTGTTTATTGAAGGAACATGGAGCACATTTTTGAGGTGAAGTATACTATTAGGATGTGTGAGAGAAGGAAAAGAATTGGAGGAGGAGCAGATCCTGGTGGTGCAGGCTGAGAAGTGACATGGTTAGTTGCAGCCGTGTCCATGTAGTTATTCAGAATTGGAAGGAGCACCATAAACACCAGCAAAATTAGCCTGTGGAGCAGCAGCAGGAGGAGGAGCCTGTGGCCAAACAGAACCATTAGCAGCATTAGGGCGAATGTATTGATAGGGATTACCATTAGGATAAACCGCCTGAGGTGGACCATAAGCAGCATTGAATCTGTGGTAACAGTATGAAGCATCATGCCCAGATCGATGACAGACTTGGCACGTGACAGAGTTGCCACCACCACCACATCTGCCACGACGCCCAAAGCGGCCACCACGACCACGAAATTGCGTGTTGCCTCTGAAACCAGAACCCGTAGCTTGCGATCCATCAAAATTATTCGCATTAGCCGTGTAATTTGCCTGTGGTTGTTGCGAATTAGAATTAGGTTTGGATTGGGATTGAGTAACATTTAGAGAAGCAACTTCTTCAACAACGCGCTGTTTCTCAAGACGTTGTTCGTGCGTGAGAAGCAACGCTTTAATTTCTTCAAGATCAAACCAATCAATCTTCGAATTGATTAGCGTGACAAGAGATTCGAATTCCATAGGGAGACCTTCAAGAATAACATCAAGCTGATCTTGAAGCGACACGGACTCACCAATTGAAAGAAGGGAGTTGGAAATATGCTTGATCTTGGCAAGAAACTCTGAAATCGATGAACTACCTTTCTTTGTTGTTCGTAGTTGAGTGCCTAATTGATGAGCCTGCGCCTTCATTTTGGATTGGAAAGTTTGGTGAATGTGCTCCCACAATTGAAAGGTGTGACGACAGCCAATCACCGATGGAAGTATCGAAGGAGAGAGGGAGGCTTGGAGCCACGCTAATAGCAATTGATCTTGAAGCTCCCACGCCGAGAACGCAGGATTTTCAGTGTTCGCCGCACGATCGGCCTCTGAGAGAAATTGAGGAGGGATTGTAGGCGCTACGCAATAACGGTGCAATCGATGTGCACGAAGGACGGGTTCAATTTGTTGTAACCACACGAGATAATTGTTTTCGTCCAATTTGACGGAGATCTTATAGTTGAAGCTAGACAGCGGTGTAGTCGATGGAAGCGACGCCATAAGTGGTGGTGTAGGCGATGGCGTGGTTGCCGTAAGAGAAGAAGAGGTGCGACGGCAGCGACGCACGAAGAAGAAGGGAATCAAACCACAGTGGTGGTATTAGAAAGCTCTAGATACCATGTAGAAATTGTATGATCATATTTGAGAAACTGTACTTTTCATTGATTGATCAGAATGAATACAACTCAGACTTTTTATATACTCTGAAATTACAAGAAACTTAAAGGAACAGATTTTACACTGTTGCAGTTACAAACATAACAAACTGTAACAGAACTGAAACAGAAACTAACTGTACAGTTACTAACTGTACAGTGATTACAATTAATAGACTGATTTAAAACTAAACTCAAACTTAACCAAAGGGAAACTTAAGTGTTATGTAATACAGTCTATCAGGCACTCTTGAATTTGCCTATAGTTACCTTTTCCATTACTTTCTTTTAATTTCTACAATATACAGTTTATCTACTCTATTTCTGTCATTGTAATCCTTCCAATCAGGTCTGTATTCTGTTGATACAGCCCTTAATCTCAGTAATATACAGTTCTATTGTCTATTTAAGGGGAAGATGTTTGCTAGTACTCATCAGCGTGATAGAATTAGATTAAACACCTGACCATGCATGTGTTATTTGAATTCGATTTAGAGCATAAAGTGATGTGACATTTTAATTGGCCACATTGGGCAGTAAATCAGAGGGGGCGTGAGAGTAAAGACCAAATACCTTTTAATTAGCACAATGATTACTGAGTTACTAAGAGACTTCACAGTTGGAAACCTGAGTTGATCAAGCAAGAGACCCAAACTATGGCTAGCTTCAATTGACAAATCTCCAATGTTAAGTACAGGATGACCCCGCCTCAGCCATGATATATTAAATTCTGGTGGCCTTCCTATAAAATAAGTAAGAAGCTGTGTAAAATGATTTGAGGATTACGATAACAACAGATTGGCACAAGCTTTTTTCTAAGATTCGTTAGACTATCCAACCAAACTCAAAACGTAATACCTTTATGAGAAGTGGGCTCTGAGGAACCATTAGGATCAGGTGTGTAAAGATGAATAACTGCTACAACAAACTTCAGTGCCAGCAGCTTTGCACCACCACTTCCACGCTTTTAAGCATTTCACAGAGTACAACCATCAGACAATATACTAAAGCAGTAACCTCATATTAAGAAGAGAGCAATTACTTACTTGAAATGCTATTGAGTAGACTTTTTCTTTGAATTTAACCATCCATGCCCATGCAGATTCAAGTGCGCTGTCCAAATCACTAGAATATAGACCCTAGAACAATATAAAACCAGGAAAGGGATGTTCATATCTAAAGATTTAAACCTAGAATGCATGAGAGGATGAGCTATGAGATAAGATGATAGACAACTGCTACATGATATTCAAATTTTAAAAGTTTCTTATATACTTCTTATATTTTTTCATGGAGAACTGGAGACATGAATAGCATACTTGCTTTATCCCTCTAAATAAAATTTTCTTGTTATATTGCTGTACCTAGAAGAAGGGCAAAAAAATTGCTAAAAGTCATCGAAGGTATTGTGAAAATTTCAAGATTAAAACTCGATCAGGACATAGACCGCAGCATATAATAAATCCATGAAAAACGAAATTGTTAACAATGATACCTTCCTTGACTTCCCGTTTTTCTTGATTCACAAATAAATCTTAACCTCAATAACAAACGCCTTGCCTAACTAAAACTCTCACTCTATTCCAAATAAGGCGGAATGCTATATGTTGACAAAATCCGTATAGCATATATCCCAGTATGTAAATAAAATAAAATAAAATGTAAACTAAATTCTGTATTCTCTTTTATATGCTTTAGTTTCAGAAGGAGTACCGCAATTTCAGAAGTGAAAAGACGCAATACTGCAGCACTGACATTTAATTTAAATAAAAAATCAACAACAAGAAGCACTCAAACCAGACAAGCCGAACACAAGAACAACACGGCAAGTCGGCCACTTTGTTACAACAACAAATAACTAAACAGAAAGCTCCCAAAAACAGCAAAAACAATCGTAGCTAAAAAATCAATTACCTGAATTGCGATTTTCTCGAGCGTGAAGCGAAACAAATCAATTCCACACAGTATAGCTTGGCGAATAACCGCCGGTGTATCATCATCCAATACATCAATCAACACAGGCACAATGTCAGCCAAGAACTCCGTGTTCTTCAACCCAATCTCACCAACCATTCTTCAATTAAAAAAACAAGAAAATTACGAAATTTGCAATCAACTATAATTCCAAGACCAATGTGATCATCTATATTCAAAAATTATGAAATTAAAAGAGTGCGGGTGAAACGTACTCGGTAACAAATTTACGAACGGGACTGAAGCGATCGGATAGGAACTCGAAGAGCGAAGGGAGGAACTCAGTGAGAAGAACAGGGTCTTCCTGGGGAAGCTCAAGCTTCAATTGGCGCAATAAATCGAGCTTTGAGGATATGTCAATGGCCAATTTAGCAGAATGCACGAGACTAGCGAGCTTTTCCCGCGAAGTCGCGGCCATGGCTTTTCCAACCATGGCTGCAATTCAAAGAAGAACAAGAAACCCTAGTTTGGGAGAAATTGAATTGATTGCGAGCGCGAGAGGATCAGTGAGTCTTTTTTTCCTAGGGTTTGGAAGAAGAGGGAGAAGAAGATTTGTTTGAAACGGCTATGGGCATTGGGCACGTCACCGTCGCCGTGTCGTTAAGAAACCGGGTCGGGTTTATTTTGGATCCAAACGAAACCCGGGTACAAATGAGAATTTTTTTTTACGTGAAAATAATTTCATTATAACCTTCTAAATAAATTAGAGACCAAAGGAAAAACAACACAAGAAGGGATTTCTTTTATAAGTTATTAGTAGGAGTGTTCATCGAAGCGAAGTTAGTTAAAGTATCAGCTACAACTTTGCCCTCTGGTCCAATGTGTAATAAATCAAGCCTTAATAAATCAAGCCTTAAATACATTACCCCTCTGAAAATATAGTCACTATCTATTTACCCCTAAAACAAAAAACATTTAAAAAACACCTTGCAAAATATAACATTATCCAGTTACCCCTCTGCTGTTAACTTTTCTGTTAAAAAATGACTTCACAAATTGAGATGACGTCAGCACTGACGTCAGTGCCACACGTCACCATATTATTGGACATTTGTGCCACGTGGAGGCACTGTTGTTACTAAAAAAATATATGCTTTGAATGGGATGGGTATTGAACTTGTGACCTGATGGTGGTTGGGGCATCCAATTACCACTAGGCCAAAACATGATTTGTGTTTCTAAACACAACTACAAATATATATTACATAAAAAACCAGATCTGGATCCTGACTCATCATCTTCTTCGTTCAATCGGATCTAGATCCATTTCGTTCAATCATCATCACAGATTCATGTTCTTCATATCTTTGTAAAACGAAAACAAAATCTAATCATGAAGCAAACCCAACAAATAATCATCAGATTCGATTTTAATTAAAAACTGATATCTATAAACAAAATCGATTTTCAGATCTGTTTCGTTGTTTTATTTTCGTTTACGATTTCATTTTGTTTTCGTTCTCGCTTGAGTTGCATTTTCGTTTCAATTTCAATTTCGTTCTCGTTTGAGTTCAAAACGCAATTTCGTTTCGTCCTCAAGCCCAAAATCGTTTCATTTTCGTTTGAGTTGCATTTCCGTTTTGGGGATGAAAATAATGTGTTGTGGAACATGGACATGAAGTGTTGTGGTAGGAGAACAAAATGAAACAGATCTGTAGAAAGGGGAAGAAGAAGATAGGGAGATGGAAGAAAATGAAACAGATCTGTAGAAAGAAGAAGAAAAAAAAATAATGATGTAATATATGTTTGTTGCTGGCAATATGTACACGAAAATGTAGGTTGCTTAGTGCACTACAAGAAAAACTGATTTTTCCGGCCAGGACTTTCCGGCAGATTTTTATCCGCCGAAAAATTTCCGGCGGATTTTATCCGCCGAAAAATTACCGGCGGATTTGTTGGATTTTCCGGCGGATTGTTTTCCTCCGCAACATTTTCGACGGATTTTTTGGTATTTCCGGCAGATTTGGATATACGAAATTTTTTTTTTTGAAAAAATTCCGCCGGTAAGGTCATTTCCGGCGGATAGTTAAAACAACCGCCAATTTTGAAATTCGAAAATCCGCCGGAAATGCGTAAAAATCCGCCGGAAATGACAACCCAACTAAAATCCGCCGGAAACGTCATTTCCGGCGGATTTTTTTGAAAAATGCGGGGGATTTGATTTTTGAAAATCCGCCGAAAATCCTTGAAAATCCGCCGGAAATCCCTGATTCGCCGGAAATCTCCTAAATCCGCCGGTAAATGACATTTCCAGCGGATTCTGCCTTTTGACCGATTGACTTCGTTTCTTCTATATACATCCCTTCTCCACTTCTTCTTCTTCACACCTCTACCAATACTCTCCTTCTCTCTACTAAATATCTTCTTGAAATTCCTCTCTTCCTCCCTACGAATTCTCTTCTTCTCTCTACTAAATCTCTTCCTCTCTTTGGTAAATTTCTTCGATCTAATGTATGTTTGTAACATGAGTTAATAGTTTTAGTTTTTGAATTATTTTATAATATGAGTTTGTTACTAATTGTGGTGTTGTTTGTTTAGGTATTGTTTGAGTTTGCGTTCATCTTTTTTCCTCTTTGTTTGAGTTGGGGATACGCTTCAAGTCAGAGCATTCTCTTCACTACGGTTAGTTATCAAAGTAAAGTAATTAATATATCAATATATATATATATATATATATATATATGGATTTTTTGTTTTTAGTGTCAAAAAATTTTTTACCAACTTTTGGTCACCGTAACATTTGGATTTTTTCTTTTAGTCCTTGGTGACTTTTAATAACGCTTATTGTCGATGATTGAATACATGTTCCTGTGTCTCATTGTCGTGTCTTAGAAGTTGGTTTTTTCAAATCACATTTTTGGTACAATATTAAAATTAAAAAAATATTAATTACTTCACTATTTATAGTAAAATTTTGTTACAAATTTTGTTTGCAATAAGATGAGGAAGAAGATGCTGATGACGATGCAACAGACCACATTGGTGTATCAAGAATTCACTCCTCTGATGATGATGATTTTGAGAATGAATGGGATTCCAATTAGTTATTTATGTTTCAACAATATATGTTAACCTATTTTTAATCAAGGATGTAATTTATGTTTGTTTAATTAGTATGTTTATATATTTTAAATCGTTTAGTATATATGTTTATATATTTTAATTTGTTTTTAGTATGTTTATGTTAACCTGTTTAGTATATGTTTGTTTGTTTAAATGTATATGTCTAGCTACAGTCATGGCATCTCACTCAGGATCCGATGACGACACATATGTTCCTCTGTCACGGGTGATGCCGCCAGCACTAGCAGGCGGAAGACTTCTACTCGCCTAGGGCGTCGTGTTCAACCTGCTCGTGTTGTTGTTTCTGGTGGCATATATTTGCCACCACCTGGGTCTGAGGGTGCTCGTACTAGTACTGCAGGGGACCTAGTGATTCCTGCTGGTACTGAGGGCTTAGCCCCGACAAATGTTAATGCAGATGGGGTACGCACATTCACTGTTGACCGTGAGGTGGTGAGGTATACAACTGATGGGCGTATCATATTGGAGATTGCTGGCAATTCGTAAGTGTATATATATATATTATTTATTAATTTATTTTTGTTGCCTTTTATATAACTTATATAATTTGGTGTAATAAAATTCATCTTTTTTTAACGCAGGTTTCTTCCTTCGAAGGCTACAGCTACCGCCATCACAAAAACAATCAAGGAGAATTTCACCAGCAGCTGAAAGAATTGGACGGCTGTTAGAAAAGATAAAGAGGCACTTGAGAGGATGTTAAAATCATTTTTGGTAAGTTGTTCTACGAAATAATTAATTTGGTGTATTATTTTATTGACTTGATTAATTAATTTGTCTTATAATTAACAACATTATTGTAAATTTCTTAAATAGAAAAAATGTACATGGTTACCAGAGCAGAAAAGAGAAGTTGACAGAGTGTTCCATAAGAGATGTTCCCATCGCTATTCTGAATTACTGCGGGAGGCGCGCGGTAAGAATGCGAAGCCATCTTATATGGGAGACTCAAGTTGGGCTGGGTTAAAGGAGGACTGGCAGACACCCGAATTTAGGAATTATTGTGAGAAAGCCAAGAAGAACCGTGCTTCTGAAAAAGGTGGCTGCACACACAGGGGGAGTGTTAATACTGCAACAAATCACATGCGTTTGGTAAATTTATTACTTGATTAATTAATTATTTATAATTAACTAGTCATTTTCATGTGTATTAATTAATAATATGTATGTATATATATATATATATATATATATATATATATATATATATATATATATAGGAGGCGAGGGAA
Organism: Astragalus membranaceus; assembly: GCA_039519185.1. NCBI lineage: Eukaryota > Viridiplantae > Streptophyta > Magnoliopsida > Fabales > Fabaceae > Astragalus > Astragalus membranaceus. The sequence continues at coordinate 2,231,385 of CM076850.1, read as the reverse complement.
CAAAGGACAATCACTTTGCCTGAGTTGCATCGCTACCTTGATATGCGGGAGGACCCTGGTGAGTTTGCTACAGATCGGGCGAGGAATATTCAGGTAAAACTACTTTTACAATTATATATTAATGTTTATTATTTATATTAATCTATATATCGGGCGAGGAATGTTATATTAAAACTACTTTTACTATAGATATTTATTTATTGGGTTATTTTTCTCAGGAGAGCTTCCAGAGTGGGCTGGCTGAGTACCATGAGTCACAACAGAGCAGTGGGGCAGCTGATATCGATCCAGTGGAGGAGGCTAGAGTAGCTCGTGATATTTGGGAGAGAGCAGTTGGTCCCCAAAAGAGTAATCGTATGGTAGGATCAGGTGGTATTGGACCGACTGCTTTCCGAACAAGCATTATTCCGAGTCTATCAACTTCACTTTCTGGATCCTCGAGTACTGGTCGCTCTTATGTTCCCAATGCTGGTGAGTTGAATGCTGTTATGCAATTGACGTAGCAACTGAGCGAGGCCCAGCGTCAGTTAGCCGAGCGGCAGGAGCAAAATGAACGGGAAGTGCAGGCGCTTCGAGAGAAAGCCAGGATAGCTGAGAAGCGCATGGAGGAGCAGGCTAGGGTAGCTACGGAGCAGGCTAGGCTAAATGAGGAGCGCTTTAAGTTTTTGCAGGATCAGCTGATGCCACAGCAGCCGCAGCAGCATTACGGCGGTGCATTTCAGCAGTGGCCTCAGCAGCAGTATGCACCCCAGTATTCCCAGCAGTATGCACCTCAGCCATACCAGCCATACCAGCAGCCCCAGCAGCAGTCACCCCACAAGCCAAACCAGCACTCCCAGCGGCGGTCACCCCAGCAGCGCGCCCCACATCGATCTTAATATCGATGCGATTAGTGTTTTTCTTGCATCTGATGATACCTATTATCATGGTGATGACACAAACCAGCAGTACCCCAGTAGCTTTGGATTATTTTATTTTGTTGTATGAATATTTTTTTATTGTATGGATATTTTTTTTATTGTATGGTGATGACACAGACCAGCAGCCACCCCAGTTGCTGACGTGGCGTGTCAGTGCCACGTGGCACAAAGGTCCAATAATATGGTGACATGTGGCACTAACGTCAGTGCTGACGTCATCTCAGTTTGTCAAGTCATTTTTTAACAGAAAAGTTAACAGCAGGGGGGTAACTGGATAATGTTACATTTTGCAGGGTGTTTTTTAAACGTTTTTTTTTGCAGGGAGATAAATGGATAATTGCTCTATTTGCAGGGGTAATAAATATTTAAGACATAAATCAAAAGGCCTAAACTTCTTTTATAATTTGATACATTGAAATAAAGTTCTATTAAAGTAAGAATATAAATCTCTCAAATTCTTCATTTCCTTCACCAATTCCAAAGGGTCTGGTGGGCCCGTATATCAAAAAATCCCATATCAAGTACAAAACTAAGAACATAATGCACCCCAATTGCCTCGGCTAAAAAAGGGTCTGTGGGACTTTAATTGATCACGTGGCAGCGACAAAAACAGCACCTATTTGATCTAAAATAACAGTTTCAATTCCCCAAATTTCATTAAATGACCCAGCACTCTTTAAACCAAATAATTTCAAACTACAAGCACAACACAACAAAGGAAATGCCCTCCTTATGCATAAGCATGATATTGAGATGAGATTTCTCTTTCATAGTATAGAAAAATAATATGAAATATTTGTCATAAAAGATCTTTACACATAATAGGTATCAACATTTCTATTCAAAATTGTTGGCTCCATCAAAATTAGAATAGCTTAGAAAACCTATCGAACTTAGGAGGCGTTTGATTTGTTGAAAAGTAAGGGACTCGATTCAACAACTCCAGTTATATCATGTTTGATTTAAAATACTATTTTTATTTCCTACTCAATAAAATTTTCTCCCTCACTCCTCTATTCCCTCTCTCTACCTCTCACCTCTCTTATATTTTCCCATCTCATGACCTCTCTCCCTCATCTCTCTCTTTCACTCTCCCTCTCTCCTCTCATCTCTCTCCTTCTCTCTTCTATCTTCTCCATCACACATTTTTCTTTATAATAATTATGTTATATAAAATTATTATAAACATTAGAAATTAAATTATTGTAAATTTTACATTTTTTTATTTGTGGTATCCATTGTTTACCAAACAATGTATGGGACACAAAGTTGTCCAGTACTGTACTGTCTGGTTTAGTACTTATCTGTTTCCAAATCAAACGGACCATTCGGTTTAATGGAAGGTATTCATCTCTCATAAAAGTTTTGTACCTTGTGTCGGTGTCCATGTGTTGTTTTCTTTTCGAGAAAGTATTACATTATTAGAACATATTGTTGATTGGATTTGTTGTAAGAGATATTGGATCCTTTCTTGGACCATTGGTTCTTGGAGAGGGAATGGATTCTCTCAAGTGACTTTACTGTCATGTGAAATTTCAACTATTAATTAAAATGCAAGAGGAGGAAATTTTAACACATGAAAAAAATGTATTGAATGGTATAGATTTCACACTTGACACTCTCAAGTGAAATTCTCAATGGAGAGAATCCCCTCCCGGATAGAGATTGGTTTCAGTATTTTTAAAGTAGATTTCTTTTTTACGAAAATTGATCTAATTTTTTAATACCACATAGGATTAAGATTCCTAATTATAGGTTTTTGTAAAAATATAAACACAGTTTATTTCCTTACGTGTTGAGTAATAATGTTTTCTCCAGTGATTTGCAAAGGAAAGACTGTTCTGATGAATTCCGTTCCTAAAATCACTTCATTCTTTAAATTTTTTACTAAAAGAAATGCTGTTTATATTTGAAGATTTTGCCTTTTTTTTTATAATTATGTTAGATAATTTATAATTTATTTTGAATTTAGATCCATTAACAGTGCTAAGTTGCTCTAACGCCTTCTCAAAATATTTAGTTGGCACTAATCTCACCATAATACAATTTGAAATAGCTCCAGTATCAAATAGGGGGATAGTACTAAGGATAAATTCTCCAATCATTATTTTGATGTTAATATAAAACTTTTGAATTTTCAATTAGTTGATTAGTCCTAAAAAATATTGATTAAGGGTGGATTGGAGACACTATCCTGGCTTGGAGACACATATTGTGAATATGTGTAACATTGTTTTTCTTCACTTTCTGAGGAGGATTTTTTCTTTTGTACCCCCTCTTTTTCCTCTATACCCCCATTTTACCAAAAATTTTCAAAATACCTCTTTTTAAAAAAAAAAACGGTTTTTTAAAAATTCCTGGAAATAGGTCTAAATTCCGAATGCAAAGTTTTAAGATTTCCGAAAATACCTCAAAAGAGGTATTTTCGGAAGCCATTTTGCCTTCCGAAAATACATGTTTTTGAGGTATTTCCGGAAATCTTAAAAATTTGCCACGTTTCCAGAAATAGGTCTAAATTCCGAAGGCAAAATGGCTTCCGAAAATACCTCTTTTTGAGGTATTTCCGGAAATCTTAAAAATTTGCATTCCGAATTTAGATCTATTTCCGGAAAGTATTTTAATTTTTTTTTTTAAAATTTAAATTATTACCATAAATAACGATATATAACGAAACTCACTAAACTACGATCACGACAAACGATAACAATACAATACGAGAGAGTAAATACGTCAAAATATACAAAATATACAATTAATGGTCAAATGTCAAAAGCCCTAAAGCAGTCGAAAGGGTCTCATATTGAAATATTAAATTTTATGCAAATTTGTTAACACATGTGATATAAATATTTAGATATTTGAATAATCCGTATTATTCTTAATTTCTTTTATTTAATATTGCATAATTGAATAATTAAAGTGCTTTTTTCTTATCCTTTTGAGGAAGCAGATATTTTGTCCCCAACTCTTCCTAGATATATTGATAAAAAACAAGCAGCAAACAAACAAAAAAGAAAGCTCAGAAAGCCAATAGTTTTGGTCCTTAATAGTTCTCTCATCATCCAAAACAAGTCAATCAAATTCTTCTTAACAACACAATATGGCAACTCATTTTAAGGAAAAATAGAGAAAGGGAAAGACACAAAATATTATGGCAACTCATTTGAACAATCTATTCAGAACTACAAATCTGAAGCACAAGATACAACAAGAAGCTCCATTCACAACAACAACAAAAAGAACCACAAGATTTCAAGTCATGAACTCAGCAACCACCAGAAGCAGTGCTAGGCAGCTCATAGAGTCTGGAACTGTAAGGACAATTTGGTCAAAAGATGCTTCCACAGCCATGAATTCAGAAGGGTTCATTCTTCTTGATGTTAGACCCACGTGGGAGAGAGAGAAGGCACGTGTCAAAGGGTCTCTGCACGTGCCAATCTTTGTGGAGGATAAGGATAATGGTCCTTTAACTTTGCTTAAGAAGTGGGTGCATTTTGGTTATATTGGTTTGTGGACTGGTCAATACCTCACTACTGTGAACTCTGAATTTCTTAGTCAAGTGGAAAATGTCATTCCTGAAAAGGATGCCAAGCTTCTTGTTGCATGTGGAGAAGGATTAAGGTGAGTATGTTGAAGAATTAATTATTTTGTTGCAGATCACTATGGTTGTTTAGTTACATCAAATTATGTTCTATATATACATAGATTTTAAATAAGTTGATTGTTTGTTTCTCATGTAAAACCAAGATTTGCTAGCTTCTGAAAATGCTTATGCCATGCCACACTTAACAATCTTAATGATTTATATACACCTTAACGATCTTGTTTTCTACTTATTATCTATTTAAAAAAGTTTATTACAGTAATGACTAGGGACACGTGTCAAAAACTCATTCGCCCACTTAAAATTATTTTTCTACAATTTCAGATGTGTAATGTAACACCGACACTTTAGGTTGAAGGCGTGTCCAGTGTCAAACACCGACACCGACACTTCAATTACTTGCATTTTTCAAATTAAAACTAATGTCTATGTGTCTGTGTCGTGTCTGGTCTCCGTATATGTACTTCATATGTGTTGTACACTCGTGAATCAATGTCTCTGACTAGGTTTATCACTAAAAAACAATCAATGACTTTGATCTGAAACATTACAATATCAAAACATAAGAAAATCATCTCAGCATGGCAATAAAGCAAAATATTTGTTGGTTTTGGTGAGTGACTCAGGTCAATGACAGCAGCTTCAAAACTGTATAATGGAGGTTACAAAAATGTAGGGTGGTTGGTCGGAGGCTTTAATCGTTCAAAAGACGATGATTTCGAAGCAATAGAAGGAAAAGAGAAGTTACAGTATGCCACAATTGGGGGAGCTTCTTACTACTTCCTTCAGTTGCTCATACTTCTACAGGCTGTGGGTAAAGAATAGACTATTAGCATATAGTTTCATAACGTTCATGTCTATGCACCTTTTGTAACTTGTAAGCCTATGTAAGCTTATTGCAAGCACATTTACTTTAGAAACTTTTCATGAAATTTTGTTATTTTGTGATTTGAAGTACTGAATTGAGAATTCATTTTACACAAGTTGTTTGCAAATTATGGTAACACTCGCCATTTGCATCTAGAATTTACTTTACACATGTTATTAGAAGTAATGATTGTGTATACTTGCACATTGTATTCGCATCCGCGAGCTTCTCGCCTCTCGCCTAAGCTGACGATGAAACCTTTGTCAGTGATAGGAAGAACATTGTTGGAAGTTATGATTTTTTTTCTCCATCTCAACTTTCTTCTCCTTTTTAAACTTGTTCAAAAACAGTAGAGCGGGTTTATCGGTAGAGGTTTTAAAAAAGGTTAGAGCTCAAAGACATAAAATTGAAAAGTAGAAATGCGTAAGAGAAGAGAAAGACGGCTGCTGAACTATATTAAGTCTCAGCTCAACCAAAAACCAAAATCCCTAAACGGGTTCTATGATAAAAGCCCCATTAACAAACTAAAATTTGGCCCAATTACCCGTTTTATACAGTACTGCTTCGGTAATTCGCAGTTTCGACCTTCAAGACTTCAGAATTGGGTTTCGAGCTCAACAAAAGAATTTCAACTCTGTTTCTTACCTTTCCAACGCATGCTCGCACGCCTCAATCAGATAACCACAGCCAAAGTTATCGCATGTAGAGTAGACATGGGTCAATATGCAATAAAAACAAGAATTAATCAGGAAATTGCTATACTGCTCAAATAAGGCCCAAAGTCTAGAAACGTGCACAATTAAAAACACCAAATACAAAAACTATAAGAACTGCATTAAAATGCAGTGACCAAATCCCCTCAATATATGCATAAAATGGAAACAACTCTCAACCACGTATGAAAGGTGCATACATATAAATTTGAAAAAAATATTAAATTGTAGAAAGTCCAAATACACTAAGGGTCTGTTTGGGAGGGGGAGTTAGGAGGGGAGGGGAGGGGAGGGGAAGGGAAGGCTTGTGGGGAAGGAACCCCGTGTTTGGGAGTTTAAAAAAATAAAGGGATGGTTTTGGGGATTTTGGTAAGCCCTCCTAACCCTTCCTAATGGTCCATTTTCGAATTCCCCCCATTTGGGGGGTTCTAGGAGGTTTATGATGGGAAATGACACATTTACCCTTACTACAATTCGAAAATTACCTTCTCAGTCCCTCAGCTTCACACGCACAGTCTCTCCTCTCTCTCTCTCTCTCGATCGTTCTGCTTCGCTTTCTTCTCTCTCAATCTCGATCTCGCACCTTCTCTCTCTTCTCTCTCGATCTCGCCAAGGTTCCCTCTGGATCTCGATCTCGCCCAGCTTCTCTCTCGAATCGATCTAGTTCTGCTTCTCTCTCTCTCTCTCTCTCTCTCTCTCTCTCTCTCTCTCTCTCTCTCGATCTGCTTCTCTACCTCTCTCCAGGTTCGTGATCTCTCTCTATCTCACTCCATTTTTGTTGTGATTGTCGTTTTTTATTGTGATTGTGAATTCAGGTTTTGACCCTTTTGATTTTCTTCTTCCATTTTTTTGCCATTTTGATTCAAGTGAAACACCCTCTTTCATCTTCTCGTCAATTTCACTGATTTTGGGTTAGATCCCATTATTGCTGGCTTGTGATTCATGCGTGTATGATCTTGATTTGTGGGTTTCTCTCTGTTACTATGATTTGTAATTGGACTTTAAAACTTGCAGATTATTTTTTTTAAAATTCCTGGAGATCGATGATATCAAACCTTATGCTGGGGTTTTTAAAAGATATTAATTAAAATTATTGTATAAAATAATCCAAAAAAAAAGAAGCCATTAACTTTGTATAGAATTTTTTAAAAATTATAATAATAATTAACATTTTTTAGAAAAAATAATAATAGTAGTATTATAATAATTTTTTTCAATAAGTAACTTTCTTTTTAATAAAGGAGCGACCATGCAATTATCAGGAGGCAAAACAAAATGGAACAAAGCCTACAAATGGAACAACAAATAGCAAGGGTACAAATGTCCATGTACATGTTAATCCTCCACCTCCCTTCTCCTTTCATAATTTGTAACTTCCAAACAAGGGGTGATCATGCTGCTTCAACAATCATTGTTGGTGAACCTCATGCGTGATTACTAATAAACATTTTGTTTTCTTAGCAACTAATTTATTTTGATTTATCTCATCTCAGTATGACAATTACTCTATCAAATATATATTTCCTCAATGAAAATGAAGAGATTCGAAGTATTGCAAAAATGATTGAAGATAATACGAGGACCGTCAAGATATTCGCAACACCACAAATGTTATTAAAGACAGTGCAATTAACTAATATATAGAAATTATTTACATTCAAAATAGTTACTGATTTTCAGTGTCTTATTAAGTTTATAGGAATTATATGAAAAATTAGATTTTTCAAATCCATGTAATGTTCTTTTTTTGGAGAATATAATGTTACCCAATATCTGTTAATGTTGTTTTCAATTCTACTTAATTCTGTGTAGCTAAAAGTATTTTTAATTTCTTCGTATAATTAATTAAAATATTGTCAATTAATTTTTTTTCAAGAGCAAGAAAATTTCAATTCAAATAACTCGTTTGTTAATATAAGCTGATTATTAAAGATTATTTTATTTTATTATTGAGAATTGAGATAATATAGCATAATTGAGAATATTTTCTGAATTTATAAATACACGTATTAGTAACTATTTATTTATTTTTGATACTATTGATATTATAAATCTATATAATTAATAATTGAGAATAAATCTCAATAAATATGATTAGACGTGTCATCTTAATATGTATTTGTTAATTAATTTGATTTTTCTGGTCCCACATTAATGCATTTCAGTTTAGACCAAGATGGTCCAATATGGGAAATTCTTATAGGATTTCGCTGTTTGTGTGCTACCAACTTGAATTCAGACATCATTTAGGCATGATTCATTTGAAATACAATTGTAATTTGGTGTACTACAATTTATGTTCTTCTTATGTATTACACTACCACATGTCAATCAACAGAATCATGTTTTGATTTGTGCAATATTTGTCTTTGATAGTTCGGGGAAATAGAATACATGCATTGTAACATCCCTAATCTTTTACTCGACTAAAAGATTAGAAATAACTTTGAGTTTGAATATCAGAGAACGCGTAAGTGTTTTGGACCGAGCGAATTACTTCGACTCTCAATTGACTCGTAATAAACCATGCACATCCTTACAGATACAATAAACTGAAATCAATACTCAATATCATACAAGAGTCATGAGGTACAAATACATAATACTAATTATATATATATATATATATATATATATATATATACATACATACATAGATTGATACATATGGTTCGTAAACATAATTTGAATATACTCGAAAAATACATATGTTTCTTATACATGATTGAGTTTTCACTCAATAAAATACATAAGGGTTTGCCAATAAAACAAAATACAATAATATAGAAATATCCATGATATCATCATTCCTAAAAGCATAAATCTTGTAAAAAAAAGCATAAACCTTGTGAGTCTCAAGATCATATTTCTTCGCTTTAAGAGAGTCTGTGATACCCCATGAATCTAAAAAACCAACAATGATAGGATGAGATTTCAAAGAAATCTCAGTGAATTCCTCTTCGGTTCTTCACCATAACTCGTACGATGTCTTTTATTAAGTTTAACCCTAGACGCACCCCAAATTAATGAATCTACACAAGCTCAATAGAGGACCCTTAGCTAACCAATGGTTAACCCATGAATACCATAATTCCTTATAAATAAGGAATACCATAATGGGCCTTTGCCTTGAGATCATGACTCTCAATCTAAGTACGTCTCAAATAATCTTTTAGTTCATTTATTGTATATATACATATATAGGTCTAGTTCTCCCATTTGGTTCCAACATTAAAACAATAACATGCCAAAGTTTCAAACATAATCCATAAGGATGCATAAGTCATACATAAGCAATTAATCAGATATTTCTATCAATCATGATAATGTAAATCAATAACAGCACATACATAACACACATGCCATCACTTTTAACATATTAACATTTAACAAATCAAATAATGTGACATACATAAAGACAATTACAGTGTAGAATTTCCAGCAAGCATATATCTACTTTGGTGATTTAATTAAGCTATCAAACGGTATCGAAATTTAGCAAGCGACTACCATCTTAGAATGTGGATTGAGCCTAACTCAACCCCATAAAACCGGCTTATAAGGTGAGGGTTGTCTCCCATTTATAAGCTCTTTTGAGACAATATCTCTAGTCAATGTGGGACTTGGGTTTTTCCCAATGCACCCCTCACGCCCAGCACTATTGGGCTTGGTGCGTGGATTATAATGGTGGGTGGCCCGAAGGATCTAGGATAGGCTCTGATACCATATTGAGAAGGGAAAGCAACAGGAACGAAAATGAACTGAATGAATATTCTTTCATTTACTCAACTGAAACAGTTTCTTTACAAAGAGTATTTATACTCTGTTAACAAAGTGTAACAAATACCTCTACAGTTAACTGAACTACCTACTGTTGCAAGTGTCCAATTAACTTTACAATTGATTACTAACTTTACAATTACATCAGATTACTAACTGTACAATTACATCAGTATCTCTATTAGCGACCACTCTTTGGAAAGCTTAGAGTGTCTAGTTTATGAATATAATTTTTATTTTATAGAAAAATATGCCAACTAGTGCAGTTGTACAAAAACAATAGACATAGATTCAAAAACCGGACAACATCAGTGGCTCAACTTGTAACACGGTTTAAAATACCAAAGCTTAGTCAAATGGCCTAAAATTTGAGCTCAAACTGAAGCCAAACGAGTCTAGTTTACGGTAAGATAGAAATCATTCAAAAAGGAGTTCTATGGAAAGCGTTATGAACAAAACACTGAACCTATATCTGCACTTGTTCCAGATTTTTAACTCAACTTGTAACTACAATATTTCTACCAATTCTTAATGAAATTCTGTGATTCCAGTGTCCATTGTGAAGGAAATTTAGTCTACTTTCTAGTGAAGTAAAAACGAACACAAAACAGTTTCTGTAGAGGAAGTTACGACCAAAACATCAGACTTACTTGTTGAATGTTCAACTAACTAAACCTTTAATCAGAAACCAAACACAATATAACATAATATGCATATCACAAATATAGTACCATAGAGCACAAATTGTGCTTGGAACTCTAATGTTACACAAAGAGGGATAGAGGGACTCACTTGGATAGTGTTTTCCACTAGAACACTCTCTTAGACAACACTTGTAGCTTTCCACAAACTTGAATCAACCCAAGATAACTTTAATCTACAAATCTCATCTTCACAACTTCACCTTGATAGCTCTTCTACCCAAACTCAGCTCCTACAACTTCATCCCTAGCCACAACTCCGACATGCAACTCGATATGGTGAGGCCAAAGAGGGTTTCACAATTTTTCTTTTGAAGGGTTTTGAGGGTGATGATTCTGATTTTGAGGTTGAGTGAAATGAAATGAAGATGAGAGACTTGTTTTCCTTCTCTCTCGACCTCTCCCTTCACTCTTGCTCTCACTATGTTCTTTTCTTCCTTGTGGTTTGAAAGAGGAAAATGAGTGAGCTGAAGTGTGTCAAGAAGACCCACACTCCCTCTCATTTTGTTTAACTAAAAGGTGATGGGCTTTAAAAGGGTTTGGGTTTGGGCTCTATGTGTTTGGGTTTGTATTGTGAAAATTCTGTTTTCTACCTACACCCCTTACTTTGCTTGATATCTATTTAATTCTAACATCTCCACTTACTCATATAAACAAATCATGAAGTTAAATTATTCAAGCACCAAGACCTAAAATCATACTTTTGTCACAAAATAAAGACATAAAATCATACTACATTACATTCAAGTAATAAAGGTTTTATACATCATCACATATACTCAACAATCAAATAACACATAATCATATACATATTGTGCTTCCATAACTTCAATGATACATACTCATTAAGTTTGGTTGAGTATGATAACATGTAGCTAGGCAAAATTAGTACATATTTAAATTTATTTAAAAATTCTTAAATATAAAAAATTAATGACATGTCATTGAGTGATTGAAGGTTGGATCATATCCAACAAAACTCAATGAATATCGAAGTGTTTACCTAAGATTTAAGGTTGTCAAGCTATGTTCCTTTTATAATAGTGTGTGATACATATAAAATGATAACCATAATCAATATTTTATTAAAAAAAAATAAGAAGTCCAATGAATTGAGAAAAAGAAGTAATAGATAAATCTAACATTTGGAACCAAAATATCATAAACAGAAGGGAGCAATTGCAGTTAAAACATTTTTATATGAATAAACTTTGTAAATTTTTAAATACCCCCATAAAAAATTAGGTGTAGCCCCCAGGTATTTTTAAAAAAATTGCCTTCATGGGGCAACACTTATTTTTTTAATGGGGGAAAACAACAATTTACTAAGTCAGTTTGTTGGCCAATGGTGTAAACATTTTACATCAATAGTACAAACCAATTAATCTTAAATATTTACTTTTTTGCCAAAAGACTTTTTTTGAAAATAGCTTTTTGCCAAAATACTTAGAAACACGTATGTCAACATAAATCAAAATTTTGTTCTCAAATGTGTACTTTTTGATCAAAACTTCTAAAAATCTGTTTGCCCGCATTTATGTAAATTGGACACTTTTTTTATCAAGGTTATCAAAACCAGACCGAGTCGAGGAGGTTCGACCGGTTGAACTGGCCCCTTGTCCGGTTCAAGCAAACTTGAGAACCGTTCTGCTTGAAAAACGGGCTAAAATCTGGATCCAAACAAAAAATTGAAAGCTGGCAATCCGACAGGAGTCCAATTTTTTTGGGCTTGAACTTACACATAGTTCCTTACATAATGTGTTTATTGTTGCCCATTAAAAATATGACACATAGATAATTGGAGCATCCTCACAATGATTGGCCTCACTGAATATCCATATTTTGGTTAAAGAATTATTTGTTATAAAATTTCCAGATATTAGCTGGATTTTCTCTGATCCACGGTCAGAATATTAATATATGATTATTCAAAACTTCACTTTTAAATATTTTTTGATTCATTTTTAAATAACTATTTATACATCAATTGTTGAAAAATTATTATATATAGCTTTATGTTGGAAATTATTGGCTCCAATTCTTCAAGAACATGCAACTCAAATGTGGTGACAACTACTTTTGTATTATTGTTTCTTCGCCACATAAGATTTTCACGGACATAGATGAACGAGAATTTTATGCTATGTCTTATTGTCACATCTCCGCATAAGATTTTCATGACATTTATAAACGAGAATTTTATGCTATGTGTTTGGTTTTAGACTTCATTAAGTATTCATGATAATATGTTATTTAAACTTTGTTTGTTGTTTTGTAAAAAAAAACTTTTAGTTGTTACATTCGTTCAACAACACTTATTTTTTTCTTTTATTTCACCTAACTATATTATATTAATGGCTTATTGACTACTATGTATGAATAACTCAGCTAAACATTTTTCTAACAAATTATTTTCAGTTCCATTTTTTTGTATAAAAAATTTAAATAATTATTTTAATTATTTTAATAAACTACTAATTTAATTTGATAAAACATTTTTTATATTGTATATGTTATATATTTAATATATATTTTGAATAAAATATATGTCAAATATGGTGATCACTTGCCTTTGTATTATTGTCTTATATCTTCTCATAAGATTTTCATCGATATATAAGCGAGAATTTGATACTAAACATATAGTGTTAGTATTGTCCTTTTTTATTTTCTTAAAACAAACATATATAATTAAACATGTTTGATTTCATTATGCATGGAGTATTTAAAATAATATGTTATTTAAATTTTCAATTTTTACATTCGTTCAACAACATTTAATTATTTTTTTATATAATTGATTGAAACTCTTTTTTTGTGCAAATCGTGTACACTCTACGCACAACACTGCATATATAATTGACCGAATATCTATTACTTTAGTTAAGCATTTTGAATTAAATTATTTTAATTTCCAAATTTATGTTAATAAATTTAAATAAATACTTTAACTTTAATTTAATAAACGTCTAATTTCATTTAATATAAAAATAAGGTACATATATTATATATTTAATATATACTCAAAATAAAATATATATCCCGTGGAATATTTGCAGTGTGGGCGGTAAGTGCAGTACCCTTATTAACCTGATCAAGACACTGTACGGTCTTGAGATTAGGCTTTATATCTATGTTGGATCCTTCCAATCCATCGGCAACCATAGCACTTTGAGAAGACTGAGGCTCACCAACAAATATGTCCTTACCCTGTTCTTAGGTGCACCTTGAAAAGGCTCACCAACAAATATGTCCTTCCCCTTGTTCTTAGATCGATGGAGCACCTTGAGAAGACTTAGGCTAAGCAACAATAATATCATTCCCATTCCCTTGTTAAGAAAATGATCCTCAGAGTTTTCTTTGACAAGATCTATAGAGAAAGTTTCAAATTGCTTCAATATCACATCTAGACTTATGTGATTCATACGATATTAATTGATCATCTTAGTCAGTATCACCAAAGATTCCATGGCCTTTGAGTCTAGGATTGTTGATGCTCCAGTACTTGTACAATTAGAGAAGAGAACAAAAGGAACGAGAACGAAAGAAAAGGAACGTACCTCCTCAACAACTGCTTCTTGCACTACAAGAAAATCGCTCATTTGCGATGGGAATTTCCGTCGCAAATGAACCTTTTTCCGTGACAAATTTGAATTTCCGACGGAAGTTGCGACGGACGAAGCGTCGTGGCAAAACAGCTCGTCGCAAAGCGTTTGCGACGAAACTCCCCGTCGCAAATAATCCGTCGCAAACTCGTCGCAAGTCCGTCGCATATTTTCGTGGCAAAGCCGTCGCAAACTCTAATACCTTTCCGTCGCACACTCGTGACAAGTCCGTCGCAAAATTTCGTGGCAAAGTCGTCGCAAACTCTGACGTCTTTCTGTCGCAAATTTGTGGCAAATCCGTGGCAAATTATTTGAAAATTTATAAATAGATGTTGAAATTTCCGTCGCAAATTGTAATAATTCCGTGGCAGATTCAGTAACTACCAAAAAAGATTCCGTCGCAAATTCCGTCGCAAAGCAAAATATAAATAATTCTAGCAAAATTTGACATTTACATGTCATTCCTGTTTGCAATATTCCCTGCCAATTCAATTCAGACTCCAATCCACCAATTGAAGCATACATAAACTACACTAATGTTAAACTCCAGCAGCCTCCCATACACACCACATCCTTATAGGTCCCTCCAGCAGCCTCCTCCCACAACAAACGCTTCAACTTAGCCAACTCAACGGGGTCTACTGGTATATCTGACTGAGAGAACAGCCGTTGAAACTCCTCTTATCAAATGCACAAGTTATAATCATACTCAAATTCAGAAGTATCACAGATTCAGCTCAAGCACAGATAAATTGGGATATAAGAATATAAGAATTAATACCAAAAGTATCACAGATTCAGCGGTATCACAGATTCAGCTCAAGCATAGATTCAGCTCAATTTCAGAAGTATCACAGATTCAGCTCAAGCACAGATGAAATGAACTGAAACTCCTCCTAACAACTCATTTCATTGATTGAATATAAGAATGAAAAAATGACCTAAAATACAGTTTAATCTACCTAACTAAACTCAACTAAAATGAGTTAATCATGATACAAAGGGGGGTTAATCATGATACAAATATAACTACACATGGCAAGGAGCAACTGTAACACCCCAATATTTCTAACATGTAGATACATTGAAATGCACAGCTTAGCAATAATCAGAGGACACAATCCTTGTAACACCCCATTTCTACCCAGTAAAATAATACGAAAATCAGAGTTATAAAAGTTTCCAACAATAAATGGAGCGCTACATTTTCAACTAAAAACAAAACAACATAATCAATTCGCCTGTGAAATCAGATACGTACCACGCTAACTTGGATGAACCAATAAACAGATCCTTTTAATCTTTAAAACAAGTCAACTTTCAATACTACGCAGCGGATGCACAACAAAAGTCAATTCAAAATAATCGTGGCATCTTTAACCATCTCAAGACAGCTCAGATTTAGCAAATCTCTTAATAGTAACAACTTTTAGTTTCAACAATAAAAATAACATAGCAAATAAGGAAAACAGGTGTTCATTCCCCCGAGTGTTACGTATCAGAGCGACGACACCGACTCGATCTAACGAAGGTAAGCAGCCTTCATTCGTGATTACCTGCACGTTACCAACAGGAGGGTAACATTCAAACAGAAGGGGTGAGATATCGAACCATATAATAGGACATATGAAAAACAGTATGTTAGAATCAGGAAATATGAATTCACCACTTCGCAGTCCTCAAACAACTTCAATCAATCACAAGTCATCAACATAATCACTCAAGTATGCAATATGAATGCGACTCAATACTATGCACATGCATGTGGTACCATTGGAGCAGAACTCCCGTCGTCGTCGTAAAAATCTGCCAATAAATAGAGGCATCAACAAGGCATAAGCCTTCAACATAATTTGCCAGTCCAGGCCGTCGTGTTTTTGAGCATAGCTCCAACCTGAAAATGCTATGTATGCGACGCGATGTGAATGCACAAACAATCAACAATGATTACATAGCAACACACAACAACAACATAATTCAACGTTGGCCATAGGCCTACAACATAATATCTTGCCAATAAATAGAAGCAATCCAACCAGATACACGTCGCCAACTTCACACAATGGTGATCACAACTAGGTGCAACATCATCAACAAATCAACAACTGAGCCAACAATTTAGCAACTTAACCAGTTAACAGTTTCACAACTCAACCAATAGTTCACAACTCAACAAATTAACGATTAATAATTTAACGACTTAACCAACAATTAGCCAACCGTGGGCCTAATGCGCCTAAAGCGCCCAACAACCCACAAAACGGCGCCCAATGCGCCCAGCAAACGAACGAGGCAGCTACACATGGTGCCCAGTGCGCCTAGCAACCAGCAGACAACAAGCAACAGGCAGCCACACATGGCTCCCATGGCGCCCAGCAACCAACATACAACAAGCAACAGACAGCCAGACATGGCGCCCAGCAACCAACAGACAACAAGCAACAGGCAGCCAGACACGGCGCCCAGTGCGCCCAGCAACCAACAGACAACAAGCAACAGGCAGCCAGACATGGCGCCCATGGCGCCCAGTGCGCCGAGCAACCAACAGACAACAAGCAACAGGCAGCCAGACATGGCGCCCATGGCGCCCAGTGCGCCCAGCAACCAGCAGACAACAAGCAACAGGCAGCCAGACATGGCGCCCATGGCGCCCAGTGCGCTCAGCAACCAACAGACAACAAGCAACAGGAAGCCAGACATGGCGCCCATGGCGCCCAGCAACCAACAGACAACAAGCAACAGGCAGCCAGACATGGTGCCCAGTGCGCCCAGCAACCAACAGACAACAAGCAACAGACAGCTAGACATGGCGCCCAGAAACCAAACAGGGCAGCCACACATGGCGCCGATGGCGCCTAGTGCACCCAGCAACCAACAGACAACAAGCAACAGACAGCCAGACATGGCGCCCAGTGCGCCCAGCAACACACAGACAACAAGCAACAGGCAGCCAGACATGGCGCCCACGGCGCCCAGTGCGCCCAGCAACCAACAGACAACAAGCAACAGGAAGCCAGACATGGCGCCCAGAAACCAAACAGGGCAGCCACACATGGCGCCCAGTGCGCCAGCAAACGGCGGCCTATGCGGCCAGTGACCCAAATTTCGTGCATCATTGTAACATCCCCAATTTCGCTAATTTAAATTATTTAAATTAGCAAGAGGTCAAGATGATTAATTAAGCATTATTGATTAATTATGATATGGCGAGTTAATTGGGATTTTAAGCAAATAGGAGCGCAGGGGTATTTTCGTCTTTTTCACATATTTATGAGTTTCGGCTAAACCATCCTCCACGGAACATCCCTATATGCAATATGTGACTATTGTATAAGTATTGTTGGATTAAAATTTACTTAAGAAGAAATTAAGGAAGTTTAAGCAAAATTTGGACATAGGGGCACTATGGTCATTTCACCCATTTAAATGAGAAACCCCCCCCCCCCCCCCCAGCTGAACCAAAACAAAAACACCTTCATCACCATCATTTCCAGAAACTGAATCCTAGAGAGAGATTAGAGAGGAAAGGATGAGAGAGCTAGAGGAGGAAGAAGGAAGGGGATCTTCCACACCCCTTGATGCATGCTTGATCTTTGACCACCATTCTTCACCATTTTCTTTGCTCTTCCCAATGATACAAGTTTCTGAACCAGCAACCCATCCCAAGCTCAGATTCTTCATTTTCGTTTTTGGTTCATGATGCCTACTTGGAGGCTTTGCATGTCTAGCTTAGGAGTGGATTCAAGGTTTAAGAACTTGCATGATGAGCCTAGAGCAATATTCAGGTGCTAGGACAACAACATAATGGATTGGAGCACCTTTGAGGAAGGTTCTGAAGCTAGAAGTGATTGGGATTCATTTTGGGTAGTTGATGGAGTTGAACTTCGAAGTTGAGATTTAAGTTGCAAGTGCAACACAAATTCTGGGTAAAAACAGTTTGAGGACCCTTCATTGTTTTCATCGTATCTCACTGTATACTGCTCCGATGATCGTGATTCTTGTCCCTCTGGAAACTAGACTCGAAGAGCTTAATTTTGGGCACAAGAACCGTATGATTTCATGGAGAAACGAAGGAGATATCATGTCCTCAAGTTTCGGATTCAGACTCAAGCACTGTCCTGAACCAGTCACATTGTTTCGGGTGTATCTCCCAAGTTACTGGATGCATGTGTATGATCCTTTGACCATCAGAAAGTAGACAAAATTATCTACAGAATGGGCACTTGTTTGAAGGGTTTTGGCCACGATTTGACCAAGATATGCGTGTTACAAAACGGCTCACTGATTCTGGAAAACGGATGCGAAATTGGAAGTGTTGGTTCCTCAAATTTCGGATCGAATCGCCAAAGTTCGAGAGACGCTAATTCCGTAGTCAAGGAGGAAGTTCAGTAGCTGGATTTGTGATTGGTTGCCGTTCCGAAGATCAGTTTCGAGTATCGGACGAGTTCGGTGCGAGTACGTGATTACGGGGATTGTTCGAGAGGTTACGGTTCGTGAGGACGTGATTTCTCGCGAGGTCGTCAAATCGGTGAGTTCTATACTCGCTTAGGGATGTTTTGTTGTCGAGTCATGTTACTTTCTGAAACGATATTATGGAAAATCCGCTTTGTGAAAACTTAACGAAAACGTTTTTATCGAAAAACCGTAAATCGCATAATTGCTCGAATCGATTGGATTGTTGATTTATGATATATGCTGTTTGACTGTTTAATCACTTTTGCTGGTCTGGAATAATAGCTGTTATGTTAGGATATCGATCGGAACGAAATTGGAATCGGAACGGAATGGAATTTACTCATGAAAAGTCTGTTTTCTGGAAAACTGATGGAGACGCACGGATCGTGTGCCTCTGTGCACGGGTCGTGCGCCCCCATCTGATGCTGCACGAAATGAATTTTTAAACACGCACGGATCGTGCGCCTAGTCGCACGAGTCGTGCGTATCTTTCTGAAACTTTCTACAATTTTGTTCAATAGCGCACGGATCGTGCACCTACACGCACGGGTCGTGTGAGACCTTCTGATCCTCAAATTCAAAGTACCTTTTTATCCATTCCAAATGATTCCAATCCTCTTCTAATCCATTCCTCATGGTTCCCCAACAATGTAAAGATATTGATATCATGGAATTGAACATGTTTGATAGAAAACTCGTGTGTTATGAACGTAACGGAAAACCGTACTTAGAGAACGCGAGAGAACACAAGTCAATAAATGTTAACGGACCTTGAGTCCAATCATGTTAAGATAACGAACTTCAAGTTCATCATGTCATGTAAGCTAATTGATTGTAAGTCTATAAAGACATAAAAACTCTCAATTCATGTAAACGCAAATCAAGTTACTTTCCCTCGGGGAAAGGTAGATGGTATACCTTGTGTATATCGAGGATGACGATCCTCCAGTTATTAGCATACCTAGTGGAGGGGAGTCATGAATCCAACGCTAGGACCCTAGCATTATTCGAATAGAATTTCGGATTGGGGTTTCCGTAGATATTGGGCAATCAAGATTGTCTAGCATTATATCTCGGGTTGTGCTAAGTTCATGTTAAAATATGATCCGTAGTCGCTTATTAGGGCTACATCAGGAAGAATCAGAAATGTAACGAGTAGTCGCTTATTAGGGCTACAAGTTACGAGGAAAACATCATGTATTCACGTGGTCGCTTATTAGGGCCACGAGTTCAGGTTCAAGTATAACAAACCGTTAGAGTTGGTCAGGGGTCTCGATAGGACTCACTGAGATAATGTTTATCTCACCCTTCATATTTGTGGTTTTTACAGAGAAACAGGGGAAGGCAAAGGCGACAAAGCACGATTAGCTGGTGTGACTCGAGGAGTCCGGAAGTCTATGTTTCTTGTTTTAGGCCCTTGTCCTTCTGTAGTACTTTTGTTATCGGTTGTATAACTATCATGTATGAGTTATAAATCGTTTCCGCTACTTTATGTTTTGAGTATTGAACACCAGGATTATGTACAAGTCTTAAGCTTTGAAACTTAAGCATTTTCAGGAAGTTTATGAGGTTCAGAGAACCATTTGATATGTACTGTCGAAAGTTTTAGTTGTGTTCAATATTTCAATAACAGGAAGTTACTCTGATGTATGCCATTTAGTGCATTTCGGTGATTCTACATGTTAGAACAAATCGGGGTGTTACATTATGGTATCAGAGCAGTTCGACCTAGTCGGGCTTAGTTTAGTTTAGGGTTGAGTCGATTCCTTGTTAGTCTTTGTTGTGATTACACTTGTGATGCTAAGAGACATTGAGCCTGATCAACTCAATACTTGGTGTATCATGAGCGGAATTACGGAAGGATGACCAAGACGTAGTCCTCGACCAAGACCGAAGTTCCTTAAAACCCATTTCATCTTAGGGAATACTGGAAAGGAGAAGGTAGTTAAGCCATCAACTCCGAATGCAAAGTAAAAAGGCAGCCGATCAAGGGAAAGAAAGTGCAGTTGTATGATTCCTCAAGATTCTCCAAGTGTTTTGCTGGTAGGAAGCCCAAGAGGTGGATGTCGTCCTAGTGCGACTCAGTGGTAATATTTTAAGAAAAAGGGTCACTCAATCCAGAGTGCCCAAAAAGAGGAGAAGAAAGAGTCAGATCAGCCTACTTCAGCTCGAGAGAGGGTCTACACTGCAGAGGCTCAGAAAGTCAAGGCTACAGACACTCCACCGAGAATGTGGATATTGTCCTAGGTATGAGATGAACGACTGCAAACCATGTGAATGTTGATTGTTTCATCGGACTATCGGTTTCGCCTCCGAGTCAGTGGAGCTACAGCCGACCAATTCTGAAGTTGTTATCTCATTCACTTCAGCCAGTGACTGTTTGTTTCAAGGCGCAGAAGCTTATGTCATGACGTTGTCTGCATCCACTGAGACAGGTCTAGATATATCTTCTGTACAAGTTGTTGATGAATTTCTTGATGTAATTCCTGATGAAGTTTCTTCGTTACCTCCGGATCGTGAGGTGGAATTCTCTATAGAGTTGGTTTCGGGCACAGGGGCCAATTTCTATAGCTCCGTATAGAATGTCGCCATTAGAGTTGAGAGAATTGAAAGTCCAATTGGAAGAGCTAATTTCCAAACGGTTTATCTGGCCGAGTGCCTCACCATGGGGTGCTCCGGTATTACTTGTCAAGAAGAAGGACGGAAGTATGAGATTGTGTATCGATTATCGTCAGTTGAATAAGGTGACTATCAAGAACAAGTACCCTTTACCGAGAATTGATGATTTGCTAGACCAATTGAGAGGAGCTTCTGTATTTTCAAAGATTGATTTGAGGTCCGGCTATCACCAAATCGGGGTTCGAGCTTTAGACGTCCCGAAGACCGCTTTCCGTACGAGGTATGGACACTATGAATTCGTAGTGATGCCCTTCGGTTTGACCAATGCTCCAGCCGTATTCATGGATTATATGAATCGGATTTTTAATCCCTATCTGGATCAGTTTGTGGTAGTGTTCATTGATGATATCTTGGTGTTCTCTAAGACGATTGAGGAGCATGTGCAACATCTCCGAATTGTTCTGAACGTACTCCGAGAGAAGAAGTTGTATGCTAAGCCATCCAAATGTGATTTTTGGATGCCCGAAGTTAAGTTTCTGGGTCATGTGATATCTCAGGAAGGTGTTGCAGTGGATCCCAGTAAGATTGAAGCTGTGGTAGACTGGGAACAACCATCCACAGTTACTGAGGTAAGAAGTTTCTTGGGATTAGCTGGGTATTATCGAAGATTCATTCAAGGATTTTCCCAGCTGGTTCTTCCACTCACGCGGTTAACTCGCAAGGGCCAGCCGTTTGTTTGGGACTCAGACTGTGATGATTGTTTCACGGAATTGAAGGATCGTTTGACTTCTGCACCTATCCTGGTTCTTCCGGATCCGTCAGTAGGATTTCAAATCTATTGCGACGCTTCTGGTAAGGGTTTGGGATGTGACCTGATGCAGAATCAACAAGTAGTTGCTTATGCCTCCAGACAGTTGAAGCCGCATGAAGAGAATTACCCAACTCATGATTTAGAGTTGGCGGCGATTGTGTTTGCTCTAAAGATTTGGAGACATTACCTGTATGGGTCTCGTTTCGAAGTCTTTAGTGACCACAAGAGCCTTAAGTAATTGTTTGACCAAAAGGAGCTGAACAACAGACAGAGGAGATGGGTAGAGTTCCTGAAGGATTATGATTTTGAATTGAAGTACCATCCTGGTAAGGCTAATGTTGTGGCCGATGCTTTAAGACGGAAGTCTATCCATACTGCAGAGCTGATGATGCACGAGATGTCATTGTTGGAATCATTCAGAGACCTCAATTTGAGAGTGAAGTCAAGAGGGAACAGGTTGGTGTTGAGTCACATTCGGATTTCAAGTCCCTTGAGAGATCTAATTCGCTCAGCCCAAGAAGGTGATGTAGAGCTGCAAGCGCAGAAGAGATTGCCGAGTCACACCGAAGACGGTGATGGCGTAATTCGTTTGGATGGTTGAGTCTGTGTGCCGAATGATGAGAATGTGAAGAGGCAAGTTTCAGAAGAGGCTCACAAGGGCCAGTTCTCAATACATCCTGGGTCAGCCAAGATGTATCGAGATTTGAAGAAATTGTACTGGTGGCCGGGTATGAAAGTAGATATTGCAGAGTTCGTGTCTTGATGCTTGACTTGTCAAAAGGTTAAGATAGAGCACCAGAAGCCAGGTGGCCAGCTACAACCATTGAATGTACCTGAATGGAAATGGGAGAGCATATCTATGGATTTTGTCATGGGATTGCCACGGTCCCAAGCCGGAAATGATTCTATTTGGGTAGTGGTGGATCGCCTGACCAAGTCCGCCCATCTTATTCCGGTGCGTTCGAATCACAAGGTTGCTAGGTTAGCATATGAGTATCTCAAGAATATTGTGAAGTTGCATGGAATCCCTACAAGTATCATCTGTGATCGAGATCCCAAGTTCACATCTCGATTTTGGAGAGTATTGAATATGGCGTTGGGAACAACAGTGTGTGTTAGCACCGCATACCATCCTCAGACAGACGGGCAGACTGAGAGAATAATTCAGACATTGGAGGATATGTTGAGAACTTGTGTGCTTGATAGTGGAGGCAGATAGGATCATCTTCCATTGGTAGAATTTTCCTACAACAACAGTTACCATTCTAGTATCGGAATGGCTCCATACGAGGCATTGTACGGAAGGAAGTGCAGGACACCGTTGTGTTGGTGGGATGTAGGTGAGCAGAGGTTGTTGGGACCGGGTTTGGTCCGTGAGACTACGGAGAAGATCCGTCAGATAAGAGAAAGGATGAAAGCCGCGCAGAGTCGACAAAAGAGTTACGCGGATAAGAGAAGAAGGCCGTTAGAATTCAAACAAGGAGACCGTGTCTTTTTGAGACTTTCTCCAACCATCGGGACCGGTATTGCTTTGCGAGCGAAGAAGCTCAGTCCTCGGTATGTCGGACCCTTCCAGATTATCGAGCGAGTTGGGCCGGTAGCGTATCGCATTGCATTACCTCCAGAATTGTCCAGATTACATGATGTGTTTCATGTGTCGCAGTTAAGGAAGTATATTCATGATCCGAAACAACCATTAAGCTATGAAGCGATCGACATCAGACCGGATTTATCTTATCAGCCTACTCCAATCAGGATCATCGAACGTGGTGAGAAAACACTCCGAACGAGATCAATTCCTATTGTCAAGGTGCTTTGGGACGGTGCATCACCTGACGAAGCGACATGGGAAGTAGAGGAGAGCATGCGGGAGAAATATCCGTATTTGTTCGAGTAAGGTATGTTTTGTCAATTTTGAGGACAAAATTTTAGAAGTTGGGGTGATTGTAACATCCCCAATTTCGCTAATTTAAATTATTTAAATTAGCAAGAGGTCAAGATGATTAATTAAGCATTATTGATTAATTATGATATGGCGAGTTAATTGGGATTTTAAGCAAATAGGAGCGCAGGGGTATTTTCGTCTTTTTCACATATTTATGAGTTTCGGCTAAACCATCCTCCACGGAACATCCCTATATGCAATATGTGACTATTGTATAAGTATTGTTGGATTAAAATTTACTTAAGAAGAAATTAAGGAAGTTTAAGCAAAATTTGGACATAGGGGCACTATGGTCATTTCACCCATTTAAATGAGAAACCCCCCCCCCCCCCAGCTGAACCAAAACAAAAACACCTTCATCACCATCATTTCCAGAAACTGAATCCTAGAGAGAGATTAGAGAGGAAAGGATGAGAGAGCTAGAGGAGGAAGAAGGAAGGGGATCTTCCACACCCCTTGATGCATGCTTGATCTTTGACCACCATTCTTCACCATTTTCTTTGCTCTTCCCAATGATACAAGTTTCTGAACCAGCAACCCATACCAAGCTCAGATTCTTCATTTTCGTTTTTGGTTCATGATGCCTACTTGGAGGCTTTGCATGTCTAGCTTAGGAGTGGATTCAAGGTTTAAGAACTTGCATGATGAGCCTAGAGCAATATTCAGGTGCTAGGACAACAACATAATGGATTGGAGCACCTTTGAGGAAGGTTCTGAAGCTAGAAGTGATTGGGATTCATTTTGGGTAGTTGATGGAGTTGAACTTCGAAGTTGAGATTTAAGTTGCAAGTGCAACACAAATTCTGGGTAAAAACAGTTTGGGGACCCTTCATTGTTTTCATCGTATCTCACTGTATACTGCTCCGATGATCGTGATTCTTGTCCCTCTGGAAACTAGACTCGAAGAGCTTAATTTTGGGCACAAGAACCGTATGATTTCATGGAGAAACGAAGGAGATATCATGTCCTCAAGTTTCGGATTCAGACTCAAGCACTGTCCTGAACCAGTCACATTGTTTCGGGTGTATCTCCCAAGTTACTGGATGCATGTGTATGATCCTTTGACCATCAGAAAGTAGACAAAATTATCTACAGAATCGGCACTTGTTTGAAGGGTTTTGGCCACGATTTGACCAAGATATGCGTGTTACAAAACGGCTCACTGATTCTGGAAAACGGATGCGAAATTGGAAGTGTTGGTTCCTCAAATTTCGGATCGAATCGCCAAAGTTCGAGAGACGCTAATTCCGTAGTCAAGGAGGAAGTTCAGTAGCTGGATTTGTGATTGGTTGCCGTTCCGAAGATCAGTTTCGAGTATCGGACGAGTTCGGTGCGAGTACGTGATTACGGGGATTGTTCGAGAGGTTACGGTTCGTGAGGACGTGATTTCTCGCGAGGTCGTCAAATCGGTGAGTTCTATACTCGCTTAGGGATGTTTTGTTGTCGAGTCATGTTACTTTCTGAAACGATATTATGGAAAATCCGCTTTGTGAAAACTTAACGAAAACGTTTTTATCGAAAAACCGTAAATCGCATAATTGCTCGAATCGATTGGATTGTTGATTTATGATATATGCTGTTTGACTGTTTAATCACTTTTGCTGGTCTGGAATAATAGCTGTTATGTTAGGATATCGATCGGAACGAAATTGGAATCGGAACGGAATGGAATTTACTCATGAAAAGTCTGTTTTCTGGAAAACTGATGGAGACGCACGGATCGTGTGCCTCTGTGCACGGGTCGTGCGCCCCCATCTGATGCTGCACGAAATGAATTTTTAAACACGCACGGATCGTGCGCCTAGTCGCACGAGTCGTGCGTATCTTTCTGAAACTTTCTACAATTTTGTTCAATAGCGCACGGATCGTGCACCTACACGCACGGGTCGTGTGAGACCTTCTGATCCTCAAATTCAAAGTACCTTTTTATCCATTCCAAATGATTCCAATCCTCTTCTAATCCATTCCTCATGGTTCCCCAACAATGTAAAGATATTGATATCATGGAATTGAACATGTTTGATAGAAAACTCGTGTGTTATGAACGTAACGGAAAACCGTACTTAGAGAACGCGAGAGAACACAAGTCAATAAATGTTAACGGACCTTGAGTCCAATCATGTTAAGATAACGAACTTCAAGTTCATCATGTCATGTAAGCTAATTGATTGTAAGTCTATAAAGACATAAAAACTCTCAATTCATGTAAACGCAAATCAAGTTACTTTCCCTCGGGGAAAGGTAGATGGTATACCTTGTGTATATCGAGGATGACGATCCTCCAGTTATTAGCATACCTAGTGGAGGGGAGTCATGAATCCAACGCTAGGACCCTAGCATTATTCGAATAGAATTTCGGATTGGGGTTTCCGTAGATATTGGGCAATCAAGATTGTCTAGCATTATATCTCGGGTTGTGCTAAGTTCATGTTAAAATATGATCCGTAGTCGCTTATTAGGGCTACATCAGGAAGAATCAGAAATGTAACGAGTAGTCGCTTATTAGGGCTACAAGTTACGAGAAAACATCATGTATTCACGTGGTCGCTTATTAGGGCCACGAGTTCAGGTTCAAGTATAACAAACCGTTAGAGTTGGTCAGGGGTCTCGATAGGACTCACTGAGATAATGTTTATCTCACCCTTCATATTTGTGGTTTTTACAGAGAAACAGGGGAAGGCAAAGGCGACAAAGCACGGTTAGCTGGTGTGACTCGAGGAGTCCGGAAGTCTATGTTTCTTGTTTTAGGCCCTTGTCCTTCTGTAGTACTTTTGTTATCGGTTGTATAACTATCATGTATGAGTTATAAATCGTTTCCGCTACTTTATGTTTTGAGTATTGAACACCAGGATTATGTACAAGTCTTAAGCTTTGAAACTTAAGCATTTTCAGGAAGTTTATGAGGTTCAGAGAACCATTTGATATGTACTGTCGAAAGTTTTAGTTGTGTTCAATATTTCAATAACAGGAAGTTACTCTGATGTATGCCATTTAGTGCATTTCGGTGATTCTACATGTTAGAACAAATCGGGGTGTTACAATCATGGTTTTCAAAGACCCCTAAACTGATTTCAATCATCAACAATAGTTTCCAAACAACCACAATAGATTTCAAGGATTAAACAAACACATAGGATCCCTTATTTTCCCACATAAAGCCCTTCATGTACCCTATTATAGAGTTAGAACCCCACCCTTACTTGGGTTTTGAAGATTTCGCAGTCACCTCCCTTCTTGGATGAAGAATGCGCAGCCCCCTCTCTATTTCTCACCAAAGTTGCGCAACCCCCTTCTCTCCTTGCTTATAGGTTTTCTCTAATCCTTATTTTTCTTTCAGCTTTTGACAACCTAACTTAATTCTAATTCTTACTTACTTATACTTCTCTTTATTTTTCTGATTAGTCTCATGGGCCACTCTTCACACCCCCTTATATTACTAATTCTAACATAAACATAAGCCCACATAAAATAATATATTATTATTACTCTAATATTATTTTCCACACTTAATTAACCTATTAATTAATTAAATAAAAGTCAACGTAGTAACTATACTAATAATTCCCAACTTCAACAATTCCCACACTTAATTATTGATAAAATTAATTAAATAATTAATTAAATATTTGGGGCGTTACAATCCCTGCTTAGATATTGAACGTACAAACTTTTTCCGACAATATAACATAATATCTCGGAGTCATCCGTCTTAAATTCCATAAAGGTTCACTGTTTTCACAACTCAAAAGGAATACAGACCCAATTGTTCAATACCATAAACAGTGAAAGAAAAAGGGTTCATACAACTCATATCAAGTATAAGTTACATAACCAAAAAAGAGACAATAAAAGAAGAACGATCGGAAAACATCAAGACTATGAGTCTTTTGCATCTCCGTAAGCGCGTCACCTTCTCGTGTCGCCTTGTCTTTCGCTTCCCCTATTTCTCTGTAAAAACCATAATAATGATAGGGTGAGATAACATATCTCAGTGAGTTCGACCGTGCCCCCTCACTATCACTCGGTTCATTTATAAAACCATTGCAACATAGTTAAGTTTATAAACTACTTGCTCAAATATATACTTAGCCATTTACCGACCGTGCAACAGCCACAATCCCGGTATCTAATGCACTAATTATTTGTTTCTAAGCCTTGTAAGTTACTATACAATTACATGCTTAATAATCGAAAGACCGACCATGCAATAGCCACAATCCCGGTATCTAATGCGATAATTATTTGTTTCTAAGCCTTGTAAGTTACTATACAATTACAAGCTTAATAATCGAAAACACCGACTGTGCAACAGCCACAATCCCGGTATCTAATGCGCTAATTATTTGTTTCTAAGCCTTGTAAGTTACTATACAATTACAAGCTTAATAATCGAAACACCGACCGTGCAACAGCCACAATCCCGGCATCTAATGCGCTAATTATTTGTTTCTAAGCCTTGTAAGTTACTATACAATTACAAGCTTAATAATCGAAACACCGACCGTGCAACAGCCACAATCCCGATGAACCCACGTTAGTCCATTCCCTAACGTTGTCCAGGCCTAGGGTGAGGGCTCATGACCTTCCCTTCCTAGTATGCTATTCGTTGGGTCGTCACCCAACTTGATATAATCTATATATCACACCCGCATTGGGCCGACTTTCATATTTAATATATATATATATATATATATATATATATATATATATATCTAACATTGTCTATAACTCATTTTGATGAATAATATACAAGTCATCCGGCGTTATAATCACAGTACAAAATTGGACATATAATCCTGTTTGTTATTCAAAACGTGAACTCACACGCGGTCCACTTTTCGGTTTTTCGAACAATTATAACCTTCAAAACCCTTTTCTCAAAATCAAGTTGAACACACTTAAAACATTGATTTTATTAGGGCAATATCATCACAATTTGTTGGGAAGAATATTAGAAGAGGTTTGGAATCGAAAGGAGCGACGAAACGAGAAATTTGCACCCGGAAACAGAACCACACGCACGGTCCGTGCCCTAGAGAAATTTGCACCCGTGCGTGATGTGCCAAATTAAATGGCTATCTACGAAGTGGGCGCACGGTTTGTGCCCAGGGAGCACGACCCGTGCGTCCTGTTCTGTTTCTGAAATTCAATCTGATTCTCTCGTTTCGCTTCTCCGTTCGCGTCCAATCCGAATTCTGATCAAATTCCAACCTCAAAACAGATAATATATCCAGCAAATCCAGTCCAAACATTCAATCAAAATTCGTATAGAATGCATATATTTTGTAGAAACCGAAAAACGATTTTCGACTCGAAAATCTTTCGAAAATCAAATTTAAGCGATGCACAGATTTTGCCAACAATTTCAGAATAACAACAAAGCCCTAATCGTGAGTAAAACTCACCGATTTGACGAATCCCTCGAAAAATCGCTTCCTCACTCGAACTATCGATCAAAGTCGCTCGAACAATCCCCGTAACGTTCCCAAACCGGTTCTAAGACAGCAACTCTACTATTCACTGCTCCAATTCTGAATTCAGCAACCCCAATACACCAAATCCTCCTTTCAAACAGAAAGTGAGCTCAGTTCCACCTTCCTCCTAGCTCCAACTGAACATGCAAAGCTCTATAGAGCTCAAAATTCCATTGTTTCACTTTGGAGCTTCAAGTGTCAAAAATGGTAAGTTGAGTTAGGAGAGGAATGGGGAGCTGAGGTTTGGTTCATTAGATAGAGCTCGAAAAATGAAAGGGAGGGATGAAAAGAGCACTTACATGCAACCAAGGATGATGGTGATGATGGCCTCCTTTCCTCCCCTCTCTTTCGCCTCCATTCTCCTTCCTTTCTTCTCCACTTCTTTCTTTCTTTTGTTCCAGCAGAATGTCACTAAGTGAGGTAGGATGGGAAATCAGACATGTATTTGGGGCTGAGACATTTTAAAAGGTGAAATGACTAAAATGCCCCCAGCTCCAAATCCTCACCAAATTCTTTGTTTAAGCCCTTAATCCATAGTTTAGTTACTAATATCTTTTAGTCCTACGGTTTTATCCTCTAATGTTGTATCCTCGACTACCCCATATCCGAGTCATGACTTATTATTTCACACAAAATATAAATTACTTGTAATATCCATAGTTTCAGTATTTTCAAAATTAGGGATGTTACAATCACCCCAACTTTTAAACTTTTGTCCTTAAAATTGAAAAGACGTACCTCAATTGAAAAGATATGAATATCACGTCTGCATGTCATCTTCCAACTCCCAGGTAGCCTCTTCGGTTGAGAGCCATCCCAGACCACTTTGACAATGGGAATTTTCCTTGTCCGCAGCGTTCTTTCACCACGTTCCACAACATAGCTAGGATAAGGTTGGAATGATAGATCCGGTCGGAGATCAATCGCGTCAATACTCAGCGACTGATTCGGATCGGGAACATACTTCCTCAATTGGGAGACATGGAAGACATTATGAAGGTTTGATAAGGCTGGAAGCAAGGCTAGACGATAGGCAATTGGTCCAATGCGCTCGATGATTTGGAATGGTCCAACATATCGAGGACTAAGCTTCTTTGCTCGCAACGCTCTATCGGTACCTATGGTTGGAGAAATTCTTAAGAACACATGATCACCAACTTCAAATTCCAATGGTCTCCTCCGATTGTCAGCATAGCTATGTTGCCGACTCTGAGCAACCTTCATTCTTTCCTGAATCAGTCTAATCTTCTCGGTAGTTTCACGAACCATATTGGGTCCCAAAAATTTATCTTCACCAATTTCCCACCAACACAAAGAAGTTCTACACTTTCTCCCATAAAGTGCTTCAAACGGTGCCATTCTAATACTGGAGTGGTAACTGTTGTTGTAGGCGAACTCTACCAATGGAAGATGATTCTCCCATTTTCTTCCGCTATCGAGCACACATGCCCGAAGCATGTCCTCAAGAGTCTGAATAGTTCTCTCTGTCTGACCATCAGTCTGAGGATGATAAGAAGTGATAACAAGCACTCTTGTCCCTAAAGCTTCATTCAATGCTTTCCAAAATTTGACGTGAACCTAGGATCTCGGTCCGATACAATACTGGTAGGGACTCCGTGTAATCTTATAATACTC
This sequence comes from Astragalus membranaceus, assembly GCA_039519185.1. Classification (NCBI taxonomy): domain Eukaryota; kingdom Viridiplantae; phylum Streptophyta; class Magnoliopsida; order Fabales; family Fabaceae; genus Astragalus; species Astragalus membranaceus. The sequence continues at coordinate 2,200,255 of CM076850.1, read as the reverse complement.
TTTACACACTCCTCTGCTAGCTTGGAGACTTTGTAATTCGAGCGAACGGGAATAAAGTAAGTGGATTTAGTTAATCGATCCACCACTACCCAAATGGGATCATTTCTGGCTTGCGACCTTGGTAAGCCCATAACAAAATCCATCGAGATATCTTCCCATTTCTAGACTGGCACATCAAGAGGTTGCAGTTGACCAGCAGGCCTTTGGTGCCCTGCTTTGACCTTTTGGCAGGTCAAACATCGAGATACAAACTCTGCAACATCATCTTTCATTCCTGGCCACCAATACATCTGCTTTAAATCCCTGTACATCTTGGTAGATCCAGGATGTACGAAATATTGACTCCGATGAGCTTCTTCCAAAACATGCCCCTTAATATCTTCATTATTGGGTACACAAATTCTACCATCGAAACAGATAACACCGTCACTGTCTTTGGTAAAATTTGAATACACCAAAATATCATCTATGAAAACAACCACAAACTGATCCAAGTAGGAGTGAAAAACTCGATTCATGTAGTCCATGAATACCGCTGGAGCATTAGTTAGACCGACAGGCATCACTACAAACTCGTAGTGTCCATACCGAGTACGGAAGGCGGTTTTCGGAATATCTAAGGCTCTTACTTTGATTTGATGATATCCAGACCTTAGATCAATTTTTGAGAATATTGCAGCGCCTCGAAGTTGATCAAGCAAATCGTTTATCATTGGCTATGAAGCCCCGATACTTCAAAAATGGAGACGTACCCGTGTCGGATACGTATCTGATACCAATACGCACCCGATACTTTCCGATACGTACCCAAAGAGTATCTAATAATTTTTTTAATTCTTTTTAAAAAATATTTGACTCGATACTTTTCAGATACATCTTTGATACTTCTTACCAACTAAGGATACTTCTCAGATACTTTTTCGATACCTCTTACCAACTAAGCACATGATTGTCACTCATATATGATACACTTTAATACCTCAATAACTAAAAGACAAAATTATATGTTTTTTTCGTAATACAATAATAGAAGAAATAATATATTGTGATATGAGTGGGATAAATATACGTAACTATCTCTACTTGATAAGATCACAAGTATTTATTTCTACAATGTGATGAATATATATTGACTAATGATATGCTTATATTTTATTGACCAATTACGTACTAATATGAATATCTTAGTCTATAAAAAGTCATCTATTTCTGCCACTGACTATGCGTATTATACGATTTCGAGTGGTCTCAGTTACTTGTCCACCATTACTTTTTATGACAAGTCACTCATACATAGGTGTGTCGGTTGTCCTCTTCCTTTCATCCATATATTTTGTGTGATTTTTTTTATCTATTTGGGCAGTTTTTTTTTCATATCTATAAAATACAATATTTTAGTTTTTCATCTTTGTTTTTTTCTATTTGTGTTTCTATTCTATTTTATTTTTTCTGTTATGTTTTTATATATTTAAATTTTAATTTAATTTTTTATTAAAGTATCCCAGCCGTGTCGTATCTTGATTTTCAAAATTTTCCCGTATCTCCGTATTCGTATCGTGTCGTATCCCGTATCGTATCCGGTATCCAGGCTTCATAGATCCTTGGTAACAGATACTTATTCTTGATGGTAATTTTGTTCAATTAACAATAGTCAATACATAATCGCGTGCTTCCGTCCTTCTTCTTGACTAGCAATACTGGAGCACCCATGGAGAAGAACTCGGTCGAATAAACTTCTTGGAAATTAATTCCTCAAGTTGGGATTTTAGTTCCTTTAGTTCAAGAGGAGACATCCTGTAAGGTGCTATAGATATTGGCCCTGTACCCGGCGCCAAATCTATAGAGAACTCCACCTCTCGATCCGGAGGTAAAGAGGAAACTTCATCAGGAAAAATATCTAAGAACTCATTAACAACCTGGACAGACGATAGATCCAATCCAGCTTCGGTTGATGTAGATAATATTACAACAAAAGCTTCCGCACCTTGAAATAGAGACTGGCTGGCTGAAGTGAAGGAAATAACACTATCAGTTGCAGGCAGGGAATGTTCCACCACTATGATGTTTTCCATAGTTAGAACATCTTCTGACCTTTGAAGAATCGAAGAATTGCACCTGCTTTTCCTTTGATGAAATTATCTTAGGATTTTGCATTCGGAGTTGATAATTCAACCACCTTCTTTCCTTTCCAGTACTCTCTCTGAGATCATCCTCGGCGACATAGGCTGGTTGCTCTAAGGCAGCATAATTGGTGAGAGTATAAGAACTAAGACCCTGAGTCATATAAGCACAAAGACCCATCTTATACATCTGCATCCTCCATTCCTCATTCGGAGCATACTTTACCACTTGGTAAAACTGAGATAACTTCTCAAACTTAGCGATGTATTCATCTACCGTCATGTCACCTTGCTTGAGGATGCACCGGTTGGAGATTCCGGTCTTCGTTGAGGATTGCGTCTTGATCATCCTGCCACAATTCCGCTTATGATGCACTAAGTATTGAGTTGATCAAGATCAATGTCTCTTAGCATCACAAGTATAATTATAACAAGGACTAACAAGGAATCGACTCAATCGACGCAACCCTAAACTAATACTAAGTCCGACTAGGTCGAACTGCTCTGATACCAATTGTAACACCCCAATATTTCTAATGTGTAGATACATTGAAATGCACAGCTTAGCAATAATCAGAGGACACAATCCCTGCTTAGATATTGAACGTACAAACTTTTTCCGACAATATAACATAATATCTCAGAGTCATACGTTTTAAATTCCATAAAGGTTCACTGTATTCACAACTCAAAAGGAATACAGACAGAATTGTTCAATACCATAAACAGTGAAAGAAAAGGGGTTCATACAACTCATATCAAGTATAAGTTACATAACCAAAACATAGACAATAAAAGAAGAACGATCGGAAAACATCAAGACTACGAGTCTCTTGCATCTCCGTAAGCGCGTCACCTACTCGTGTCGCATTGTCTTTCGCTTCCCCTGTTTCTCTGTAAAAACCACAATAATGATAGGGTGAGATAACATATTTCTGTGAGTTCTACCGTGCCCCCTCACTATCACTCGGTTCATTTATAAAACCATTGCAACATAGTTAAGTTTATAAACTACTGGCTCAAATATATACTTAGCCATTTACCGACCGTGCAACAGCCACAATCCCGGTATCTAATGCGCTAATTATTTGTTTCTAAGCCTTGTAAGTTACTATACAACTACAAGCTTAATAATCGAAACACCGACCGTGCAACAGCCACAATCCCGGTATCTAATGCGCTAGGGTGAGGGCTCATGACCTTCCCTTCCTAGTATGCTATTCGTTGGGTCGTCACCCAACTTGATATAATCTATATATCACACCCGCATTGGGCCGTCTTTCATATTCAATATATATATATATATATATATATATATATATATATATATATATATATATATATATATATATATATATCTAACATTGTCTATAACCCGTTTTGATGAATAATATACAAGTCATCCGGCGTTATAATCACAGTACAAAATTGGACATATAATCTGGTTTGTTATTCAAAACGTGAACTCACACGCGGTCTACTTTTCTGTATTTCGAACAATTATAACCTTCAAAACCCTTTTCTCAAAATCAAATTGAACACATTCAAAACATTGATTTTATTAGGGAAATATCATCACAATTTGTTGGGAAGAAGATTAGAAGAGGTTTGGAATCGAAAGGAGCGACGAAACGAGAAATTTGCACCCGGAAACAGAACCACACGCACGGTCCGTGACCTAGAGGCGCACGACCCGTGCGTGATGTGCCAAATCAAATGGCCATCTGCGAAGTGGGCGCATGGTTCGTGTCTAGGGGCGCACGACCCGTGCGTCCTGTTCTGTTTCTGAAATTCAATCCCATTCTCTCGCTTCGCTTCTCCGTTCGCGTCCAATCCGAATTCCGATCAAATTCCAACCTCAAAACAGATAATATATCCAGCAAATCCAGTCCAAACATTCAATCAAAATTCGTATAGAATGCATATATTTTGTAGAAACCGAAAAATGTTAATTTCTCCGAAAAACGGTTTTCGACTCGAAAATCTTTCGAAAATCAAATTTAAGCGATGCACAGATTTTGCCAACAATTTCAGAATAACAACAAAGCCCTAATCATGAGTAAAACTCACCGATTTGACGAATCCCTCGAAAAATTGCTTCCTCACTCGAACTATCGATCAAAGCCGCTCGAACAATCCCCGTAACGTTCCCAAACCGGTTCTAAGACAGCAACTCTACTATTCACTGCTCCAATTCCGAATTCAGCAACCCCAATACACAAAATCCTCCTTTCAAACAGAAAGTGAGTTCAGTTAGTTCCACCTTCCTCCTAGCTCCAGCTGAACATGCAAAGCTCTATAGAGCTCAAAACTCCATTGTTTCACTTCGGAGCTTCAAGTGTCAAAAATGGTAAGTTGAGTTAGGAGAGGAATGGGGAGCTGAGGTTTGGTTCATTAGATAGAGCTCGAAAAATGGAAGGGAGGAATGAAAAGAGCACTTACATGCAACCAAGGATGATGGTGATGATGGCCTCCTTTCCTCCCCTCTCTTTCGCCTCCCTTCTCCTTCCTTTCTTCTCCACTTCTTTCTTTCTTTTGTTCCAGCAGAATGTCACTAAGTGAGGTAGGATGGGAAATCAGGCATGTATTTGGGGCTGAGACATTTTAAAAGGTGAAATGACTAAAATGCCCCCAGCTCCAAATCCTCACCAAATTCTTTGTTTAAGCCCTTAATCCATAGTTTAGATACTGATATCTTTTAGTCCTACGGTTTTATCCTCTAATGTTGTGTCCTCAACTACCCCATATCCGAGTCATGACTTATTATTTCACATGAAATATAAATTACTCGTAATATCCATAGTTTCAGTATTTTAAAAATTAGGGATGTTATAGCAGCATATGACAAACTTATATATATGACAAACTTATTCAATTCACATAAACTAACTTATATATATGACAAAATTTCTTTATACCTAAGTAATGCGAGTGCGGTCCTCTACAAACTCGCCTGTGCCCTTCCTAATGTGTGTGTGGCGATGAAGCTCATCTACATGTGGTTTCCTCCCCATCTTCTTGGCCTATTATTAATAACTTAAGTTTGTAAATGGTAAATTATAATTAATTATATTGACATTAGGAGAATATACGTTTAAGAATATACCAATCTCTCTGAATGCTGCAACATAGAGATAGAACCTCCAGTGTGCAAGCTTCCACCTTTTTCTGATGCTCTGTTCTTCTTATTCCGCTCACACTTAGCTTTGAATTTTTGATCATTCCAGATGTGATCTCTTAGGTGATTATAGACTTGATCCCCGATCCAAAGAGGTCTATCGATCCCTCCCCATGCAGACACGTCTGAGAATATCACGGAGTCGGAGAGCAGCATTCCTATGAAAAAGATCCACAACGGCGGCCTCCTGAGACTTACGCCATGCAACTCTCTTCTGCATTGTGAAAACATTTAGAAAACAACTGTTACACAAAATCAAATAACTTAACAAATTCTAAAAAAACGACAATTATTGTGAAGTGTTAAAATGTTCACTTACTCTAAAACCGTTAAAAAAATGGGTTCGCTCAGCCTCATTAAGATCTAACCAACTAGTCCATGGATAGTGGTATAACTCGTGAATAGTCTGTCAGATAGCATTTGCGGCTGGCCTTGAAGGAAGAAACCTGTGAAGTTAAAACAATTGAAACGATTAAAACACATTATATATATGAAAAAACACTCAATCTAACAAAGTTATAAACTTTACATACCCTCCATCCTCAACACGGATGACAACTCGCCGATCGCGTAAAATAATCTCATCCTCATCCTCATCATCACCCCCCTCAACATCAGGTATCACATCATCACCCCCCTCAACATCATGCACCTGATCATCATCAGGTATCACATCATCTCCAGGTGAAAGTGGCTCTGTCGGTGATGGCAAAGGGGTCGGAGTAGGCACAGCATCTGGTGAAGGGGTAGGAGTAGGTATTGCACCAATGCTTGGTACCAGAATCATGCGATATGGAGGACTCTGTGATGGTGGAGGAGTCACTCGCGCAGATGAAGTACGACCATGTACATCTCGGGGAGATTGAGTAGGTTAAGGAGTAACTCGCGGCGACAAACTAGATCCAATATGGAAGGACCTAACTCCAGAGGTCTGCTGTAAGGACCTAAATCCAAAGGGCTGCTGTGTCGTATCTAAGGACCTAACTCCAGAGGTCTGTTGCGTCTGTGTCGGAGGACTTTGCAATGATCTCACTCTACCTGCATGTGCTGGGCGTATCTGTGTAGGGGTAGATGTCGTAGGCATATCTGAATAGTCGCCTATGTCCTCGACGCATATCACCCTTTTCTTACGATGAGGGACAACTTTAGACTTCCCCTTACGATCATGGGGCGGTCTAGGTGGCGACGAATCACCTCCACCTAATGCCATGCTGCAAAGGAAACTAAACATAAACACAAACACAAACAATTTGAAAACATAAACGTTACTTCTAAAAAAACTCATGAAACAATTCACACACAATTCAGACACAAACATCAATTACAAAGCGATTAAAGTTGTTTGGATACATCCATTCACACACAATTCAAACACAAACATGAATTAAAAGCGGGTCAAGTTGTTTGGATACATCAATTCACAATTCAAACACAAACACATTATATATATCTAAGCTTCTGGCCATTCATCATCTTCATCTTCTTCATTGTCTTCATCTTCTACATCAACTGGAACCTCATGTGGGTCCTCTCCTTTCAAGTTGTTTAGATCCACTTATTCACCATTGCTTTCCAAATCACGTAAGTTAGAAATTAGTTCAACTTCATTAACTTCATTTTCAGGTGACATATCATCTGTCTGATAGGGAACATCTTCCACTGGCTCATCTGTTTCAATGCGACTCCTTGGTTTTGTCTTGATTGCGACACACCAACCTCGCTTGTCTCTTCGAGTTGATGGATAAGGAACTTAATACACTTGTTTCACATTCTCTGCCATTATAAATGGATCAAACGCTGGATATCTTTTGTCCATTCGTATGTCCACTCTATTATACTTTGGATCCATTTTGGTGCCTATAGCTGACGGATCAAACCAGTCACAATAAAACAACACTACAGTTTTAGCGTAGTCTAACGCACTGAACTCTAGTTCATAAATGTGTTGGATTACACCGTAATAATCATCTTCACCTCCTTCCGGACAGCAATTGATCCTTCTAGCTTTCAATCCCAACTTAGAAACTAACCTCTTAGCCTCGTAAAAATTCTTTGGAAAATTTTCATTCATAGGTATCACGCCTGACATCATATCACATATCAAGTCCATTCCCACCTCAGATGTATTACTCAACGATTTGAGAGCTAAAAGCTTTGCACAAATCGATAACTTTGAGTTTGATGACCCTTCAAACAATGGTTTGTTTGCATCTAACAACATATTATAGAATCTCTGTGCTTGCTCATTCAGAAGCTCTTCCATGTTATCATATTGCTCCTCCTCGAATGACACATTAACCCCAAGACCGTCACAAACCATATTCCGCATCAAGTTGATTTGTTCACCACATCCTATATCCGCGAAATTACTTGCAGCACCCCTACAATTTTCGCCAACCAATGGGACGACATCAAACCCTTTCTCACCATTACTCTTCCAAATCCAATAATTAGGCCTAAACCCAACTCTCTTCAAGTGATCAATGACCTCCGATGGATTCCTAATCTTTCCACATTTGCATTTGACGCACGGACATCGAATCCCCCCTTCAACTCTAAATTTTTCTTGTGTCATTGCAAAAAGAATAAACTCCCACACGCCATCTACAAAAGATTGTTTCAAACCCGCTCTTTTTGGAAACAACCTATCATACATCCAAAGGCGGTGCGAAGGCGGCGGTGCGAAGGAGGAAATTCCATTCTGCACATTTAAAGTTGTCAATATATAAAAGAGAGAGAGAGATGTATGTCTATAGAGAGAGAGAGAGAGCAAGACAATAATGTAAGCGATGGATGCCCATCGAGAGAGAGAGAGAGAGAGAGAGAGAGAGAGAGAGAGAGAGTGAAAAGCTAAAATGCTAAAATAAAAAAAGTCAACCACTTCTAGCAACTAAAAAGCTACATATTTAAACGACTCACCGCTACTTAGGTAAAATACTTAGACAAAGACAGTAATAGCTTCCAAAATCAATCCCAAACACTGAACTCAATCAATCCCTAAAGGTCTGGTCTATTCATGTTTTATTGACATGCAATCCAATTCACAATTTGTTCATCAAAAAGGATAAAGAATTTAGAAATCTGATATGTATTTGAAGTAAAAACTTGGCCTTACTAAACCAGTAGCATAGTTTTCAATTCATCCAAGTAAAATTTTAACAACTCCCTAGTAGTATAAGCTAAAAAAAATTGACCATATTAAACTTGATTGTCGAACTAGTACCTTAAATCAGAAACAAGTTAAACTCATTAAGAAAATGATTACTCCCATTTATCAATATCACACACCAGTCATTATAGTAGTGTGAAAGTGAGGAAATAATGTGTAACAATAAAAAAATTAAATGCATTACATTGAACATAGGAAAAATATAAAATTATCATGTGTGCATTGTATCTATGGTTCACAGGTGCATAGGAAATAGTAGATCAATTGAATGGTCCCCCACCTGAAGCACCCACAAGCTTAGAAGAGACTCCAAGCAAAACAAGCCAAATCCAACCAAATAGAATATCTGCAAGAATACCAAAAATAATGATGGATCAAAACAAGCAAGCACAGCCAAAAAGTTGTAGAAGTATAGAACTTATTTATTCCCATAATATAAATAAGAACTCCAAGTTAAAAAAAAAGTAAGGTCATCATTCAAACTAGATACCAAATGTGATAAAATGTTTTATCCATATTCTCCTGCATCTAACCAGATCATTTTGAGCTAATACCCATGCCTTACAAAAGATGCTGGACATCATCCATTACTAGATCCATCCCTGTCCCACACAAGTCAAAAGGTTGTAGAAGTGCTGGACTTATTTATCCATATTCTCTACTAAACTCAAGGAATTGTAACAGATTTTGTGTAGTGAAATTAGTCCTGTTGTTTTCACCCAGTTTGAAATGTTGCATCTTAGAGATGTACTTTAATTGTATAAATTCCAAAAGTGAAATGTCTGTGGGGTAATTATTTTTTCTTTGCATCAAAGACAATGAATGAGAGGTGTTGAAAAAATAGGGATAGGTAAGGTACCACACAAGTCATAGCACATGAAGAGATAGAAAGGTAGATTTTGTATAATACACATAAAGAAGGCATGTGAGTGTTCAAGGTGGTTGTTTAGTCACCTACCATAAAAACCTGACCACCCATCTATATGTTGTTTCCTTCTCTTACTTGGCACACAAGTGGTGTGCTAATAAATCCACCCTTCTCACTAATTACTATGTACTCTCTCACTAGCAAATATCATAATAAGTCATCAACAAAGTGAGGTGGATAGCTGGACCACTAGTGAATTTACAGCAGCACAAACTTGAAGTAGCAAAGTGCAACTTATATATTCAATTCAGCTCAAGTGTTAAAGATCACTCTTTTTCTTTTTCTACTAAAATGGCATCAATATTTTGACATAGATTGTGGAATATATTGTAAATGGGAGTTTTAACCATAATGGAATATATTGAGTTCCTGAATGATATATCCACAAGATTAACTGACTCGGCTATGAATGAACTTATGATTTGGACTTTGGCGAGATCAAGCAATACTTATCAATTAATTTAGTTCTATTAGGAATCTTCAAAACTGTCCAAGATCTCTTTGGTCTAAGGTTTGAAGAAATTGCAGGGGGGGTGCAGACACCACTCTGGTGTTGCTGTACTAGTTTCCATTTCCTCTATTACTTGTAATTCACACTGATTTTCAAGTAATACAATACTATTTTCTATCACATGCTACTGTTCCATTGATTTTGTTTCTTTTTTTTGCTCCTATTGTACTTGGTACCTATCAACTACTTTCTTAAACCTTAAGAATTCTATCTTCCCGATCATTTCTCTCTATTTGCTAACAATCTAACCTAACATACGCAAATCAGAACAAATAAGACAACAAAATAATACTTCAACCACAACAACTAAAGTCCTCCAATTAAAGTAATTGTATAACTTAAAGATATAGCTCCTACTTTTAATTAATTCTAGACACTCCTGTTGGTCAATTCTAGCCAACGTCACATTAAACACTTCAACTCTTCTAACTACAATTTCAATTTCAATCTCCAAGCTCCAAAAATCCATACCATGTAAACAATTGCAGAAATTCAATAATAAACAAAGTTAACCTAAATTAGAAATAAAACTTCACACATCATCATCACCTTATTTCCCTACGGTGACTTAAAAACCACCCAAACAAATACAGAAATACATGAGCAGAGTACACAAATTGGTAAAATCACAGCTACAAAACATCATGACTAGTATTAGGGTTTATCAAATTGGGATAAAATCACAGCCAAAGAATTAGAGAACCCAAGCACAGGAAAAATCAAATTGGGGGAAAATCAATTACGGTTTGAATTAGGGAAATACCTAAGCATAAACAATCAGCTATAAACTCAAGGAGGTTGAATCCGTGGACGGTGGTGGCGTCGCGGCGGTCGTGTGACGAAACAGGTAGCCGATAGCGAGAGGGAGAACACGGGAGGAAAGCTGACAGCGTCGAGCTTGCGAATGGAAGGACAACCTAGACGCGTCACGGAGGGTGGAGTGGTGGCGACGAGTTCGCGAACAGAGTGCACGGTGAGGCGGGGCGGAGAAAGGAGTGAGAACGCGAGAGGAGTGGTGTTGTGTTGTGTTGTGTTGTGTTGTGTTCTGTGTTGTGTCTGAGAGAAGAGATAATAGGGTTTAGTGAGCGCGTCGCGTGAATAAAAGTTTTAATTAACATTTGCGACGGGCTTGTGACTAACCCTCCGTCGCAAATTAGCGACCAACATCCACTTCCGTCGCAAATTAGTGACCAACATGCCTTTTCATCGCAAATTATGAGCAGGATTTTTAGCGCCAATGCCCAATCTCACTCTTCGTCGCAAATCCGTCGCAAATTAGCGACGGACAGTTCTCCGTGGGAAACGTTGGTGGCAGTATAGGCTTATTCTTGTAGTGTTGTGTGTGTGAGAAAGAGACAGAGAGAGTCTGCGAGCGCGAAATGTTAGAACGAGAAAAAGAATTGAATGTGAGAGATGAATTAAAGCTATATATATATATATATATATACATACCTCCTCTGCTATTTATGGGTTTTGTTAATACGGATTTGAATTTATTAATTTTCCCTCATTTCATCAAAACACTCAATACTAAAATTTCTATTTTACCAATATCTATTTTTTGTTTTTGAGTCTCGACGAGAAAATATTAGATGTCAATTTATTTAACATTATATTTTGCTTTTGATTTACACCGGGGAAATGTTAGATGTTGTTAAATTTATGTATTTTTTATTCCCGATGGCGAAACATTAAACATTGTCAGAAAAAAAATATATGTATATATATATATATATATATATATATATATATATTGTTTTTAAGTTGGAACAGGAGACTTTGCATGTCGTTGTTACGAAAAATGATACTTTATATTTTTGGATTTTTAGATTTATTTGTTTTTTATATATTCGGGCTAATTATAAATATTTGTCACGGATAAATATAATTTTTGAAGGCTACTATAAATCTACTATTTAAAAATACAAAATTTAATGACTATTTAAACTACTAATTATTATTTAAAACAGCGAGATAACTGCACTTATATATAAAAAAACACGGGATAACTGCATTGATATATATATATAGTTTTTAAGTTACGACGGGAGACCTTATATGTTGTTGCGTCTAAAAATGAATTGAAGTCTAACAATTTAACAAGAGGAAACTAACTGTCACTTATATATAAAAAACACGGGAAAACTGCATTGTTCCAACGGGAGACCTTATATTTTGCTGTTACGAATACTTTTATATTTTTAGTGTTTAATATTTATTTATTTTTTTTATATTCAGGCTAACTAATTTCTAACCAAGTCAAAAAAAATAAAAAGAACGCGACGATACCCGTGCGTATGCACGAGTATTCTGCTAGTTTCTTGTAAAGGTTTCGCTAAAACATTATATATTATATAAACTTAATAGAGATAGCTACCATCAATATTACACTTAAATTTTTTTTATTTTTTTGACGGGTGCCATGGCTTCCCCCGGCTCTTGAGAAGATCCCCCACTGCTTATATGCATTTTTGGTCCTCTTATAATCATTTTATCCACGATTTTAGGCTCCCAACTTTTTTTCACGATTTTGATCCCCATTTTACTAATTTCTAAAATGCTTGCCCCTCTCGAAATTGGTCAAACCTATTGCTGTCATGGTCCTCACTTAACCGACATGGCATGCCACGCTGAATTGCCACATGTACTTTTAAATCAAAAAATATTATTTTTTATGTTAAATTTGAAAAACTCCATCTCCTTCATTGAGACAAGAACCCTAACCATCTCCTACCAATTCCACCATGCCTGCCTTGTCTATCTGTATGAGACATTAGTATTTTTTTATGGAAGAAAGGGGTCTTTTCAAAGTTTTATGAAATTGGAAGCGCTAAGTTCTAAATCATCATCCTCCACCACCACCATTTTTGTTCTTTCATCCATTTCTTTCACCTCCACTGCCACGTGTTCTTTTCCCTTTCAATCTGTCGCTTTTCAATATTTTTATTGAATTGATTTTTTGGCATGTTGTTTCAAGTTTTTATGACTTTTTTCGTTTGTTTTGGGTTTAGTTTATTGTTGATGAAGGACTTGTTCTGTCACGGAAGAGGAAATGAAGTTTTTCAAATTTAACGTAAAAAGTAATATTTTTTAATTTAAAAATACATGTGGCAATCCAGCGTAGTATGCCATGTTAGTTAAATGAGGACCATGTCAGCAACAGGTGTGACCAATTTTGGGAGGGGCAAGCATTTCAGAAATTAGTAAAATGAGGGGATAAAAATCGCGGAAAAAAAAAGGTGGCGGCCTAAAATCGTGGATGAGTGATTATAGGGGGATCAAAAGTGCAATTAAGCTATTATATTTTGAAATGGTTTTATTTTCCATAGAGAGATTGAGAGGGGGATTAGAAATTGAACACTTGGCGCTTGACTATGTTAGTATGTATATATATATTCCCGTGTAGATTATAATAGTGTCTAGCGATCTATGTGCTCAATTACTAATCTCTCCTCCATCTACAAATGGACAATAAAATCCATGCTACAAATTCACGTCTTAGAACTTCTTCAACACTAATCCTACTTCTTGGGTTTATCTTGTAAGAAACACGAGTAATGTTGAACTTGGTGGTGTCAAGTAACCTCACTAATCTCGATGGATCGTGTTATCCTTTATAATCAGAACTAGACATTTAACATGATGGGGTAGAATTTCAGAAAGAGAACATCCACTACAAGAATAATCAGTTTTACCGGCCAGGACTTTCCGGCGGATTTGTATCCGCCGAAAACTTTTCGGCGGATTCTAGGGGTTACCGGCGGATTGTATCCGCCGCAAACTTACCGGCGGGAATAGGAAATTTCCGGCGGATTTATCCGCCGCAAACATTTCCGGCGGATTTTCGAGGTATTTTCGGCGGATCTGGTTTACGAAGATTTTTTTTTTAAAAAAAATCAAAATCCGCCGGAAATGCCTCTCAATCCGCCGGAAACACTTGCGGTGGATAAATCCGCCGGAATGTCCCTAAAGTCCGCCGGTAAGTTTGCGGCGGATAAAAAATCCGCCGGAAAATCCTGGAAGCGCCAATTTTGAATTTCAAAAATCCGCCGGAAACACCCTAAACCCGCCGGAAATTACATTTCCAGCAGATTCGCCTTTTGACCGTTGATTTTCGTTTCCTCTATATAAATCTCTTCTCCGCTTCTTTTTCTTCACACCTCTACCGATACTCTCATTCTCTTCAAAGAAACAGAGACATACGCCACTCTCTTGAGCATTGTCGGCAACGGCTCCAAGTGAGTAGCGTATGTCTCCATTTCTTTGTAAAGAATCTTCCACCTTGTCATTAACATCCCCTTCATCTTTTTCGTTAAAAGTAACATTGTCATGAACCTCCGCTACGAATTTCCCCTCTTGTTAAGTTAGGGGATGATACAGAGCGTTTGATGAGTGTAGACATTTACACACATCAAACGCTCCGTATCATCCTCCAACTTAACAAGAGGTCCTTGGAGTTCCTCAAACTTTCTATTTAGAGCAAGGTAATCAAAATTGGACCGGACATTGAACCGGAAGAGGTAGCGGTTCAAGGGTTCTTGGGTTCAACCGGTTGAATCGGGGGTTCAACCGGAATTAGCATCGAAACTAATTAACTGATAGTGAATAGTGCATCGTGATTATTGAATAGTCAATGGTGATTAGTGTCATGAGTTAGACCAGCAGCCACCCCAGTAGCTTTGGATTATTTTATTTTGTTGTATGGATATTTTTTTATTGTATGGATATTTTTTTTGTTGTATGGATATTTATTTAAATTAATCATTAATTTTCATTTCTAATTTTTATTTTTTTATCAATTATCAAATTTTTAAATAAAATAATCAATTAAAGTTTTTAATAAAATAATATTATTTTTTTAAATAAAATGATTTTTAAAAAATAATATTTATTTTTTAAAAATAATTAAATTTAAAAAAAAAAACGGTTTTTCCGGCGGATTTGGGGATTTTCCGGCGGATAAACCATACAGTGTTCCGGCGGATTTGTGGACTTTCCGGCGGATACCCCCGCCGGAACTTTCCGGCGGATTTGCGAGCTTTCCGGCGGATAAAAAGATGCGAATTCCCTTGGGGTTTTCCGCCGGATAATCCGCCGGAAACTTCGGGCGGATTTTTCGGCGCCACGAAATCCGCCGGAAATTTCCGGCGGATAATCCACCGAAAACCTTTTGCCACGAGCTGTCTACCGGTGCCAAAAATCCACCGGAAAGCCCAACAAATCCGCCGGAAAGTCCATATTTTCGGCGGATTTTGTCCGCCTAAAAGTCCAAGTTTTCTTGTAGTGATCTTTGGGAAAAGGGAAAAATGTTTTCTGTACTCGTTTCTTCCTTCTCCCAAAAATGCCCTCCTTTTGAATTCTTCCTCGGCATGATAATGCTGAGTTCGGATTTTGAAGGAACAGACCACCTAGGTTCATATATATTTTTCATATTGTACTTCTATATTGTATACTGTAACATCGCTAATTTCGTTAAATTCAATTTATGGAATTTATGAATGATTTATTATTCGAATGAAAGATAAATCATGTCATTGATATGGGATAGTCGAGAAAGCATCGTGTAGTGCATAAACCATAGGATTAGAATGCAAGTTAAAGAGAACTTGGGCAAAAATAAGGTTTTAGAATGAATTAATGAGCCAAGGGTATTTTGGTCTTTTCCAACCATTTAAACCCTCAGCCCATTAAAACATTATAACCATCCTTGATGTTTAATCATTCAGCTGGAACCATAAGGAAAGAAAAGAAAAGAAGTGAAAGTGAGAGAAAGGAGAAATTAAGTAAGAGTTGCACATAAGGGCAAATTGGTCATTTCCTTCCTTTTAAAACACCTCAGCCTTTGAACCCCTCTGAATCCCACTCTCTTGCCACTCAAACCAGAAAGCTGAAATTCAGAAATAGAGAGAAAAGGAAGAGAGGAGTGGGGCGAAGGAGGAGAAGAGGAGAGGAACACCAACCACATCAAACCTTCAATGCATGTAAGCATTTTTTGTACTATTCTCTCCCATTTTCCATTCTCTTCACAATGATATCAGTTTCAATAACTCTTTCCTCCTGATTCTCAATTCACCATTTCAGAATCTCCTAGCTCACAAGTAGCAAAAATGGAGTTTTGAGCTCCTATGACCAAAGCTTGATGCCAACTTCATTGCATGTGTTTAGGAACCCTTGAAATTCAGTTGGAAGCACCATTAGCCATCACATTGTCTACTTCAAGGAGGGATTGACTGAGGAAGTTACTGTTTTCAGAGTCCATAGTGAGCTAGTTTTCGTTTTGAAGCGGGTTGGACGATTACGAGGATCGTTCGAGTGGTCACCGTTCGGTTATTTCGCGTGAAGACTTGATTTTCGAACGAACTCTTCAAACCGGTGAGTTTTACTCACATTTAGGGTTTTATGTTTGTTGTTGAAACAATTGGTTGAAATCGGTATGTGAATTTCGAAAGATTATTGAGTCGAAACCGTTTTTCGGAAAATAACGTTTTACGGTTTTTATATAAATTATATCGGTATTATGTGGATTTTGATTGTGCTGGAATGTGTTTGATTTCTGGTTGTGTTGTTGGAATATCGATTGGGTTACGGATTGGATACGATCGAAAAAGCGGAACGAAATAAACAAAGCGAAATGTGAATCAGCACAGGACACACGGACCATGCGCCCCTGGGCACGGATCGTGCGCGCTCTTCGGTGTTGCCTGCAAAAGAATTAAGCAGCACGCACGGACCGTGCGCCCCTGGGCACGGGTCGTGCACATGCTTCTGTTACCAGATGCCAAAAACTTTGTTTCGCCGCTCCTTACGATTCCAAACCTCTTCTAATCTTCTTCCCAACCATTTGTGATGATTCTTAACTTATAAAATATTGTTTTTGATATGTTCAAGATGATTTTGGGGAATTGTCTACAAACCTATAAATACCTTGAAAAACTGAATTAGAACTTACGTGTGCAAATAAAGGTTTTCTAAAAAGAAACAATCCAAACGGTTTTCGTTGTCAAATCATAATTGATGTGGGATGTTGTAATCTCATCTAGACTGGTTATAGTACCACGATATATAGATTATATCGAAAATAGGAGTCGGCCCAATGCGGGTATGGTATATAAATTATATCTATGTCGGGTGACGATCCGATGATTAGCATACTAGGCGGGGAAGGTCATGAGCCCCTACCCTAGGCCCTGGACGTTAGGTAAAGTACTAGCGGGGGTTTATCGAAATTGTGGTTGTTGCACGACTGATGTTATGCTAGGTACAAGATTCGCCGAGATTGTGGCTGTTGCACGGTCGGTGTTTCGATTGGTAAGCTTGTAATTATATATTAACTTACAAGGCTTGGAAATAATTGAATAGCACATCATATGCCGAGATTGTGGCTGTTGCACGGTCGGCGATGGGCTACGGTTATATGAGCAAGTGGTTTATAAATTAAACTATGTTGCAACGGTTTTATAACTGAACCGAGTGATGGTGAGGGGTTACGGTAGAACTCACTGAGATATGTTATCTCACCCTATCATTATTGTGGTTTTTAGAGAGAAACAGGGTAAGAGGAAGACAAGGCAGCACGAGTAGATGACATGCTTATGGAGATGCCGAAGACTTGTAGTCTTGAGTTTCCGATTATGTTTCTCTTGTTATTTTCTGTTATGGTTATGTCACTTGTATTGGATATGAGTTGTATAGACCTATTCCGCTTCTCTGATTATGATATTGCACAATAGACTTTGTATTCCTTTTGAGTTGAGGACCAAGTTAAATTTTATGGACTTGCAGACAGGTTGATCCGAGACATTGTGTTTTATTATCGGAAAATTTTAGTAGGTTCAATATCTAAACAGGGATTGTGTCCTCTGATTGTTGACACAGATGTACATCTCAGTGTATCTACATGTTAGAAATATTGGGGTGTTACAATTGGTATCAGAGCAGTTCGACCTAGTCGGACTTAGATGTTAAGAGTCTTTTACGTCTTCTAAGTCCGATTCTTCTTAGTATGCTATTAGACATTGAGCCCGATCAACTTAATACTTTGTGCATATTTCGCAGAATCATGCCTGGAAGGGGTAGGAGAAACCCACCTATTGATCCTCATCAGGAATGGATGCAAAATGTCATTGAAACTCAACAGAAGATGATGAATGACATGATGCTAATGCAGTAGCAACAGATGGCTCAAATGGCTCAAATGCAGCAGATGCATTAAGTTCCCCAACCACAACCGAATGACCCAGTCAATGTACCACCACCTGAGGATCCTAACAGGATGTACTTCCGGTTTCTGAAAATGAAACCTCCCATCTTCAAGGGGGGATCCGACCCAATGAAAGCTCATTTCTGGGTGGATGCCATGGAGAGGATTTTTCTGACCTTACAATGTGATGAAACAGAGAAAGTGATTTGTGCTTCCAATGCTCTGGATGAAGATGCTCATACCTGGTGGACCAATGCACGCAGGATGCTTCAAACTCAAGGGACACCTCTTAATTGGGAAAACTTTAAGGAGTTATTCCTGGGTCATTTCTTTCCTGATGCCCAGAGACTTGCCAAACAAGTTGAGTTCGTTAATCTGAAACAGGAGAACATGTCAGTTGGGGAATATGCTGCAAAATTTGAAAGATTGTCTCAATTTTATGAAGTAGGAACTCATGCCCCCAATGACAGGTGGAAGATGATTATGTTTAAACAAGGTCTTCGTGGTGATGTAAACCAAAGTCTTAGTTCTTACGCTATGACCACTTATCCTACCTTGGTACAACAAGCTCATACTGCAGAAGAAGATCTCAAGAGGATGTATGCAGAGAATAAAGAATTCTGGAATAACAAGAAAAGGGGTACTGAATCAATCTCTTCTAATACTAGGTACAAAGGTAATTCTGATAAAGGAAAGCAGGTGTAGAATGATTCTTCTAGGCCTAGAAAATGTTCTCTCTGCAAGAAGAATCATAGAGGTAGATGCCAAACTGTGCAGAATCAATGTTACTTTTGCAAAGAAGTGGGCTATTATGCTAATGAGTGCCCAACGAGAAAGGCTTTTCTGGAATCTCCTAATGCTCCAAGACAGGCTCGAGTCAACACCTTGGACGCTCAAACTATCAAGCCAGATGATAATCTCCTGAGGGGTACAGGTTCATTTTTTTTTTCCATCAATCTGTTAATATACTGTATGATTCTGGTGCTACTCATTGTTTTATCTCTGAAGCATGTGTTGAACGGTTAGGATTAATGGTATCTCCTATATCCGAACCGATAACCATTCTTACGGCTGCAAGGGGTCGTGTTTGAACCCAGTCATTATGTCTTAACTATCTACTCACTATAGGAAGCAGGGATTTTGTAGTTGATTTTATCTGTTTGCCTATGAGGGGAATGGAGATCGTCTTGGGAATGAATTAGATGACTACCAACCATGTTACCATTGATTGCTTCAACCGTACCATTGGGTTCCTTCTGAAGTGGTGGAACATTCCCTACCTGCAACTGATAGTGTTATTTCTTTCACTTCAGCCAGCCAGTCTCTATTTCAAGGTGTGGAAGCTTTTGTCGTTATATTATCTGCATCAACTGAAGCTGGATTGGATTTATCATCCGTCCAGGTTGTTAATGAATTCTTAGATGTTTTTCCTGGGGAAGTTTCCTCTTTACCTCCGGATCGAGACGTAGAGTTCACTATAGAATTGGTGCCGGGTTCAGGGCCAATATCTATAGCACCTTACAGGATGTCTCCTCTTGAACTAAAGGAACTAAAATCCCAACTTGAGGAATTAATTTCCAAGAAGTTTATTCAACCGAGTGCTTCTCCATGGGGTGCTCCAGTATTGCTAGTCAAGAAGAAGGACGGAAGCATGAGATTATGTATTGATTATCGTCAATTGAACAAAATTACCATCAAAAATAAGTATCTGTTACCACGGATAGATGATTTGCTTGATCAAATTAGTAAGAGCTTTAGATATGCCGAAAACCGCTTTCCGTACTCGATATGGACACTATGAGTTTGTAGTGATGCCTTTCGGTCTAACTAATGCTCCAACGGTATTCATGGACTACATGAACTGAGTTTTTCATTCCTACCTGAATCAGTTTGTGGTTGTCTTCATAGATGACATCCTAGTATATTCAAAGACAATTGAGGAGCATGGTCAACATCTCCGCTTTGTTTTGAATGTACTTCGAGAAAAGAAGTTATACGCAACGCCGTCGAAGTGTGATTTCTGGATGTCATAAATAAAATTCCTAGGTCATGTGATTTCCCCGGAGGGAGTAGCAGTTGATCCTAGCAAAGTTGAAGCTGTGGTAAATTGGGAACGACCAACCTCAGTAACAGAAATAAGAAGCTTCTTGGGACTAGCAGGCTATTATAGAAGATTTATCCAAGGCTTCTCACAGTTAGTTCTCCCACTTACCCGGTTGACTCGCAAGGATCAGCCATTTACATGGGATACATATTGTGAGGAATGTTTCCTTGAATTGAAAGTTCAGTTAACTTCTGCTCCAATCCTGATTCTTTCGGATCCGTCCCTGGGATTCCAAATTTACAGTGACGCTTCTGGGAAGGGTTTAGGGTGTGTTCTTATACAGAATCAACATGTTGTGGCCTATGCATCCAGGCAATTGAAGACTCATGAACGGAATTTCCCAACTCATGACTTAGAGTTGGCGGCTATTGTGTTTGCACTAAAGATTTGGAGACATTACCTTTATGGTTCTCGTTTTGAAGTTTTTAGTGATCACAAAAGCTTAAAATAACTGTTCGATCAGAAGGAACTGAACAACAGACAGAGAAGGTGGGTTGAATTTCTGAAGGATTATGACTTCGAATTGAAGTATCATCCCGGAAAGGCTAATGTTGCGGAAGATGCATTAAGCAGGAAGTCTCACAACACCACAGAGTTAATGGTTTATGAGATGGCATTGTTAGAGTCTTTTAGAGACTTGAATCTCAAGGTGACAAAGAAAAGGAATCGATTAGTGTTACAGAATATTCGGATTACCAATGTATTACGAGATCAGATTCGTGCGGCTCAAGAGGTCGACGTGGAGCTACAATCTCAGAAAGGATTACCAAATTTTATCGAAAATAGTGATGGTGTTATCTGTTTCGATGGTAGAATTTGTGTACCCAATAATGAGCATATCAAGAAGCAGGTATTAGAAGAAGCTCATCGGAGTCAATATTCCGTACATCCTGGATCTACCAAGATGTACCGGGATTTAAAGCAGATGTATTGGTGACCCGGAATGAAAGCTGATGTTGCTAAGTTTGTATCTTGATGCTTAACCTGTCAAAGGGTTAAAGCAAAGCACCAACGACCTGCTGGTCAACTGCAACCTCTTGATGTGCCAGTCTGGAAATGGGAAGATATCTCGATGGATTTTGTTATGGGCTTACCAAGATCGCAAGCCGGTAATGATTCCATTTGGGTAGTAGTGAATCGATTAACTAAATCCGCTCACTTTATTCCCGTTCGCTCGAATTACAAAGTCTCCAAGCTAGCGGAGGAGTATGTAAAGAGTATTATAAGATTACATGGAGTCCCTACCAGTATTGTGTCAGACCGAGATCCTAAGTTCACCTCCAGATTTTGGAAAGCATTGAATGAAGCTTTAGGAACAAAGATGCTTGTTAGCACTGCTTATCATCCTCAGACTGATGGTCAAACAGAGAGAACTATTCAGACTCTTGAGGACATGCTTCGGGCATGTGTGCTAGATAGCGGGAGAAAATGGGAGGATCATCTTCCATTGGTAGAGTTCGCCTATAACAACAGTTATCATTCCAGTATTGGAATGGCACCATTTGAAGCACTATATGGGAGGAAGTGTTGAACCCCATTGTGTTGGTCGGAAGTAGGTGAAAATAAATTCTTGGGACCCGATGTGGTTCGTGAAACTACTGAGAAGATACGACTGATTCAAGAAAGAATGAAAGTTGCTCAGAGTCGGCAAAAGAGCTACGCTAACAATCGAAGGAGATCGTTGAAATTCGAAGTTGGTGATCATGTATTCTTAAGAGTTTCTCCAACCATAGGTACCGGTAGAGCTTTGCGAGCAAAGAAGCTTAGTCCTCGATATGTTGGACCATTCCAAATCATCGAGCGTATTGGGCCAGTTACCTATCGTCTAGCTTTGCCTCCGGCCTTATCAATTCTTCATAATGTCTTCCATGTCTCTCAATTGAGGAAATATGTTCCCGATCCGAATCAGCCGCTGAGTATTGATACGATCGATCTTCGACCGGATCTATCATTCCAACCTTCTTCTAGCTATATCTTGGAACGTGGCGAAAGAACACTGCGGACAAGGACTATTCCCATTGTCAAAGTGGTCTGGGATAGCTTCTCGACTGAAAAGGCTACATGGGAATTGGAAGATGACATGCGGACTCGACATCCATATCTATTCCATTGAGGTATGTCTTCTCAATTTTGAGGACAAAATTTTAAAAGTTGAGGTGATTGTAACATCCCTAATTTCGTTAAATTCAATTTATGGAATTTGCGAGTGATTTATTATTCGAATGAAAGATAAATCATGTCATTGATATGTGATAGTCGAGAAAGCATCGTGTAGTGGATAAACCATAGGATTAGAGTGCAAGTTAGAGAGAACTTGGGCAAAAATAAGGTTTTAGAATGAATTAATGAGCCAAGGGTATTTTGGTCTTTTCCAACCATTTAAACCCTCAGCCCATTAAAACATTATAACCATCCTTGATGTTTAATCATTCAGCTGGAACCATAAGGAAAGAAAAGAAAAGAAGTGAAAGTGAGAGAAAGGAGAAATTAAGTGAGAGTTGCACATAAGGGCAAATTGGTCATTTCCTTCCTTTTAAAACACCTCAGCCTTTTAACCCCTCTGAATCCCACTCTCATGCCACTCAAACCAGAAAGCTGAAATTCAGAAATAGAGAGAAAAGGAAGAGAGGAGTGGGGCGAAGGAGGAGAAGAGGAACACCAACCACATCAAACCTTCAATTAGGGTTGTTTATGGTTCAGTTCGGGAGGAGAACCGAACTGAACCGAACCAGTTGAAACAGTTCGTCGAACCGAACCGAATTGCAATAACAGTTAGTCGAACCGAACTGAACTATATTAACAGTTCAGTTCACAGTTTTTTTCGAACTGAACTGTTTAAAAGCTAAACTTTTATTTACTATTTTATCCGAATTTTTGGGCTCGAACCGAACCAAGCTGTTAACCAAACTTTTTCCAGCAGTTTTTTTTTACTGAACTGTTAAAACTACAGTGTTTTTGAGCTTCTAAAATTATAGATTTTTTTGAAATTTTTCTGGTAAGCAATACTACAAGTTGTAGGGCAAAGTGCATATCAACTTTGGTTTGTGAATTAGATCCAAAATGATTGCAAGAAATGGTTACAGAATGGACGTGAATTAGGGTCGAGAATGGAGGTGGGGAAGAAAGGGATTAGAGAAAATAACCGAAGATTATTTTTGTATTTTCCTATGGGAAGGAGAGAGGTGGGAAGAGTGACAGGTGTGGGAAAAGAAATTCTCTAAATAAAATATACGTACCTCACTATTGGTACCAGCAGATTCTGAACACAGAGCTAAAAAGATCAGATATGATGATGAACGTGGCTCTCTTCTTATCAATCTCCAGATCTTGTTTCAATTTCATCGGACCAAATTTAATTAGTATTTTTGGGTTGCAGATTTTTTTCATCAGATCTTGTTCTTATCGTGTGCCGATTTTTTTATCAGATCTTTTTAATCAGATTTTTTTCATCAGATCCAGATCTGGTTTCAATTTCATCAGATATTGTCCTTAAGTCCTTAACAGTTCAGTTCGGTTACTGAACTGAACTTAAAATAACAGTTTCGTTCTAAACTGTTACTAATAGTTCAGTTAGTTTTGATTTAGTTCTGTTCGGTTCGTCAGTTTAGTTCAATTTTTTGGTAACCATGAACAGCCCTACCTTCAATGCATGTAAGCATTTTTTGTACCAATCTCTCCCATTTTCCATTATCTTCACAATGATATCAGTTTCAACAACTCTTTCCTCCTGATTCTCAATTCACCATTTCAGAATCTCCTAGCTCACAAGTAGCAAAAATGGAGTTTTGAGCTCCTATGACCAAAGCTTGATGCCAACTTCATTGCATGTGTTTAGGAACCCTTGAAATTCAGTTGGAAGCACCATTAGCCATCACATTGTCGACTTCAAGGAGGGATTGACTGGGGAAGTTACTGTTTTCGGAGTCTATAGTGAGCTAGTTTTCGTTTTGAAGCTGGTTGGACGATTACAGGGATCGTTCGAGTGGTCACCGTTCGGTTATTTCGCGTGAAGACTTGATTTTCGAACGAACTCTACAAACCGGTGAGTTTTACTCACATTTAGGGTTTTATGTTTGTTGTTGAAACGATTGGTTGAAATCGGTATGTGAATTTCGAAAGATTATTGAGTCGAAACCGTTTTTCGGAAAATAACGTTTTACGGTTTTTATAAAAATTATATCGGTATTATGTGGATTTTGATTGTGCTGGAATGTGTTTGATTTCTCGTTATAGTACCACGATATATAGATTATATCGAAAATAGGAGTCGGCCCAATGCGGGTATGATATATAAATTATATTTATGTCGGGTGACGATCGGTAAAGTACTAGCGGGGGGTTTATCGGGATTGTGGCTGTTGCACGATCGATGTTATGCTAGGTACAAGATTCGTCGAGATTGTGGCTGCTGCACGGCCGGCGTTTCGATTGGTAAGCTTGTAATTATAGATTAACTTACAAGGCTTGGAAATAATTGAATAGCACATCATATGCCGAGATTGTGTGAAAAAGTAGGAAACAACATAAGAGGAAGGGCTTTTTAAATAAGAATCCTTTTATTTTAAGCTCATCGAGTTGGAAGGACAAATCAAAGTAGGAAGGTGTGATATCTTCAAAGGAGGCCACGATTATCCCTAAAGCGAAAGGTATTTATACTCGTAAAGAAAATTCTCATAAAACTAAACGTACGTAGAGTAGGGGTCACATTTCATGTCAATGTCCAAGGTAGAAGGTGGTGGTTTTCTACCCGTTTCTCCCTCATTCTCTCTACCTCCTTCATTCTCTTTGTCTCCCTTGTTGTCACTCCGTCATCATACCCTTCTCGAGCTCAGTCTGTACCTGGTGACGCCTTGGTGAACTTTGTTGTTCCTCTACCGTTGTTGTTTCTCGGCATCACCTATGGCTTATGAGGCTGTGACCATTTTTTACTGTGGCCAAACCCTGCCATTCCCATTCCCCCACAGAGGTTCTTCTTCTCCCCTCATTCCTCTTTCCTATGATTTCCTTTTTCACTTTTAAGTGGATTTGCTCTATTTGTTTTATTTGTTTTCTGATTTTTGCTCTATATGTTCTTTTGGGTTTTGATTATATAGTGGATTTGTGTTGCATTCTTTTTTTCTAAGGTTAGTTTTCTCGATTGATATTCTTTTTAGGGTATTGTTGATTCATTTTAGGGTTGATGGCAATAGTTATACATGTTTTATGTTTTATGGATATTTATACATTTGATACTTTTATGTTTGATCTATTTGCTTTATGTTTTGACCACAAACTTGTTGCAATTGCCGTGTTGGGATGCCAAAATTGCCTGATTGTGTCCCTCAGCGTTGACACTTTTTTTTGGAGACATAAGGGAACACCTGTCGTTTGACACTGTTAGTATCTATACTATATTCTCGTGTAGATTCTAAAAATTTCTAGCGTTCTGGATGCTCAATTACTAATTTCCTCTCCATTGTTAATGGATAATTAAATTCGTGGCAAAATACAACGATATACATATTCATGTTTTAAAGCTTCTTCAACTCCAATCCTTTTTCTTGGAAGAAACACGAGCGAGTAATTAGGATGAACTTGGTGGTGTCAAGTAACCACACTAATCTCAATGGACCGTGTTATCCTTCAGAATCAGAACTAGGTGCTTATCATGCTGGCGTAGAATTTCAGAAGGAGGACGTCTTAGGGAAAAGGGAAAAATGAGTACAAGAAACTTGTTAAATGTTCTTTGTATTTGTTTCTTCCTTTTCCCAAAGATACTCTCCTTCCAAAATTCTTCCTCAAAATGATTTACTCCTAGTTCTGATTTTGAAGGACACATGGATCACCTAGGTTCATATATATATATTTCATATTGTAACTCTATATATATTATATTGTATACTTTCATACCGTGGACCGATATATTGTAAGTTTTGAGAATTTCTTGCAATACACTTATTAATATTGAGTTCTACATTTTTATTTATTGCAACATTCTCATAAAGTTCTATTTATAATTGTGTGCATATTTTTGATTCCATGATGTAAAACCGAGAAACTAAAAAGAATTATAATTTATAAAAGAAAAAATTTAACGTCGGGTTTTTTCTAATTAACTACCGACTTTAAAATCCTTCTATTGGTGTGTTGATTTAAGTGTTAAAAGTCCAACTTACTAAACCTATGGAAACTACATCACTCCATAACCAATGTAAAAAGTCTAGTTTAGTCGTCGTTGTATTCCTTAATTGTACTAGTGGAAGGAGATGAAGAGATTGAGGGTGAGATGTTTTGTGCCTTCCTACTTACCATAAAGAATTACAAAACCAACTGCAAAGCCTTTCTCAAGAGTCTAAGAGTGGCGATGTTCAAAGAGATGGAAGTGGAAATGGTAAGAGCCAATGTAGTGGAAGAGAGAAACCAACAATGACATGTACATGACCCCAACATGACCTAAATCGTGATATTTTGTGGTGGAACTGCAACATTATTTTGAATTAGAGGAGTGGTACACCAATCCATTAAAGTGGATAATGTAGACATACATCAATGGATAAAACAACACAAGAGGAAGGACTTTTTAAATAAGAATCTTTTTAATTTAAGCTCATCAAATTGGAAGAACAAATCAACCTTTTTCATAAAAAAAATGAAGAAAGTTTACAGAAAATAACAAATAATTTATTGACCAAAAAGATAGTTTGTAAGTGAGGAGGAGGAAGGAAACATTGGAGTCTCAATGAGGAAAATGCCAGAAACAATAGGGAAGAAGTTGGCGAGCAAATCGCCGAAGTTGATGATGAAACCCTTGTCGGTGATAGGAAGAACATTGTTGGAAGTCATAATTTCTTTCTCCATCTCAAATTTCTCCTTTGTAATTCATGATTCAAAACCATTAGAACCAGTTACCGGTAGAGGGAGGGTTTTAAAAAAATGATGACGTGGCCCAATAGTTGAGAGAGTGTCCAAATGGGAGTATACTAGAGAGGCTGTCCATAACGTTCCTTTTGTAAAATATTTTGAAAATTGAATGTTACCATATTTACCTATATTTTCAACGATTTTAGTAGCGTTATAATATACGGTAACCAAACTCAGGGCGTGGGGTTCAGCGGTTGGGGATGAACCTCCCTTAACCAAGGGTCGGGGGTTTGATCCCTGCATTGGGTACAGAGCGGCGTTAAAACTCTGGGCCAGTTGTCCTGTCCCTCGAGGCACCTACAATGAGCGAGGGATTAGTCACTGTTGTCCGTGGGGTGGATACCCAAGTTTACCAAAAAAATATGGTAACCAAACTGTTCTGTACCGTACTTTTGAAGTAGTTGGTAGGTGTCGTCCTTGATCAGCGGTGTTCGATCTTGAGATGGCGATGTTCGATCTTGAGATGACGGTGTTGTACCTGCAAGTACCGTACTTCCGAAGTAGTTGGTAGGTGTCGTCCTTGATCAGCGGTGTTCGATCTTGAGATGGCGATGTTCGATCTTGAGATGGCGATGTTCGATCTTGAGATGACGGTGTTGTACCTGCAAGAATACTCCGACGCTCAAGTCAGTGTCTGAGTGAATCAATGTTTTAGTCTTTTTCAATTGCCACTTTTATGAGCATTGAAGGTGGTATTTAGAGTTTGTGTGATGCTTGTTATGACGATCTTGAGTTGTTATATCTTGCAGAGGTATCTGAACCGTTGGTTGATTGGGCTAGATTTTCTGGATGTGGACTGGTTGATCATTGGGCCTTGCAGGGGGTGTAAATATTGCTGAGGCCTTTTGCTTATTCCCATAACAGTGGCCCCCCAAGCTTGATCGCCTGAGGGGCGATCTTGGCTTGATAAGCTGATGTCACCTTTGTCGATCATAGGACGTACCGAACTTTCTTTTTTGAGGGACTCAAAAAGGGGTGGCTTATGTTGGTCATGGGTTTTGTCGAGCTTGATTTACTTAATCGATCTCGAGATGTACCGAGCTTTCTTTACCGAGCTTTCTTTTGAGCAGTGGGATCAGTGCCTTGGTGCTTTGTAATCGAAAATATTTTTAATCGATCTTGACTTTGGATCTCATTTCGAGCTTTATGAATGCTTTTTTAATTCTGCAAGTCATATACGTCGTTTTTTAGAGATCGTTTTGCACCTGGGGGGCCTGAGGTGGTTTATAAACGTTGGCCTATAGAGCAGTTTACCAGGACTCGGCCCAGACTTAACTCGCCCTATAGGGGTATTGGCAGCTGTGGCCAATGGTAGTTCTGAGGATATTTCGATCCTAGAAGACCTGGTCCCTTTGAAACAGTTTACCAAGACGCGGCTCGGATTTAACTGGTAAGAAAGGGTTGCGACCTTTGTTGGTCGCTTAGGGAGACCCCAAGATCGGACCTGAGGGGCTCGAGGTTCGAGTCTTTTCCGAAGCTGTAAATTTGATCCTTGCGTTATTGATTTGACGAAAACAAAAAAGTGTGGAACGTCGGACAGTTTATTAATTTATCATTTAAATGAGGAACTCGATTTACAATGATAGGAGCAGTCCTAAGTGGTGTCCTTTTTGGAGAGATTGATGCAATTTCCGTTTTTAAATGTAATAACTCTTCAGTTTCGTTGCATTCCAAGTTCTTTGAATCTTTTTTCCTTGGAGGGTCTCCAGTTCAAAGGCGCCCTTACCGGTTTTAGAAATGACACGGTAAGGTCCTTCCCAATTTGGTGCGAGCTTTCCTTGGGAAGCATTTTTAAGACCAATATCTGCCCTTCGAAGGACCAGATCGCCTAGCTCGAAATCTCTGGGAACGACTTTGGCATTGTACCTGGTCGTTACTCCTTGTTTGATGATTGCTTCTCGGAGCGAGGCTCGACCTCGTATTTCATCGATCAGATCGAGCTCCTCTCTTAAGGCTTGGCTATTTTCGTTCTGGGTTTTGGGGTTTGCCGTTCTCCAGCTGAGTTCGCCAATCTCGACAGGAATGACCGCCTCGCTGCCGTAAGAGAGTCGAAACGGCGTCTCTCCTTTGGAGGTTTGTTGGGTGGTCCTATATTCTCAGAGGACATAAGGTAGATCTTCTACTCAGTTTCCTTTTGCGTCGTCTAGACGTCGCCTTAGGCCATTTAGTATTATTTTGTTCGCGGCTTCTACTTGTCTGTTGGTTTGAGGGTTTTCAACTGACGTGAAGCAGTGTTTGATTTTTAGGTCGGACATCGGCTTTCTGAAACCCTTGTCGGCAAATTGGGTTCCATTGTCCGTTATCACTACCTCGGGGATGCCGAACCTGCTCATGATGTTTTTCCTAAAAAATTTGATGCAGTTTCTTGCAGTTATGGTAGCCAGGGGTTCTGCTTCTATCCATTTGCTGAAGTAATCGACTGCGACGATTAAGTATTTGATCTGGCCTGGAGCTGTCGAGAATGGCCCCAGGAGGTCTATCCCCCATCATGCAAATGGCCATGTGGAGGACAAGCTTGTTAGATCTGTTGGAGGAGCAATGTGGATGTTGGCGTGAATCTGACATTTTTTGCATTTCTTTACATAAGCACTGGCATCGGCTGCCATGGTCGGCCAGTAATATCCAGCACGGAGAGTTTTTCGAGCCAAAGAGCGAGCTCCGAGGTTTTGACCACAAATTCCCTCATGTATTTCTGCCAGGACATAAGCTGCTTCTTCTCCCTCGATGCATTTCAACAACGGTGACGAGAGGC
The DNA here is from genome assembly GCA_039519185.1 of Astragalus membranaceus. Lineage (NCBI taxonomy): Eukaryota > Viridiplantae > Streptophyta > Magnoliopsida > Fabales > Fabaceae > Astragalus > Astragalus membranaceus. Next base: position 2,170,393 of record CM076850.1, on the reverse strand, counting down.
TTCTTTTTTACAATGTTCCATCAATGACTAAATAAGAAGAAGCCTTCCTCCTGACGAGTTTAGCGTCGCTTTCGTCCGGGGGTTCCACTCCTGCAATGATGTATCTTAAGATCGGGTCGATCCAACTGTGAGTTTTTTCTATTATGCAAATGGTCGAGGCAAACACAGGGTCGGGAGATACACTGGGTTTGTGGAGGATTTCCTGGATAAATGTTCTATGATTTCCAGGAGCTTTCGTGCTTGCGAGTTTGGCGAGGATATCAGCCCTTTGGTTCTCCGCCTTGGGCACGTGTTTTACTTCTGATGTTTCAATTTGGGCTAATAACTCCCGTACTCGAAGCAGGTATTTTTGTAAGATCGGCTCTTTCGTTTCGTATTGGTTGTTGATTTGGGTGACTACTAACAGGGAATCGGTGAACAGTTTTACCCGAGGGACTCGGAGGTGGACTGCCAAGCGTAGGCCAGCGATGCAAGCCTCGTATTCTGCTTGGTTGTTCAAGGTTAAAAAGCCGAAGGTTAAAGAAACTTCGATGATGATGCCGTTCGGGCTTCTAACATGATCCCAGTGCCGCTTCCTTTTCGGTTGGAAGATCCATCGACGTGCAGGATCCAAGCATCGTTTTCGATGTTCGCTGGCGTCATTTCGGCTACGAAGTCCTCCAGAACTTGCACTTTCATAGCCGTTCGGGCTTCGTACCTGATTCCGAACTCTAATAATTCTACCGCCCACTTGATCATTCTACCCGCGTGATCGGGCCTATGCAGAATTTGCCTAATAGGGTAATTAGTCCGTACGATCACCTGGTGAGCGACGAAGTAAGGTCGAAAACGTCGAGCTGCGGTGATGAGAGCCAATGCGAGTTTTTCGATCTTCTGATAGCGACTTTTCGCTCCTGTAGAGCTTTGCTTGCAAAGTAAACTGGGCTCTGCCCGGTTTTTAACTTCCGCACAAGAACGGCCCCTAAGGCTTCCTCCGAGATAGCTAGATATAAGTATAAGTTTTTGCCTTTGCTTGGTCTAGTTAAGATCGGAGGTTCGGTGAGGACCTTTTTGAGCTGGTTTAAGGCCTCATCTTGCTCAGTGGTCCATTTGAAATCCTCTTCCTCTTTTTTAAGTAGTTTGAACAGGGGAAGGGATTTGAACGCCACGTTTGATATGAAACGAGATAAGGCGGCGATCATGCCGTTAAGTTTTTGGACTTCCTTTTTGGTTGTCGGAGTTCGCATTTCTGTTACGGATCGACATTTGTCGGGATTTGCTCGATTCCCCTTTCTGTTAAGTAGAAGTCTAAAAATTTCCCAGTTCGGGCTCCAAAGGTGCATTTTTCTGGATTCAGTCTCATATTATTTTGCCGGACTTCGGAGAAGATCTCTCTAAGGTCATTGACGTGCTTGTCATCGGCTTCGCTTTTGGCGATCATGTCGTCGAGGTAGACTTCAACACTTTTGCCGATTTGATTTCAGAAGACTTTGTTCATCATCTTTTGGTACGTGGCTCCGGCGTTTTTCAAACCGAAAGGCATGATGCGGTAGGCGAAGTTACCTTGGTCGGTCATGAACGCAGTTTTTTCTTGGTCAGGAGGGAACATGGAAATCTGGTTATACTCGGAGTATGCATCCATGAATGATAACAAACGAAAACCTGAAGCGTTGTTTACGAGTCGGTCTATGCTGGGGACAGGGAAAGCATTTTTTGGGCAGGCTTTATTAAGATCGGTGTAGTCGACGCACATGCGCCATTTTACATTGTTCTTTTTAACCAGCATCGGATTTGATAACCAGGTTGTATATTTGACTTTAGAAATGAAGTTTGCTTTTAAGAGATCGTCTACGGCTTTTGCGGTGGCTGTAGCTTTCTCGTTACTCTGTGCTCGCTTTCTTTGGGCGACCCACTAGGCTCCTGGATTAACTGCGAGCTGGTGGCAAGCAACTTCAGAAGGAATTCCGCGCATGTCCTCTGCCGACCAGGCGAAGATGTCTGCGTGGTCTTTGAGACATTGGGTTAAATCAGTTTTAACCTCTTCCGATAAATCGGCTCCGATCTTGATGGTTCAGGAGGGATTTTCGCCGAATTGTACGTCGATGAACTCCCCATTAGGTTGGGGCCTTTTCATTTTTCGTTTGAGCTCTTTGGCCAGCCCGTCATCATCTTCATCATTCGTACTCTCAGGATCGTATCTTGCATCTAAGTTCGTTGCGTTCACCTCGGTAGGTCGAGCTTTACTCTTGGGAGTAGTGTTTTCGGGAAGGGGAACCCCTTCCTGCTCCAAAGCTTTTTGCTCGGTCTTGGTCCATAAGAAGAAGCATCTGGAAGCAGACTCCAGATCGGAGTTTAAAGTGATAACTTTATTGCAGAGAGAGTGGAATTTCATTTTTAAGTGCGTGGTGGACGTTACTGCTCCGAGCCTGCCTAAAGTCGGTCTTCCTACGATAACGTTGTAGATGGATTCGCAAGGTAGGATAAGGAACTTGGTTTTGATGGTTCTCACCTTTGGCTCAGCTCCGTAGGAAACCATCAATTCCAAATGGCCTAGTGGTTTTGTCCGGGACCCGTTAAATCCGGATAGGGCCGTTCCTCTGTATGGAGTGAGCTCCTCTCTGTCGATCCCCATTCTGTCAAGGAGATAGACAAAGATGATGTCAGATGAGCTCCCTTGGTCCACCAAAATTCTTCTCACTTCTTTGTTGGCAATGACTGCCGAGATTATAAGGGGTACATGTTTGTTGGGTTTCCCATCAATAAGATCTTCATCACTAAAAGAAAGTGGAGGTCGGTTTGTCGTGGCTGGCGTAGCTGAGGTTGATGCCACCCTTAACAATTCTTTCCACTTTCGCTTCATTGTTTTTCCAGACTCCTCATGCTCGAAGCCTCCTGCGATCATCATCATCATCATCACTGAGTGACCTTTGATGTTCTAGTATCATGATTTTCTTCGTCGGAATAGACCTTTGGCTTACCCCTTTTGCTGAGCTCCTCGTTCCTCTCGTTTTTAACTTCGCCGGTATTTGCTCCAAACTTTTTCACATAACCAGACAATTTTCCCCGTTTGATCAAGTCTTCAATGTCGTCTTTCAAAGCATTGCAGTGGTTCGTGTCATGACCATTACTTCTATGATACCTGCAGTATTTGCTGGATCGTTGTCCAGATCGGGGAGGTAGAGGTTTGGGGGTCTTAACGTCTCTGAACTCGACATTCCAACATTCCCCATATAATTGAGCACTGGAGACGTTGAGTTCAGTGTATACTTGGTGACGGTTCCGAGGTCGGAGATCTCTGTTACCTCGGTTTTTGTTTCCTTGGTTATCTCTTCCGTAGCGGGGTTTTGATGGTCCGGCCTGTGTTGACGGATTTTCGATCTTGGCGCTTTCCTCTTCATTGATGAAACATTGGGATAATTGGAGGAAATATTGCAAAGTATTAGGCTCCCAAGTGTTGACATGTTTTTTGAAAGGGCTTCCGGGGAGTAGGCCCTGCGCCAAGAAGAAAATGCAGAAAGTGTCGTCTAGTTCTCAAACTTGAAAACCCTCGTTGTTGAATCTCTCTATGTATTATCTTAGAGGCTCGTCCTCCTTTTGGACCACAGACATTAACACCGCTTTGTTCTTGGGTTTACTTTTGGAATGGGCAAAGTGAACTGAAAAGAATTTTGCCAATTGGTCCCAAGAGGATATGGAGTCTGTCTTCAAAGCCCGAAACCATTCCGATGCTACTTTGTCAAGGGTTAATGGGAACATTCGACATTTCATCTCCATGGGGACGTTCCGGTATTGCATAGTGGTGTCGAATTGATCGAGGTGCCTGTCTGGATCGCCCGTTCCATCATACGTTTTCAGACCTCCGGGCGGTTTTTCGTGGTACCTCGGAACTCGGTAGCTATCAATAGTCGCAGTGAATGGGCCCTTTCGCTCGGTTAACAGCGCCTGAGGTCATGGCTGACGCTGGTGATGGGGATCAGGATAAACGTGGTGTCGAGGTTGTGCCTTTTCAAGGTTATCCCCTCGACTTCTGGAACGTTGTCTTGGAGATGAAAAGGCTAAAAATGAGCGAGATTGGGGGGAGTTATCCAGTTCTTTAAGACCATCGAATTGTCGAGCCGGAGGATAACGGAAACCATCCCCTCGTTGTAGGCGAGGAGGAGAACGATGATATTCATCAAGATCGTCATATTGTCGAGCCGGAGGAGAACGGGAACCATTCCCTCGTTGTCGGCGAGGAGGAGAACGATGATAGTCATCAAGATCGTCATATTGTCGAGCTGGAGGAGAACGGGAACCATTCCCTCGTTGACGGCGAGGAGGAGAACGATGATAGTGTCTTCTCCTGGGTGGAGATCGAAGTCTCCTTCGAAACTGGTTTCTCTTTTCAGGGGAACCGGGTCCGGGTGATTTCTGGTCCGGAATGTCTGGCGCTCGGAGATTTGCTACCTCGTCCCCAAGGTCGGTGAAGCGGCAGTTTCTTTGTTGGTTTACGGCCTCCTGTCGAGCTAGCAGTTGGACGAGCTGTTGAACAACATCAGCCAGGGCTGGTAGCGATGGAGGGGGAGGTGGTAAACTATTACTGTATGAGTTCGTACGGGAACGGGCGAGGTTCGGATTGGGGAATTGTGCCCGAACTTTAGTGGAATCTGTGAGGTCTTGAACATGGCCCTCAGGGGTTTGTTGTGTTTCGAGCTCGGGTATAACCAGTCCTACCCCGGGCCCGACCCCAAGACTGGCTGGTTTTGAACGGAGTTTGGGTGCCATTTGAGGATCAAGGTAATGGGAGAGGAAATTGAGTACAGATCCTCCCACTGTGGTCACCAATGTTCTGTACCGTACTTCCGAAGTAGTTGGTAGGTGTCGTCCTTGATCAGCGGTGTTCGATCTTGAGATGACGATGTTCGATCTTGAGATGGCAGTGTTGTACCTGCAAGTATCGTACATCCGAAGTAGTTGGTAGGTGTTGTTAGGATTTCGGCAAGTGTACCGAATCGTTGCAAGTAATAGTAAAACAGTAAGAACCAATAGTCGTATCCACAGGGATTGAGAGTTATTATTAATAAGCAAGTGTGGTAATTCTTAGATGTAAACAATTGAAATAGATTTGTATTTTATAGTAACCGTAACAGCGTACGTTGGTAATAGAAATAAGAGAACAAAGCGATTAGGAATCGAATCCTCTCCCATATGCTATCATGTATGAACCTTCAATCAATTTCGAATTAATTACCCAATTTAACGGATTCAATTCAATTAACAGGTTAAGGACAATCCCTTGCCTCAAACCCCTTTTCTCTAATGGAAAACCCTAATTCCTTAAGTGAATCACCATTAGACAAAGCATTAAACGTAAGAATTAATGAATTCACAAACCCAATCCCATATTCCTATGATCATTAAGTTTGTGACCTAAAACCCCAATTTCAGGCAAACATACCAATTTTCCAATGGTGAACATAAACCCTAAATCAATACAATTATCATGTGTAATTCTAAAGCATTAAGAACAGAGGTAAAGGCAATTGATAAGTTGAATAATAACTGAATTGATCATAACAAAGAATTCACATGATAGTTTTGGGGAGATTCATCTCTCCCTAACCTTAGGAAATTAGTTACACATCATCAAAGGAATAAAAGAGAAGATTAAGAATGAATTACACAAAGAGGAGTACATGAGATCCTTCAATTCCTTGTTCCCAAGTGTAGAGAAGCTCCCAAAATCGCCCTTTGCTGCTGCTCAAAGACCTAATCCCCCATCCAAGACGAAGTGCCGTTTTCCACTGCAAAATTCGCATAAAACTTATGTGTTTCGGTTACTGGTCGCGACGCGACCCGAGTGCATCGCGACGCGATGGCCTGCAAAAAGGCTTGGTCGCGAAGACTGGCAGATCCTTTTCCTTCATTCTTTTCTCCGTTTCGTCACTAGTCAAGTGTCTGGTTCGCTAGTTGACGCCACATCAAATTGAAGGTGTTCCATTGCAATTGGTTACAATTCAAAACCTAATACATCAATCTAAAACTATGCCAACTCCCTTGACGATTGACTGAATTAAACTCAAATAAACGACATTTTGGCTACAAACTAAACAACAATATGCATGTGACGATGAGTCAACACAACCCCAAACTTGGAGTTTTACTTGTCCTCAAGCAATTATTAAGCTTTCACACCCTTCACACATACCATTAAACACTTCATTACATCCAACGTCATCAGCCCAGGCAATGTAGTAGCTAGACAAATCGAATTGGAAAACACAAGATCATATAGAGGCAAGCATTCTCAGGTTCTCTCTTTTTCACACATCTCACTAATTGCCTCTCAAATTGAAGTGTATAAGGTAGTCACTCAATTCACAATACATGCATCATCGTTTCATAGGCTTGAACAAGTTCTAGAAAAGTCTACACAAAATGATATGCATACACACTATTTGAGGACTTAAAGGTTGTAACGGGGCTTAGGTAAGGGTGGATATTATTTGGGAAAGTAGGTTAAAAACTTGGAGGTAGGTCTAATTTCCTTTTTATCATCTTTAACAATCTCACCACTCAACACTCCCCATTTTTCCCCACAACATTCCACAAGAGAAGGATTCTTATAAAAAAAAATTTCTTTTCTTTTTCTTTGTTATTTCTCCTATCTCTTGTATATACCACCCCACACTTAGTTCATTGCTATTCATGAGCAACCCCAAACTTAGATTTTTCCCCACAACATGCATACCTTTGTCTACCTTACTCCAAGTTAAGAAACAAACAAACAATTTAAGTTGAGGTAAATCTGTGTCAGATCAGCATAAGAATAAACAATTAGGCTCAAAGGGGCTAACAACGGATAAGTACTTATAAGGTGGTTTGAAAGGCTCTGGGTTATCAAAAGAATTGCCTTAGTGTGTATGTAAATCACATGCAAGACAATTTAAGCACAAGTTCAAGTTCTGCAGAATAACACATGCAAGGAATTTTCACACAATCAATAACATAAGTGTTTAGGCTCACCTCACGGCTGGGATTTTAAGAGGTTGAACTCTCAAAGGCTTGCCAACATATGATCCAGATTTTCCTCAACTTTTACCTTAAACAAATTACAATACCTGGTGATAAACTTTTGATGTGAAAGTGATCATATGGTAAAATGCAAAAAAATGTTAGAGCCAGGAGTTCAGAGTTATGGTGCATCATCATCAATGTACAAGTCATTTCAGCATAGTATAGCCAAAATGCAAAAACAACTACCTCTACCATGGGTTGCCTCCCATGCAGCGCTTGTTTATCGTGCTAAGCTTGACACTGGGGGAATTCATCAATTTGGCTCAGTGGAGAACCCTGCTTCTCCGGTGCCTCATTCAATGCTTCTTGGGTACACTTTCTTTTCAGCTCAAGTTTCCTCTTCCTAGGTGTTGACATACCCACAACTTCTTCTTCATCGGCGCCACCCCCTTTTTCAACATTTTCTGCTACAACAAGAGAATTCTCAAGGGATGAGTGGAGGCGAATTCTTTTTTCAATCATGTGACCAGGCGCCTCAATACGGTAACACTCTTCTTTTCCCTTATATGGATCTATGGACTTTAGCACATTAAAAGTCACAGCTTCATCTTGGACTCTCAATGTCAAAGTTCCATCTGCTACATCAATCACAGCTCTGTTAGTAGCTAGGAAGGGTCTTCCCAAGATCAACGGGGTGTCATTGTCTTCATCCATGTCAAGAACCACAAAATCCACCGGAAAGAGGAATTTGTCAACCCTTACCAGAACATCTTCTAAAACTCCATAAGGATACCTTCTAGATCTATCAGCAAGTTGCAAGGACATTCCAGTTGGTTTTACCTCACCTCCGCCAAGTTTTTTCAACATAGACAATGGCATCAGATTAATGCTTGCTACCAAATCACAAAGAGCCTTGCCAATTGTTAACTTACCAATTGTGCACGGTATGGTGAAGCTTCCGGGGTCTTTTAACTTAGGAGGAAGCTTTCTTTGAATGATGGCACTACACTCTTCTGTTAACGCCACCGTTTCATCTTCCTTGAACTTCCTCTTTTTTGTCAACAACTCCTTCATGAACTTGGCATAAACGGGCATCTTCTCAAGAGCTTCTGCAAAGGGTATGTTGATCTGAAGGCGTTTGAAAATATCCATGAACTTTGAGAACTGCTCATCCTTATGATTCTTCTTGCTCCTCTGAGGGTATGACAACTTCATGTATGAAAGAATTTCTTTGGGCTTCTCGTCTACTTGCAAATTTTCATTAAACAAATTTTCTTTTTGGTTAGACTTCAAAACTCTCTCATTTTTTCTACTCAACTCATTTTCATCTCCTTCATTTTTCTTTTTCAACTCCTCCCTCAACACCTCAGTTTCACTACTTTCCTCTCCAGGCATGGGTTTGGTCACTTCCACAGGTTTCAACTCCCTACCACTTCTCAATGAAATAGCCTTACAACTTTCATACTTGAAGTTGTCACTGGTATTAGCATGAGAGCCTTTGTTAGATTTTTCCGCAAGCTTCTTCGACAACTCCCTAATTTGAGCCTCCAAATTCTTCATAGAAGTTTCATGGTTTTTCTCCATAATCTTCATAGCTTGCTCTTGAGATTGGAACGTGTACTTGGTCATCTGCATGCATTGGGTATGTAACATCCGCAAAATAATTAATAGAATTATTTGGATGTTAACCTAATTAAACCAATTTAGTACTTAACGGGTAAATTTAATAAGTGCTAAAATTATTTATTGGTTGTCATCGGATCGTTAACCGAATAATACGGATCAACGAAGTTTTGGAATCGAAATAAGAGATTTCGATCAATATGGTAAATTGACCGCGTTACAGCTTATATATTAAATAAATATATATATATATATATGTGTACGTGTGTGTGTGTGTATTAAAAAGAAAAAAAAAGAGAATTAATTAAGAAAGGAAGAAAGAATGCGAGAGAGACAGAAGAGAGAAAAGGAGAGAAAAGAGAAAGAAGAAAGAATGGGTGAGGAGGAAGAAGAGGGAAAAGGGAGGACTTCGGCTCGTCGAAACGACTTCCGTCCAACACGAAAAATGCTCAGCGTTACTTCCTCTTCGATTTGGTACCAAGATTTTCATCATCAACTCACTCTACACGAATTTACCATTTTCGGTTTGAAGCTCAAGGGGGCGTTTTTGAGAGCTATCTTCTTCAATAAAGCGGTTTGAAGGCTAAGGGAGTTGAAAGGGAAGCTTGGGTATTAAGGCTAGGGCGATTTTGAAGGAGCAAAGGTTAGGGATTGAGAAATCAAAATAATTGGGGTTATGTGTGAATAGTAGTTTTTGAGGTTGAAGAAGAAGATGAATAGTGTCCATGAAGGATTTCGGGGAATTCGGTTTTACGGTCAAAAGATTTCTCGAGGTCGAGTGGGAAGCTTTGGGAGCGGATACGGATGTCGCCGGAGCGTGGAATTGATTCGGGGAGCGTTCGTGCGGTTATGTCAGAAAAGCGTTTTCACGGAAAGTCTCGGTGTTTCGTGATTTTCATCACGATAGGTGAGTTCTACTCACGTTTAGGATTTTACGTTTCGAATTAATTGATAAACTGTTTTATCGCTTTCGCTGGTCTGGAATATTACTTGATATTGTCTGTTTCGGGTTAGGAATCGATCGGAGCGAGTCTCGAGTTGTGTCGTGTTGAAATGGAATTTTTAGTGATTTGATTTCGGAAGATTTTGACTTAAAAACCGTTATATCGGAATATGTCGTATTTTGGTAAAATCCGTTTTGATTGAATTTTTGATTGTGTGGTTTGAATTGGGTCTATCGTATTGGTTGTCAAATCTGTTTTGGACTGGAACAGGTATCGGAATTGATCGGAACGACAAAAATTGCGAAAACGGGATAAAATTCAGTGCTGTCAAAAGCGCACGACCCGTGCGTCCCAGGCGCACGGACCGTGCGCCCCTTTCGGTTTGTGTTTTAAAAAGGTGCATTACAGGGCGCACGACCCGTGCGTATGGGCGCACGACCCGTGCGTATGGGCGCACGAACCGTGCGCTGTGTTCTGTCCAAATTTTCCAAATTTGCCCGAACGATCCCGATCGATTCCAATCCTCTTTCAATCCTTTCCTAACCCTTATATAATGATATTAGGCTTATGACGCCATGATTTTGGGTGTGTTACAAAGGGTTTTATAAAACGCTTTTTGATGTCTAAACCGTTTCGAAAAACCGAATAATAGTACACGTGTGCGGATACGTTTTATTGATAACAAATGGACTATGAGTCCTATGTGGTAAAGTAAAATTTAATGAACTAAATGTTCATAGTGTTGTAGATATACGTATATAGTATATCGAGTTGGGTGACGACCCATGTGTAACATACTAGGCGGGGCAGTCATGATCCCTTACCCTAGGCTCCATGCCAATAGGAGAATGTACTATTGGTAGGGGGGTTCACCGGGGTTTAGCGGTTACGCAGTCGGTGTTATGTTAAAAAGATTATTGTACGATACACCGGGGTTTAGCAGTCATGCAGTCGGTGCCGTACTTTGTTTGTTGTGCGATACATCGGGGTTTAGCAGTCATGCAGTCGATGCCGTACTTTGTTGTTGTGCGATACACCGGGGTTTAGCAGTCATGCAGTCGGTGCCGCACTTTGTGATAACACATTTACCGGGGTTAGCAGTCATGCAGTCGGTGCCGTGTTAAGTTAAAACGAATTTATAAATTGAACCGAGAGAGTTAGTAGGGGTCTCGGTAGGACTCACTGAGATTGTATCTCACTGTTTAAATGTTGTTGTCTTACAGAGACACAGGGGCAGCGGAAATCCAAGAGGCACGAGTAGGTTGGGCTCGGACTGGTTGCTGATAGCCTAGCTTTATGTATAAGCTTATTTCCCTTTTGTTGTCTGTATACTAAAACAATATTATGTATTTAGTGTATATCTTTCTTCCGCTTTCTTGTATGATACTGAATGCTATAAATGCTGATGGTATATGGTCTGAGAACCATATTGTCCTGTTGTAAATAAGACTGTTTGGGTTTTATTCAGCGAAAAATTTATAGTGATATTCAGTGTCTAAGCAGGAAATATATCTCTGATGTGTTACTAATGTGCACTTGGGTATTTTTAGTAGATAGAAATATCGGGGTGTTACAGTTGGTATCAGAGCAGTTCGACCTAGTCGGACTTAGTTTAGGGTTGAGTCGATTCCTTGTTAGTCCTTTTTGTAATTACACTTGTGATGCTAAGAGACATTGAGCCTGATCAACTTAATACTTAGTGCATCATAAGCGGAATTATGACTGGATGATCAAGATGCAATCCTCGACCACAATCGGAATCTTCAACCGGTGCATCCTCAGGAAAGGTGACATGACGGTGGAAGAATACACCGCTAAGTTGAGAAGTTGTCTCAGTTTTACCAAGTGATAAAGTAAGCTTCGGATGACGAATGGAGAATGCAGAAGTATAAGACGGGCATAAGTGCTTTTATGAATTATGGTCTCAGTTCTTATGCTACTACAAATTATGTTGCCTTAGTGCAATCAGCCTATGTCGCCGAGGATGATCTCATAGGAAATATGGGAAAGGAAAGAAGGTAGTTGAATTATCAACTCCGAATGCAAAGTCCTAAGATAATTTCATCAAAGGAAAAGCAGGTGCAATTCTTTGATTCTTCCAAAGTCAGGAGATGTTCTAACTGTGGAAAGCCTCACAATGGTGATTGCAAGCGAAGATCTAATCGGTGCTATTATAGTAATGCAGAGGGTCACTATGGTAAAGAGTGCCCTGTAAGGAAAAGTTCCAAGGAGTTACAAGCAGCTCCAAAGCAAGGATGCGTCAACACTTTGGATGCTCAGACAGTTACAACTGCTGACGAGTTACTGGTGGGTATGGGATCGGTTTTCAATAACTCCGTCAGTATATTATACGATTCGGGTGCAACCCTTTGCTTTACAGCACAATCATGTGTGAATCAGTGGGGACTAGCGTTATCTCCGCTGTCCGAGCCAATAACTATTTTTGCTGCGGCTAAGGGTCGTGTCCAGACCCAGTCTTTGTGCCAGAATATCTACGTGTTATAGGAGACAGAAATTTCGTAGAAGGATTATTTGTTTGCCTGTGAGAGGTGTGGACACCATTTTGGGTATGAATTGGATGACCGCAAATCATGTTGCAATCGACTGTATTAATCAGCTATCAGGTTCGCTTCAGAATCAGTTGAATTGTCTAGGACAAATTCTGAAACGGTTACCTAGTTCACCTTAGACGGTCAATCTTCATTCCAAGGTGCGGAATGACATGTTAGTATGTTATCTGCATCCACTGAAACTAGTTTAGATTTGGCGAACATTCAGGTTGTGAATGACTTTCTGGATGTTTTCACGATGAAGTTTCTTCTGAATCTCCTGAGCGAGAGGTAGAGTTTACGGTAGAATTGGATCCTGGCACGGGATCAATATCTATTGTTTCTTATTGAATGTTCCTTTAGAATTCAAGGAAATGGAGTCTCAACTTGAAGAGTCGACGTTAAAGAAATTCCTTCGACCGAGTGCTTCTCTAAGGAGTGCTCTGGTGTGGTTAGTCGAAAGGAAAAATGGTAGCATGAGATTGTGTATTGATTACCGACTACTCAACAAAGTGACAATCAAGAACAAATATCCTTTGCCAAGGATACACGAATTGCTGGATCAACTTCGAGGTGCCGTGGTGTCTTCAAAAATTGACCTGATGTCAGGTTATCATCAATTAAAAGTTAGAGCCTTAGATATTCCGAAGACAACTTTCCGTACTAAGTATGGACATTACGAGTTCGTAGTGATGCCCTTCGGTTTGACTAATGCTCCAGCGGTATTCATGGATTACATGAACCGAGTGTTCCACGCTTATCTGGATTAGTTCGTTGTGGTTTTCATTGATGATATCTTGGTGTACTCTAAGACCATTGAGGAGCATGTCCAACATCTCCGCATTGTTCTGAAAGTACTCCGAGAAAATAAGTTGTACTTGAAACCTTCGGAGTGTGATTTTTGGGTGCCAGAGGTAAAGTCTTTGGGACATGTGATTTCCCCAGTCGGGAATTTCTGTAGATCCCAGTAAGAAGGAAGCGGTGTTGAATGGGAGTGACCAACATCAGTCACAGAGATCAGAAGTTTTTGGGTCTAGCTGGTTACTATAAGAGATTTGTTCAAGGGTTCTCACAGTTAGCTTTCCACTTACTCGGTTAATTCGTAAGGGTCATCCGTTTACGTGGAATGCCGATTGTGAAGGATGTTTTCTAGAGTCGAAGATTTTGACTTCTGCTCCAATCCTGATTCTCCCGGATCCGTCATTGGAATTTTGAATTTTCGATGACGCTTCAGGGAAGGGTTTAGGATGTATTCTAATGCAAAGATCAACAAGTGGTAGCTTAGGCGTCCAGACAATTAAGGTCTCGTGAAGAGAATTATCCAACTCATGAATTGGAGTTAATAGCTATTGTGTATGCACTGAAGATTTGGAGACGTTACCTGTGTGGGTCTCGTTTCGAAGTCTCTAGTGGTCACAAGAGTTTAAGGTATCTGTTTGATCAGAAAGAACTGAATAGCAGGCAGAGAAGTGTGTAGAATTCTGAAGGATTATGACTTCGGGTTGAAGTATCATCCAGGAAATTCCAATGTTGTAGCTGATGCGAGTAATAGGAAATCGCTCCACACGGCAGAATTATGATGCATTAGATGGAATTATTAGAGTCTGATAGAGACTTAAATCTGAATTCAAGATCGAGAGGAACCTGTTAGTGTTGAGCCATATGAGGATCTCTAGTTCCCTAAGGGATTCTATACGCTTAGCATAGGAAGTTGATGTGAAGCTACAATCACAAAAGGTATTTCCAGATTTTACTATGGATAGTGATGGAGTCAGTTGTTTCAACGGTAGAATCTGTGCGGCCGATGATGAGAGCAATAAAAGGCAAGTGTTAGAGGAAGCACACCGAAGTTTATATTCTGTTCCTGGGTGTACAGAATATAAAGCAGAGGTATTAGTTTGTTAACCTCTCCTTTGTGAAGGTTAACAATGAGATAGTATTATGTGATTCCGTTTGACAAGTCAGACGTGAATACGAATATGTAAGTGAGGTAACTGCTGGCTGTTTTCACGTTGCGAATAACCATCAAAGGATTAATTGATGGATCTGCTTATAAGTGACAGAAATTTCCGAAGTGAAGCTTGGCATGCGGTGTAATAGTTTTGAAAAATCGTTTTTGTGAAAACCCGCATGCTAAAGTTAAGTTTGGGAACGAATTAAGAGGCTAATAGAATATGATTGAGGAGGGAAAATCATAGAAGGATTACTTAGGTTGAGGGGAAGCTCTCAATGCTATTGACTAATTCGGAAAGGAGCCCTGAGTTCTGTTTGATAGTTGTTTGGAGAACAACTGAGGTGATTTTCATTACGTTCAATTTATTTGATGTCCCCGTGGTTTATTTCCACGTTTAAGATAAACGTTTCTGGTAAATCCTCATTTCACCCTCTTTCGAGAGGTATTATCTCGAAATCTTGGGGGCGAGTCAAGAAGTTTCACAAATGACTTTCCGTCACATTTTTCAACGTGTACGGGAACTGTTATGGATTTTAGAAGATTTGTTGAGAACGTCTTTACACCCTTCGAGAAGATCGTGTTTGTTTTTACCTCTACCGAGGAGTACCAGTTTGTGGATCTCATATTCAACATATATTCTATCAAGTGTCTTGTATTAGACCATTTGATTTAGATTAACCAAAGTTGGGGAGCAAGCGAGGATAATTAGAATGAAGCTTCAGAAGTGTTTTCAAATGCGGTGCCGAGCCTATGTAGGCGAAAGAGGAGTTTCTCGTGTCGATTTGTAACAAGAGAGTTCGGACTGTAATCTTAGAAGCGTTCTGGGGTAGTAGTGGATCATACTTGGAGATTGATGTGCCAACTTGGGATGATTTTCTACACTCATTTCGTTAATTCAATATTGTTTTCTCGCAAATTTAGACCTTTCTCAGAATGTCGATCCTCGGTTAGTCGGATGAAAGACTTAGCGAAATTTTGAGGACAAAATTCTTTCAAGTTGGGGAGAATGTAACATCCGCAAAATAATTAATAGAATTATTTGGATGTTAACCCAATTAAACCAATTTAGTACTTAACGGGTAAATTTAATGAGTGCTAAAATTATTTATTGGTTGTCATCGGATCGTTAACCGGATAATACGGATCAACGAAGTTTTGGAATCGAAATAAGAGATTTCGATCAATATGGTAAATTGACCGCGTTACAGCTTATATATTAAATAAATATATATATATATATGTGTACGTGTGTGTGTATTAAAAAGAAAAAAAAAAGAGAATTAATTAAGAAAGGAAGAAAGAATGCGAGAGAGACAGAAGAGAGAAAAGGAGAGAAAAGAGAAAGAAGAAAGAATGGGTGAGGAGGAAGAAGAGGGAAAAGGGAGGACTTCGGCTCGTCGAAACGACTTCCGTCCAACACGAAAAATGCTCAGCGTTACTTCCTCTTCGATTTGGTACCAAGATTTTCATCATCAACTCACTCTACACGAATTTACCATTTTCGGTTTGAAGCTCAAGGTGGCGTTTTTGAGAGCTATCTTCTTCAATAAAGCGGTTTGAAGGCTAAGGGAGTTGAAAGGGAAGCTTGGGTATTAAGGCTAGGGCGATTTTGAAGGAGCAAAGGTTAGGGATTGAGAAATCAAAATAATTGGGGTTGTGTGAATAGTAATTTTTGAGGTTGAAGAAGAAGATGAATAGTGTCCATGAAGGATTTCGGGGAATTCGGTTTTACGGTCAAAAGATTTCTCGAGGTCGAGTGGGAAGCTTTGGGAGCGGATACGGATGTCGCCGGAGCGTGGAATTGATTCGGGGAGCGTTCGTGCGGTTATGTCAGAAAAGCGTTTTCACGGAAAGTCTCGGTGTTTCGTGATTTTCATCACGATAGGTGAGTTCTACTCACGTTTAGGATTTTACGTTTCGAATTAATTGATAAACTGTTTTATCGCTTTCGCTGGTCTGGAATATTACTTGATATTGTCTGTTTCGGGTTAGGAATCGATCAGAGCGAGTCTCGAGTTGTGTCGTGTTGAAATGGAATTTTTAGTGATTTGATTTCGGAAGATTTTGACTTAAAAACCGTTATATCGGAATATGTCGTATTTTGGTAAAATCCGTTTTGATTGAATTTTTGATTGTGTGGTTTGAATTGGGTCTATCGTATTGGTTGTCAAATCTGTTTTGGACTGGAACAGGTATCGGAATTGATCGGAACGACAAAAATTGCAAAAACGGGATAAAATTCAGTGCCGTCAAAAGCGCACGACCCGTGCGTCCCAGGCGCACGGACCGTGCGCCCCTTTCGGTTTGTGTTTTAAAAAGGTGCATTACAGGGCGCACGACCCGTGCGTATGGGCGCACGAACCGTGCGCTGTGTTCTGTCCAAATTTTCTAAATTTGCCCGAACGATCCCGATCGATTCCAATCCTCTTTCAATCCTTTCCTAACCCTTATATAATGATATTAGGCTTATGACGCCATGATTTTGGGTGTGTTACAAAGGGTTTTATAAAACGCTTTTTGATGTCTAAACCGTTTCGAAAAACCGAATAATAGTACACGTGTGCGGATACGTTTTATTGATAACAAATGGACTATGAGTCCTATGTGGTAAAGTAAAATTTAATGAACTAAATGTTCATAGTGTTGTAGATATACGTATATAGTATATCGAGTTGGGTGACGACCCATGTGTAACATACTAGGCGGGGCAGTCATGATCCCTTACCCTAGGCTCCATGCCAATAGGAGAATGTACTATTGGTAGGGGGGTTCACCGGGGTTTAGCGGTTACGCAGTCGGTGTTATGTTAAAAAGATTATTGTACGATACACCGGGGTTTAGCAGTCATGCAGTCGGTGCCGTACTTTGTTTGTTGTGCGATACATCGGGGTTTAGCAGTCATGCAGTCGATGCCGTACTTTGTTGTTGTGCGATACACCGGGGTTTAGCAGTCATGCAGTCGGTGCCGCACTTTGTGATAACACATTTACCGGGGTTAGCAGTCATGCAGTCGGTGCCGTGTTAAGTTAAAACGAATTTATAAATTGAACCGAGAGAGTTAGTAGGGGTCTCGGTAGGACTCACTGAGATTGTATCTCACTGTTTAAATGTTGTTGTTTTACAGAGACACAGGGGCAGCGGAAATCCAAGAGGCACGAGTAGGTTGGGCTCGGACTGGTTGCTGATAGCCTAGCTTTATGTATAAGCTTATTTCCCTTTTGTTGTCTGTATACTAAAACATTATGTATTTAGTGTATATCTTTCTTCCGCTTTCTTGTATGATACTGAATGCTATAAATGCTGATGGTATATGGTCTGAGAACCATATTGTCCTGTTGTAAATAAGACTGTTTGGGTTTTATTCAGCGAAAAATTTATAGTGATATTCAGTGTCTAAGCAGGAAATATATCTCTGATGTGTTACTAATGTGCACTTGGGTATTTTTAGTAGATAGAAATATCGGGGTGTTACAGGGTAAGAGCATCTTCCAAATGAGTCTCATGGTCATGAACTTGCATTACTTGAGCAGTTGCTGGAGTTTGAGATCTAGCTTCCAAAGTAGCAGCCACCTGTTTGGTAAGAGACTCGATTTGAAATGACATTAGCTTCTGTTGGGCCAACACCGCACTATTAGAGTCCAACTCCAGCATGCCCTTTTTAACTACAGCTCCACGGTCATTTTGCATTCTGTACTCATTTGAAGCCATATCCTCCACCAGTTGTTTTGCTTCCTCCCAAGTTTTAGTACCTAAAGACCCTCCTGCTGAGGCATCTAACATCATCCTGGTTTGAGGTCGCAATCCATGACAGAAAGTTTGCAACTATAGAAAATCATCAATACCATGCCCTGGACATTTTTTCAATAATAACTTAAACCTTTCCCATGCATCATATAGAGATTCTGAGTCCCCTTGTTCGAAATTTGAGATCTCTGCCCGTTTCTTGATGAACTTGGAGATTGGGAAGAATCTTTCTAAGAACTTGTTCTCAAGGTCACTCCAAGTATTGACAGCTCCTGCTGGGATAATGTTTAGCCAATCCTTTGCTCGACCTAATAAGGTAAATTGAAACAATCGCATTTTCTTGGAGTTTTCATCAGCCCCCTCAGGATATGTGGTTCCACAAATCTCATGGAACTGGGACAAGTGTTGGTTGGGGTCTTCAGCATCTAACCCTGAAAACTGCTCTGATTTCAATGCAGTGAGAACAGAAGACTTGATGTCAAATTGAGCAGCTCCCACTGGTTGAAAGGTGTAAGCCTGGGCGCCCTGATTTCTCCTCCCAAAGTCGCTGAGAGTACGCCTTGGTGGTGGATCTTCAGCCATTACTTCCTCTTGCTTTGGGAGGTCTTCCGGAGTAGAGGTTCCCACTGAGTGTACCTGTGAACCCCTCTGGGCTTGTTGCTTTGCTAGCTTAGCTTTCTTCCGAATTGCCTTTGCTGATTTTTCAATCTCGGGGTCAAACAACAATTCTTGTAAATTTTTCCCCCGCATAAACAACTCTCTGAAACACTAAACAAACCATCAACAAGTCCTACACAATAACTGGTTATCTAAAAAAACAAAAATAAGATAAACTAAAACGTAAAATAAACAACTAAGAATTAACTACTTTGCCTTGTTAATAATGAAATCAACAATCCCCGGCAACGGCGCCAAAAACTTGTTAGGATTTCGGCAAGTGTACCGAATCGTTGCAAGTAATAGTAAAACAGTAAAAACCGAGTGCACGGCGCCAAAAACTTGTTAGGATTTCGGCAAGTGCCGTTTTCCACTACAAAATTCGCATAAAACTGACGTGTTTCGGTTACTGGTCGCGATGCGACCCGAGTGCATCGCGACGCGATGGCCTGCAAAAAGGCTGGGTCGCGACGCGACCTTTCTTGGTCGCATCGCGAAGAATGGCAGATACTTTTCCTTCATTCTTTTCTCTGTTTCGTCACTAGGCAAGTGTCTGGTTCGCTAGTTGACGCCACATCAAATTGAAGGTGTTCCATTGCAATTGGTTACAATTCAAAACCTAATACATCAATCTAAAATTATGCCAATTCCCTTGACGATTGACTGAATTAAACTCAAATAAACGACATTTTGGCTACAAACTGAACAACAATATGCATGTGACGATGAGTCAACAGGTGTCGTCCTTGATCAGTGGTGTTCGATCTTGAGATGACGATGTTCGATCTTGAGATGGCGGTGTTGTACCTGTAAGAATACTCCGACGCTCAAATTAGTGTATGAGTGAATCAATGTTTTAGTCTTTTTCAATTGCCACTTTTATGAGCATTGAATGTGGTATTTATAGAGTTTGTGTGATGCTTGTTATGACGATCTTGGGTCGTTAGATCTTGCAGAGGTATCTGAACCGTTGGTTGATTGGGCTAGATTTTCTGGATGTGGGCTGGTTGATCATTGGGCCTTGCAGGGGGTGTAAATATTGCTGAGGCCTTTTGCTTATTACCATAACACAAACAATACACCTGAACAATCTCTATATAAAACGACATTCAAGCCTCGTGACTTTTTATCTAGCCTCAACCTTTGTTCTCATCTCTAGCATAGGTATCCAACTATTTCACAATGTATTACGTTATTAAAACTTTTGAAAAATTTCTTCTCCGCCAATTTTTGCTTGTCTTTTTTTTTTTTTTTATACGAATTTTTGCATGTCTTAATACTTTAGTTGTTTGTGATATAATATTGTATTTTATGTTATATATTTGTACTAAATTGCATCTTTTAATGTCAAAACAGCAGTACTTCCTCCAAGTCCCATGGCCATCCAAAGCTTTTCAAACTCTCAGACCAAGATTTTCGCTATTCAATCGCCACCTAATGCTTCAACAAGGAATAGAAGTACATCTGATTTCAATGAAATATATGAAATTTTATTTCTTGCAAAAAATGTGCTAAATACCCATGAAAACCCATCTTTATCATTCCTCAATGCTAAGCGGGTCTTGACCCCACCAACAACTTTAGTTAAAATTGGGAATTTGGCCACTGCTAATGATTCAAAACTGGGGGCTAAGATGAAAAGGTAACATGTGTGTGCGCGCGTGTGCGTGTGTTTGTGTGATCATTTTATGCTAATTGGTTATAATAATTTTTATCATTGGTCTATTGTTATGTAGATTGCTAGCTAATAGGGTGTATACAGCAAAATATCGTCATCGAAAGGAGGCCACGTTACGTCAACATGAAGAGTATTTGAAGTACCTACAAGTGCGTAATTTTCCTTAACTTGTAGTTTTAATATATTTTCTTCTTGTATTGACAATTTTAGCGACATGGGAATGACGGCTCCCGAATTTAAATTCAGATGCGACCGCGTGATAGTAATATTTATTTTCCAAAAAGTTATACTTCCATTTTGAATATATATTTAATATATATAACCGACACGTGCGTTATTTATTTGACCAGTCAACTGTTTCAACTATTCAGTCTAATGTGCTATTCCATAAGGCAGTGAACAACAAACTCGTTGAAGAGAATGCAGAGTTGAAAGCTCACTACAATGCTGCCATTATGGTGAATAATGAAAAGGATGGTAATAATAATAATAGTAATACAAAAGTGTAAATATTTATTCCTAATTTTGAGTAAAAATTTAAATATATTATTAATTTGGGTTTTCAATTTTCAAAGACAACTAATTACTATTTTTTATTTTGGTTTCAGCTGAAAATTTGGCTCTAATTCAAGAGATACAGAGGTTGAAAAGCCAATTATTTTGATTTGGGAAACAATTCTCCAGAGCCTGTTTGCATGAAGAAGGAAGATGATTTACATGTGGAGTTATTATAAACAACATGCAGTTTTTTTGGCTCAAGTAGTAGTTTTTGTCAAGTTTTTCTTATAATGATAGAAAGTATGTTTATTTAAGATTTTCATTCTCAAATTTCCGGTGATAAACTATGTTGTTGGGCAAAATCTATTGTAGCAAGCTTCTAATGAATCAAAAATTGTGTTTTAGGAATTGCATTTTTCAATTTTGCGATAAGAATAATATATCGAACTTAAATAGGTTCATAGTCTATAATGCTTAACATATTGTACCAAGTTAATCAAGAAAATATTTATATTTTTATATTATTAAATAAAGAAGGAACCATCAGCTTAAAGCATTTTTCTCAAAAAAAAAACTTATTGCATTAAGTTCCACACCTAGAACTTAATATACTTGCACACCTTCATAAATTCTTTGTCAAGAAAAGATAAATTCTAAGTACAACCAAGAATGATTGTAAACAAAGGTAAATGAGTCTGTAACTCCTAACTCAACTGGCAAAACAAACGTTCTTAGGCGGAATATTTTTTGAGCTTGTTCTTTCGTTTGTGGACAAAAATAAAAAATAAAGGTAAAGGATCATGAGGTCAATTAAAAAACTTGTAGTTATCTCAAATTTCAAATGGTTACTTTTTTTGTGTGGGTTTCAAACGGTTATTTTCAAACTTAGGTATTGTAAATATAAAATATTAATTAATAAATAAAATAAGAGATATTAGCATTAATTGCTATTTAACATTTACATTTGGCATTAAGTACTATTATCTTTTTTTGACAATGGCATTAAGTACTATTATCTTAATTAATGTTATATTAAATATATTAATTAATTATGATAAATATGAAGTAGTGGTATTTATAAAAGTAAATATAAACGAAAATGGATCTTCTCAAGTATTATTATTTTATTGTTGTGTCACTCTTTTTCCTACTTTTTTTAAACATCTCTCTCCTACTTTCTTTTTGGTATAAAAAAGTTTAGGTGAGTTGGGCTCTTACAGATCACCCACCAAAGAGATTCTCACGCCGGCAGTGGGAGTTGAACTCACACCCTTGCGGGAAATGACTCAACTCTTTAAGCCAACCTTTATTGGCACATCTCTCTCTTAATTAACACAACAAATACTTGAAGGGACTTATATAAATATATTTAATGAAAAGTTTAATGTAAACATTAAGTAATCGTAAACACAAGTTTTAACCATTCCATTTAATACAAATATTAATATTAATTGTACTCTCATAAACATCAATTCATACAAATATAAATTTATATTTTGTATTTAAGTTGATTCCAGAATTTATTAATAATAATTGAGTCAAAAAAATAATTTATTAAAAATTAATATTATCTGTATTATTTAATTTCTGTTTTTTTGTGTGTTGACAAAGTCACAAGTGTACTTGAAACTCACATAATTGCGAGGTCTCAGGTTCGAACTCGGGTGGATATATTCAGCCTAACAATTTCAGAATTTTTGCTAGTTGAGATAAGAATCCATTCAAAACTGATTTTTTAAATATGAAATATTAAAATAATATGAGTTTTCAAAAGGATGTATTTGAATAATCAATATAAATATTTATTATCAATGAATATTTATATTATTTGATATTTCTATATGAATTCTTTTTATTTATTTTTGGTTAATCAATATAAATATATTAATTGATATGTATTAAATATATATTCAAAATGGAAGTATAACTTTTTGTATGGAAAAACATTGGTTTACCAAAAAATATTGATGGATATTTGAGTTTTCAAGACGGTGAATTTTTGTGGCAATTAAGTTTTAGGTGCTAGCTTATATTTAATTGTAAACACATATCTCCATTTTTAAAAACAAATATTAATTGAGGGAATTCTAGTCTATATATTTACCTAGTTAATGTTTTCTTATTCCATGTGCCGTATACTAAAACATCAAACGATTTGGGACGAAGGGAATAACATTTCATGATAATATAATTATATAATCACTTCAGTCTCAATTTTAAGAAAAAAATAACTAGTTACACACATAATAACAATAGTGATTAACCTTATTTAGATTTATTGATGTAATCAAAAGTGTAATTGCATTTCTAAACTATTCTTTCTTTTCTTTTAATTTTGTACTAGAGCTTATTTTATTTTATTTATTTTTCGGTTATCCACCGGTTAGGTCGGTGATTAGTCTACGTCGGAGAATCTGGCTGATCACGTGTACACTCTGTGTGATTCTCTTCTCCTAACAGAGTTTTTACCACACCCAACATTTGAACCTGAGACCTTGAGGTCAGATCCGAATTCAGTTATCGCTCGGACCAACCCTTGTTAGTGAGAACTTATTTTATTGAAAGGTATGTTGAGAACAATAATATTAAACATGCTTTTCTTTGACAAAAAATTAAGAATTTTTTTTTAATTTGAGATTAGTTAGTCGTAACTGGACTTGGATTCCATTCCAAGATCTTGAGTTCGAATATTGGGTGTGGCAAAAACTCTGTTGAGAGGGGAGAACCACACGGGCCGACAAAGTTGAAAACTCATAGCCAGTCAAGTTCTTCAGCGTAGATTAGTCACCGACAAAGCCGGTGGAAACTGCACACAATGACATGGTAAAAAAAAGTTAGTCATTCTAACTTAAGAGTGAGGGTCACATATGTTCAATTATGTAAATTGATAGTTATTTTCCTTCTTACTTTACTTTATCATTTGGAAGTAATTTTCCAAAAAATAATTTCAACCTATTAAAATTAATTACATCTAAAATTATCTTTTTAAAAACAATCCTAAAACTGATAATTATTTTTCCTTCTTACTTTATTATATCGTTTTGAAGTAAATTTCAAAAAAAATAATCTCAACCTATTAAAATTAATTAAATCTATTTTTTAAAAAAACACAACATTTAGCTATGCATTATTGTTTGATAATTTTCTAAAAAATAATCTCAACCTTTGAAACTAAAAAATAATTAATTGTGCCAAAAAAAAATTTTCCTAATAATTTAATTATTTTTATCAATAATATTTTTTAATATTTATTTATTTACTTTGTTTGTATTTCAGTGTCAATCATATACTTGACTATTTTAACCCCACAACAATTTCTTCTAAGCTCCACCATTGTGTGTGCGTGTGCGTTCTTTTATATTTTGCTTGTGATACTGCATATATATATATATATATATATATATATATATATATATATATATATATATATATATATCACACGAACACGGACTCAACATGTTATATGGCCAAAAATAGAACGATAAAAAAAACAACTAACGAACTTACACTAAATTACAAAAAATTGGAACCTCTAAAAAAACACTAAATATAGTAACACGTAGAATACTCCAATAAACAGATCATACCACAAATTATTACAATGAATAACACAACCAACAAGACATGCATTATAAAAGAGAAGAGTTTGAGAGAAACATTGAATATCAAATTAAAAGCATTGACCACTTGGGTTTCAATCTCTTAATTATTATTCAACTGACTTATTGTTATGCTACATATGGATTCAATGTTGAAGGATATTCTAAGAAGTAATTCAAGAGCAAAAGAGAAGAAGCATGCACATGAGAAGATCTAAAAGCATTGGATTATTAATTAGGGGTGGATGGATGTTTGTTGGGTGTTTTAAGAGAGTATGGTACAAGATCCGAATGCATCTTCACTTTTAGCTATAGAGACACACTCAATCATTTGCTAGAAGAGTTAAACATGTCCACTTTCACTACACATTCCGAAATTAATCAGGAAACATCCATAATGACACATATTTTACACCTCTATATATATATATATATATATATATATATATATATATATATATATATATATATATATATATATATATGCACTCAAAATGATCCGGAATGGACACTAGATGTATCCGCACCCACTACAACAATAAGCCTATATTGCTACCAATGTTTGCCACGGAGGATTGTCCGTCGCTAATTTGCGACGGACTTGCGACGGTTTGCGACGTCGAGTGAGTTTGGGCGTTGGGTGCTAAAAATTCCGCTCATAATTTGCGACGGGAAGACATGTTGGTCACTAATATGCGACGGAAGAGGATGTTGGTCCCTAGTTTGCGACGAAGATTTAGTCACAGGCCCGTCGCAAATTCACAATCCCAATTCATTAACCTAGGCACTCTCGTTCTCTCCCTTTCTATTGTCACTCTCGTTTTCTCCTTCGTAGGCTTCCCTCAGGCGCTCTCTCTCTGGCGCTCACCCCAGGTGCTCTCTCTCTCTCTGGCGCTCTCTCTGTCTCGCGAGCTTCCCTCTCAGTCGCGAGCTTCCCTCTCAGTCGCGAGCTTCCCTCTCTCTCGCGAGCTTCCCTCTCTGGCTCTCTAAGCCACGAAAACAGTAAACGTGAGAAGCTTTGTTCTTCAGTTCTTCTTCTTCTCTGGTTAGATTTCTTCTTCTCTTCTTTGATGATTGTTTGATACAATGATACTTTGATTGAAAACCCTAATTGTTCAATTTCTGTGATGTAGTCATGTGGCCACCGATTTTTCGTTTTCGGCTCATAGATTAGGGTTTTTACGTTTGTTGTGTTGAATATTTGCAGGAAAGACAACGTTCGTGAAAAGGCATATTACTGGTGAATTTGAGAAGAGATATGAACGTAAGTTTCTTTTTTAATTTAGGGATTTGGATGTTCGTTTAGATATACCATCATTTCAGCCCGCGATTAAGTAAATTAATTTTTTGATTTGGTGGAAAACAGCAACTATTGGTGTAGAAGTGCACCCCTTGGATTTTTTCACAAACTGTGGCCAGATTCGCTTCGACTGCTGGGATACTGCTGGGAAAGAGAAATTTGGTGGCCTCAGATGGATATTAGTAAGTCTCCTCATTTCTTGTGATAGGAGGAGGGACTGAACCCTCTTTAGTTTGCACTTCAATTTTTGTGGTTGTTTTTCACAATAGTAGTAGATAAGATAGCTAAACCGTTTTTTTTCTTTGTTGTTTTAATGCTTTGAATATAATTTGACAGTTCATCTACTTGCATGTTGTGAGCATTCACATTTGCATATTAGGTTTCTACAAGGGGTAGGTTTTGTTGCCTGTCATCTGTCTCTAATTTTGGATGTCTAAATTCGATTTCTATGATAACTTGACGAGTGATGTTTTGAATTATATGATTATGATCACAATGAGATGACATACATGTTCTTCTGCATCATAATCTTCTACTGGGAAGTTCAATTTGCAGCGATCCCAACTTGCACTTTGTAGAATCTCCTGCATTGGCCCACCAGAAGTTCAAATCGATCTAGCTGCACAACAACGGTAAGCTATCTGTCATGAACTTGATTTAATTTTTTTCTGGAACAACCTAATTTGGGGATGGCATGGAAAAACAAGTTTTCTTTAAAATTCTAATAATTGTCGCGTTGGTGTCTTCTGCAGGCAAGAGGGTGAACTTCTTGAAGCTGCTAATCAGCCCCTTCCTGACGATGATTATGCTGCATTTGAGTAGGATCTATTTACTGTTTTCTTTTTTATTGTTGAAACTGTCTTGATTTTCAACACAAACTCTAATTGTTTGTGTTGATTGCTGCTGTATGTACTTCGTAACCTCTGGACGTGCAAGGATCTTCACCACTTATGAAGAATGCAAAGCTGCAAGTACCACCGAAGGTATAATCTCACCTTCTCTCTCTTTTCCTTTCTCTTGTTTTCTCTTTTCTGTTTATGAATAACACTCACAAATATATACCTTAGGTAACATAAGTTTTAGCTATGTATGTAGCTTTTGTAATAAGGTTTGTTGCTCACTTGGTCTTGTGCTGTGTTTTTGTTGTCTGTGGAATCAAAATTTTGTTATTTTGTTACATTCTTTATGTCTTATTGATATTTTTTCAGCAACTTATACCATCAGAAAGTTGTGTCTTGCTATGTAGTTCAAATCTGATATGAAAAGTTAATGAGTCATGGTATGAAAAGTCTAAATTTGATATGTTGCACTTGAATTTCTGTGCTAATCTCCATGTAACTAATTAGATTTTGTAATTTATGTTACTCTGACCAAATGGCTTGTTATTGTATTGGTGAAGGAGAACTACTTGTCAAATATCAGCTCTACATATTTTACTGATATGATGTATAATTTTTCTACATTAAAAGGATGTGGTGCTAAAAGACCTTTCATTTGGGAAAATTGCAAAATGAAATAATTGGCTTAAAATGGTTTCAGTTTAGAAACATTTAAATACTAAAGTAGTTAATGAAGTCATATAGTGTAACTAGTTAGCCAAACATTATTAACCAGTTGGAATATTTTTAACCAGAATTTGCTTTTTTTAAGCAATTGTCCTTTTTTTGTGCTAGACATTGTCAGTTAATATTGCATTGGGTTCTCTGATTTTTTTTCCATGCATGCCTTTCAGGCTTATCTATTATTTGGAGATGAGGAGTACTTGTATATATTCCAAGAAGCTTTTGCTGCTGCCATGCATTATCTTTACCATGACCCAGGGTAAAAGCTTGTGGCTTTGTGTGCCACGCTGTAAATACACTTGACTTGCTGTCTATAGTTCATTGAAACTCATTCATTAGTATGTTTATTTTGAAATTTATTTCAAGTTTGAAAACTCTGACTTGTATTTATGCTTCTAGGTATGTAGAAGTTAATATGGATTCCGCTGCTATTGTGTGGCCACTATTTAACAGACTGCAGGCATTTTGGCCCGGACTTCAGGTTTTTTTCTTGTTTTGATATTAATGTTTGGTTGATTTGTTTCAATAGTAATGTCATGGTTAGAGCTAATTGAAAAGGCTACTTTTGCAAGGTTTTAGCTGGAGATATTAATCCTGCAATTCGTACCCATGCTGCCTTCTTGAGTGTCTGGAGAACATATGGTTTTACACCCGAGGGCTTTAATCTTGCCAGTCTTAGTGTTCAGGTATAATAAGTGTTGACACTTGAAAACCAACATGACTGTTAAATGATTATGTTTAGTTAGAGCTCGAGGCTTCATATTATTATTAGTAGGGGTAACTGATGATCATATGTTGGACAATATCCCCTTACACTTCTAGCTAAAATTCTCTGTTCATTTGTTAAAGAATTTGTAAATTGTTTTATATAAAAAAGTCCTAGTATGGGGATAATGAGCTATTGCTATCCTCCAACTAGAAATTTCAAGGAAAGAATGAGGAACTTGGAAAATAAAGAATGCAACAAGGCTGTTTGCCAGTCTCTATCAGCAATATGCATTCTTGAAATAGCATGAGCCAAACTGTAACTAAGTTCTTAATAGCAAAACTGTTCCAAGGATTACTAAGAGTCCCCAAAAAATTGTTCCATAGGAATGTAGGTTGCTAGTGGCCTTGTAATGCGAGAACAATGGGCCTATTTATTTTTGAACTTAGATCTTCATTAGTTTTATGTTCGACGAATTTAACACACTTGTCTTGTCAGTGTTATATTATATCTTCGAGCAATTTGACAGATTGACTGTGGGAGATTTTAAGACATGAAAAAATAGTCATTCAATAGACGACCCTTCAATTTCTTTTTCATTCACATTTGCCAAGTCTGATACATTTTCTTGCCAATAGAAATATCTTTTAATTTTTTTAAGGACTTATTTGCTTGATTATCTCTAATATTTGTGATTTTTGTATATTTCTTTTCTCTCATCATATCAGCATGGGCAAAAGAGTTACCCACTTCGACCTGAGTTAATAGAGAGAACTTATTGGCTATACAAAGCTACCAGAGATCCTAGGTCTGCTTATATCTGCTTTGAATTTTCATCCATGTTTTTCCATGTGATCATTCACTTAAAAGTACCCCTGCCGAACATGTATGTTTCCTACAACTTCCTCGTTTCCTATTTAATTCTGTTATCTAACAATTTGGAACTCATAATTGTTGTACCGTATATGACAGAAGAAGACAGCGATGGAATTTTCTGCGCTACTAAATGTTGCTGAGAAAACCTCTGGTCTGTTCTTCTCATATGAAACTAATTTAACTCTGAGGTGAACTTCTTTAGATATTTTAGCAAATTTCCATTTAAATCTGTGACTGGAATATGATATGGTTCTACTTGTTCCTTTAGAAGCAGCTGAAACTATGTGTGTGTATTTTTTTTCCATTTAATTGTTATATGCCCTCTGTTCTATTTAAGTACTAGATGTATAAAGTTTTCAATTATTTTGACTTCTTGGTGTGAATTGCAGTTAGAGAAACTGTTCTGAAGATTATTAAGGATATTCTCAATCCGATTATATGAAATTGTGTGTCTCTATTTGCTCAGGGTTGATGTTGTTCAGGTAGAAACTTGGGTTTCTGCATCAGGGAAGAATGGTATGCGTAGTGATTAGCTTTTACGTGACTGGAAGGACTGGAAGGGCTGCTGATTACAGTTAATATTAAAGTTGTTTGTAGTAGTAAGTTACGATTTTTCTAGACTCTAGTGTTTTAGAAGAACATAATTTTTTACATTGTATTTAGTTATGTTACAGTAATGTTAAAGTTCTTTGTCTTAATACATAATTTTTTACTTTTTATTTAGTTATGTACTTTTCTTAATTATAGTCTTTACTGTGAAGCTAATATGTATAGATATAACTATTAAAAAGTATTTTGGATGTATGATTTAATTTGTTTTTAATTTTTTTTAAAAATTTCCGACGGATTTGCGACGGACTTGCCACGGCAATTTGCGACGGGTTTGCGACGGACAATTTGCGACGGGGAGTTTTGTCGCAAAGCATTTGCGACGAGCTGTTTTGCCACGACTTTTTGTCCGTCGCAAACGCAAATTTGCCACGGAAAAAGGTCCATTTGCGACGGACATTGTCGTCGCAAATGAGCGATTTTCTTGTAGTGACCTACAATAATAACGACGAAATAACAAAGCAGATTACTTCCTAGAGATACACAAAGCAGGAGCCACCTGCTGTTGTCGCAATGTGGACAGATGAGGTCGAATACAACTGTAGTCGAATGTAACAACTGTAGTCGAATTGCTGGTGTAGTAGAAAGTCTGACGCAGTCGAATGGTAAGGACTACTGTGGTCGAAATGCAAGTGCCGCTTGTGGAGACAGAAGCTGTCGAACTTGTAGAGACAGTTGTTGTCGAACTAAACCTGTGAACAAAAGAAACGTTAGAAAACAACCAGAGGCGTCTTTCGACTGCCCTGAAGAATTTATCCGCCTCTACAGCGCAAATTCCCCGAGGTACAACCAGCCCTTCTCTCTCGCAGTAGCAAAAGAGGTATCCGAACTAGCAAGAATATCAGTATTCGCAACAGGAGAGCAACCCAGAACTCTTTCTCTAGAAAAGTGAAAAGTATCTTTTCAAGTGCAGCTCGAGGCTGTTTATATAGGCTTTAAGAAATAGTCGTTTTAAGCATAGGCTCCAGCAATCAATAGCCAGTCAAAATCGGTTCAAAATTAAATTGTAATCATGCTGGTTTAATTCTGCAGTTACGGAATAATTAGACTTAAGTGACAAAGAGCTGTTGTAAGAAGATTACGGTTACAAAATAAAGGAAATTAATTTTCAGTTTTCGACATAAATTATCCGTTACGAAATAGAATCAGTTTTCGACCAAAACTGGGAAGGACATCTGCAACCCATTTCGACCACAACTGAGAAGGATATTCTGTGTCGAAATGTTTGTCTATGTCGAAATATATTTCTGTCGAAATTCACTTAGAGGTTTTGAAATATCACAAAATTTACAACAATCCCCCACATATTTCAAAATTTTAGAAGTGAATAAAGAAAGAAGTTTCCTGGGTTAACATCGTAGATGTAATGCATCGGAGCTGTATAGCAAGCTATGGAACCAGTCCTAGACAGATAAAACATGACATACAGTGAATTGGTTTAGCAAGCTATGGAACCCAAGACACGTGTTATATGTTAGAGGTTTTACCATCACATTACACCCCCCACAATTCTTGCTGTTTCCGCGGTGTTGCGCTACTAGGCTGTGTGCGTGCTCGGTATTCATGAGTGCTCGAGAGATCTCGCCAGGATCTCATGCAAGCGGCCCCATTTGACACTCATATAGGTGATTTCTTCAAGTGTATGCTGCAAGTCATACACCACCCATAAGGGCTATGAAAATCATTAAAAGCTTTAAGCTTAACCGTTTAACCCTGCTGTCTAGCACTATCACAATAACACCATAGGAAGGGACAATTATAAAATTAATTACTTGAATTAATTTTCAGTGCTAGCAGTATTAAGAAGTGACTTGTTTTTACCACATTGAACCTTATTCATGGGATCCCCAATCACAAAGGTTGGGTTACCATCACTTCTTAATTTCAATTGGCTTTAGTCTCATTCCCCTCGATGTCTCACATATCAGTTTCTTCCCTAAGGGTTTTGTCAGAGGATCGGCCAAATTCACTTCTGACTTCACATAATCGATCGATATTGTTCCATATTTTTGCAATTGTTTGACAACATTGTGTCTTAATTGCACATGTCTGTTTTTGCCATTATAGATCTTATTCTTTGCAACGGCTATTGCCGACTGACTATCACAATGTATTGACACTGATGGTGTCGGTTTTATTCCCAAAGGAATTCCAGCTAAAAGGTTCTTCAACCATTCAGCTTCAGTACCAGTCAATTCCAGAGCTACAAATTCCGACTCCATGGTCGATCTAGCAATAATGGATTGTTTGGCTGACCTCCAAGTTACCGCACCACCACCTAGTGAAAAAATGTAACCACTAGTGGATTTTGTCTCATCTGAATTAGATATCCAGTTAGCATCACAGTATCCTTCCAATACTGCGGGAAATCCACTGTAAGTAATACCATAATTTGTGGTACCTCTCAAATATCTCATAAGGTGAGCAATTGCCTTCCAATGATCCTGACCAGGGTTATGAAATGCTTCCCTTTGCTTTGCATGGCTATCGTACTTCAGTGGGTACCTCAACTGGGGCAACTCCTTTCTCTCTGGTATACGGGTCAGAGGCGGTCCTCCCAATCGAGGTTGACATACCATCCCTACGGGTACTCATGGAAGCTAAACTGGAAGAAGCAGAGTGGGTGCAGGCTCGTCTGGATCAGCTAAACCTCATTGAGGAAAAAAGAATTGCAGCTTTGTGTCATGGGAAGCTGTACCAACAGAGAATGAGAGCAGCTTTTGACAAGAAAGTCCGGCACCGTGAATTCAAGCAGGGAGATTTGGTGTTTAAGAAGATCTTGCCCATCCAGACTGATCCCCGAGGGAAATGGACACCCACTTATGACGGCCCGTATGTGGTCAAGAAAGCCTTTTCTGGAGGAGCACTGATACTCACGAACATGGACGGAGAGGATTTAAGGAACCCAGTCAATTCCGATCAAGTGAAGAAGTATTATGCCTGAAAGAAATAGACAAAAAAAGAGAAAGACAAGCCAAGTAAGAGTTAGCTCGCTAGGTTGAAAACCCGAAAGGGCGGCCTAGGCAAAATCAGAGCGACCCGGTGGATTGAAAACCCGCAAAGGGCGATCCAGGCAAAAATTAGGGTCAGAAAACTTGGGCATGAAAAGCAAAGAAAGGCATACAACTCCCCTGAAGACTTGGATGAGGGAGTGATCAAGGTCAAGGACATAAATGTTTAGCACTGTTCCACAGAGACGGACTGTCAGAATTTAACTTCTCTCTTTTTTCGTGTCTTTTTATAGTTTAAGCTTTCAAGTGTAATAAACAATCGGCGTAACTTCTTGTGCGACCGGTTTCCACATTAATAAAGTTTAACTTTCTCATATCTGTTCACTCTTTTATTTTCTGCTTTTTTTGCTCAAAATAAACGTTTTATAATGATGGTGATGATGACCTGTAAAACATGTGCATAAATCATGGAGCATTACAATTATTGCAAAGTCCCGAAAGGTCACGGAAAAAAGCAATTCCCCAAAACCAGTTAATCATGCAAGAGAAAGCGATTGCACTCACGATTGCTTCAAACGGCGAAGTCAAAGCCAACATGCACTCGGCCCATGAGCCCCGCAATTTCAGTGGGTTCCTCAGTGTAACACCCCTTTTTCTACCCGTTAATCTATTAGCGTAAAAATCAGAGTTTCAAATTTTTAGTTACATCACAAGGGATGTCACACTTACTTCGTTAAACATCACACGCCAAAATCACTCGCTTTTGGAAAACAGCCTTATAATACTTTCAAAACGTCATCGTCAATTAAAGTACAACTTCACAGCGGAAAATCTAACACGTTTAATCATAAGGGCATTGCAACTATGCAAGGCTTACATTACTAAAATCCAACCACCACAACAATCCTAAATAACATAAACAACATCATTCCCCCCTAGTGTTACATAATCAGAGCAGACGACCCGACTCGAATTAGTGAAGGTACCTAGTCCTTCACTCGCGATCACCTGCACGTTACCACATAGGGGTAACATTCAAACAGAAGGGTGAGTCCAATTCAATTCATATAATAAATCGTATGATAAATGATAAGTCAAGTCACAGCTCTAAAATAAGCACATCACAATCATCAATCACATCACTACAATAACTCATAAATAATCACATCACAATCATCGATCACATCACTACAATAACTCATCACCATGTCATGTAGGCATATGAAATGCAACCCACTCGCGGGCATATGCATGAGGTACCTTTTCACAAACGTCGCTTAGCCCTTAAGGCCTATCACATCACTTAGCCACATGGGCCTCAAAACGTCACTGGGTTTATGCATATGGGCATGAGACACTATGACATGCACCACTCACAAACACACAATTACACAGATACCCAAATCATAGTCAACTATGTGACCCGTCACTTACCGGTTTGCTCACAAGAAGCACAGCACCTGTCAATTCACAATTTACACACAACGTCACTTGGCCTTTTAGACCTTAACATCACTTAGCCTTTCGGACCTTAAACGTCACTGGGTTTCATCGTCACTTATACATAAATATCATCAACTCAAACAATAGCCACTGAGGGCAAAAACGTCATTTACTAGCCACCAAGGACGTCATCGTCATTTACACATCATTATAAATAATAACAGCCACTAAGGGCAAAACAGTCATTTAACTAGCCACTAAGCTCATCCTCGTCATTTACACCACATTATCAATAATATTGGCCACTAAGGGCAAAACCGCCATTTACTCGTCATTATAAAGAATACTAGCCACTAAGGGCAAAACAGTCATTTACATGTCATTATAAGTAATATTAGCCACTAAGGGCAAAACGGTCATTTACACGTCATTATAAATAATATTAGCCACTAAGGGCAAAACAGTCATTTAACTAGCCACTAGGGGCATCATCGTCAAAATCATCATTTTTGACATTACTTCGTTAAAACCACTGGTCGTACGCAAAAAGGGAATTTTTAAAGACACTCAAAACATCTTTTCATTGTCACAGCAACGATCACCGGGAACAGCCACCTGGGGCGCCCCAGCAACCTTCAGAAATAATAAGTTTTTATTTTTGAAAATGGGACACGCAGATGGACAACTGAAAATGCTTCACAACACTTTTTGAATCGTTCAAAACGGATGTCTGAGTCAAAAGATATAGCGAAAATAGTTTTCGAAAATATTTTGGGACATCCTGAAAACTGGCGCCCTGGGCACCCAGCGCCTAGCAAGAAGCAACACACGCACGCACACACCCGGGCGCTCAGCGCCCAGCGCCTTGGCGCAACACACAACGCACGCACACGGGCGCTCAGCGCCCAGCGCTGGCACCCAGCGCCCAGCTCCCCAGACACACACGCAGCAACACACGCACACGCCCTTGGCGCCCAGCACAGGGCACCTGGCGCCCAGAACAGCCCCAACACCAGATTTTCACCCAAATTTAGCACAAACATCATTTTTCCCAAATTGTTTCTTGACTAAATTTCAACACACCCTACAACCATCATGGATACCCATTTAAATCATCAAATTATACACCACCCATTCGAATTCAACAACAATCCCAAGCACCACATAGCATCACGCATATATCTAAAATCAAAACATGAATTCGCAAGCATCAACAATCATACTTAACATCTAGGCTATCACTAACTTAGGATCCATCATAGAAATTATTATAGAAATCGATAGAACTCCCCTTACCTCGTATTCGAAGAGTAGGAGCCCTCGAGACGATCACGAACGGAACCACGGCAACAATCCACGATCCTTTCCTCTCTTGGTGGCGCGACCTCTCTTCTCTTCTTCTCCTCTCCAATGGCGCGCCTCTCTTCTCTCTATGCTCTTTCTCTCAATTTCGCAAAAGCCAACCAAAAACCCTAACCCCTCTAGGCGCCTATTCGCATATGACTAGATTCATGGGCTTGGGCTTCTCACTTAAGCCCAAGTCCATCTAATTTGGCACCTCCATCTTCTAATGCCACCTACACATAATAATATAATTTCTAATAATTAACTTATATCCCCTTAATTAATTTAAATTCCTAAATACTTAATCAAATAAATTAATTAAATATTTTAGGGTGTTACACTCAGTCTCGTGCCATGAGTGTCGCGGGTTGGCTGAACCAGCAAAAATAAGCCAAAAGAGCAAAAGAGCAAAAGAAAAAGCAAGCGATCAGAAAAAGAAAGCTGATCAAAGAATGAAAAGCCAAGAAAAAACAAACAGTCAGAAAAAAGAAAGCTGACAAAAGAAACGAAGAATCAAGAATAGCATCCTATTGCATTCATCATTCCACTAAATCATCACATCGCATGCACTCACATGACATGCATTCGCATAACAGACTTTGCATAGCATGCATTCATATTCCATGCACCATGTCTTGCATCTGCTAACGTGTGCAGGTGTCCTGGATCAGTGCAATGGCATTGATCATCAATCAGAACAAGCTGAAGAAAGGTCCGCTAACCTGAGCAGACATCCTGGATCAGTGCAATGGCATTGATCATCAATCAGAGCAAGCTGAAGAAAAGTCCGCTAACCAGAGCAGACATCTTGGATCAGTGCAATGGCATTGATCATCAATCAGAGCAAGCTGAAGAAAGGTCCGCTAACCTGAGCAGACATCCCGGATCAGTGCAATGGCATTGATCACCTCGGGCTAACACCCAATAAAAATAGAAAAAGAAAAAAGAGGAAAATTCGGGTTTCCCTAAGTAGACAAAATCGGTATAATTTCTGAATTCTTTATCTTCATTTTGCCTTGGAATATGTTTCGGCCAATTCATATTCCTCGTTAAAGTTCAGATAAAGAGGGGCAGTTGTCATACCCTAATATTGTCCGGCTTAGGTCAAAACCCCTAATTTTCCACAAAAAATAAATAAATTGAAGAATGAAGAGCATCATGCATTGCATTTTGGGTCCTAGAAGTCATTTCAAGGTCTTTAAAATCATTTTTAGGGTTGGAATGCACTTTTTAGGCAAATTAGGGTTTTAGGGTCAAAAAGGACATTTTGGTCATTTTTCGCAAAAAGATGATTTTCTCGCCAAAAATGCACATTTTTATTCTATCAAGGATAATTTTTGTACAATTTTTTAGAAAGAAAACCCTAGTCAAAAATAATTAAAAAATGCATTTTCCCACCCTCTCACACTCACCTCTTCAGAAGAAAACACAAATTTTCCTCTTTGAGAACAATCCATCTCAATAATACCCCTAACCCTAGCACACATGAGAATTCCATTCCCAAAATAAATAAAAGTTCATTTTTTTTCTTCTATTTTCTCTCCCATACTCTCACCTTTTGTGTTTTCTCAATACCATCAATCCAAGTGACCTTTAATCCTAACCCTCCATTTAATTTTAAAACTCAATCCTAGAGCACTTAGTAAGGCCAATGACCCAATTGCCCCTAAACCTAAAATAACTCTATAAATACTCCCTCATTCCCACACCTAAGGATCCTTTGGCCTCTCATTCTCGTACACTAAAACACTAGCACACCAAAAACACCTCCTCTCCCTCTCCTTCCTCACCCCAAAACCGTAGCCTCCTCCCCTCTCTTCCATATATTTTCTTCAATTTTTCACCATCAAATCTTCCATTTCTTGTTAGATCATCATCATTCCTTCCATTCTCTTCAAGGTTGCATCATCAAATTGCTAAGAGCTAGCAAACTTTGTGTTCATATCATCTCCTTCTTCATTTCTTTGTGATTTTGAGGTAAGCTTTGAAACTTTGCATCTCATATTTAGTTCTTCTTGCATAATCTCTCTTCTACTCCCAACTCCTTCTTGATTGCTTGTGGTTGTTGCTTTGAGGATCCATCTCAAACATTTTGACAAGGACTTAGGGAGCCTTGGGTGTTTGAGATGGGTCCTTGGCCTTGAAGGAGTTGTTCTTCTACTTGATTAATTTCCCTTGCAT
Source organism: Astragalus membranaceus (assembly GCA_039519185.1). Taxonomy (NCBI): domain Eukaryota; kingdom Viridiplantae; phylum Streptophyta; class Magnoliopsida; order Fabales; family Fabaceae; genus Astragalus; species Astragalus membranaceus. The sequence goes on along the minus strand of CM076850.1, from coordinate 2,133,200 downwards.
CTCTAAACATTTTGCACTAAATTTCATGAAATAAGAGTTGTTTTATGGCATTGTTCATTTCGCATGCTTGTAGAAAACTTAGGGTTCATGTGAGTTTTATGCCATCCTTTGCTTAATCATGTGAATCCTTTGCAAAAATGGATCTATGTTGCTTTATGTTAACTTTTGTGTTTTTTTTTAAAATAAAAGTGTGGATCTATGTTCCCTTTGGGTTCGCATGCTTATGTTTAAAAACATTTTCAAATTAATTTTGTTGTTGTTCTTTGCTTGATGATGTTTAATCTTGTTGTTAGTATTTTATTTTAGTGTTAGATGTTATTTTTTGTTGTTGGTTGATGATCTAGCAATATGATTCCCACTAGTGCCTAGTGCACCTTGACCTAAGTGGTGAAGATTGCTAGAAATGACTCAATTTAGTTTGTGTGTCCACTTATTCTTGTGTCTTAGTTTGCTTATTGTAAATTGTTGATGATAGGCAAGTTGATTCTCACTAGTGCCTAGTGCACTTTTCTCAAAGTGAGAGGATTGCTCTATGTGATTCAACTTGGTTTTAGTGTTTATTTACTTTTTACCATTTTACTTTACCATTCATTAACTTTTTACCAAAACATAAAAATATTTTACTACTTTGGTTTTTACCACTTCATTAATTTTTTACTAAAACATAAAAAGATTTTACCACTTCCCATTTACCTCATGCATTTTTACTTTACCATCTCATTAAATAATTACCATTTACTTCATGCATTTTTACTTTACTTTTCACTAACTTCTTACTTAAAGTTTTACAACTTATCACTTTGCAAAAAATACCCAAAACATTTTCACATTCATGCATCTTCATTCATACTTAGTTTATGTGACACTCTCATGCATCCTCATATGCTTATATCTCTTGCATCCTCTTATGCATCCTTGTATGCCATCCATTCATAAATAAAGTGCTATGCATCCATTCCTTGTACACTCATGCACTTACATGCTTACCTAATCATGCATCCTTGCTTACATATTCAATCATTTAACTTAGATTAATACTCTATGTTTACAATCAATTGTATTCACTTGTTCTTGATGCCATGTAAATGTCTTGACTTGATTGTGTGCCCTCCTCTTCACTTGTATGAACTCCTAATGGAGACGTAAGTCTACATGCATGTCGTAGCATAGAGCCATTAGGGTAAATACAATCCTTCTTGCACACACACAATTACTTTGAGAACTTTGTTTTGCATCTTTAATAATTGAATCCTTTGATTGTATGGGCATGTTTAATCTTGGTTAATGAATGATATGTTCATGTTTGCTTGAGTATTATTCATTCATTTGCATTTGGTTATGGATTTAGAATTGACTTGAAATGTTCTACTCCTTTTCTAAAACCCATTTCCTAAAATCATTTCAAAACAAAAAGAAACTTTTACTTTCAAAACAAAAATAAATCAATCGTCATTAAACACCAATCGCGCCGTTGCCGGTTAGGTCATTAATGATGATTTCATTTTCAAAAGAGTTAGTAGTGAGGCCATTCTAACCGTTGTTGTTCGGTCTTCGCAAAAGCTCTATCCCATTTTCGAAAACTTATTCATTTTTCAAAAATAAACCAATTGTCATTAAACACCAATCGCGCCGTTGCCGATTAGGTTGTTAATGATGATATTGTTTTCAAAAGGAGTTAGTAGCGAGACCATTCTAACCGTTGCTGTTCGGTCTTCGCGAAAGCTCAAGCCGTTTTCAAAACCAAAAGCCGAGAACTACGTAGCTTTGATCCCTCTTCCAGTGAGGGTATGTAGGAGCGGGGTCCTGTCCCGTCAAGCACACTTTTAAAAAACAACTTTGTTTTGTTCCCCGAGAACTACGTAGCTTTGATCCCTCTTCCAGTGAGGGTACGTAGGAGCGGGGTCCTGTCCTGTCAAGCACACTTTTAAAAAAACAACTTTGTTTTGTTCCCCGAGAACTACGTAGCTTTGAATTCTCCATCGCACCGGGAGGTACGTAGGAGCGGGGTCATGTCCCGTCAAGCACACTCTTAAAAAATCTTTGTTTTGTTCCGCTTTTCAAAGATAACCTGAGAACTACGTAGCTTTGAATTCTCCATCGCACCGGGAGATACGTAGGAGCGGGGTCCTGTCCCGTCAAGCACACTTTTAAAAAAAAAACTTTGTTTTGTTCCGCTTTTCAAAGATACCAAAAATATCCCTTTCCCCTCGTTTTCAATAAAACAAACTCCTAAAGAAAAGAAAAGAAGTAGAATAAACCGCTTTCAAACTCAAACTTTTGTCCAAACCACACATCAAGTTAATGGTTCCCTTTCGGTAGAAAGGAGGTGCGGGGTGCTAATACCTTCCCCGTACCTAACCGACCCCCGAACCTACATCTCTAGTTTTCAAAAGACCATCCGCCTTGTTTAAAAGACCTTTTTTTCAATGTTTTGGTCTTAAAATTAAAATATTGGTGGTGGCTCCAAACTTTTTCCACGTTGTCAAACGAAAAGTCCCAAACCGGATTTTTCGGGCGCAACACCTCCACTGTGCTAAGGAGGGATAGAAGTAAACTGCTTACAATCAAGAATGAATAGGGTGTGTGGTTGGAAGGACAGAGTCAGGTTATGGAGGGCGTGTGGGCCTATTATGATGAATTATATTCGGATGAACATCCAAGCGGTGTTGAGCAGTGTCTAAGTGTAATCCCTAAAAGCATAACTGATGAAATGAATGTGTTTCTGATAGCTCTAGACACCTTCAAAGAGGTGGAAAATGCAGTTTTTGAGCTTGGAACTTATAAAGCTCCATGACCTGATGGACTAAATGGGCTGTTTTTCCAAAAGAACTGGTTGGCCATTAAAGATGATGTCTTCAAAGCCATCACTCTATTCTTCACAAATGGCGCTTTGAGTGATGAAATCAACCTAACTAACGTGGCTCTCATTCCCAAGGTACCTATCCCTGAATCAATTTCACAACTTAGACCTATAAGTTGCTGTTCTATCTTGTATAAAGTCATTGCTAAGATCTTTGTGGCTAGACTAAAACCTATAATGGACAAAACAATATCTCCACAACAGAGTGCTTTTGTGGGTGGCAGATTGATCCAAGATAATTTAATTGTGGCCCATGAGGCATTCCATTTCTTAAAAAAGAAACATGGTTCAAGTGGAAAAGGGATAGCTATTAAAATTGATATGAATAAAGCCTATGACAGGGTGAATTGGAACTTTCTAAAAGCTGCCTTGCTAGCTTATGGTTTTGACACTGGTTGGGTTAATCTAGTAATGACTTTGGTGACTACAGTGTCTTACTCTTATCAAATCAATGGCCTTTCTTCTAGGAAAGTTATACCAAGAAGAGGTCTCAGACAGGGTGATCCTCTCTCTCTCCCTATCTTTTCATCACGGTGTTTGATGTCCTTTCAAGGATGATTTTGAAAGCTTCTAATGACAACAGCCTTAGGGGAATCAAACTTGCTGCTGAGGCCCCATCTCTCACTCACCTCTTCTTTGCTGATGATGCCATTCTTTTTACTAAGGACACTACTGAGGATATCTATCAAATCATCAAAATTTTAAACTCCTTCACAAGTGCATCAGGTCAGAAAATAAACCTTTCTAAATCTGGTACTATTTGTGGCAGTCAGGTCCCTAATGACAGCAGAAACAGAATCTCCTCCATTCCAAATATCCCTATTTGGTCTAATCCTGGTAAATATCTTGGGGTTCCAGCTGAATGGGGAGGGTCAAAGGTTCAAAACCTTAGCTGGTTGAAAGGAAAAGTGAGCAATAAGCTGGGAAGTTGGAAAGGTAATCTGCTGAATCAAGCTGGTAAGGAGGTATTAATTAAAGCAGTGATCCAGGCAGTGCCAAGCTACATCATGTCTATCCTTACACTCCCAAAAACTTTTTGTGACTCTCTAACTTCTATGGTGGCAAACTTCTGGTGGAAATCTAATGGGAGATTCAATGGAATCCACTGGAAAAGGTATGACGCTCTTTGCTCTCCAAAAAGCAAAGGTGGTCTTGGCTTTAAAAGAATTTAACAAAATGAATACTGCCCTATTATCTAAACAAGTGTGGAGGCTGGCAAATGACCCTAATGCATATTGGGCCAAAACTCTCAAGGCAATCTATTTTCCCAACTGTACCTTGTGGGAAGCTAATAATCAAAGGGGAGCTTCTTGGGTGTGGCAGAGTATATCTAAAGGCAGAGAATTCATTAAATCTACTGGTAGATGGGCTGTTGGTACGGGTCACCACATAGATATTTCCAAAGATAACTGGCTTGCAACTGGTGAGAAAGCAAGTCTAAACCTGGGAGCTACTGTCAACAAGGCAGGGGATCTTATAGACAGTAATAAGCACTGGAACATTAATGCTCTAAGGCAAAACCTTACCTCTAAAAGTGCTATTGCAGCTATCAAAACTCCTATTTCTCGGTCTACTGATTCCGACCATATTTCTTGGCCTTTTAACAAGGAAGGAGTCTATACAGTCAAGTCTGGTTACAGGGCTCTGCTTGATCTAAACCCAAATAATGAATCTGGTCCATCTACTTCAAGCTCTAACCCTGAGGCTTTATGGGATTTCATTTGGTCAGCTAATGTGCCTAGCAGAATAAAACACTTTATCTGGAAAGCTTGCCATAATATCCTACCCACTAGAGAAAACCTTGTCAACAAAAGAATCCCTATTTCTAATTTATGCCCCATCTGAGAGAATGATCCAGAATCAGTGGAACACATACTCCTTTTATGTCCTTGGACTAAACCCTTATGGTTTGGTTTGCAGATGGTCTCCACCCTTTCTCCCATGGGTATCCCTACTATTCAAGTCTGGATCCTAAGCTCCTTGGACTCTCTTATGGGCAAAGCTAATCAGCTATCATCTTGGATTTTTTTCTTACTCTGGAACATTAGGTTAGCAAGAAATGACAAGGTATTCAGTAACATAAACCCTAATCCCCTGAGTATTCTCTACAAAATTAAAAGCCAATGCTCTGAATTCCTAGCAGTTGTTACCCCTAACTCTAATGGATTTATTGGCCCAGCCAATGAGCTAAATTCTAGGTGAAGGAGTATCCAGTGATCTGGAGACCCCCTCAACCAAATTTTGTTAAAATCATCTGTGATGCAGCTTATGATAGTGCATTTGGAAAGGGGAATACAGGTGTAATATGTAGAAATACTCAAGGTAGTGTACTTACAGCATTATCTAGACAAATCTACGCATGCTCCCCCCTGGTTGCAGAAGCTTTGGCTATGAGGGATGCAATTTCACTAGCCATCAATCTCAGCTTGTCAAATGTCATCTTTGAGTCTGATAATCAAATCTTGGTGGAAGCTTGCAGGAAAAATATAGTTAGGGGAGAGATCAGAATCATAATAGATGATATATTAAAACTTAAATCTCAAATCCAAGTCTCTGGGTTTACCTGGGTTAAAAGAGAGGGCAACCGAACTGCTCACGCCATTGCCAATCTAGCAAAAAACAATCGCCTCTCTGGCTCCTGGATTTCTTGCCCTCCTGATCTTCTTCGCAGTGCTCTGGTAAATGATGCTAGAGCACTATGGAGATGAAAAGTAGTTGTCTGGTTGGATATTTGTTAGCTCCATGATGCTCTGGTTTCATTTCATCTCGCAAAGGTATCTTGAGATGGTGGTAACCTGCAAAGGTTTCAAAATCAAAAGATGTCAAGGAATCGAAGAAGATATCAACAACATCATCATGTCATCTATTGATCTCGTAGACTCACCTAGATCGGACGATTTGGCATTAGAGTCGCTCATGAATCTTCTGTGCAATGTGTGGGTTTCAAGGATAGCTAGGGAGGGTATTCTTTTTCTCATCTAGAGGCGGATCTTCATCGTCAACAACTCCTTCAGGCTTCGTAACTGTCAACCTCCTTCTGCTATCAAAGCTGCTTTGCTGCTCGGTCGCACTCTTTAAGACTGATAATCAAAGCTGCGTTGCTGCTCGTTCGCTATCGTGAAACTGTAGTTGGTCTCCCCTCTTCCCCTTATTTACTTCTCTGGCGTTGGTGGAGGATGCGGTTGGTGATGGATCTCCCTCTGCCATTATTTCATTTCTTTGCCGAATTAGGGTTATTCTTGCGACTGAGGGTTTACTGTTTTTAGCTTTCTGTTTTTTTGTTTCCTTTTGTATCAGCGCTCTCTTTCTAGTGGTCCGGGTTCTTAGCTTTATGTTTTGGCCCATTGCGTTTGTGGATGCTAGTATGGACGTGGTCCATGTTAACCTCTTGTATTTGGTTTGGGCCTGGCCCTTTGTTTGGAAATCAAATATAATTCGACCAAAAAAAATGATGACGTGGCCCAATAGTTGAGAGAGTGTCCAAATGGGAGTATACTAGAGAGGTTGTCCATAACGTTCCTTTTGTAAAATATTTTGAAAATTGAATGTTACCATATTCACCTATATTTTCAAGGATTTAGTAGCGTTATAATATACGGTAACTAAACTCAGAACGTTGGGTTCAGCGGTTGGGATTGAACCTCCCTTAACCAAGGGTCGGGGGTTTGATCCTCGCCTTGGGTACGGAGCAGCGTTAAAACTCTAGGCCAGCTGTCCTGCCCCTCAAGGCACCTACAATGAGCGAGGGATTAGTCACTGCTGTCCGTGGGGTGGATACCCGGATTTACCAAAAAAATACGGAAACCAAACAATACACCTGAACAATCTCTATATAAAACGACATTCAAGCCTCGTGACTTTTTATCTAGCCGCAACCTTTGTTCTCATCTCTAGCATAGGTATCCAACTATTTCACAATACGCTATTAAAACTTTTGAAAATTTTCTTCTCCGCCAATTTTTGCTTGTCTTTTTTTTTTATACGAATTTTGGCATGTCTTAATACTTTAGTTGTTTGTGATATAATATTGTATTTTATGTTATATATTTGTACTAAATTGCATCTTTTAATGTCAAATTAAACAGCACTACTTCCTCCAAGTCCCATGGCCATCCAAAGCTTTTCAAACTCTCAGACCAAGATTTTCGCTATTCAATCGCCACCTAATGCTTCAACAAGGAATAGAAGTACATCTGATTTCAATGAAATATATGAAATTTTATTTCTTGCAAAAAATGTGCTAAATACCCATGAAAACCCATCTTTATCATTCCTCAATGCTAAGCGGGTCTTGACCCCACCAACAACTTTAGTTAAAATTGGGAATTTGGCCACTGCTAATGATTCAAAACTGGGGGCTAAGATGAAAAGGTAACATGTGTGTGCGCGCGTGTGCGTGTGTTTGTGTGATCATTTTATGCTAATTGGTTATAATAATTTTTATCATTGGTCTATTGTTATGTAGATTGCTAGCTAATAGGGTGTATACAGCAAAATATCGTCATCGAAAGGAGGCCACGTTACGTCAACATGAAGAGTATTTGAAGTACCTACAAGTGCGTAATTTTCCTTAACTTGTAGTTTTAATATATTTTCTTCTTGTATTGACAATTTTAGCGACATGGGAATGACGGCTCCCGAATTTAAATTCAGATGCGACCGCGTGATAGTAATATTTATTTTCCAAAAAGTTATACTTCCATTTTGAATATATATTTAATATATATAACCGACACGTGCGTTATTTATTTGACCAGTCAACTGTTTCAACTATTCAGTCTAATGTGCTATTCCATAAGGCAGTGAACAACAAACTCATTGAAGAGAATGCAGAGTTGAAAGCTCACTACAATGCTGCCATTATGGTGAATAATGAAAAGGATGGTAATAATAATAATAGTAATACAAAAGTGTAAATATTTTTTCCTAATTTTGAGTAAAAATTTAAATATATTATTAATTTGGGTTTTCAATTTTCAAAGACAACTAATTACTATTTTTTATTTTGGTTTCAGCTGAAAATTTGGCTCTAATTCAAGAGATACAGAGGTTGAAAAGCCAATTATTTTGATTTGGGAAACAATTCTCCAGAGCCTGTTTGCATGAAGAAGGAAGATGATTTACATGTGGAGTTATTATAAACAACATGCAGTTTTTTTGGCTCAAGTAGTAGTTTTTGTCAAGTTTTTCTTATAATGATAGAAAGTATGTTTATTTAAGATTTTCATTCTCAAATTTCCGGTGATAAACTATGTTGTTGGGCAAAATCTATTGTAGCAAGCTTCTAATGAATCAAAAATTGTGTTTTAGGAATTGCATTTTTCAATTTTGCGATAAGAATAATATATCGAACTTAAATAGGTTCATAGTCTATAATGCTTAACTTATTGTACCAAGTTAATCAAGAAAATATTTATATTTTTATATTATTAAATAAAGAAGGAACCATCAGCTTAAAGCATTTTTCTCAAAAAAAAAACTTATTGCATTAAGTTCCACACCTAGAACTTAATATACTTGCACACACCTTCATAAATTCTTTGACAAGAAAAGGTAAATTCTAAGTACAACCAAGAATGATTGTAAACAAAGGTAAATGAGTCTGTAAGTCCTAACTCAACTGGCAAAACAAACGTTTTTAGGCGGAACATTTTTTGAGCTTGTTCTTTCGTTTGCGGACAAAAATAAAAAATAAAGGTAAAGCATGAGGTCAATTAAAAAACTTGTAGTTATCTCAAATTTCAAATGGTTACTTTTTTTGTGTGGGTTTCAAACGGTTATTTTCAAACTTAGGTATTGTAAATATAAAATATTAATGAATAAATAAAATAAGAGATATTAGCATTAATTGCTATTTAACATTTACATTTGGCATTAAGTACTATTATCTTTTTTTGACAATGGCATTAAGTACTATTATCTTAATTAATGTTATATTAAATATATTAATTAATTATGATAAATATGAAGTACTGGTATTTATAAAAGTAAATATAAACGAAAATGGATCTTCTCAAGTATTATTATTTTATTGTTGTGTCACTCTTTTTCCTACTTTTTTTAAACATCTCTCTCCTACTTTCTTTTTGGTATAAAAAAGTTTAGGTGAGTTGGGCTCTTAAAGATCACCCACCAAAGAGATTCTCACGCCGGCAGTGGGAGTTGAACTCACACCCTTGCGGGAAATGACTCAACTCTTTAAGCCAACCTTTATTGGCACATCTCTCTCTTAATTAACACAACAAATACTTGAAGGGACTTATATAAATATATTTAATGAAAAGTTTAATGTAAACATTAAGTAATCGTAAACACAAGTTTTAACCATTCCATTTAATACAAATATTAATATTAATTGTACTCTCATAAACATCAATTCATACAAATATAAATTTATATTTTGTATTTAAGTTGATTCCAGAATTTATTAATAATAATTGAGTCAAAAAAATAATTTATTAAAAATTAATATTATCTGTATTATTTAATTTCTGTTTTTTTGTGTGTTGACAAAGTCACAAGTGTACTTGAAACTCACATAATTGCGAGGTCTCAGGTTCGAACTCGGGTGGATATATTCAGCCTAACAATTTCAGAATTTTTGCTAGTTGAGATAAGAATCCATTCAAAACTGATTTTTTAAATATGAAATATTAAAATAATATGAGTTTTCAAAAGGATGTATTTGAATAATCAATATAAATATTTATTATCAATGAATATTTATATTATTTGATATTTCTATATGAATTCTTTTTATTTATTTTTGGTTAATCAATATAAATATATTAATTGATATGTATTAAATACATATTCAAAATGGAAGTATAACTTTTTGTATGGAAAAACATTGGTTTACCAAAAAATATTGATGGATATTTGAGTTTTCAAGACGGTGAATTTTTGTGGCAATTAAGTTTTAGGTGCTAGCTTATATTTAATTGTAAACACATATCTCCATTTTTAAAAACAAATATTAATTGAGGGAATTCTAGTCTATATATTTACCTAGTTAATGTTTTCTTATTCCATGTGCCGTATACTAAAACATCAAACGATTTGGGACGAAGGGAATAACATTTCATGATAATATAATTATATAATCACTTCAGTCTCAATTTTAAGAAAAAAATAACTAGTTACACACATAATAACAATAGTGATTAACCTTATTTAGATTTATTGATGTAATCAAAAGTGTAATTGCATTTCTAAACTATTCTTTCTTTTCTTTTAATTTTGTACTAGAGCTTATTTTATTTTATTTATTTTTCGGTTATCCACCGGTTAGGTCGGTGATTAGTCTACGTCGGAGAATCTGGCTGATCACGTGTACACTCTGTGTGATTCTCTTCTCCTAACAGAGTTTTTACCACACCCAACATTTGAACCTGAGACCTTGAGGTCAGATCCGAATTCAGTTATCGCTCGGACCAACCCTTGTTAGTGAGAACTTATTTTATTGAAAGGTATGTTGAGAACAATAATATTAAACATGCTTTTCTTTGACAAAAAATTAAGAATTTTTTTTTAATTTGAGATTAGTTAGTCGTAACTGGACTTGGATTCCATTCCAAGATCTTGAGTTCGAATCTTGGGTGTGGCAAAAACTCTGTTGAGAGGGGAGAACCATACGGGCCGACAAAGTTGAAAACTCATAGCCAGTCAAGTTCTTCAGCGTAGATTAGTCACCGACAAAGCCGGTGGAAACTGCACACAATGACATGGTAAAAAAAAGTTAGTCATTCTAACTTAAGAGTGAGGGTCACATATGTTCAATTATGTAAATTGATAGTTATTTTCCTTCTTACTTTACTTTATCATTTGGAAGTAATTTTCCAAAAAATAATTTCAACCTATTAAAATTAGTTACATCTAAAATTATCTTTTTAAAAACAATCCTAAAACTGATAATTATTTTTCCTTCTTACTTTATTATATCGTTTTGAAGTAAATTTCAAAAAAATAATCTCAACCTATTAAAATTAATTAAATCTATTTTTTAAAAAAACACAACATTTAGCTATGCATTATTGTTTGATAATTTTCTAAAAAATAATCTCAACCTTTGAAACTAAAAAATAATTAATTGTGCCAAAAAAAATTTTTCCTAATAATTTAATTATTTTTATCAATAATATTTTTTAATATTTATTTATTTACTTTGTTTGTATTTCAGTGTCAATCATATACTTGACTATTTTAACCCCACAACAATTTCTTCTAAGCTCCACCATTGTGTGTGCGTGTGCGTTCTTTTATATTTTGCTTGTGATACTGCATATATATATATATATATATATATATATATATATATATATATATATATATTCTCTATTGATTAAGGTACTCTTTTATATGCTTTTCCATAGCTAAGCTTGTGTTGTGGTAAGCTGGTTCTCAGGAACTGGCCTAATTAGATGAACATCGTATTCTTTCCGCTGTAAATTGGTATCAAAGCCATTTTAAACTTAAGGATGTAAGTATAAGGGTGAGTTATTTCTTCATTTGAAGAGTACTCAGATATCCCCTATTAAAACTTCTAAGGTGAACCGTCCCCGATGATTCAACAAAGGTGTTGATATTGGGAGCAGTAGCCTTGAAGGGGGAAGCTTATATTTACACTAAGAGTTTTAAATTGCTCATACTTCTTTTGGGTCTTTTGCGTAAAGACTAACTATGTTTTCCAGTGCTTTCGTCTATGGTCCATTTTTCTCCAAAGAGGGAGAGTTTGAATTAGACCGTTTATTTAGACTTGAAAGTTTTTGTTGGAAAACAAAGTTATATCTTTGGTTTAGGGATTTTCCCTTCTATCCCTTCGGGTTGATATGTCAAATGGTTTTCCATTTACAAAGATGACATAAAGAAGTATCAACAGATATCTATTTTATTTGATGTTAAGTTTATTATATTCATCTATTAGTTCAGTAACTTGAACTAGCTGATCCACAACACACTTTTAGCCCATATATTTCCCTATGGAAGAAGATGATCATGATCATCAAAATAATTCTCTAAAAAATGAGGAATTAATTGAATTCCCTAATAATTTAGACCAACTTAATAAGTGGACTTTACCAATGATTCCTTCAAAACAAATATATAAAATTGGGATGTTTGACTTAAAAGAAAAATTTGCTGTTAAACAGATAGAACAAACTGTTCAGATATCTAATAACAATCAGATTATTAGACTTTTAAATAAAAAGGACTTAGATGCCTTCAAGGACTATAATTTCATTCATATTGGACTTATTCAGATAGCCCTTAAGCCCTTGACTTTACTGGGACTAAACTCAAGTATTATGGCCTATGTGCGAGATGGCAGATGTAATAATTTTAAACAATCCCTAGCTGCCCTAATTGAGACAAGTTTATGTCATGGACCTGTATATTTTGATGTTGCTCCAAATTTGAGCTTATCATTATCTGATAAAAATATATCAGAAGCAATCCAGCTTAGTATTCATACGAATGGGTATGACTATAAGCAAGGTAGTGAAGTTATAGCAATATGCTATAGAATTTACTACAAAGTTTTGAACACGCTTAACCCTAAAGCTAAGCGTATAACTTTTCCTGGTACAACAACTTTGGTGCAAACAAATTTGTTGACATCAAATGTTGCAACCAATAGGTTGATAAGATGGGAAGAAATTAACTTTCCAGAAACTTGGGCTCTTCCGCAGGAAGTAGAACCCAAACCTGTCCTTAATAAGGATATAGATCAAATCGTCCAGAATACAGAGGGTGATATAGAAATCAGGTTTAATTCTAATAGAATTACCAGAATTCCTAGATCATTATCTTCTAGGCATTCAGTTAGTGAATATTACACTACACCAGGTGATATACCGAGACCTTCTATTGAAGTTGTTGATGATGTTAAGGTTAATGAAAATAATATTCCTTATGGGGTTTATGAACCACAGAGTAGGAAATCTCCTACTACCTCAGAAATGAGCTTCCATATTAATTAATGGATTTTAGTCCAGGAAGCGATCTGAGAAGACTCATCAATGATGAGTTTATGCAGGAAAGATATTCCGAATTTAGAAAATGGTATTTTTCATATTATTCTTCTCCTGAACTTCAGGCTATAAAAGAAAAATTTTATGAACATTTAACCTACCATCAGACTTATATGCCTTTTGCTAAATGGTTTTTAAAATATTTTCATGAACGTTTAGACTATGAGATAAATGTCTTGAAAGAAAGAGTTTTTGAAAACTCAAAAGGAGAGAAAATTCATTCAAGTTTTCCTCCAAAAAATTATGATATTGTTTTAGGAAAAAACGTAGAAGCAAATGCTTTTACCCATTTTATTGAAAGATCTCAAATTGCTTTAAAAGATTTAAATTCTATTATGAGCGCCCAAAATTATACTAATTTATTTCTAGTAATTTTGGGAGACGAATTTAAAGCCTTAGAAGAAAATTTGTCTTCATTAAAAACCTTGTTTGAGCAACATATCGCTCAACAAGAGCTTATTCTAAAAAATTCTCAAAAACATTATGTTCCGGTTATCAAAGAAGAACCTATAGTTCAACCTCCAATAAAAATTGAAGGTTTTAAAATGAACAATAGTAAAAACGAGTTTTTAGATATTCTAGAAGAAAAACTAAAAAATTTAAAAATAAATGTTTTATCTGGTAAAGAATCATCAGAAAATTCTGATGAGGATATAAACAAATTAGCAACAATGTTTGCTAATCAAGATATTAATAATACCAATAATTATGAGGAAATAAATCCCATATATGCTTCAAAGCAAATAGAAAAGTATTATTATAAAAGACCTTCTCCTCAGGATTTATTATTTGAGGAAAATGAGTCTTATCAGAATTCATATTCTGGTAAACAAATCTATGAATGGAACATAGATGGCTTAAATGATAAGCAAATTATTGATACGGTACATAAAATGATTATGTACTCCACTGTTTGTAAACAACATGGAAATAATGATAGTTCCATTGCTACGTTCATAGCCACTGGCTTTATTGGACAGTTAAGAGGTTGGTGGGATCATTATCTCACTGATACCCAGAAAAAGGATATATTATCCCATAAAAAAGAAATTAAATTAGAGAATGGTACTACAAGTACAGCTGAAGAGGATGCAGTTTATACACTGTGTCTTACCATTCTTAAGCATTTCATAGGAACCAATGTTTCTATAGGAGAAAAATTATCTTCCCTTTTACAGAATTTAAGATGTCCATCTTTAACTCATTTTAGGTGGTATAAGGATACTTTTCTATCCAGGGTTTTCCAATTAAAAGACCCTAATTCTATCCACTGGAAGGCAAAATTTATTGATGGTCTTCCTTATCTTTTTTCAGAAAGAATAAGACAAGCTTTAAGAGACCAAAATGATGGTATAAATGTCAATTATGACGACTTGACCTATGGTCAGATAATTAGTTGCTGTATTAAAGAAGGTTTGGCTTTATGCAATGATATAAAGCTAAAAAATCAATTGAAAAAGCAAAAGCTAACAGAAAAACACCAAATAGGTGAATTCTGTGAGCAATTCGCTTTTGACTTAGGCAAAGAACCTAAGGATAGGAAAAAGGGAAAGAGAATACAAGGAAGAAAATTCTCTGATATAAAAACAAATAGCTTTTACAAAAGTCCTAGGAAAAAGAATAGTAAAAGAAAAGCTTTTAATGAAAAGAATAGGACTGGTCAAAGTAGACCCACCTTCCAAAAGAAGGGAAAAAGAAAAGCAAAAAATTTTGATATTACGTGTCATAAGTGTGGCAAGGTAGGTCATTATGCCAACCAGTGTTGGACTAAAAAAGCCCTCAATAATATTCAGGATGATCAATTAAGATCACAATTAGAAAGAGTCTTATTAATTAACTCTGATTATGAGTCTAGTTCAGATAAAGAATCTTCAAATGAAGATATGAATATCATCCAAGATTCTCCTGAATCATCATCTTCAGGCAACAATGATTGCCAATGTAATGAAGTAAATTACTGGAAATCCATCGTTGATATGAATGGTCTAAATGTTCTCACTGAAGAACAAGATGAAGCCTTAAAGGCTTTAGATTCCATAAAAGATGGAACGATGAGAAGAAAAATGATAGAAATTCTTATGAAAGAATATTCTAAAAAGGAAACTCCTCTAATCATAGAGGCACCTTATCAAATAAGTGAGGTCTTATCTAGATTCAAAGAATCCAGTAGCAAAGAAAGACCAATTTCTATGAATGATTTAAAAGGAGAAATCAATATTTTAAAAAATGAAATTTCTCAAATAAAAAAAGACAATACTAATTTGTCTCAAAGAATTTCTGTTTTAGAAAACCCTAGTAAAACAGAATCTTCTTCAAGTAATTATCTTTCTATTTTGAATAGAATAACTTCTCAAAAATGGTTTGTGAAGATTGATATTATTATCAATAGAAATTTTATTTTGAAAAATGAAGTTGCTCTAGTTGATAGTGGAGCAGATTTAAATTGCATTCAAGAGGGAATTATCCCTACAAAGTATTTTTCAAAAACTACGCAATCACTTACCCAAGCAGGAGGTGATAGGCTGAAGATCAATTTTAAATTACCAGATGCACATATTTGCAAACAAGGTATTTGTATACCTACTTCATTTATTTTAGTTAAAAATTTAACCCATCGTATTATATTAGGTACACCTTTTTTGCATAACATTATGCCTATTATTAATATTGACCAAAAAGGTATTACAACTATGTTGGAGGATAGAAAAATTATTTTTGAGTTTATTTCTGATCCTCATACTAGGATGATAAATGAAATAAAAGAACTTCTTTTAAGCAAAGAGAAACAAATATGTTTCTTAAAAGAAGAAATTAATTTAGCTAATATAAATGAACAGCTTAATAAAGCTGACATAGAAACTCAAATAAAGAGTCTAGAACAACAGTTCATAAAAGAAGTATGTAGTGAGATACCAAATGCTTTCTGGAATAGAAAAAAACATATGATATCTCTACCATACTTAGACGACTTCAATGAAAGTCAAATCCCTACAAAAGCAAGACCTGCACAAATGAATCAAGAATATCTTGGTTTATGTAAGAAGGAGATAGATTCTCTTTTAGATAAAAAATTAATTAGACCCTCCAAATCTTCTTGGAGCTGTACAGCTTTCTATGTGAACAAACATGCAGAACAGGAACGTGGAGTTCCCAGGTTGGTTATTAACTATAAACCTTTAAATAAAGTTTTAAAATGGATTAGGTATCCAATACCTAATAAAAAAGATTTATTGGATAGGCTTAATGAAGCCTTAGTTTTTTCGAAATTTGATATGAAGTCAGGTTACTGGCAAATTCAGATTAATGAATCTGATAAGTATAAAACAGCATTTACAGTTCCGTTTGGCCACTATGAATGGAATGTAATGCCTTTTGGGCTTAAAAATGCCCCCTCTGAATTCCAGAATATTATGAATGACATATTTAATCCTTATACGGATTATATGATAATTTATATAGATGATGTCTTAGTATTTTCTAAGACTATTAGTCAACATTTTAAACATCTTAAAAATTTTAAGAATATTGTGAAAAATCTGGTTTCTAAACAAATTTTTGCAAATTGGCAAGCTCAATTATCAGTTTTTGATTTTGATATTGAGTACATTAAAGGTGAAAATAATTCACTAGCTGATTTCTTAACACGTGAATTTCTGCAGGGAAATGACGACCCCACATAGGGGAAGAGGCCGTGGTCCAGGTGGCCGTGGCAGAGGAAGGAGTAGCAATATGCTACCCTACCAACAAGAACCAAGTGTCCCTCTTCTAGGAGATTGGACAACAGTATACCCTAATAGGGGAAGAACTATGCAGCAATTGCCTGCTCCTCCGAAGAAAGAAGATATTCCTTCTTCTTCCGGAACAAAACAAAGCTCTTATGCAGAAGCTATTGTTAATGACTCTCCTCAAGAGCAAACTCAAGAATATTTTGAGAATCCAATAACTGAGGACATCATGTATATTGATGATGAAGACCTCAGTATTACAAAAGATCCTTGGTCAATAAAGACCAGGTACCTCGAATCCAGAGGATACCCAGGATTATATGGTAAATCAAGACCACACTTAGAAATTTTATTATTAGTTACTGAATCAGTAACCATTACTCATCACCATCAAAATAACAATCCTCAAAGTTTTATAAACTTTAGCAAATGTCACATTAACAAAATCCTTCTTCCAAGAGAATGGGGATTAAACCCAAATGGGGAAAAAGCAATAAAAATTGCTGAAAATTCTTATGCATATTTTAATTATTGGGATTATATCCAGGCTTTTTCTAAAGCTTTTTACTACCAGAACCCAAAAAATAAACATTCATGGTTCTTTAGTATTAACCCAGAAGTGGTTAATAAACCGATACCAAATTGGTTTTACAATTGGTGGCAAAAATTTGGGCCATCTTTGGAAATTCTTCCAAAAGAGTTATTGGAATTATACAACTCCTGGTGTGACAATAGTCCTCTTATAACAAAAATAGCTTCGAATAAACTTATTATAGGACAATGTCCATGTCTTTTCTTCATCAAGTTTCAAATCCCATGGATATGGAGATGGTCTATGACCATTGGAAAAGACCAAAGAAATATTCCTGTACTCAGAAGAAACTTCTTCTATAAATGGTGGATCAGAATGGATCCTGAAGACCTCAAAAAATTAATATCTCAGGTCTTGTCTAAGATCAATGAAGATAAAGAAAATGGTTTAAATAATGTTAATCTCCAAAATTTGTCTATGACAAATTTAAAACATTACTTCCAGAAAAAGTACCCTCAAGAATCTGAGGAAGAAATTATGGTTAGAACTCTTGATCACATGAAGACACAATTCTTCAGCACGTTTCAAGTCAAAGAAATGTCAACATCCTCACAGGGATCTATTGAACAAAGCGAAATGGATTGCTTAGCTGGGGAATCTCAGCAAGAAGACGAACCCTATCCAGAAGATTTCTGGGATGCCATGATCCAATCCATGACTAAGCATGTGAAAGGAAAAGGACAAGAATAAGTGCCATAATTAAAAATAATCACGTGCCAAGATTTGGTGGAAGACACGCAATTATGCTGTCGTTTTTACCTTTTTAATTTTTGTATTTTTGTCTTTTTGTCTTTTGTCTTTTTTCATTCAATTATGTGTCGATGGGACCCAAAGTGTACCCGGCATAATTAATGATTTTTTGTCGCCTTTTGTAACCGGCTACCGGAACCTATAGTAGCCCTTTTACCGGCTTAAATAGTAAGCCTTAGTTTGCCTATATAAGGCATTTTATTTTCATTTCTTAGGCAGAGCTTCGGCTACCTCTCTCTCTCTCTCTCTCTCTCTCTCTCTCTCTCTCTTGTAGACATACTTCTCCTCTTGTAAACACTCTTCTTGTAATATAACCTCTGAAGTTTGAAGATAGGAGTTCTCCTCTTGTTCTCTATTGATTAAGGTACTCTTTTATATGCTTTTCCATAGCTAAGCTTGTGTTGTGGTAAGCTGGTTCTCAGGAACTGGCCTAATTAGATGAACATCGTATTCTTTCCGCTGTATTTTAAACTTGAGGATGTAAGTATAAGGGTGAGTTATTTCTTCATTTGAAGAGTACTCAGATATCCCCTATTAAAACTTCTAAGGTGAACCGTCCCCGATGATTCAACAAAGGTGTTGATATTGGGAGCAGTAGCCTTGAAGGGGGAAGCTTATATTTACACTAAGAGTTTTAAATTGCTCATACTTCTTTTGGGTCTTTTGCGTAAAGACTAACTATGTTTTCCAGTGCTTTCGTCTATGGTCCATTTTTCTCCAAAGAGGGAGAGTTTGAATTAGACCGTTTATTTAGACTTGAAAGTTTTTGTTGGAAAACAAAGTTATATCTTTGGTTTAGGGATTTTTCCCTTCTATCCCTTCGGGTTGATATGTCAAATGGTTTTCCATTTACAAAGATGACATAAAGAAGTATCAACAGATATCTATTTTATTTGATGTTAAGTTTATTATATTCATCTATTAGTTCAGTAACTTGAACTAGCTGATCCACAACACACTTTTAGCTCATACATTTTCCTATGGAAGAAAATGATCATCCCGTATCTAGGGAAGAATGGTTAGAAGCTAGGCATCGTATGCTTAGCAAAGAAATATTTAAAATAGAATTGCGACTCTCTGAGTTCGCAGCCAAGCGAGACAATTGGCCTCGTGATTCTGAAAGATATAATTACTATAACGGTGTTTGTAATGATTTAGCAAAATATTCTGCTATGCTGGGAACTAGAGTTTGTTCCCAACCTATTAATTCAGCCATTAGGAGGGAGTTAGATGAGCTTCGTAATAATAACGAGACTCGTGTGTTTTTATCAGAAAACCATACTAGGGCCTCTACATCCCAACAAGTAGATGAGTCAGAAACTATAAAAAATATTACCACTAGTGAAAAAATGAAATTCATTAGAAAAGGTAGGGAATCGCCTACATAACCAGAAATAAGTTTTCTTTATGAACTTTAAAATAGATTACTCCCCTGGGAGTAAGATGAGGGAACTCATTAATGGAGAATTCCAACTAGATAGATATGCCGAATTTAGGCAATGGTATTTCAAGAAATTCTCATCTTGGGAACTAAGTAAGTTCAAAGATGACTTTTATGAAGAATTGACCATAACTCAGGATTATATTCCCTTTGTTAGATGGTTTGCTAATCATTTTATTAATAAAATTAAAAATGAAGTTTTAATCCTTCAGCCAAATAGTTGGGAAACTACCTTAGAACAAAAGGATACAGAAGCCAATTCTCTTATTTTCCTCAAAGGAATAGAAAGTAAAATTATTACTCTTAAGGAATTAAGTTCTTTAATGAAAACCCAGAATTACACCAAAGTGTTTTTGGATAGTTTAGAAGAGCAAATAATCTCTCTTAAAGAGGACTTATTATCTTTAAAAGAAATGTTTGAAAACCAAATTTTTCAACAAAAATTAATTCAGGATAATATGAACAAACCCAAAGCACCAATGGTTGCTGAAGTTCAACCTTCCTTACCCAAAAAGGGTTTAAAGCTAAGGGAAGAAACAAATGATCCTTATAATCAATTTATTTATACAAATACAGATGATTTTTATAATCAATTTATTTCTAATATGGATAGACCACCTGGATTAAAAAATAAAAAGCAAAAGAGCTTTAATAATAGAACTTATAAAAGGGTTAATAGAAACAAGGAGATTTATAAATATCCTTATAAGAAAAAATTTAAAACAAATTTTTATAAAAATAAGCCCAAGCAAGACACTTTCCAAAATAAAGGAAAGCGGAGAGCCCATAAGCTGGACATTACTTGCCCCAATTATGACAAGACGGAACATTATGACAACCAATGCTGGACTAATATAGCCCTGAACGCCTTGAGGAATGGACAATCAAGGACTCAATTAAAAAAGGTTCTACCTATTGCTTCTAAATCAGAACAGGACTCTTCAAATAACATAGAATGTATCAATAGTGATACTTCTCCAAATTTTAATATTGACAACAATAGCTGTCAAAACAATAGTTTTAATATTGACAACAATAGCTGTCAAAACAATAGTTTTAATATTGACAACAATAGCTGTCAAAACAGTAATTTAAATAGCTGCCAAGATAATAATTGGAATCGTTGGAAATCCATTAGTAAAATAGATGGATTAAAAGTTCTTAATAAAGAACAAAGAGAACCTCAAAAATTTTTTGGGTTAATCAAGAAAATAAATAAGTTAGCAACAATGTTTGCTAATCAGGGTATTAGTAATACCTACGATTATGAGAAAATAAATCTCATATATGCTTCAAAGCAAGCAGAAAAGTATTATTATAAAAGACCTCCTCCTCAGGATTTACTATTTGAGGAAAAGGAGTCTTATCAGAATTCTTATTCTGGTAAACAAATCTATGAATGGAACATAGATGGCTTAAATGATAAGCAATTTATTGATACGGTACATAAAATGATTATGTACTCCACTGTTTGTAAACAACATGGAAATAATGATAGTTCCATTGCAACGTTCATAGCCACTGGCTTTATTGGACAGTTAAGAGGTTGGTGGGATCGTTATCTCACTAATGCCCAGAAAAAGGATATTTTATCCCATAAAAAAGCCCTCAAGGGAATCCAGGATGATCAATTAAGATCACAATTAGTCTTATTAATCAACTCTGACTATAATTATAGTTCAGATAGAGAATCTTCAAATGAAGATATGGATATTATCCAAGATTCTTCTGAATCATCATCTCCAGGCAACAATGATTGCCAATGTAATAAAGTAAATTACTGGAAATCCATCGTAGATATAAATAGTCTAAATGTTCTCACTGAAGAACAAGATGAAGCCTTAAAGGCTTTAGATTCCATAAAAGATGGAACGATGAGAAGAAAAATGATAGAAATTCTTGTGAAAGAATATTCAAAAAAGGAAACTCCTCTAATCATAGAGGCACCTTATCAAATAAGTGAGGTCTTATCTAGATTCAAAGAATCCAGTAGCAAAGAAAGACCAATTTCTATGAAGGATTTAAAAGGAGAAATCAATATTTTAAAAAATGAAATTTCTCAAATAAAAAAAGGCAATACTAATTTGTCTCAAAGAATTTCTGTTTTAGAAAACCCTAGTAAAACAGAATCTTCTTCAAGTAATTATCTTTCTATTTTGAATAGAATAACTTCTCAAAAATGGTTTGTGAAGATTGATATTATTATCAATAGAAATTTTATTTTGAAAAATGAAATTGCTCTAGTTGATAGTGGAGCAGATTTAAATTGCATTCAAGAGGGAATTATCCCTACAAAGTATTTTTCAAAAACTACGCAATCACTTACCCAAGCAGGTGGTGATAGGCTAAAAGTTAATTTTAAATTACCAAATGCACATATTTGCAAACAAGGTATTTGTATACCTACTTCATTTCTTTTAGTTAAAAATTTAACCCATCGTATTATATTGGGTACACCTTTTTTGCATAACATTATGCCTATAATTAATATTGACCAAAAAGGAATTACAACTATGTTGGAAAATAAAAGAATTATTTTTGAATTTATTTCTGATCCTCATACTAGAATGATAAATGAGATAAAAGAACTTCTTTTAAGTAAAGAGAAACAAATATGTTTCTTAAAAGAAGAAATTAATTTAGCTAATATAAATGAACAGCTTAATAAAGCTGACATAAAGACTCAAATAAAGAGTCTAGAACAACAGTTCATAAATGAAGTATGTAGTGAGATACCAAATGCTTTCTGGAATAGAAAAAAAACATATGATATCTCTACCATACTTAGACGACTTCAATGAAAGTCAAATTCCTACAAAAGCTAGGCCTGCACAAATGAATCAAGAATATCTTGGTTTATGTAAGAAGGAGATAGATTCTCTTTTAGATAAAAAATTAATTAGACCCTCCAAATCTTCTTGGAGCTGTACAGCTTTCTATGTGAATAAACACGCAGAACAGGAACGTGGAGTTCCCAGGTTGGTTATAAATTATAAACCATTAAATAAAGTTTTGAAATGGATTAGGTATCCAATACCTAATAAAAAAGATTTATTGGATAGGCTTAATGAAGCCTTAGTTTTCTCAAAATTTGATATGAAGTCAGGATACTGGCAAATTCAGATTAATGAATCTGACAAGTATAAAACAGCTTTTACAGTTCCATTTGGTCACTATGAGTGGAATGTAATGCCTTTTGGGCTTAAAAATGCCCCCTCTGAATTCCAAAATATTATGAATGACATATTTAATCCTTATACGGATTACATGATAGTATATATAGATGATGTCTTAGTATTTTCTAAGACTATTAGTCAACATTTTAAACATCTTAAGAATTTTAAGAATATTGTGAAAAATAATGGTTTAGTTTTGTCTGCTTCAAAGATGAAGCTTTTTCAAACGAAGATTAGATTCTTAGGTCATGAAATTGACCAAGGGAAAATTATCCCTATTAGCAGAAGTATAGAATTCGCTTCTAAATTTCCTGATGAAATTTTGGAAAAGAAGCAATTACAAAGATTTTTAGGAAGCCTGAATTATATTTCAGACTATTATAAAAATCTAGCCCAAGATACAGCCTTATTGTATAATAGGCTTAGAAAAAATGCTGGCCCATGGACTGAAGCCCATACCAAGGCAGTCCAATATATTAAAAACAGAGTTAAAACCCTTCCTTGTCTAAATTTGGCAAACCAAAAGTTTTTTAAAATTGTTGAAACAGACGCCTCTAATATAGGTTATGGAGGTATTCTCAAACAAATTGACCCAAGTACTTCTAAAGAAGTATTAGTCAGGTTTACTTCGGGTAAATGGAATCCGACCCAATTAAAATATTCTACAGTCAAAAAAGAAATGCTTTCTATTATTAAATGTATTTCTAAATTTCAAGATGACTTATTAAACCAAAAATTCTTGTTAAGAATTGATTGCAGTTCTGCTAAACAAATCATTGAAAAGGATGTGAAAAATCTGGTTTCTAAACAAATTTTTGCAAATTGGCAAGCTCAATTATCAGTTTTTGATTTTGATATTGAGTACATTAAAGGTGAAAATAATTCACTAGCTGATTTCTTAACACGTGAATTTCTGCAGGGAAATGACGACCCCACATAGGGGAAGAGGCCGTGGTCCAGGTGGCCGTGGCAGAGGAAGGAGTAGCAATATGCTACCCTACCAACAAGAACCAAGTGTCCCTCTTCTAGGAGATTGGACAACAGTATACCCTAATAGGGGAAGAACTATGCAGCAATTGCCTGCTCCTCCGAAGAAAGAAGATATTCCTTCTTCTTCCGGAACAAAACAAAGCTCTTATGCAGAAGCTATTGTTAATGACTCTCCTCAAGAGCAAACTCAAGAATATTTTGAGAATCCAATAACTGAGGACATCATGTATATTGATGATGAAGACCTCAGTATTACAAAAGATCCTTGGTCAATAAAGACCAGGTACCTCGAATCCAGAGGATACCCAGGATTATATGGTAAATCAAGACCACACTTAGAAATTTTATTATTAGTTACTGAATCAGTAACCATTACTCATCACCATCAAAATAACAATCCTCAAAGTTTTATAAACTTTAGCAAATGTCACATTAACAAAATCCTTCTTCCAAGAGAATGGGGATTAAACCCAAATGGGGAAAAAGCAATAAAAATTGCTGAAAATTCTTATGCATATTTTAATTATTGGGATTATATCCAGGCTTTTTCTAAAGCTTTTTATTATCAGAACCCGAAAAATAAACATTCATGGTTCTTTAGTATTAACCCAGAAGTGGTTAATAAACCGATACCAAATTGGTTTTACAATTGGTGGCAAAAATTTGGGCCATCTTTGGAAATTCTTCCAAAAGAATTATTGGAATTATACAACTCATGGTGTGATAATAGTCCTCTTATAACAAAAATAGCTTCAAATAAGCTTATTATAGGACAATGTCCATGCCTTTTCTTTATCAAATTTCAAGTCCCATGGATATGGAGATGGTCTATGACCATTGGAAAAGACCAAAGAAATATTCCTGTACTCAGAAGAAACTTCTTCTATAAATGGTGGATCAGAATGGATCCCGAAGACCTCAAAAAATTAATATCTCAGGTCTTGTCTAAGATCAATGAAGATAAAGAAAATGGTTTAAGAAATGTTAATCTCCAAAATTTGTCTATGACAAATTTAAAACATTACTTCCAGAAAAAGTACCCTCAAGAATCTGAGGAAGAAATTATGATTAGAACTCTTGATCACATGAGGACACAATTCTTCAGCACGTTTCAAGTCAAAGAAATGTCAACATCCTCACAAGGATCTATTGAACAAAGCGAAATGGATTGCTTAGCTGGGGAATCTCAGCAAGAAGACGAACCCTATCCAGGAGATTTCTGGGATGCCATGATCCAATCCATGACTAAGCATGTGAAAGGAAAAGGACAAGAATAAGTGCCATAATTAAAAATAATCACGTGCCAAGATTTGGTGGAAGACACGCAATTATGCTGTCGTTTTTACCTTTTTAATTTTTGTATTTTTATCTTTTGATTTTGTCTTTTTTCATTCAATTATGTGTCGATGGGGCCCAAAGCGTACCCGGCATAATTAATGATTTTTTGTCGCCTTTTGTTACCAGCTACCGGAACCTACAGTAGCCCTTTTACCGGCTTAAATAGTAAGCCTTAGTTTGCCTATATAAGGCATTTTTATTTTCATTTCTTAGGTAGAGCTTCGGCTACCTCTCTCTCTCTCTCTCTCTCTCTCTCTCTTGTAGACATACTTCTCCTCTTGTAAACACTCTTCTTGTAATATAACCTCTGAAGTTTGAAGATAGGAGTTCTCCTCTTGTTCTTTATTTTGAAGACAATCAAGGTAATTATTTACATAAAGAATACGATGTTCATCTAATTAGGCCAGTTCCTGAGAACCAGCTTACCACAACACAAGCTTAGCTATGAAAAAACATATAAAAGAGTACCTTAATCAATAGAGAACAAGAGGAGAACTCCTATCTTCAAACTTCAGAGGTTATATTACAAGAAGAGTGTTTACAGGAGGAGAAGTATGTCTACAAGAGAGAGAGAGAGAGAGAGAGAGGTAGCCGAAGCTCTGCCTAAGAAATGAAAATAAAATGCCTTATATAGGCAAACTAAGGCTTACTATTTAAGCCGGTAAAAGGGCTACTGTAGGTTCCGGTAGCCGGTTACAAAAGGCGACAAAAAATCATTAATTATGCCGGGTACACTTTGGGCCCCATCGACACATAATTGAATGAAAAAAGACAAAAGACAAAAAGACAAAAATACAAAAATTAAAAAGGTAAAAACGACAGCATAATTGCGTGTCTTCCACCAAATCTTGGCACGTGATTATTTTTAATTATGGCACTTATTCTTGTCCTTTTCCTTTCACATGCTTAGTCATGGATTGGATCATGGCATCCCAGAAATCTTCTGGATAGGGTTCGTCTTCTTGCTGAGATTCCCCAGCTAAGCAATCCATTTCGCTTTGTTCAATAGATCCCTGTGAGGATGTTGACATTTCTTTGACTTGAAACGTGCTGAAGAATTGTGTCTTCATGTGATCAAGAGTTCTAACCATAATTTCTTCCTCAGATTCTTGAGGGTACTTTTTCTGGAAGTAATGTTTTAAATTTGTCATAGACAAATTTTGGAGATTAACATTATTTAAACCATTTTCTTTATCTTCATTGATCTTAGACAAGACCTGAGATATTAATTTTTTGAGGTCTTCAGGATCCATTCTGATCCACCATTTATAGAAGAAGTTTCTTCTGAGTACAGGAATATTTCTTTGGTCTTTTCCAGTGGTCATAGACCATCTCCATATCCATGGGATTTGAAACTTGATGCAGAAAAGACATGGACATTGTCCTATAATAAGTTTATTCGAAGCTATTTTTGTTATAAGAGGACTATTGTCACACCAGGAGTTGTATAATTCCAATAACTCTTTTGGAAGAATTTCCAAAGATGGCCCAAATTTTTGCCACCAATTGTAAAACCAATTTGGTATCGGTTTATTAACCACTTCTGGGTTAATACTAAAGAACCATGAATGTTTATTTTTTGGGTTCTGGTAGTAAAAAGCTTTAGAAAAAGCCTGGATATAATCCCAATAATTAAAATATGCATAAGAATTTTCAGCAATTTTTATTGCTTTTTCCCCATTTGGGTTTAATCCCCATTCTCTTGGAAGAAGGATTTTGTTAATGTGACATTTGCTAAAGTTTATAAAACTTTGAGGATTGTTATTTTGATGGTGATGAGTAATGGTTACTGATTCAGTAACTAATAATAAAATTTCTAAGTGTGGTCTTGATTTACCATATAATCCTGGGTATCCTCTGGATTCGAGGTACCTGGTCTTTATTGACCAAGGATCTTTTGTAATACTGAGGTCTTCATCATCAATATACATGATGTCCTCAGTTATTGGATTCTCAAAATATTCTTGAGTTTGCTCTTGAGGAGAGTCATTAACAATAGCTTCTGCATAAGAGCTTTGTTTTGTTCCGGAAGAAGAAGGAATATCTTCTTTCTTCGGAGGAGCAGGCAATTGCTGCATAGTTCTTCCCCTATTAGGGTATACTGTTGTCCAATCTCCTAGAAGAGGGACACTTGGTTCTTGTTGGTAGGGTAGCATATTGCTACTCCTTCCTCTGCCACGGCCACCTGGACCACGGCCTCTTCCCCTATGTGGGGTCGTCATTTCCCTGCAGAAATTCACGTGTTAAGAAATCAGCTAGTGAATTATTTTCACCTTTAATGTACTCAATATCAAAATCAAAAACTGATAATTGAGCTTGCCAATTTGCAAAAATTTGTTTAGAAACCAGATTTTTCACATTATTCTTAAAATTTTTAAGATGTTTAAAATGTTGACTAATAGTCTTAGAAAATACTAAGACATCATCTATATAAACTATCATATAATCCGTATAAGGATTAAATATGTCATTCATAATATTCTGGAATTCAGAGGGGGCATTTTTAAGCCCAAAAGGCATTACATTCCATTCATAGTGGCCAAACGGAACTGTAAATGCTGTTTTATACTTATCAGATTCATTAATCTGAATTTGCCAGTAACCTGACTTCATATCAAATTTCGAAAAAACTAAGGCTTCATTAAGCCTATCCAATAAATCTTTTTTATTAGGTATTGGATACCTAATCCATTTTAAAACTTTATTTAAAGGTTTATAGTTAATAACCAACCTGGGAACTCCACGTTCCTGTTCTGCATGTTTGTTCACATAGAAAGCTGTACAGCTCCAAGAAGATTTGGAGGGTCTAATTAATTTTTTATCTAAAAGAGAATCTATCTCCTTCTTACATAAACCAAGATATTCTTGATTCATTTGTGCAGGTCTTGCTTTTGTAGGGATTTGACTTTCATTGAAGTCGTCTAAGTATGGTAGAGATATCATATGTTTTTTTCTATTCCAGAAAGCATTTGGTATCTCACTACATACTTCTTTTATGAACTGTTGTTCTAGACTCTTTATTTGAGTTTCTATGTCAGCTTTATTAAGCTGTTCATTTATATTAGCTAAATTAATTTCTTCTTTTAAGAAACATATTTGTTTCTCTTTGCTTAAAAGAAGTTCTTTTATTTCATTTATCATCCTAGTATGAGGATCAGAAATAAACTCAAAAATAATTTTTTTATCCTCCAACATAGTTGTAATACCTTTTTGGTCAATATTAATAATAGGCATAATGTTATGCAAAAAAGGTGTACCTAATATAATACGATGGGTTAAATTTTTAACTAAAATAAATGAAGTAGGTATACAAATACCTTGTTTGCAAATATGTGCATCTGGTAATTTAAAATTGATCTTCAGCCTATCACCTCCTGCTTGGGTAAGTGATTGCGTAGTTTTTGAAAAATACTTTGTAGGGATAATTCCCTCTTGAATGCAATTTAAATCTGCTCCACTATCAACTAGAGCAACTTCATTTTTCAAAATAAAATTTCTATTGATAATAATATCAATCTTCACAAACCATTTTTGAGAAGTTATTCTATTCAAAATAGAAAGATAATTACTTGAAGAAGATTCTGTTTTACTAGGGTTTTCTAAAACAGAAATTCTTTGAGACAAATTAGTATTGTCTTTTTTTATTTGAGAAATTTCATTTTTTAAAATATTGATTTCTCCTTTTAAATCATTCATAGAAATTGGTCTTTCTTTGCTACTGGATTCTTTGAATCTAGATAAGACCTCACTTATTTGATAAGGTGCCTCTATGATTAGAGGAGTTTCCTTTTTAGAATATTCTTTCATAAGAATTTCTATCATTTTTCTTTTCATCGTTCCATCTTTTATGGAATCTAAAGCCTTTAAGGCTTCATCTTGTTCTTCAGTGAGAACATTTAGACCATTCATATCTACGATGGATTTCCAGTAATTTACTTCATTACATTGGCAATCATTGTTGCCTGAAGATGATGATTCAGGAGAATCTTGGATGATATTCATATCTTCATTTGAAGATTCTTTATCTGAACTAGACTCATAATCAGAGTTAATTAATAAGACTCTTTCTAATTGTGATCTTAATTGATCATCCTGAATATTATTGAGGGCTTTTTTAGTCCAACACTGGTTGGCATAATGACCTACCTTGCCACACTTATGACACGTAATATCAAAATTTTTTGCTTTTCTTTTTCCCTTCTTTTGGAAGGTGGGTCTACTTTGACCAGTCCTATTCTTTTCATTAAAAGCTTTTCTTTTACTATTCTTTTTCCTAGGACTTTTGTAAAAGCTATTTGTTTTTATATCAGAGAATTTTCTTCCTTGTATTCTCTTTCCCTTTTTCCTATCCTTAGGTTCTTTGCCTAAGTCAAAAGCGAATTGCTCACAGAATTCACCTATTTGGTGTTTTTCTGTTAGCTTTTGCTTTTTCAATTGATTTTTTAGCTTTATATCATTGCATAAAGCCAAACCTTCTTTAATACAGCAACTAATTATCTGACCATAGGTCAAGTCGTCATAATTGACATTTATACCATCATTTTGGTCTCTTAAAGCTTGTCTTATTCTTTCTGAAAAAAGATAAGGAAGACCATCAATAAATTTTGCCTTCCAGTGGATAGAATTAGGGTCTTTTAATTGGAAAACCCTGGATAGAAAAGTATCCTTATACCACCTAAAATGAGTTAAAGATGGACATCTTAAATTCTGTAAAAGGGAAGATAATTTTTCTCCTATAGAAACATTGGTTCCTATGAAATGCTTAAGAATGGTAAGACACAGTGTATAAACTGCATCCTCCTCAGCTGTACTTGTAGTACCATTCTCTAATTTAATTTCTTTTTTATGGGATAATATATCCTTTTTCTGGGTATCAGTGAGATAATGATCCCACCAACCTCTTAACTGTCCAATAAAGCCAGTGGCTATGAACGTAGCAATGGAACTATCATTATTTCCATGTTGTTTACAAACAGTGGAGTACATAATCATTTTATGTACCGTATCAATAATTTGCTTATCATTTAAGCCATCTATGTTCCATTCATAGATTTGTTTACCAGAATATGAATTCTGATAAGACTCATTTTCCTCAAATAATAAATCCTGAGGAGAAGGTCTTTTATAATAATACTTTTCTATTTGCTTTGAAGCATATATGGGATTTATTTCCTCATAATTATTGGTATTATTAATATCTTGATTAGCAAACATTGTTGCTAATTTGTTTATATCCTCATCAGAATTTTCTGATGATTCTTTACCAGATAAAACATTTATTTTTAAATTTTTTAGTTTTTCTTCTAGAATATCTAAAAAC
Source organism: Astragalus membranaceus (assembly GCA_039519185.1). Taxonomy (NCBI): domain Eukaryota; kingdom Viridiplantae; phylum Streptophyta; class Magnoliopsida; order Fabales; family Fabaceae; genus Astragalus; species Astragalus membranaceus. Next base: position 2,102,977 of record CM076850.1, on the reverse strand, counting down.
TCGTTTTTACTATTGTTCATTTTAAAACCTTCAATTTTTATTGGAGGTTGAACTATAGGTTCTTCTTTGATAACCGGAACATAATGTTTTTGAGAATTTTTTAGAATAAGCTCTTGTTGAGCGATATGTTGCTCAAACAAGGTTTTTAATGAAGACAAATTTTCTTCTAAGGCTTTAAATTCGTCTCCCAAAATTACTAGAAATAAATTAGTATAATTTTGGGCGCTCATAATAGAATTTAAATCTTTTAAAGCAATTTGAGATCTTTCAATAAAATGGGTAAAAGCATTTGCTTCTACGTTTTTTCCTAAAACAATATCATAATTTTTTGGAGGAAAACTTGAATGAATTTTCTCTCCTTTTGAGTTTTCAAAAACTCTTTCTTTCAAGACATTTATCTCATAGTCTAAACGTTCATGAAAATATTTTAAAAACCATTTAGCAAAAGGCATATAAGTCTGATGGTAGGTTAAATGTTCATAAAATTTTTCTTTTATAGCCTGAAGTTCAGGAGAAGAATAATATGAAAAATACCATTTTCTAAATTCGGAATATCTTTCCTGCATAAACTCATCATTGATGAGTCTTCTCAGATCGCTTCCTGGACTAAAATCCATTAATTAATATGGAAGCTCATTTCTGAGGTAGTAGGAGATTTCCTACTCTGTGGTTCATAAACCCCATAAGGAATATTATTTTCATTAACCTTAACATCATCAACAACTTCAATAGAAGGTCTCGGTATATCACCTGGTGTAGTGTAATATTCACTAACTGAATGCCTAGAAGATAATGATCTAGGAATTCTGGTAATTCTATTAGAATTAAACCTGATTTCTATATCACCCTCTATATTCTGGATGATTTGATCTATATCCTTATTAAGGACAGGTTTGGGTTCTACTTCCTGCGGAAGAGCCCAAGTTTCTGGAAAGTTAATTTCTTCCCATCTTATCAACCTATTGGTTGCAACATTTGATGTCAACAAATTTGTTTGCACCAAAGTTGTTGTACCAGGAAAAGTTATACGCTTAGCTTTAGGGTTAAGCGTGTTCAAAACTTTGTAGTAAATTCTATAGCATATTGCTATAACTTCACTACCTTGCTTATAGTCATACCCATTCGTATGAATACTAAGCTGGATTGCTTCTGATATATTTTTATCAGATAATGATAAGCTCAAATTTGGAGCAACATCAAAATATACAGGTCCATGACATAAACTTGTCTCAATTAGGGCAGCTAGGGATTGTTTAAAATTATTACATCTGCCATCTCGCACATAGGCCATAATACTTGAGTTTAGTCCCAGTAAAGTCAAGGGCTTAAGGGCTATCTGAATAAGTCCAATATGAATGAAATTATAGTCCTTGAAGGCATCTAAGTCCTTTTTATTTAAAAGTCTAATAATCTGATTGTTATTAGATATCTGAACAGTTTGTTCTATCTGTTTAACAGCAAATTTTGCTTTTAAGTCAAACATCCCAATTTTATATATTTGTTTTGAAGGAATCATTGGTAAAGTCCACTTATTAAGTTGGTCTAAATTATTAGGGAATCCAATTAATTCCTCATTTTTTAGAGAATTATTTTGATGATCATGATCATCTTCTTCCATAGGGAAATATATGGGCTAAAAGTGTGTTGTGGATCAGCTAGTTCAAGTTACTGAACTAATAGATGAATATAATAAACTTAACATCAAATAAAATAGATATCTGTTGATACTTCTTTATGTCATCTTTGTAAATGGAAAACCATTTGACATATCAACCCGAAGGGATAGAAGGGAAAATCCCTAAACCAAAGATATAACTTTGTTTTCCAACAAAAACTTTCAAGTCTAAATAAACGGTCTAATTCAAACTCTCCCTCTTTGGAGAAAAATGGACCATAGACGAAAGCACTGGGAAACATAGTTAGTCTTTACGCAAAAGACCCAAAAGAAGTATGAGCAATTTAAAACTCTTAGTGTAAATATAAGCTTCCCCCTTCAAGGCTACTGCTCCCAATATCAACACCTTTGTTGAATCATCGGGGACGGTTCACCTTAGAAGTTTTAATAGGGGATATCTGAGTACTCTTCAAATGAAGAAATAACTCACCCTTATACTTACATCCTCAAGTTTAAAATGGCTTTGATACCAATTTACAGCGGAAAGAATACGATGTTCATCTAATTAGGCCAGTTCCTGAGAACCAGCTTACCACAACACAAGCTTAGCTATGAAAAAACATATAAAAGAGTACCTTAATCAATAGAGAACAAGAGGAGAACTCCTATCTTCAAACTTCAGAGGTTATATTACAAGAAGAGTGTTTACAGGAGGAGAAGTATGTCTACAAGAGAGAGAGAGAGAGAGAGAGAGAGAGGTAGCCGAAGCTCTGCCTAAGAAATGAAAATAAAATGCCTTATATAGGCAAACTAAGGCTTACTATTTAAGCCGGTAAAAGGGCTACTGTAGGTTCCGGTAGCCGGTTACAAAAGGCGACAAAAAATCATTAATTATGCCGGGTACACTTTGGGCCCCATCGACACATAATTGAATGAAAAAAGACAAAAGACAAAAAGACAAAAATACAAAAATTAAAAAGGTAAAAACGACAGCATAATTGCGTGTCCAATTTACAGCGGAAAGAATACGATGTTCATCTAATTAGGCCAGTTCCTGAGAACCAGCTTACCACAACACAAGCTTAGCTATGGAAAAGCATATAAAAGAGTACCTTAATTAATAGAGAACAAGAGGAGAACTCCTATCTTCAAACTTCAGAGGTTATATTACAAGAAGAGTGTTTACAAGAGGAGAAGTATGTCTACAAGAGAGAGAGAGAGAGAGAGAGAGAGAGAGAGAGAGAGGTAGCCGAAGCTCTGCCTAAGAAATGAAAATAAAAATGCCTTATATAGGCAAACTAAGGCTTACTATTTAAGCCGGTAAAAGGGCTACTGTAGGTTCCGGTAGCCGGTTACAAAAGGCGACAAAAAATCATTAATTATGCCGGGTACACTTTGGGCCCCATCGACACATAATTGAATGAAAAAAGACAAAAGACAAAAAGACAAAAATACAAAAATTAAAAAGGTAAAAACGACAGCATAATTGCGTGTCTTCCACCAAATCTTGGCACGTGATTATTTTTAATTATGGCACTTATTCTTGTCCTTTTCCTTTCACATGCTTAGTCACGGATTGGATCATGGCATCCCAGAAATCTTCTGGATAGGGTTCGTCTTCTTGCTGAGATTCCCCAGCTAAGCAATCCATTTCGCTTTGTTCAATAGATCCCTGTGAGGATGTTGACATTTCTTTGACTTGAAACGTGCTGAAGAATTGTGTCCTCATGTGATCAAGAGTTCTAATCATAATTTCTTCCTCAGATTCTTGAGGGTACTTTTTCTGGAAGTAATGTTTTAAATTTGTCATAGACAAATTTTGGAGATTAACATTTCTTAAACCATTTTCTTTATCTTCATTGATCTTAGACAAGACCTGAGATATTAATTTTTTGAGGTCTTCGGGATCCATTCTGATCCACCATTTATAGAAGAAGTTTCTTCTGAGTACAGGAATATTTCTTTGGTCTTTTCCAATGGTCATAGACCATCTCCATATCCATGGGACTTGAAATTTGATAAAGAAAAGGCATGGACATTGTCCTATAATAAGCTTATTTGAAGCTATTTTTGTTATAAGAGGACTATTATCACACCATGAGTTGTATAATTCCAATAATTCTTTTGGAAGAATTTCCAAAGATGGCCCAAATTTTTGCCACCAATTGTAAAACCAATTTGGTATCGGTTTATTAACCACTTCTGGGTTAATACTAAAGAACCATGAATGTTTATTTTTCGGGTTCTGATAATAAAAAGCTTTAGAAAAAGCCTGGATATAATCCCAATAATTAAAATATGCATAAGAATTTTCAGCAATTTTTATTGCTTTTTCCCCATTTGGGTTTAATCCCCATTCTCTTGGAAGAAGGATTTTGTTAATGTGACATTTGCTAAAGTTTATAAAACTTTGAGGATTGTTATTTTGATGGTGATGAGTAATGGTTACTGATTCAGTAACTAATAATAAAATTTCTAAGTGTGGTCTTGATTTACCATATAATCCTGGGTATCCTCTGGATTCGAGGTACCTGGTCTTTATTGACCAAGGATCTTTTGTAATACTGAGGTCTTCATCATCAATATACATGATGTCCTCAGTTATTGGATTCTCAAAATATTCTTGAGTTTGCTCTTGAGGAGAGTCATTAACAATAGCTTCTGCATAAGAGCTTTGTTTTGTTCCGGAAGAAGAAGGAATATCTTCTTTCTTCGGAGGAGCAGGCAATTGCTGCATAGTTCTTCCCCTATTAGGGTATACTGTTGTCCAATCTCCTAGAAGAGGGACACTTGGTTCTTGTTGGTAGGGTAGCATATTGCTACTCCTTCCTCTGCCACGGCCACCTGGACCACGGCCTCTTCCCCTATGTGGGGTCGTCATTTCCCTGCAGAAATTCACGTGTTAAGAAATCAGCTAGTGAATTATTTTCACCTTTAATGTACTCAATATCAAAATCAAAAACTGATAATTGAGCTTGCCAATTTGCAAAAATTTGTTTAGAAACCAGATTTTTCACATCCTTTTCAATGATTTGTTTAGCAGAACTGCAATCAATTCTTAACAAGAATTTTTGGTTTAATAAGTCATCTTGAAATTTAGAAATACATTTAATAATAGAAAGCATTTCTTTTTTGACTGTAGAATATTTTAATTGGGTCGGATTCCATTTACCCGAAGTAAACCTGACTAATACTTCTTTAGAAGTACTTGGGTCAATTTGTTTGAGAATACCTCCATAACCTATATTAGAGGCGTCTGTTTCAACAATTTTAAAAAACTTTTGGTTTGCCAAATTTAGACAAGGAAGGGTTTTAACTCTGTTTTTAATATATTGGACTGCCTTGGTATGGGCTTCAGTCCATGGGCCAGCATTTTTTCTAAGCCTATTATACAATAAGGCTGTATCTTGGGCTAGATTTTTATAATAGTCTGAAATATAATTCAGGCTTCCTAAAAATCTTTGTAATTGCTTCTTTTCCAAAATTTCATCAGGAAATTTAGAAGCGAATTCTATACTTCTGCTAATAGGGATAATTTTCCCTTGGTCAATTTCATGACCTAAGAATCTAATCTTCGTTTGAAAAAGCTTCATCTTTGAAGCAGACAAAACTAAACCATTATTTTTCACAATATTCTTAAAATTCTTAAGATGTTTAAAATGTTGACTAATAGTCTTAGAAAATACTAAGACATCATCTATATATACTATCATGTAATCCGTATAAGGATTAAATATGTCATTCATAATATTTTGGAATTCAGAGGGGGCATTTTTAAGCCCAAAAGGCATTACATTCCACTCATAGTGACCAAATGGAACTGTAAAAGCTGTTTTATACTTGTCAGATTCATTAATCTGAATTTGCCAGTATCCTGACTTCATATCAAATTTTGAGAAAACTAAGGCTTCATTAAGCCTATCCAATAAATCTTTTTTATTAGGTATTGGATACCTAATCCATTTCAAAACTTTATTTAATGGTTTATAATTTATAACCAACCTGGGAACTCCACGTTCCTGTTCTGCGTGTTTATTCACATAGAAAGCTGTACAGCTCCAAGAAGATTTGGAGGGTCTAATTAATTTTTTATCTAAAAGAGAATCTATCTCCTTCTTACATAAACCAAGATATTCTTGATTCATTTGTGCAGGCCTAGCTTTTGTAGGAATTTGACTTTCATTGAAGTCGTCTAAGTATGGTAGAGATATCATATGTTTTTTTTCTATTCCAGAAAGCATTTGGTATCTCACTACATACTTCATTTATGAACTGTTGTTCTAGACTCTTTATTTGAGTCTTTATGTCAGCTTTATTAAGCTGTTCATTTATATTAGCTAAATTAATTTCTTCTTTTAAGAAACATATTTGTTTCTCTTTACTTAAAAGAAGTTCTTTTATCTCATTTATCATTCTAGTATGAGGATCAGAAATAAATTCAAAAATAATTCTTTTATTTTCCAACATAGTTGTAATTCCTTTTTGGTCAATATTAATTATAGGCATAATGTTATGCAAAAAAGGTGTACCTAATATAATACGATGGGTTAAATTTTTAACTAAAAGAAATGAAGTAGGTATACAAATACCTTGTTTGCAAATATGTGCATTTGGTAATTTAAAATTAACTTTTAGCCTATCACCACCTGCTTGGGTAAGTGATTGCGTAGTTTTTGAAAAATACTTTGTAGGGATAATTCCCTCTTGAATGCAATTTAAATCTGCTCCACTATCAACTAGAGCAATTTCATTTTTCAAAATAAAATTTCTATTGATAATAATATCAATCTTCACAAACCATTTTTGAGAAGTTATTCTATTCAAAATAGAAAGATAATTACTTGAAGAAGATTCTGTTTTACTAGGGTTTTCTAAAACAGAAATTCTTTGAGACAAATTAGTATTGCCTTTTTTTATTTGAGAAATTTCATTTTTTAAAATATTGATTTCTCCTTTTAAATCCTTCATAGAAATTGGTCTTTCTTTGCTACTGGATTCTTTGAATCTAGATAAGACCTCACTTATTTGATAAGGTGCCTCTATGATTAGAGGAGTTTCCTTTTTTGAATATTCTTTCACAAGAATTTCTATCATTTTTCTTCTCATCGTTCCATCTTTTATGGAATCTAAAGCCTTTAAGGCTTCATCTTGTTCTTCAGTGAGAACATTTAGACTATTTATATCTACGATGGATTTCCAGTAATTTACTTTATTACATTGGCAATCATTGTTGCCTGGAGATGATGATTCAGAAGAATCTTGGATAATATCCATATCTTCATTTGAAGATTCTCTATCTGAACTATAATTATAGTCAGAGTTGATTAATAAGACTAATTGTGATCTTAATTGATCATCCTGGATTCCCTTGAGGGCTTTTTTATGGGATAAAATATCCTTTTTCTGGGCATCAGTGAGATAACGATCCCACCAACCTCTTAACTGTCCAATAAAGCTAGTGGCTATGAACGTTGCAATGGAACTATCATTATTTCCATGTTGTTTACAAACAGTGGAGTACATAATCATTTTATGTACCGTATCAATAAATTGCTTATCATTTAAGCCATCTATGTTCCATTCATAGATTTGTTTACCAGAATAAGAATTCTGATAAGACTCCTTTTCCTCAAATAGTAAATCCTGAGGAGGAGGTCTTTTATAATAATACTTTTCTGCTTGCTTTGAAGCATATATGAGATTTATTTTCTCATAATCGTAGGTATTACTAATACCCTGATTAGCAAACATTGTTGCTAACTTATTTATTTTCTTGATTAACCCAAAAAATTTTTGAGGTTCTCTTTGTTCTTTATTAAGAACTTTTAATCCATCTATTTTACTAATGGATTTCCAACGATTCCAATTATTATCTTGGCAGCTATTTAAATTACTGTTTTGACAGCTATTGTTGTCAATATTAAAACTATTGTTTTGACAGCTATTGTTGTCAATATTAAAACTATTGTTTTGACAGCTATTGTTGTCAATATTAAAATTTGGAGAAGTATCACTATTGATACATTCTATGTTATTTGAAGAGTCCTGTTCTGATTTAGAAGCAATAGGTAGAACCTTTTTTAATTGAGTCCTTGATTGTCCATTCCTCAAGGCGTTCAGGGCTATATTAGTCCAGCATTGGTTGTCATAATGTTCCGTCTTGTCATAATTGGGGCAAGTAATGTCCAGCTTATGGGCTCTCCGCTTTCCTTTATTTTGGAAAGTGTCTTGCTTGGGCTTATTTTTATAAAAATTTGTTTTAAATTTTTTCTTATAAGGATATTTATAAATCTCCTTGTTTCTATTAACCCTTTTATAAGTTCTATTATTAAAGCTCTTTTGCTTTTTATTTTTTAATCCAGGTGGTCTATCCATATTAGAAATAAATTGATTATAAAAATCATCTGTATTTGTATAAATAAATTGATTATAAGGATCATTTGTTTCTTCCCTTAGCTTTAAACCCTTTTTGGGTAAGGAAGGTTGAACTTCAGCAACCATTGGTGCTTTGGGTTTGTTCATATTATCCTGAATTAATTTTTGTTGAAAAATTTGGTTTTCAAACATTTCTTTTAAAGATAATAAGTCCTCTTTAAGAGAGATTATTTGCTCTTCTAAACTATCCAAAAACACTTTGGTGTAATTCTGGGTTTTCATTAAAGAACTTAATTCCTTAAGAGTAATAATTTTACTTTCTATTCCTTTGAGGAAAATAAGAGAATTGGCTTCTGTATCCTTTTGTTCTAAGGTAGTTTCCCAACTATTTGGCTGAAGGATTAAAACTTCATTTTTAATTTTATTAATAAAATGATTAGCAAACCATCTAACAAAGGGAATATAATCCTGAGTTATGGTCAATTCTTCATAAAAGTCATCTTTGAACTTACTTAGTTCCCAAGATGAGAATTTCTTGAAATACCATTGCCTAAATTCGGCATATCTATCTAGTTGGAATTCTCCATTAATGAGTTCCCTCATCTTACTCCCAGGGGAGTAATCTATTTTAAAGTTCATAAAGAAAACTTATTTCTGGTTATGTAGGCGATTCCCTACCTTTTCTAATGAATTTCATTTTTTCACTAGTGGTAATATTTTTTATAGTTTCTGACTCATCTACTTGTTGGGATGTAGAGGCCCTAGTATGGTTTTCTGATAAAAACACACGAGTCTCGTTATTATTACGAAGCTCATCTAACTCCCTCCTAATGGCTGAATTAATAGGTTGGGAACAAACTCTAGTTCCCAGCATAGCAGAATATTTTGCTAAATCATTACAAACACCGTTATAGTAATTATATCTTTCAGAATCACGAGGCCAATTGTCTCGCTTGGCTGCGAACTCAGAGAGTCGCAATTCTATTTTAAATATTTCTTTGCTAAGCATACGATGCCTAGCTTCTAACCATTCTTCCCTAGATACGGGATGATCATTTTCTTCCATAGGAAAATGTATGAGCTAAAAGTGTGTTGTGGATCAGCTAGTTCAAGTTACTGAACTAATAAATGAATATAATAAACTTAACATCAAATAAAATAGATATCTGTTGATACTTCTTTATGTCATCTTTGTAAATGGAAAACCATTTGACATATCAACCCGAAGGGATAGAAGGGAAAATCCCTAAACCAAAGATATAACTTTGTTTTCCAACAAAAACTTTCAAGTCTAAATAAACGGTCTAATTCAAACTCTCCCTCTTTGGAGAAAAATGGACCATAGACGAAAGCACTGGGAAACATAGTTAGTCTTTACGCAAAAGACCCAAAAGAAGTATGAGCAATTTAAAACTCTTAGTGTAAATATAAGCTTCCCCCTTCAAGGCTACTGCTCCCAATATCAACACCTTTGTTGAATCATCGGGGACGGTTCACCTTAGAAGTTTTAATAGGGGATATCTGAGTACTCTTCAAATGAAGAAATAACTCACCCTTATACTTATATCTTGTTCTCTATTGATTAAGGTACTCTTTTATATGCTTTTCCATAGCTAAGCTTGTGTTGTGGTAAGCTGGTTCTCAGGAACTGGCCTAATTAGATGAACATCGTATTCTTTCCGATGTTCATCTAATTAGGCCAGTTCCTGAGAACCAGCTTACCACAACACAAGCTTAGCTATGGAAAAGCATATAAAAGAGTACCTTAGCAAAAGGCATATAAGTCTGATGGTAGGTTAAATGTTCATAAAATTTTTCTTTTATAGCCTGAAGTTCAGGAGAAGAATAATATGAAAAATACCATTTTCTAAATTCGGAATATCTTTCCTGCATAAACTCATCATTGATGAGTCTTCTCAGATCGCTTCCTGGACTAAAATCCATTAATTAATATGGAAGCTCATTTCTGAGGTAGTAGGAGATTTCCTACTCTGTGGTTCATAAACCCCATAAGGAATATTATTTTCATTAACCTTAACATCATCAACAACTTCAATAGAAGGTCTCAAAAACTCTTTCTTTCAAGACATTTATCTCATAGTCTAAACGTTCATGAAAATATTTTAAAAACCATTTAGCAAAAGGCATATAAGTCTGATGGTAGGTTAAATGTTCATAAAATTTTTCTTTTATAGCCTGAAGTTCAGGAGAAGAATAATATGAAAAATACCATTTTCTAAATTCGGAATATCTTTCCTGCATAAACTCATCATTGATGAGTCTTCTCAGATCGCTTCCTGGACTAAAATCCATTAATTAATATGGAAGCTCATTTAAATTCTATTATGAGCGCCCAAAATTATACTAATTTATTTCTAGTAATTTTGGGAGACGAATTTAAAGCCTTAGAAGAAAATTTGTCTTCATTAAAAACCTTGTTTGAGCAACATATCGCTCAACAAGAGCTTATTCTAAAAAATTCTCAAAAACATTATGTTCCGGTTATCAAAGAAGAACCTATAGTTCAACCTCCAATAAAAATTGAAGGTTTTAAAATGAACAATAGTAAAAACGAGTTTTTAGATATTCTAGAAGAAAAACTAAAAAATTTAAAAATAAATGTTTTATCTGGTAAAGAATCATCAGAAAATTCTGATGAGGATATAAACAAATTAGCAACAATGTTTGCTAATCAAGATATTAATAATACCAATAATTATGAGGAAATAAATCCCATATATGCTTCAAAGCAAATAGAAAAGTATTATTATAAAAGACCTTCTCCTCAGGATTTATTATTTGAGGAAAATGAGTCTTATCAGAATTCATATTCTGGTAAACAAATCTATGAATGGAACATAGATGGCTTAAATGATAAGCAAATTATTGATACGGTACATAAAATGATTATGTACTCCACTGTTTGTAAACAACATGGAAATAATGATAGTTCCATTGCTACGTTCATAGCCACTGGCTTTATTGGACAGTTAAGAGGTTGGTGGGATCATTATCTCACTGATACCCAGAAAAAGGATATATTATCCCATAAAAAAGAAATTAAATTAGAGAATGGTACTACAAGTACAGCTGAGGAGGATGCAGTTTATACACTGTGTCTTACCATTCTTAAGCATTTCATAGGAACCAATGTTTCTATAGGAGAAAAATTATCTTCCCTTTTACAGAATTTAAGATGTCCATCTTTAACTCATTTTAGGTGGTATAAGGATACTTTTCTATCCAGGGTTTTCCAATTAAAAGACCCTAATTCTATCCACTGGAAGGCAAAATTTATTGATGGTCTTCCTTATCTTTTTTCAGAAAGAATAAGACAAGCTTTAAGAGACCAAAATGATGGTATAAATGTCAATTATGACGACTTGACCTATGGTCAGATAATTAGTTGCTGTATTAAAGAAGGTTTGGCTTTATGCAATGATATAAAGCTAAAAAATCAATTGAAAAAGCAAAAGCTAACAGAAAAACACCAAATAGGTGAATTCTGTGAGCAATTCGCTTTTGACTTAGGCAAAGAACCTAAGGATAGGAAAAAGGGAAAGAGAATACAAGGAAGAAAATTCTCTGATATAAAAACAAATAGCTTTTACAAAAGTCCTAGGAAAAAGAATAGTAAAAGAAAAGCTTTTAATGAAAAGAATAGGACTGGTCAAAGTAGACCCACCTTCCAAAAGAAGGGAAAAAGAAAAGCAAAAAATTTTGATATTACGTGTCATAAGTGTGGCAAGGTAGGTCATTATGCCAACCAGTGTTGGACTAAAAAAGCCCTCAATAATATTCAGGATGATCAATTAAGATCACAATTAGAAAGAGTCTTATTAATTAACTCTGATTATGAGTCTAGTTCAGATAAAGAATCTTCAAATGAAGATATGAATATCATCCAAGATTCTCCTGAATCATCATCTTCAGGCAACAATGATTGCCAATATAATGAAGTAAATTACTGGAAATCCATCGTAGATATGAATGGTCTAAATGTTCTCACTGAAGAACAAGATGAAGCCTTAAAGGCTTTAGATTCCATAAAAGATGGAACGATGAGAAGAAAAATGATAGAAATTCTTATGAAAGAATATTCTAAAAAGGAAACTCCTCTAATCATAGAGGCACCTTATCAAATAAGTGAGGTCTTATCTAGATTCAAAGAATCCAGTAGCAAAGAAAGACCAATTTCTATGAATGATTTAAAAGGAGAAATCAATATTTTAAAAAATGAAATTTCTCAAATAAAAAAAGACAATACTAATTTGTCTCAAAGAATTTCTGTTTTAGAAAACCCTAGTAAAACAGAATCTTCTTCAAGTAATTATCTTTCTATTTTGAATAGAATAACTTCTCAAAAATGGTTTGTGAAGATTGATATTATTATCAATAGAAATTTTATTTTGAAAAATGAAGTTGCTCTAGTTGATAGTGGAGCAGATTTAAATTGCATTCAAGAGGGAATTATCCCTACAAAGTATTTTTCAAAAACTACGCAATCACTTACCCAAGCAGGAGGTGATAGGCTGAAGATCAATTTTAAATTACCAGATGCACATATTTGCAAACAAGGTATTTGTATACCTACTTCATTTATTTTAGTTAAAAATTTAACCCATCGTATTATATTAGGTACACCTTTTTTGCATAACATTATGCCTATTATTAATATTGACCAAAAAGGTATTACAACTATGTTGGAGGATAAAAAAATTATTTTTGAGTTTATTTCTGATCCTCATACTAGGATGATAAATGAAATAAAAGAACTTCTTTTAAGCAAAGAGAAACAAATATGTTTCTTAAAAGAAGAAATTAATTTAGCTAATATAAATGAACAGCTTAATAAAGCTGACATAGAAACTCAAATAAAGAGTCTAGAACAACAGTTCATAAAAGAAGTATGTAGTGAGATACCAAATGCTTTCTGGAATAGAAAAAAACATATGATATCTCTACCATACTTAGACGACTTCAATGAAAGTCAAATCCCTACAAAAGCAAGACCTGCACAAATGAATCAAGAATATCTTGGTTTATGTAAGAAGGAGATAGATTCTCTTTTAGATAAAAAATTAATTAGACCCTCCAAATCTTCTTGGAGCTGTACAGCTTTCTATGTGAACAAACATGCAGAACAGGAACGTGGAGTTCCCAGGTTGGTTATTAACTATAAACCTTTAAATAAAGTTTTAAAATGGATTAGGTATCCAATACCTAATAAAAAAGATTTATTGGATAGGCTTAATGAAGCCTTAGTTTTTTCGAAATTTGATATGAAGTCAGGTTACTGGCAAATTCAGATTAATGAATCTGATAAGTATAAAACAGCATTTACAGTTCCGTTTGGCCACTATGAATGGAATGTAATGCCTTTTGGGCTTAAAAATGCCCCCTCTGAATTCCAGAATATTATGAATGACATATTTAATCCTTATACGGATTATATGATAGTTTATATAGATGATGTCTTAGTATTTTCTAAGACTATTAGTCAACATTTTAAACATCTTAAAAATTTTAAGAATAATGTGAAAAATCTGGTTTCTAAACAAATTTTTGCAAATTGGCAAGCTCAATTATCAGTTTTTGATTTTGATATTGAGTACATTAAAGGTGAAAATAATTCACTAGCTGATTTCTTAACACGTGAATTTCTGCAGGGAAATGACGACCCCACATAGGGGAAGAGGCCGTGGTCCAGGTGGCCGTGGCAGAGGAAGGAGTAGCAATATGCTACCCTACCAACAAGAACCAAGTGTCCCTCTTCTAGGAGATTGGACAACAGTATACCCTAATAGGGGAAGAACTATGCAGCAATTGCCTGCTCCTCCGAAGAAAGAAGATATTCCTTCTTCTTCCGGAACAAAACAAAGCTCTTATGCAGAAGCTATTGTTAATGACTCTCCTCAAGAGCAAACTCAAGAATATTTTGAGAATCCAATAACTGAGGACATCATGTATATTGATGATGAAGACCTCAGTATTACAAAAGATCCTTGGTCAATAAAGACCAGGTACCTCGAATCCAGAGGATACCCAGGATTATATGGTAAATCAAGACCACACTTAGAAATTTTATTATTAGTTACTGAATCAGTAACCATTACTCATCACCATCAAAATAACAATCCTCAAAGTTTTATAAACTTTAGCAAATGTCACATTAACAAAATCCTTCTTCCAAGAGAATGGGGATTAAACCCAAATGGGGAAAAAGCAATAAAAATTGCTGAAAATTCTTATGCATATTTTAATTATTGGGATTATATCCAGGCTTTTTCTAAAGCTTTTTACTACCAGAACCCAAAAAATAAACATTCATGGTTCTTTAGTATTAACCCAGAAGTGGTTAATAAACCGATACCAAATTGGTTTTACAATTGGTGGCAAAAATTTGGGCCATCTTTGGAAATTCTTCCAAAAGAGTTATTGGAATTATACAACTCCTGGTGTGACAATAGTCCTCTTATAACAAAAATAGCTTCGAATAAACTTATTATAGGACAATGTCCATGTCTTTTCTTCATCAAGTTTCAAATCCCATGGATATGGAGATGGTCTATGACCATTGGAAAAGACCAAAGAAATATTCCTGTACTCAGAAGAAACTTCTTCTATAAATGGTGGATCAGAATGGATCCTGAAGACCTCAAAAAATTAATATCTCAGGTCTTGTCTAAGATCAATGAAGATAAAGAAAATGGTTTAAATAATGTTAATCTCCAAAATTTGTCTATGACAAATTTAAAACATTACTTCCAGAAAAAGTACCCTCAAGAATCTGAGGAAGAAATTATGGTTAGAACTCTTGATCACATGAAGACACAATTCTTCAGCACGTTTCAAGTCAAAGAAATGTCAACATCCTCACAGGGATCTATTGAACAAAGCGAAATGGATTGCTTAGCTGGGGAATCTCAGCAAGAAGACGAACCCTATCCAGAAGATTTCTGGGATGCCATGATCCAATCCATGACTAAGCATGTGAAAGGAAAAGGACAAGAATAAGTGCCATAATTAAAAATAATCACGTGCCAAGATTTGGTGGAAGACACGCAATTATGCTGTCGTTTTTACCTTTTTAATTTTTGTATTTTTGTCTTTTTGTCTTTTGTCTTTTTTCATTCAATTATGTGTCGATGGGGCCCAAAGTGTACCCGGCATAATTAATGATTTTTTGTCGCCTTTTGTAACCGGCTACCGGAACCTACAGTAGCCCTTTTACCGGCTTAAATAGTAAGCCTTAGTTTGCCTATATAAGGCATTTTATTTTCATTTCTTAGGGAGAGCTTCGGCTACCTCTCTCTCTCTCTCTCTCTCTCTCTTGTAGACATACTTCTCCTCTTGTAAACACTCTTCTTGTAATATAACCTCTGAAGTTTGAAGATAGGAGTTCTCCTCTTGTTCTCTATTGATTAAGGTACTCTTTTATATGCTTTTCCATAGCTAAGCTTGTGTTGTGGTAAGCTGGTTCTCAGGAACTGGCCTAATTAGATGAACATCGTATTCTTTCCGCTGTAAATTGGTATATATATATATATATATATATATATATATATATATATATATATATATATATATATATATATATATCACACGAACACGGACTCAACATGTTATATGGCCAAAAATAGAACGATAAAAAAAACAACTAACGAACTTACACTAAATTACAAAAAATTGGAACCTCTAAAAAAACACTAAATATAGTAACACGTAGAATACTCCAATAAACAGATCATACCACAAATTATTACAATGAATAACACAACCAACAAGACATGCATTATAAAAGAGAAGAGTTTGAGAGAAACATTGAATATCAAATTAAAAGCATTGACCACTTGGGTTTCAATCTCTTAATTATTATTCAACTGACTTATTGTTATGCTACATATGGATTCAATGTTGAAGGATATTCTAAGAAGTAATTCAAGAGCAAAAGAGAAGAAGCATGCACATGAGAAGATCTAAAAGCATTGGATTATTAATTAGGGGTGGATGGATGTTTGTTGGGTGTTTTAAGAGAGTATGGTACAAGATCCGAATGCATCTTCACTTTTAGCTATAGAGACACACTCAATCATTTGCTAGAAGAGTTAAACATGTCCACTTTCACTACACATTCCGAAATTAATCAGGAAACATCCATAATGACACATATTTTACACCTCTATATATATATATATATATATATATATATATATATATATATATATATATATATATATATATATATATATATATATATATATATATATATATATATGCACTCAAAATGATCCGGAATGGACACTAGATGTATCCGCACCCACTACAACAATAAGCCTATATTGCTACCAATGTTTGCCACGGAGGATTGTCCGTCGCTAATTTGCGACGGACTTGCGACGGTTTGCGACGTCGAGTGAGTTTGGGCGTTGGGTGCTAAAAATTCCGCTCATAATTTGCGACGGGAAGACATGTTGGTCACTAATATGCGACGGAAGAGGATGTTGGTCCCTAGTTTGCGACGAAGATTTAGTCACAGGCCCGTCGCAAATTCACAATCCCAATTCATTAACCTAGGCACTCTCGTTCTCTCCCTTTCTATTGTCACTCTCGTTTTCTCCTTCGTAGGCTTCCCTCAGGCGCTCTCTCTCTGGCGCTCACCCCAGGTGCTCTCTCTCTCTCTGGCGCTCTCTCTGTCTCGCGAGCTTCCCTCTCAGTCGCGAGCTTCCCTCTCAGTCGCGAGCTTCCCTCTCTCTCGCGAGCTTCCCTCTCTGGCTCTCTAAGCCACGAAAACAGTAAACGTGAGAAGCTTTGTTCTTCAGTTCTTCTTCTTCTCTGGTTAGATTTCTTCTTCTCTTCTTTGATGATTGTTTGATACAATGATACTTTGATTGAAAACCCTAATTGTTCAATTTCTGTGATGTAGTCACGTGGCCACCGATTTTTCGTTTTCGGCTCATAGATTAGGGTTTTTACGTTTGTTGTGTTGAATATTTGCAGGAAAGACAACGTTCGTGAAAAGGCATATTACTGGTGAATTTGAGAAGAGATATGAACGTAAGTTTCTTTTTTAATTTAGGGATTTGGATGTTCGTTTAGATATACCATCATTTCAGCCCGCGATTAAGTAAATTAATTTTTTGATTTGGTGGAAAACAGCAACTATTGGTGTAGAAGTGCACCCCTTGGATTTTTTCACAAACTGTGGCCAGATTCGCTTCGACTGCTGGGATACTGCTGGGAAAGAGAAATTTGGTGGCCTCAGATGGATATTAGTAAGTCTCCTCATTTCTTGTGATAGGAGGAGGGACTGAACCCTCTTTAGTTTGCACTTCAATTTTTGTGGTTGTTTTTCACAATAGTAGTAGATAAGATAGCTAAACCGTTTTTTTTCTTTGTTGTTTTAATGCTTTGAATATAATTTGACAGTTCATCTACTTGCATGTTGTGAGCATTCACATTTGCATATTAGGTTTCTACAAGGGGTAGGTTTTGTTGCCCGTCATCTGTCTCTAATTTTGGATGTCTAAATTCGATTTCTATGATAACTTGACGAGTGATGTTTTGAATTATATGATTATGATCACAATGAGATGACATACATGTTCTTCTGCATCATAATCTTCTACTGGGAAGTTCAATTTGCAGCGATCCCAACTTGCACTTTGTAGAATCTCCTGCATTGGCCCACCATCTAGCTGCACAACAACGGTAAGCTATCTGTCATGAACTTGATTTAATTTTTTTCTGGAACAACCTAATTTGGGGATGGCATGGAAAAACAAGTTTTCTTTAAAATTCTAATAATTGTCGCGTTGGTGTCTTCTGCAGGCAAGAGGGTGAACTTCTTGAAGCTGCTAATCAGCCCCTTCCTGACGATGATTATGCTGCATTTGAGTAGGATCTATTTACTGTTTTCTTTTTTATTGTTGAAACTGTCTTGATTTTCAACACAAACTCTAATTGTTTGTGTTGATTGCTGCTGTATGTACTTCGTAACCTCTGGACGTGCAAGGATCTTCATCACTTATGAAGAATGCAAAGCTGCAAGTACCACCGAAGGTATAATCTCACCTTCTCTCTCTTTTCCTTTCTCTTGTTTTCTCTTTTCTGTTTATGAATAACACTCACAAATATATACCTTAGGTAACATAAGTTTTAGCTATGTATGTAGCTTTTGCAATAAGGTTTGTTGCTCACTTGGTCTTGTGCTGTGTTTTTGTTGTCTGTGGAATCAAAATTTTGTTATTTTGTTACATTCTTTATGTCTTATTGATATTTTTTCAGCAACTTATACCATCAGAAAGTTGTGTCTTGCTATGTAGTTCAAATCTGATATGAAAAGTTAATGAGTCATGGTATGAAAAGTCTAAATTTGATATGTTGCACTTGAATTTCTGTGCTAATCTCCATGTAACTAATTAGATTTTGTAATTTATGTTACTCTGACCAAATGGCTTGTTATTGTATTGGTGAAGGAGAACTACTTGTCAAATATCAGCTCTACATATTTTACTGATATGATGTATAATTTTTCTACATTAAAAGGATGTGGTGCTAAAAGACCTTTCATTTGGGAAAATTGCAAAATGAAATAATTGGCTTAAAATGGTTTCAGTTTAGAAACATTTAAATACTAAAGTAGTTAATGAAGTCATATAGTGTAACTAGTTAGCCAAACATTATTAACCAGTTGGAATATTTTTAACCAGAATTTGCTTTTTTTAAGCAATTGTCCTTTTTTTGTGCTAGACATTGTCAGTTAATATTGCATTGGGTTCTCTGATTTTTTTTCCATGCATGCCTTTCAGGCTTATCTATTATTTGGAGATGAGGAGTACTTGTATATATTCCAAGAAGCTTTTGCTGCTGCCATGCATTATCTTTACCATGACCCAGGGTAAAAGCTTGTGGCTTTGTGTGCCACGCTGTAAATACACTTGACTTGCTGTCTATAGTTCATTGAAACTCATTCATTAGTATGTTTATTTTGAAATTTATTTCAAGTTTGAAAACTCTGACTTGTATTTATGCTTCTAGGTATGTAGAAGTTAATATGGATTCCGCTGCTATTGTGTGGCCACTATTTAACAGACTGCAGGCATTTTGGCCCGGACTTCAGGTTTTTTTCTTGTTTTGATATTAATGTTTGGTTGATTTGTTTCAATAGTAATGTCATGGTTAGAGCTAATTGAAAAGGCTACTTTTGCAAGGTTTTAGCTGGAGATATTAATCCTGCAATTCGTACCCATGCTGCCTTCTTGAGTGTCTGGAGAACATATGGTTTTACACCCGAGGGCTTTAATCTTGCCAGTCTTAGTGTTCAGGTATAATAAGTGTTGACACTTGAAAACCAACATGACTGTTAAATGATTATGTTTAGTTAGAGCTCGAGGCTTCATATTATTATTAGTAGGGGTAACTGATGATCATATGTTGGACAATATCCCCTTACACTTCTAGCTAAAATTCTCTGTTCATTTGTTAAAGAATTTGTAAATTGTTTTATATAAAAAAGTACTAGTATGGGGATAATGAGCTATTGCTATCCTCCAACTAGAAATTTCAAGGAAAGAATGAGGAACTTGGAAAATAAAGAATGCAACAAGGCTGTTTGCCAGTCTCTATCAGCAATATGCATTCTTGAAATAGCATGAGCCAAACTGTAACTAAGTTCTTAATAGCAAAACTGTTCCAAGGATTACTAAGAGTCCCCAAAAAATTGTTCCATAGGAATGTAGGTTGCTAGTGGCCTTGTAATGCGAGAACAATGGGCCTATTTATTTTTGAACTTAGATCTTCATTAGTTTTATGTTCGACGAATTTAACACACTTGTCTTGTCAGTGTTATATTATATCTTCGAGCAATTTGACAGATTGACTGTGGGAGATTTTAAGACATGAAAAAATAGTCATTCAATAGACGACCCTTCAATTTCTTTTTCATTCACATTTGCCAAGTCTGATACATTTTCTTGCCAATAGAAATATCTTTTAATTTTTTTAAGGACTTATTTGCTTGATTATCTCTAATATTTGTGATTTTTGTATATTTCTTTTCTCTCATCATATCAGCATGGGCAAAAGAGTTACCCACTTCGACCTGAGTTAATAGAGAGAACTTATTGGCTATACAAAGCTACCAGAGATCCTAGGTCTGCTTATATCTGCTTTGAATTTTCATCCATGTTTTTCCATGTGATCATTCACTTAAAAGTACCCCTGCCGAACATGTATGTTTCCTACAACTTCCTCGTTTCCTATTTAATTCTGTTATCTAACAATTTGGAACTCATAATTGTTGTACCGTATATGACAGAAGAAGACAGCGGTGGAATTTTCTGCGCTACTAAATGTTGCTGAGAAAACCTCTGGTCTGTTCTTCTCATATGAAACTAATTTAACTCTGAGGTGAACTTCTTTAGATATTTTAGCAAATTTCCATTTAAATCTGTGACTGGAATATGATATGGTTCTACTTGTTCCTTTAGAAGCAGCTGAAACTATGTGTGTGTATTTTTTTCCATTTAATTGTTATATGCCCTCTGTTCTATTTAAGTACTAGATGTATAAAGTTTTCAATTATTTTGACTTCTTGGTGTGAATTGCAGTTAGAGAAACTGTTCTGAAGATTATTAAGGATATTCTCAATCCGATTATATGAAATTGTGTGTCTCTATTTGCTCAGGGTTGATGTTGTTCAGGTAGAAACTTGGGTTTCTGCATCAGGGAAGAATGGTATGCGTAGTGATTAGCTTTTACGTGACTGGAAGGACTGGAAGGGCTGCTGATTACAGTTAATATTAAAGTTGTTTGTAGTAGTAAATTACGATTTTTCTAGACTCTAGTGTTTTAGAAGAACATAATTTTTTACATTGTATTTAGTTATGTTACAGTAATGTTAAAGTTCTTTGTCTTAATACATAATTTTTTACTTTTTATTTAGTTATGTACTTTTCTTAATTATAGTCTTTACTGTGAAGCTAATATGTATAGATATAACTATTAAAAAGTATTTTGGATGTATGATTTAATTTGTTTTTAATTTTTTTTAAAAATTTCCGACGGATTTGCGACGGACTTGCCACGGCAATTTGCGACGGGTTTGCGACGGACAATTTGCGACGGGGAGTTTTGTCGCAAAGCATTTGCGACGAGCTGTTTTGCCACGACTTTTTGTCCGTCGCAAACGCAAATTTGCCACGGAAAAAGGTCCATTTGCGACGGACATTGTCGTCGCAAATGAGCGATTTTCTTGTAGTGACCTACAATGATAACGACGAAATAACAAAGCAGATTACTTCCTAGAGATACACAAAGGAGGAGCCACCTGCTGTTGTCGCAATGTGGACAGATGAGGTCGAATACAGCTGTAGTCGAATGTAACAACTGTAGTCGAATTGCTGGTGTAGTAGAAAGTCTGACGCAGTCGAATGGTAAGGACTACTGTGGTCGAAATGCAAGTGCCGCTTGTGGAGACAGAAGCTGTCGAACTTGTAGAGACAGTTGTTGTCGAACTAAACCTGTGAACAAAAGAAACGTTAGAAAACAACCAGAGGCGTCTTTCGACTGCCCTGAAGAATTTATCCGCCTCTACAGCGCAAATTCCCCGAGGTACAACCAGCCCTTCTCTCTCGCAGTAGCAAAAGAGGTATCCGAACTAGCAAGAATATCAGTATTCGCAACAGGAGAGCAACCCAGAACTCTTTCTCTAGAAAAGTGAAAAGTATCTTTTCAAGTGCAGCTCGAGGCTGTTTATATAGGCTTTAAGAAATAGTCGTTTTAAGCATAGGCTCCAGCAATCAATAGCCAGTCAAAATCGGTTCAAAATTAAATTGTAATCATGCTGGTTTAATTCTGCAGTTACGGAATAATTAGACTTAAGTGACAAAGAGCTGTTGTAAGAAGATTACGGTTACAAAATAAAGGAAATTAATTTTCAGTTTTCGACATAAATTATCCGTTACGAAATAGAATCAGTTTTCGACCAAAACTGGGAAGGACATCTGCAACCCATTTCGACCACAACTGAGAAGGATATTCTGTGTCGAAATGTTTGTCTATGTCGAAATATATTTCTGTCGAAATTCACTTAGAGGTTTTGAAATATCACAAAATTTACAACAATCCCCCACATATTTCAAAATCTTAGAAGTGAATAAAGAAAGAAGTTTCCTGGGTTAACATCGTAGATGTAATGCATCGGAGCTGTATAGCAAGCTATGGAACCAGTCCTAGACAGATAAAACATGACATACAGTGAATTGGTTTAGCAAGCTATGGAACCCAAGACACGTGTTATATGTTAGAGGTTTTACCATCACATTACACCCCCCACAATTCTTGCTGTTTCCGTGGTGTTGCGCTACTAGGCTGTGTGCGTGCTCGGTATTCATGAGTGCTCGAGAGATCTCGCCAGGATCTCATGCAAGCGGCCCCATTTGACACTCATATAGGTGATTTCTTCAAGTGTATGCTGCAAGTCATACACCACCCATAAGGGCTATGAAAATCATTAAAAGCTTTAAGCTTAACCGTTTAACCCTGCTGTCTAGCACTATCACAATAACACCATAGGAAGGGACAATTATAAAATTAATTACTTGAATTAATTTTCAGTGCTAGCAGTATTAAGAAGTGACTTGTTTTTACCACATTGAACCTTATTCATGGGATCCCCAATCACAAAGGTTGGGTTACCATCACTTCTTAATTTCAATTGGCTTTAGTCTCATTCCCCTCGATGTCTCACATATCAGTTTCTTCCCTAAGGGTTTTGTCAGAGGATCGGCCAAATTCACTTCTGACTTCACATAATCGATCGATATTGTTCCATATTTTTGCAATTGTTTGACAACATTGTGTCTTAATTGCACATGTCTGTTTTTGCCATTATAGATCTTATTCTTTGCAACGGCTATTGCCGACTGACTATCACAATGTATTGACACTGATGGTGTCGGTTTTATTCCCAAAGGAATTCCAGCTAAAAGGTTCTTCAACCATTCAGCTTCAGTACCAGTCAATTCCAGAGCTACAAATTCCGACTCCATGGTCGATCTAGCAATAATGGATTGTTTGGCTGACCTCCAAGTTACCGCACCACCACCTAGTGAAAAAATGTAACCACTAGTGGATTTTGTCTCATCTGAATTAGATATCCAGTTAGCATCACAGTATCCTTCCAATACTGCGGGAAATCCACTGTAAGTAATACCATAATTTGTGGTACCTCTCAAATATCTCATAAGGTGAGCAATTGCCTTCCAATGATCCTGACCAGGGTTATGAAATGCTTCCCTTTGCTTTGCATGGCTATCGTACTTCAGTGGGTACCTCAACTGGGGCAACTCCTTTCTCTCTGGTATACGGGTCAGAGGCGGTCCTCCCAATCGAGGTTGACATACCATCCCTACGGGTACTCATGGAAGCTAAACTGGAAGAAGCAGAGTGGGTGCAGGCTCGTCTGGATCAGCTAAACCTCATTGAGGAAAAAAGAATTGCAGCTTTGTGTCATGGGCAGCTGTACCAACAGAGAATGAGAGCAGCTTTTGACAAGAAAGTCCGGCACCGTGAATTCAAGCAGGGAGATTTGGTGTTTAAGAAGATCTTGCCCATCCAGACTGATCCCCGAGGGAAATGGACACCCACTTATGACGGCCCGTATGTGGTCAAGAAAGCCTTTTCTGGAGGAGCACTGATACTCACGAACATGGACGGAGAGGATTTAAGGAACCCAGTCAATTCCGATCAAGTGAAGAAGTATTATGCCTGAAAGAAATAGACAAAAAAAGAGAAAGACAAGCCAAGTAAGAGTTAGCTCGCTAGGTTGAAAACCCGAAAGGGCGGCCTAGGCAAAATCAGAGCGACCCGGTGGATTGAAAACCCGCAAAGGGCGATCCAGGCAAAAATTAGGGTCAGAAAACTTGGGCATGAAAAGCAAAGAAAGGCATACAACTCCCCTGAAGACTTGGATGAGGGAGTGATCAAGGTCAAGGACATAAATGTTTAGCACTGTTCCACAGAGACGGACAGTCAGAATTTAACTTCTCTCTTTTTTCGTGTCTTTTTATAGTTTAAGCTTTCAAGTGTAATAAACAATCGGCGTAACTTCTTGTGCGACCGGTTTCCACATTAATAAAGTTTAACTTTCTCATATCTGTTCACTCTTTTATTTTCTGCTTTTTTTGCTCAAAATAAACGTTTTATAATGATGGTGATGATGACCTGTAAAACATGTGCATAAATCATGGAGCATTACGATTATTGCAAAGTCCCGAAAGGTCACGGAAAAAAGCAATTCCCCAAAACCAGTTAATCATGCAAGAGAAAGCGATTGCACTCACGATTGCTTCAAACGGCGAAGTCAAAGCCAACATGCACTCGGCCCATGAGCCCCGCAATTTTAGTGGGTTCCTCAGTGTAACACCCCTTTTTCTACCCGTTAATCTATTAGCGTAAAAATCAGAGTTTCAAATTTTTAGTTACATCACAAGGGATGTCACACTTACTTCGTTAAACATCACACGCCAAAATCACTCGCTTTTGGAAAACAGCCTTATAATACTTTCAAAACGTCATCGTCAATTAAAGTACAACTTCACAGCGGAAAATCTAACACGTTTAATCATAAGGGCATTGCAACTATGCAAGGCTTACATTACTAAAATCCAACCACCACAACAATCCTAAATAACATAAACAACATCATTCCCCCCTAGTGTTACATAATCAGAGCAGACGACCCGACTCGAATTAGTGAAGGTACCTAGTCCTTCACTCGCGATCACCTGCACGTTACCACATAGGGGTAACATTCAAACAGAAGGGTGAGTCCAATTCAATTCATATAATAAATCGTATGATAAATGATAAGTCAAGTCACAGCTCTAAAATAAGCACATCACAATCATCAATCACATCACTACAATAACTCATAAATAATCACATCACAATCATCGATCACATCACTACAATAACTCATCACCATGTCATGTAGGCATATGAAATGCAACCCACTCGCGGGCATATGCATGAGGTACCTTTTCACAAACGTCGCTTAGCCCTTAAGGCCTATCACATCACTTAGCCACATGGGCCTCAAAACGTCACTGGGTTTATGCATATGGGCATGAGACACTATGACATGCACCACTCACAAACACACAATTACACAGATACCCAAATCATAGTCAACTATGTGACCCGTCACTTACCGGTTTGCTCACAAGAAGCACAGCACCTGTCAATTCACAATTTACACACAACGTCACTTGGCCTTTTAGACCTTAACATCACTTAGCCTTTCGGACCTTAAACGTCACTGGGTTTCATCGTCACTTATACATAAATATCATCAACTCAAACAATAGCCACTGAGGGCAAAAACGTCATTTACTAGCCACCAAGGGCGTCATCGTCATTTACACATCATTATAAATAATAATAGCCACTAAGGGCAAAACAGTCATTTAACTAGCCACTAAGCGCATCCTCGTCATTTACACCACATTATCAATAATATTGGCCACTAAGGGCAAAACCGCCATTTACTCGTCATTATAAAGAATACTAGCCACTAAGGGCAAAACAGTCATTTACATGTCATTATAAGTAATATTAGCCACTAAGGGCAAAACGGTCATTTACACGTCATTATAAATAATATTAGCCACTAAGGGCAAAACAGTCATTTAACTAGCCACTAGGGGCATCATCGTCAAAATCATCATTTTTGACATTACTTCGTTAAAACCACTGGTCGTACGCAAAAAGGGAATTTTTAAAGACACTCAAAACATCTTTTCATTGTCACAGCAACGATCACCGGGAACAGCCACCTGGGGCGCCCCAGCAACCTTCAGAAATAATAAGTTTTTATTTTTGAAAATGGGACACGCAGATGGACAACTGAAAATGCTTCACAACACTTTTTGAATCGTTCAAAACGGATGTCTGAGTCAAAAGATATAGCGAAAATAGTTTTCGAAAATATTTTGGGACATCCTGAAAACTGGCGCCCTGGGCACCCAGCGCCCAGGCACATGGCGCCCAGCGCCTAGCAAGAAGCAACACACGCACGCACACACCCGGGCGCTCAGCGCCCAGCGCCTGGCGCCCAGCGCCTGGCGCCCAGCGCCTTGGCGCAACACACAACGCACGCACACGAGCGCTCAGCGCCCAGCGCTGGCACCCAGCGCCCAGCGCTACGCACACACACACGCGCACGGGCGCTCAGCGCCCAACGCTGGCACCCAGCGCCCAGCTCCCCAGACACACACACGCAGCAACACACGCACACGCCCTTGGCGCCCAGCATAGGGCACCTGGCGCCCAGAACACCCCAACACCAGATTTTCACCCAAATTTAGCACAAACATCATTTTTCCCAAATTGTTTCTTGACTAAATTTCAACACACCCTACAACCATCATGGATACCCATTTAAATCATCAAATTATACACCACCCATTCGAATTCAACAACAATCCCAAGCACCACATAGCATCACGCATATATCTAAAATCAAAACATGAATTCGCAAGCATCAACAATCATACTTAACATCTAGGCTATCACTAACTTAGGATCCATCATAGAAATTATTATAGAAATCGATAGAACTCCCCTTACCTCGTATTCGAAGAGTAGGAGCCCTCGAGACGATCACGAACGGAACCACAGCAACAATCCACGATCCTTTCCTCTCTTGGTGGCGCGACCTCTCTTCTCTTCTTCTCCTCTCCAATGGCGCGCCTCTCTTCTCTCTATGCTCTTTCTCTCAATTTCGCAAAAGCCAACCAAAAACCCTAACCCCTCTAGGCGCCTATTCGCATATGACTAGATTCATGGGCTTGGGCTTCTCACTTAAGCCCAAGTCCATCTAATTTGGCACCTCCATCTTCTAATGCCACCTACACATAATAATATAATTTCTAATAATTAACTTATATCCCCTTAATTAATTTAAATTCCTAAATACTTAATCAAATAAATTAATTAAATATTTTAGGGTGTTACACTCAGTCTCGTGCCATGAGTGTCGCGGGTTGGCTGAACCAGCAAAAATAAGCCAAAAGAGCAAAAGAGCAAAAGAAAAAGCAAGCGATCAGAAAAAGAAAGCTGATCAAAGAATGAAAAGCCATGAAAAAACAAACAGTCAGAAAAAAGAAAGCTGACAAAAGAAACGAAGAATCAAGAATAGCATCCTATTGCATTCATCATTCCACTAAATCATCACATCGCATGCACTCACATGACATGCATTCGCATAACAGACTTTGCATAGCATGCATTCATATTCCATGCACCATGTCTTGCATCTGCTAACGTGTGCAGGTGTCCTGGATCAGTGCAATGACATTGATCATCAATCAGAACAAGCTGAAGAAAGGTCCGCTAACCTGAGCAGACATCCTGGATCAGTGCAATGGCATTGATCATCAATCAGAGCAAGCTGAAGAAAAGTCCGCTAACCAGAGCAGACATCTTGGATCAGTGCAATGGCATTGATCATCAATCAGAGCAAGCTGAAGAAAGGTCCGCTAACCTGAGCAGACATCCCGGATCAGTGCAATGGCATTGATCACCTCGGGCTAACACCCAATAAAAATAGAAAAAGAAAAAAGAGGAAAATTCGGGTTTCCCTAAGTAGACAAAATCGGTATAATTTCTGAATTCTTTATCTTCATTTTGCCTTGGAATATGTTTCGGCCAATTCATATTCCTCGTTAAAGTTCAGATAAAGAGGGGCAGTTGTCATACCCTAATATTGTCCGGCTTAGGTCAAAACCCCTAATTTTCCACAAAAAATAAATAAATTGAAGAATGAAGAGCATCATGCATTGCATTTTGGGTCCTAGAAGTCATTCCAAGGTCTTTAAAATCATTTTTAGGGTTGGAATGCACTTTTTAGGCAAATTAGGGTTTTAGGGTCAAAAAGGACATTTTGGTCATTTTTCGCAAAAAGATGATTTTCTCGCCAAAAATGCACATTTTTATTCTATCAAGGATAATTTTTGTACAATTTTTTAGAAAGAAAACCCTAGTCAAAAATAATTAAAAAATGCATTTTCCCACCCTCTCACACTCACCTCTTCAGAAGAAAACACAAATTTTCCTCTTTGAGAACAATCCATCTCAATAATACCCCTAACCCTAGCACACATGAGAATTCCATTCCCAAAATAAATAAAAGTTCATTTTTTTTCTTCTATTTTCTCTCCCATACTCTCACCTTTTGTGTTTTCTCAATACCATCAATCCAAGTGACCTTTAATCCTAACCCTCCATTTAATTTTAAAACTCAATCCTAGAGCACTTAGTAAGGCCAATGACCCAATTGCCCCTAAACCTAAAATAACTCTATAAATACTCCCTCATTCCCACACCTAAGGATCCTTTGGCCTCTCATTCTCCTACACTAAAACACTAGCACACCAAAAACACCTCCTCTCCCTCTCCTTCCTCACCCCAAAACCGTAGCCTCCTCCCCTCTCTTCCATATATTTTCTTCAATTTTTCACCATCAAATCTTCCATTTCTTGTTAGATCATCATCATTCCTTCCATTCTCTTCAAGGTTGCATCATCAAATTGCTAAGAGCTAGCAAACTTTGTGTTCATGTCATCTCCTTCTTCATTTCTTTGTGATTTTGAGGTAAGCTTTGAAACTTTGCATCTCATATTTAGTTCTTCTTGCATAATCTCTCTTCTACTCCCAACTCCTTCTTGATTGTTTGTTGTTGTTGCTTTGAGGATCCATCTCAAACATTTTGACAAGGACTTAGGGAGCCTTGGGTGTTTGAGATGAGTCATTGGCCTTGAAGGAGTTGTTCTTCTACTTGATTAATTTCCCTTGCATCTCTAAACATTTTGCACTAAATTTCATGAAATAAGAGTTGTTTTATGGCATTGTTCATTTCGCATGCTTGTAGAAAACTTAGGGTTCATGTGAGTTTTATGCCATCCTTTGCTTAATCATGTGAATCCTTTGCAAAAATGGATCTATGTTGCTTTATGTTAACTTTTGTGTTTTTTTCAAAATAAAAGTGTGGATCTATGTTCCCTTTGGGTTCGCATGCTTATGTTTAAAAACATTTTCAAATTAATTTTGTTGTTGTTCTTTGCTTGATGATGTTTAATCTTGTTGTTAGTATTTTATTTTAGTGTTAGATGTTATTT
Source organism: Astragalus membranaceus (assembly GCA_039519185.1). Taxonomy (NCBI): domain Eukaryota; kingdom Viridiplantae; phylum Streptophyta; class Magnoliopsida; order Fabales; family Fabaceae; genus Astragalus; species Astragalus membranaceus. The sequence goes on along the minus strand of CM076850.1, from coordinate 2,073,805 downwards.
TTTGTTGTTGGTTGATGATCTAGCAATATGATTCCCACTAGTGCCTAGTGCACCTTGACCTAAGTGGTGAAGATTGCTAGAAATGACTCAATTTAGTTTGTGTGTCCACTTATTCTTGTGTCTTAGTTTGCTTATTGTAAATTGTTGATGATAGGCAAGTTGATTCTCACTAGTGCCTAGTGCACTTTTCTCAAAGTGAGAGGATTGCTCTATGTGATTCAACTTGGTTTTAGTGTTTATTTACTTTTTACTATTTTACTTTACCATTCATTAACTTTTTACCAAAACATAAAAATATTTTACTACTTTGGTTTTTACCACTTCATTAATTTTTTACTAAAACATAAAAAGATTTTACCACTTCCCATTTACCTCATGCATTTTTACTTTACCATCTCATTAAATAATTACCATTTACTTCATGCATTTTTACTTTACTTTTCACTAACTTCTTACTTAAAGTTTTACAACTTATCACTTTGCAAAAAATACCCAAAACATTTTCACATTCATGCATCTTCATTCATACTTAGTTTATGTGACACTCTCATGCATCCTCATATGCTTATATCTCTTGCATCCTCTTATGCATCCTTGTATGCCATCCATTAATAAATAAAGTGCTATGCATCCATTCCTTGTACACTCATGCACTTACATGCTTACCTAATCATGCATCCTTGCTTACATATTCAATCATTTAACTTAGAATACTCTATGTTTACAATCAATTGTATTCACTTGTTCTTGATGCCATGTAAATGTCTTGACTTGATTGTGTGCCCTCCTCTTCACTTGTATGAACTCCTAATGGAGACGTAAGTCTACATGCATGTCGTAGCATAGAGCCATTAGGGTAAATACAATCCTTCTTGCACACACACAATTACTTTGAGAACTTTGTTTTGCATCTTTAATAATTGAATCCTTTGATTGTATGGGCATGTTTAATCTTGGTTAATGAATGATATGTTCATGTTTGCTTGAGTATTATTCATTCATTTGCATTTGGTTATGGATTTAGAATTGACTTGAAATGTTCTACTCCTTTTCTAAAACCCATTTCCTAAAATCATTTCAAAACAAAAAGAAACTTTTACTTTCAAAACAAAAATAAATCAATCGTCATTAAACACCAATCGCGCCGTTGCCGGTTAGGTCATTAATGATGATTTCATTTTCAAAAGAGTTAGTAGTGAGGCCATTCTAACCGTTGTTGTTCGGTCTTCGCAAAAGCTCTATCCCATTTTCGAAAACTTATTCATTTTTCAAAAATAAACCAATTGTCATTAAACACCAATCGCGCCGTTGCCGATTAGGTTGTTAATGATGATATTGTTTTCAAAAGGAGTTAGTAGCGAGACCATTCTAACCGTTGCTGTTCGGTCTTCGCGAAAGCTCAAGCCGTTTTCAAAACCAAAAGCCGAGAACTACGTAGCTTTGATCCCTCTTCCAGTGAGGGTATGTAGGAGCGGGGTCCTGTCCCGTCAAGCACACTTTTAAAAAACAACTTTGTTTTGTTCCCCGAGAACTACGTAGCTTTGATCCCTCTTCCAGTGAGGGTACGTAGGAGCGGGGTCCTGTCCTGTCAAGCACACTTTTAAAAAAACAACTTTGTTTTGTTCCCCAAGAACTACGTAGCTTTGAATTCTCCATCGCACCGGGAGGTACGTAGGAGCGGGGTCCTGTCCCGTCAAGCACACTCTTAAAAAATCTTTGTTTTGTTCCGCTTTTCAAAGATAACCCGAGAACTACGTAGCTTTGAATTCTCCATCGCACCGGGAGATACGTAGGAGCGGGGTCCTGTCCCGTCAAGCACACTTTTAAAAAAAAAACTTTGTTTTGTTCCGCTTTTCAAAGATACCAAAAATATCCCTTTCCCCTCGTTTTCAATAAAACAAACTCCTAAAGAAAAGAAAAGAAGTAGAATAAACCGCTTTCAAACTCAAACTTTTGTCCAAACCACACATCAAGTTAATGGTTCCCTTTCGGTAGAAAGGAGGTGCGGGGTGCTAATACCTTCCCCGTACCAAACCGACCCCCGAACCTACATCTCTAGTTTTCAAAAGACCATCCGCCTTGTTTAAAAGACCTTTTTTTCAATGTTTTGGTCTTAAAATTAAAATATTGGTGGCGGCTCCAAACTTTTTCCACGTTGTCAAACGAAAAGTCCCAAACCGGATTTTTCGGGCGCAACACCTCCGCTGTGCTAAGGAGGGATAGAAGTAAACTGCTTACAATCAAGAATGAATAGGGTGTGTGGCTGGAAGGACAGAGTCAGGTTATGGAGGGCGTGTGGGCCTATTATGATGAATTATATTCGGATGAACATCCAAGCGGTGTTGAGCAGTGTCTAAGTGTAATCCCTAAAAGCATAACTGATGAAATGAATGTGTTTCTGATAGCTCCAGACACCTTCAAAGAGGTGGAAAATGCAGTTTTTGAGCTTGGAACTTATAAAGCTCCATGACCTGATGGACTAAATGGGCTGTTTTTCCAAAAGAACTGGTTGGCCATTAAAGATGATGTCTTCAAAGCCATCACTCTATTCTTCACAAATGGCGCTTTGAGTGATGAAATCAACCTAACTAACGTGGCTCTCATTCCCAAGGTACCTATCCCTGAATCAATTTCACAACTTAGACCTATAAGTTGTTGTTCTATCTTGTATAAAGTCATTGCTAAGATCTTTGTGGCTAGACTAAAACCTATAATGGACAAAACAATATCTCCACAACAGAGTGCTTTTGTGGGTGGCAGATTGATCCAAGATAATTTAATTGTGGCCCATGAGGCATTCCATTTCTTAAAAAAGAAACATGGTTCAAGTGGAAAAGGGATAGCTATTAAAATTGATATGAATAAAGCCTATGACAGGGTGAATTGGAACTTTCTAAAAGCTGCCTTGCTAGCTTATGGTTTTGACACTGGTTGGGTTAATCTAGTAATGACTTTGGTGACTACAGTGTCTTACTCTTATCAAATCAATGGCTTTTCTTCTAGGAAAGTTATACCAAGAAGAGGTCTCAGACAGGGTGATCCTCTCTCTCCCTATCTTTTCATCATGGTGTTTGATGTCCTTTCAAGGATGATTTTGAAAGCTTCTAATGACAACAGCCTTAGGGGAATCAAACTTGCTGCTGAGGCCCCATCTCTCACTCACCTCTTCTTTGCTGATGATGCCATTCTTTTTACTAAGGACACTACTGAGGATATCTATCAAATCATCAAAATTTTAAACTCCTTCACAAGTGCATCAGGTCAGAAAATAAACCTTTCTAAATCTGGTACTATTTGTGGCAGTCAGGTCCCTAATGACAGCAGAAACAGAATCTCCTCCATTCCAAATATCCCTATTTGGTCTAATCCTGGTAAATATCTTGGGGTTCCAGCTGAATGGGGAGGGTCAAAGGTTCAAAACCTTAGCTGGTTGAAAGGAAAAGTGAGCAATAAGCTGGGAAGTTGGAAAGGTAATCTGCTGAATCAAGCTGGTAAGGAGGTATTAATTAAAGCAGTGATCCAGGCAGTGCCAAGCTACATCATGTCTATCCTTACACTCCCAAAAACTTTTTGTGACTCTCTAACTTCTATGGTGGCAAACTTCTGGTGGAAATCTAATGGGAGATTCAATGGAATCCACTGGAAAAGGTATGACGCTCTTTGCTCTCCAAAAAGCAAAGGTGGTCTTGGCTTTAAAAGAATTTAACAAAATGAATACTGCCCTATTATCTAAACAAGTGTGGAGGCTGGCAAATGACCCTAATGCATATTGGGCCAAAACTCTCAAGGCAATCTATTTTCCCAACTGTACCTTGTGGGAAGCTAATAATCAAAGGGGAGCTTCTTGGGTGTGGCAGAGTATATCTAAAGGCAGAGAATTCATTAAATCTACTGGTAGATGGGCTGTTGGTACGGGTCACCACATAGATATTTCCAAAGATAACTGGCTTGCAACTGGTGAGAAAGCAAGTCTAAACCTGGGAGCTACTGTCAACAAGGCAGGGGATCTTATAGACAGTAATAAGCACTGGAACATTAATGCTCTAAGGCAAAACCTTACCTCTAAAAGTGCTATTGCAGCTCTCAAAACTCCTATTTCCCGGTCTACTGATTCCGACCATATTTCTTGGCCTTTTAACAAGGAAGGAGTCTATACAGTCAAGTCTGGTTACAGGGCTCTGCTTGATCTAAACCCAAATAATGAATCTGGTCCACCTACTTCAAGCTCTAACCCTGAGGCTTTATGGGATTTCATTTGGTCAGCTAATGTGCCTAGCAGAATAAAACACTTTATCTGGAAAGCTTGCCATAATATCCTACCCACTAGAGAAAACCTTGTCAACAAAAGAATCCCTATTTCTAATTTATGCCCCATCTGAGAGAATGATCCAGAATCAGTGGAACACATACGCCTTTTATGTCCTTGGACTAAACCCTTATGGTTTGGTTTGCAGATGGTCTCCACCCTTTCTCCCATGGGTATCCCTACTATTCAAGTCTGGATCCTAAGCTCCTTGGACTCTCTTATGGGCAAAGCTAATCAGCTATCATCTTGGATTTTTTTCTTACTCTGGAACATTAGGTTAGCAAGAAATGACAAGGTATTCAGTAACATAAACCCTAATCCCCTGAGTATTCTCTACAAAATTAAAAGCCAATGCTCTGAATTCCTAGCAGTTGTTACCCCTAACTCTAATGGATTTATTGGCCCAGCCAATGAGCTAAATTCTAGGTGAAGGAGTATCCAGTGATCTGGAGACCCCCTCAACCAAATTTTGTTAAAATCATCTGTGATGCAGCTTATGATAGTGCATTTGGAAAGGGGAATACAGGTGTAATATGTAGAAATACTCAAGGTAGTGTACTTACAGCATTATCTAGACAAATCTACGCATGCTCCCCTCTGGTTGCAGAAGCTTTGGCTATGAGGGATGCAATTTCACTAGCCATCAATCTCAGCTTGTCAAATGTCATCTTTGAGTCTGATAATCAAACCTTGGTGGAAGCTTGCAGGAAAAATATAGTTAGGGGAGAGATCAGAATCATAATAGATGATATATTAAAACTTAAATCTCAAATCCAAGTCTCTGGGTTTACCTGGGTTAAAAGAGAGGGCAACCGAACTGCTCACGCCATTGCCAATCTAGCAAAAAACAATCGCCTCTCTGGCTCCTGGATTTCTTGCCCTGCTGATCTTCTTCGCAGTGCTCTGGTAAATGATGCTAGAGCACTATGGAGATGAAAAGTAGTTGTCTGGTTGGATATTTGTTAGCTCCATGATGCTCTGGTTTCATTTCATCTCGCAAAGGTATCTTGAGATGGTGGTAACCTGCAAAGGTTTCAAAATCAAAAGATGTCAAGGAATCGAAGAAGATATCAACAACATCATCATGTCATCTATTGATCTCGTAGACTCACCTAGATCGGACGATTTGGCATTAGAGTCGCTCATGAATCTTCTGTGCAATGTGTGGGTTTCAAGGATAGCTAGGGAGGGTATTCTTTTTCTCATCTAGAGGCGGATCTTCATCGTCAACAACTCCTTCAGGCTTCGTAACTGTCAACCTCCTTCTGCTATCAAAGCTGCTTTGCTGCTCGGTCGCACTCTTTAAGACTGATAATCAAAGCTGCGTTGCTGCTCGTTCGCTATCGTGAAACTCTAGTTGGTCTCCCCTCTTCCCCTTATTTACTTCTCTGGCGTTGGTGGAGGATGCGGTTGGTGATGGATCTCCCTCTGCCATTATTTCATTTCTTTGCCGAATTAGGGTTATTCTTGCGACTGAGGGTTTACTGTTTTTGGCTTTCTGTTTTTTTGTTTCCTTTTGTATCAGCGCTCTCTTTCTAGTGGTCCGGGTTCTTAGCTTTATGTTTTGGCCCATTGCGTTTGTGGATGCTAGTATGGACGTGGTCCATGTTAACCTCTTGTATTTGGTTTGGGCCTGGCCCTTTGTTTGGAAATCAAATATAATTCGACCAAAAAAAATGATGACGTGGCCCAATAGTTGAGAGAGTGTCCAACTATTTCACAATACGCTATTAAAACTTTTGAAAATTTTCTTCTCCGCCAATTTTTGCTTGTCTTTTTTTTTTATACGAATTTTGGCATGTCTTAATACTTTAGTTGTTTGTGATATAATATTGTATTTTATGTTATATATTTGTACTAAATTGCATCTTTTAATGTCAAATTAAACAGCACTACTTCCTCCAAGTCCCATGGCCATCCAAAGCTTTTCAAACTCTCAGACCAAGATTTTCGCTATTCAATCGCCACCTAATGCTTCAACAAGGAATAGAAGTACATCTGATTTCAATGAAATATATGAAATTTTATTTCTTGCAAAAAATGTGCTAAATACCCATGAAAACCCATCTTTATCATTCCTCAATGCTAAGCGGGTCTTGACCCCACCAACAACTTTAGTTAAAATTGGGAATTTGGCCACTGCTAATGATTCAAAACTGGGGGCTAAGATGAAAAGGTAACATGTGTGTGCGCGCGTGTGCGTGTGTTTGTGTGATCATTTTATGCTAATTGGTTATAATAATTTTTATCATTGGTCTATTGTTATGTAGATTGCTAGCTAATAGGGTGTATACAGCAAAATATCGTCGTCGAAAGGAGGCCACGTTACGTCAACATGAAGAGTATTTGAAGTACCTACAAGTGCGTAATTTTCCTTAACTTGTAGTTTTAATATATTTTCTTCTTGTATTGACAATTTTAGCGACATAGGAATGACGGCTCCCGAATTTAAATTCAGATGTGACCGCGTGATAGTAATATTTATTTTCCAAAAAGTTATACTTCCATTTTGAATATATATTTAATATATATAACCGACACGTGCGTTATTTATTTGACCAGTCAACTGTTTCAACTATTCAGTCTAATGTGCTATTCCATAAGGCAGTGAACAACAAACTCATTGAAGAGAATGCAGAGTTGAAAGCTCACTACAATGCTGCCATTATGGTGAATAATGAAAAGGATGGTAATAATAATAATAGTAATACAAAAGTGTAAATATTTTTTCCTAATTTTGAGTAAAAATTTAAATATATTATTAATTTGGGTTTTCAATTTTCAAAGACAACTAATTACTATTTTTTATTTTGGTTTCAGCTGAAAATTTGGCTCTAATTCAAGAGATACAGAGGTTGAAAAGCCAATTATTTTGATTTGGGAAACAATTCTCCAGAGCCTGTTTGCATGAAGAAGGAAGATGATTTACATGTGGAGTTATTATAAACAACATGCAGTTTTTTTGACTCAAGTAGTAGTTTTTGTCAAGTTTTTCTTATAATGATAGAAAGTATGTTTATTTAATATTTTCATTCTCAAATTTCCGGTGATAAACTATGTTGTTGGGCAAAATCTATTGTAGCAAGCTTCTAATGAATCAAAAATTGTGTATTAGGAATTGCATTTTTCAATTTTGCGATAAGAATAATCGAACTTAAATAGGTTCATAGTCTATAATGCTTAACATATTGTACCAAGCTAATCAAGAAAATATTTATATTTTTATATTATTAAATAAAGAAGGAACCATTCAGCTTATAAGAATAATCGAACTTTAATTAATGCATTCTTCTCAAAAAAAACTTATTGCATTAAGTTCCACACCTAGAACTTAATATACTTGCACACCTTCACAAATTCTTTGTCAAGAAAAGGTAAATTCTAAGTACAACCAAGAATGATTGTAAACAAAGGTAAATGAGTCTATAAGTCCTAACTCAACCGGCAAAACAAACGTTCTTAGGCGGAACATTTTTTTGAGCTTGTTCTTTCGTTTGCGGAAAAAAATAAAAAATAAAGGTAAAAGATCATGAGGTCAATTAGAAAACTTGTAGTTATCTCAAATTTCAAATGGTTACTTTTTTTGTGTGGGTTTCAAACGGTTATTTTCAAACTTAGGTATTGTAAATATAAAATAATAATTAATAAATAAAATAAGAGATATTAGCATTAATTGCTATTTAACATTTACATTTAGCATTAATTACTATTATCTTTTTTTGACAATGGCATTAAGTACTATTATCTTAATTAATGTTATATTAAATATCTTAATTAATTATGATAAATATGAAGTACTGGTATTTATAAAGTAAATATAAAAGAAAATGGATCTTCTCAAGTATTATTATTTTATTGTTGTGTCACTCTTTTTCCTACTTTTTTTAAACATCTCTCTCCTACTTTCTTTTTTGTATAAGAAAGTTTAGGTGAGTTGGGCTCTTACAGATCACCCACCAAAGAGATTCTCACGCCGGTAGTGGGAGTTGAACTCACACCCTTGCGGGAAATGAGTCAACTCTTTAAGCCAACCTTTATTGGCACATCTCTCTCTTAATTAACACAACAAATACTTGAAGGGAGTTATAAATATATTTAATGAAAAGTTAATGTAAACATTAAGTAATTGTAAACACAAGTTTTAACCATTCCATTTAATACAAATATTAATATTAATTGTACTCTCATAAACATCAATTAATACAAATATAAATTTATATTTTGTATTTAAGTTGATTCCAGAATTTATTAATAATAATTGAGTCAAAAAAATAATTTATTAAAAATTAATATTATCTGTATTATTTAATTTCTGTTTTTTTTGTGTGTTGACAAAGTCACAAGTGTACTTGAAACTCACACACAATTGCGAGGTCTCAGGTTCGAACTCGGGTGGATATATTCCGCCTAACAATTTCAGAATTTTTGCTAGTTGAGATAAGAATCCATTCAAAACTGATTTTTTAAATATGAAATATTAAAATAATATGAGTTTTCAAAAGGATGTATTTGAATAATCAATATAAATATTTAATATCAATGAATATTTATATTAATTGATATTTCTATATGAATTCTTTTTATTTCTTTTTGGTTAGCATGTAATTAGTGTGCATTATTCACTGGCTTTTGTCGATGACTAATCTAGTTTGGAAAACCTGGTTGTTTACGTACGAGACTTAATTTGTCTGTTGTGTGGTTTTCCTCTCCGATAGAGTTTTGCGACACTCAAGACTCAAACTTAAAACCTTAGGGTGGGACCCGAACCCAGTTAGTGCTAGGACCAAGCCTTATTGGTCTATATGAATTATAAATATTAATATATTAAATATTTTTAACTAATCACATAATTGTGAAAATTACCTTAAAGCAATACACTTGAGATGCTAGCTCAGTGGTAAGAGCTTAACCGTGTATCCTCAATGTGCCGAGTTCAAATCTCATTGGGGACACTTGTAAAATGACCATTAGTGACACTTAATTAATAACATTTCCTCTTTCCCAATTTAAAAAAAAAAAACCTTAAAGCAATACACATAATTTATATATGAATTTAATTTAATACAAAATTGAATATATTAAAACAAGTCATTTAAGGCAAGTATTAATGACATAAATCTTTTTTTCCGACAATTTAATGACATAAATCTTACTCCCTTTGTCCCGTATCTTTTGATGTTTTGGTCTTCTAATTTTCTCTCAAATTTTTTTGATGTTTTACAAATTCAATGTTAATTTAACTATTTCTTCCAACTGTACCTTTAATAAATCAAGAGACATTAAAGTTGTGCCATTACTAGGCAGCATTACCAAAACTAATATCTCACCACTTATAAATGTGAATTCCCACGGTCCAAAATATTGATGGATACTTATTACCAACTTGATGTGGTACAAGTGGTAGATACTTGGGTCTCTTAATCATTTGGTCCTGGGTTCGATCACTGGCCGGTGCGTATGGAAAAACATTTGTTGGGAGATGTCAACCCCTTAAATGGATCTCAGATACCTCAGAGGATTAGTCTACACGGTCGTCGTGGAAGATACATTGGTTTACCAAAAAATATTGATGGATATTTGAGTTTTCAAGACGGTGAATTTTTGTGGCAATTAAGTTTTAGGTGCTAGCTTATGTTTAATTGTAAACACATATCTCCATTTTTAAAAACAAATATTAATTGAGGGAATTCTAGTCTATATATTTACCTAGTTAATGTTTTCTTATTCCATGTGTTGTATACTAAAACATCAAAAGATTTGGGACGAAGGGAATAACATTTCATGATAATATAATTATATAATCACTTCAGTCTCAATTTTAAGAAAAAAAATAACTAGTTACACACATAATAACAATAGTGATTAACCTTATTTAGATTTATTGATGTAATCAAAAGTGTAATTGCATTTCTAAACTATTCTTTCTTTTCATTTAATTTTGTACTAGAGCTTATTTTATTTTATTTTATTTATTTTTCGGTTATCCACCAGTTAGGTCGGTGATTAATCTACACCGGAGAACCTGGCGGATCACGTGTACACTCTGTGTGATTTTCTTCTCCTAACAGAGTTTTTACCACACCCAAGATTTGAACCTGAGACCTTGAGGTCAGATCCGTGCTCAGTTATCGCTCGGACCAATGAGAACTTATTTTATTGAAAGGTATGTTGAGAACAATAATATTAAACATGCTTTTCTTTGACAAAAAATTAAGATTTTTTTTTAATTTGAATGGGCCCTATTAGTACTGGTCTTAGGACAGTATCTTTAATGGGCACTTAAACTTCAAACGATGTTGTATTCAGTAGTGGTGTTGTATAGGGCTTGGTATGGGGAAATGTAGGTGGGGAGGGCTGAGGTGGGAAGTCTATTTATAAGATACACAGTTGTGGTGAAGCTGTGATCCCAATAGGTGAGTGGCAAAGAGGCATGTGCTAGTAATGTGAGGCCCATTTCAGTGATTTGTCTATGTTTTCGTTCAACTGTTCCACTTTGATGGGAAGTGTATGGACAAGTGAATCTATGTTAGATGCCTAGGGAATTAAGATGTTTGGTAAAAGAGAGATATGCTCCCCCAGAGTCTGATTGTATGGCCTTAATGGTTGAGTTGAATTGGGTTTGTACAAGTTTTTGGAACAGTTGCAGGGCAGTGAAAGCATCTGATTTGTGTTTTAATAGATATAGCCAAGTGAACTTGGTAGCAGCATCAACAAAAGCAATATAGTAAAGATAGCCACAACTAGATGGTGAGGGTCCCCATAAATCAGTGTGTATAAGTGCAAATGGTGTGTGATGTTGTGTAGTGGATGGTGGTGAATGTATTCTATGAGCTTTTCCAACAAAACAAGATTTACACAATTCAAAACTATTATTATTACTTGAAATTGGACTCTTACACAGACTCAACACAGTATGAATAGCTCTACTGTTGGCATGGCCCAGCCTATGGTGCCACACTGTATAGTCATTAACAGTACTAGTAATGGAATTAGTAGGTGGTATATGACTCACTAGACTAATAGACACGGACACATCTGCACACAAAGAAGTAGCAGTAGGTACTTGAGACTCAGCAGTAAGAGTGGGCAAGTAGAGCTCATCTTGCCCTTATAACCTTTGAGGAGAACTTGACTAGAGCCCTGTGGTTTAACAAGACAAACAGATGGGTGAAATTCAAAATAAACATTGTTATCATGTGTGAATTGACCTACAGAGAGATAAGATTACGCTTAAGATTGGGAACTAACAGCAGGTTTTTCAGTTTAAACTTATAACTAGGGTTGTGTGTGGAGTAAAGAGTGGCTGTGCCTACAGCGTGTATGGTGATAGGGTGTCCATCGCCCATGTAAACCTGCTTGTTACCCGTGTATGGTGCTCTGGTGTGAAGATGTTGTGATTGTGAAGTGAAATTAAGAGATGCGCATGTGTCGGCATACCAACCTAGGGAGGCAACGTCTGGTGGAATAATGAATGTCTCAGCAGCTGTGGGATCAAACGAGGTATAAGAAGCAAGAGCTTGGGGAGCAGGTGCATCACTGGTGGAGATTGAAGCCTGCGGCGGTGTTGTAGCCTGTGGCGCGGTGGTCTGAGGCGCATTTGCAGTGGTGGTGGAGTGCGCTTGTGGTGTGAATTCCTCAACAAACTTGTACCAGCAGTTAATAGCAGTATGTCTAGGCTTGTTGTAAACTTGACAGATTGGCCTTGAGCTAGGAGGTGGTCCACGAGCACGACCACGTCCACACCCGCACCCATAGTGTCCTCTGCCACGATAATTTTGAGATCCATAGTTGCCAGAGCCCTGAGAATCATGAAACGAACCAGATGAATTGCCACGAGCACCAGTGTGTACCAGATTTGCAGAGACGGCAGGAGTTGCAAGCTCTTGACGAAATTTGTCAAGTTGCGCTTCTTGAACAAGAATCATAGATTCCAAATCAGTGAGATCGAGGCTCTACGTTTTGGTGAATGCAAACAGAATCAGTGAATTGTATTCCTCAGGAAAACCGTCGAGCACTACATCTACAAGATCATGATCTGAAACATGATCACTGATTGCAGCGAGAGAGCTTGCTAGGGCACGAATAAGAGTGATGTATTCGTTGATGCCTCGATTTCCTTTCTTCGTGCTCTTCAATTCGACATGCAATTGACGTGTTTTGGCACGCAGGTGAGCATAGAAATGCTTGTGGATGGTATCCCAAACTTTCCATGCATGACGGCAATCAAGATCACGAGGAAGAACTGCATCTGAAAATGTTGAGAGAAGCCAAGTAAACAGTGTTTGATCCTGAATGAACCAGCGATCGTACGCCTCCATCACCTTATTGTTCTTACGATCTTCAACTGAAGCATACAGAGGAGGAATTTCCGGTGAAACAAGTAGTCGATGAAGCTTGTGCGTGCTATGACGCCTTCGACTTGTTGATTGCATAGTAGGAAATTCTTATCATCAAGCTTGATGTTGAGTTTGGGACCAGTTACAAAGCTTGATTGATTTCCATTGTTGCTTTGCTGAAAGATCGACAGTGATTCAGGCGGCGTAGGAGTGATGGCGATTGATTCGTCAGGTGTTGAAGCCATGGCGAGCACACGGTAGTTTGGGAAACTTCAAGGGAAGCGAAGTGGGGTTAGGGAAGGTTTTGGGATCGACTTGCGATTGATACCATGATGAGAATCTAACAAACTCAAGAAGATCTAATTGAATTCAGTTAGTATGATTTCATTACATTGATCAATATATTACAAGTATATTTATAGGATACAACTGAATGCACTTTGTGCGGTTTGTATATTTTGTATCTTTGGAGTATATTCTATAACATGCTATACAATTAACTTGAGAGACTATTACACATATATCTATTATATGGTAGGCCTTGTAGGTTTTGTATCCATGTCTTCATTCCATTAAGATTTGAGGTTATGCGCCGCCTTTATCAGAGGAATACTCTTTTGGAGAATACCTTACAAGCGGAATACTCATGTATTCGCATGGGTAACATTATGTTGGCGTTGTTATTTATTTTTAAGTTTCTTGTAATAATGTAAAAAAGTTAAATGCAATTGGAATCAAAAGTGGGAATTGTTTTAATAATAGGTGGGTAGAAAGTCAACTTGAGTTCTAGGCATAAGTTAAGGTGATTGCTTTCCCCACACCCCCTCCTACTCAAAACACACCCCTTCACCCTACACATTTACCAAACTAACCCCACTTAAAATTGATTTTCCCCCTCTACCCATCTCCCTCTTCTGCTCCTTCAACACAACACACCCCTCTAAAATCCCAAACCTCCCCCCCCCCCCCCCCCTCTCCACTCCAAACCCACCCATCCTCACCTTCATCATTCACTCCTATTCAACTACCCAACATTGGCAACTAACTCAAGGTAATAACCCTACCAAACTTTTTTCATTTTGGTTCTGTTTTCAGTTTTTCACGCCATTTTTTTTCTGTACCTGCGCTCCGTTCGAACAGGGTCGTTCGAACATGTTCGTATGATCGTGTTCGAACAAGTGTTTAATGGGGTGTGACTTTGCTTGGTTCGCATAAGGCCGTTCGAACAGTGTTCGCATAAGGCTGTTCGAACAGTGTTCGCATAATCCCAACTGTAGCAGATGAGATGTCAACTGACGTCGTAGAATCTCAAGATTTTACTAGTTCGTTCAAAACGGATACGGTAATAATGAATTAGTTGTTTTAATTTTAGCGAACTATTCAATTTATTTAACTGACACTTAGTAATTGAATTTCAGTTATTCCCTAGTCGTGAGGAGCTGCTAACGAGACAGTAAGGGAGATTTGTGTAAGTGCTGGGATGGAATGCAGACCATGCTTAGGATACAACATTCTGACCTTAAAATGCACTTCGAGCATAGTTTGAGTAGAGTGAAAGTACACCACTTGAAGAAGAAGATTTTTGATGAAATTAAGGGTTTAGTTTCATCTAATGCTATAGACCATATTTTGGATGAGATGCAACACACTGGATCCGTTTCACTTAACCTATCATTATGTCGACACACGCTCCGGACCACACACGGACTACCATGTGCATGTGAGCTTTCAAGGTATGATGTACAAACTCATAATTATATTGTGTCTACAAAAAATACTTGTTTTGATGGGTTGTCACTAAATCAATGTCGCTTTTGTAGGGTTATGATGGACTGCACTCCAATTCCCTTGAGCATGATTCACCAACATTGGCAGAGGTTGAATTTCAAAATACAGACAGAGGTAATGGATGATGATTTGAGTGTAGACATTGAACTTGAAGCTATCAAAAGAAGGTTTGAGGCCTCTGATCACGCCGGTAGAGTTATGATTAAAGCAAAAGCACGTGAATTGGCATTCCCAGACACGACTTCCATGTGTCCACCTCCGGATACGATCATTACAAAGGGAGCACCCAAAAAAGATAAGAAAGGGAAAGTTGATTACTCAACAAAGTGAGACAAGTCTTTTTGGGAGCATGTAGATGACAAATTTGACTCCCCCGATGGTTCATCTAGTGGATGTTTTGCTCAGTCTCGTAAACGCCCTACTCCTCCCCAAAGTAGGAGTGGAACGCCTACAAACCCACACAGTTCGGGTTCCACTCCTACTTTGTCAACGTGTCCAGCACCTAATCCATCAGAAAGCAAAAAGAGAACTCAAGCTGACAGTGCTACTACAATCCCTACTCCTCCACTACATAAGAAACCAACACCCACACCTATTGTTACAGAAGCTGCTGCTACTACTGTTTCAACAGCTCTTATTTTGACACCAACACTTACTTTGACACCAGCTCCTCATCCAAAACCCACACCTATGGATGCTGCACACATTGATGTTTTTAATACTTACATAATAGGGATGCCAGAATACATGCGTTCCTATGTTCAAAAAATTGTTAATGTGGTAGGTGATGGAAATTGTGGCTTCTGATGTATTGCTGCATTTCTTGGTAGGGGTGAGGAGGCTTGGCAGTCAGTCAGAACTGATCTGATGGAGGCGCTTAACCAATACAATGACTTCTACACTAGACTGTATGGTGGTATTGGTAAGGTCACATTTTTGATGAAGGCATTGTTGAGGGCACATCATGGCAATAATGTTGAAGATAATTGGATGACTACACCAGATATGGGGTATCTAATCAGTAACAAGTACAAAGTCGTCCTGACTTGTTGGTCACCTAATTGTTGCTACACAATTTTTCCACTCAATGTTGCACCATTCAGAACTGCCCAACAGTTCAACATCCTTTTGGTACCAGAACACAAACACTTTGTACAGGTAAACTGTCTTCTATTTAGATTCAATGTAGATATTCCAAAACATTACATAACATTCTGTTTTTTGTTGTCTTTTTGAAGGTCTTTATGAAGCCTGGAAGTCCAATGCCCTTGCCGGATTTGATATGGAATACTAATAGGGCACCCATAGCAAAGGGTTGGGACTCGCTTTTTGTTGGCCGGATACAAAAGTGGAAGAATTTGCTCAAACAATCACAACCCCCCCATCCCCTTCTTTGTGTAGATTTAAGTAAAGATAGTGATGGTAGTCAATGTTAAGTTAGGTTTATAATTTTAGTACACAATGTTGTATAATTTTGGTACACAATGTTGTATAATTTTGGTACATAATGTTAAAGTTAGGTTTATATTTTGAAATCACCAAAACTGTGTGCTGATTTATTTAGTTTCTGTTTCTGCATAACAGTGGTTCGCATGTGGCCATTCGAACGCCTGTTCGAACGCACCCATTCGAACACGTTCGAATAAAGCCATTCGAGGCAGCCAAAACACACCCTCACACCATCGGTTAACAATATTCCTTAACACGGATGACATTATTCGAACAGGTTCGAACGATGTCATGCGAACAATACAAATTCCTTAACACGCACAACGTCGTTCGAACTGGTTCGCATAACCTCGTTCGAACAGTCACTTAACCCGTGTTACACGGGCGTCTCACGCGAGGTCATTTTGGGGAAAAATAAGTTCGGGGGTGTGCGAAGAGTAGGAGGGGGTGTGGGGAAAGCAAAACCCTAAGTTAAGGTAGTGGGAGTTGTTGCATAATAGGTGGGAAGAAAGCCATCTTGAGTTAATAGGTGGGCAGAAAGCCATCTTGAGTTAAGGTAGTGATAGAAATCAAGACATTTACATAGCTATCAAATACTTGATCAAATTTTTTCAAGTATGCCCTTTTATATATTGAAACTTGCAAACAGTTAATGTTAGAATTGAGGATATTTTGGTATTTATTACATAAATTAATGATACTTTAATTTGTGTGTAGAAAGCTAAGATACCAAAGATAAAAAATAAAATGGAATAATCTAAAAAATATGTAATGTTTAAAATTAGAGATGAACATATAAACATTAGCTGTAATATAAGGACAGAAGAGAGTAAATTTTTACCTAAATTAATACCTCTACATTACAATGCTAGAAATGAGAATGACAGGTTAATTGAGACCTTGAGATAAGCGTAATTCAAGGCTAACCTTAGAAATCTACAATCCCAGAAAGACTTGGTCAACCATATGTGTAATTACATGTTGGAATCAACTACCTAATATATCATATATAAATACAACACTAGAACTTCATATTTGATGCTGCTAGATTGATATATAATATCATCAAGCTGCCATTATACGTACGTGTGTGCCTTTTTGATTAATAATTTCTCCTTGAATTTGATTTTGAGAATTCAAGACAAATGGGAGAATTTAAAGATCAATTAAAGGTCACAGCAAAGATGACAGCAAAGAAAACTAAGGAAACTGCAAAGAAAGCCAAGAAAGTGATTGTCAAAAGTGGGGTGAAGGTTGCTGGTGCCTGCAAGAAAGGCTGGTCTAAGGTCAAGAAAAGCATCAAGGAACTCAAGAACAAGAACAAGAAAACTCAATATTTAGGTGTTGGTCATTAATTAATCTGAAATATTGCTGTTAACTATTCTTGAGGCCAGATTCACCAGCACTCTCATGTATTTATATGTAATGGCACATGTTATTATGTAACATATATATAATTATTGCTTATTGTGTCGCCCCTAAAGAAGTTATTAATTCATTTGGTGAAATTCTGAATTTAACAAGTGTTGTATTGATTTTTAATCTTTCATATCGTTGATCAAACCATAGACATACCAAAATCTCTAGTGGCTTCGTTTGATGTAGAATTATACCATTAATAACTCAATGAAGTGTTATAGATTAGGTTCTCTCACCTTAGCCATCTGAAAGTCACATTAAGATAATGCACAAAGTGTGACATGTTATATGAAAACCTAAGCAATCATTATCCAAAGTAAACCTTTATTTGAGATAATGTTTCATTGTTTTCCCTGCAAAATGTTATCTAAATGCTCTATGTTTTTTAATTAAAAATAAAACAAATATAAACATATTTCATATAACATGCGTTTAGGCAGATTTTTTTATAAGTCAAAATTCATTAAGGAAATTTAGTCTAGCTTCAAAAGTAATCCACCCACCTTTTAGTAAGGGTGTGGAAGGCACCCACCTTTTAGTAAGGGTGTGGAAGGCCACCCAATCATGAGCTAAGACTAAACGAGAAAATTACATAAAGGTTTGAGACACCCAAATGGTAACAAATAACCCAAAAAACACCAAAAACAAATTTTATATCCTTGGACAATTGTTATATCAAGGTTTACTTCAGATAACGTTTTCTCACAAAAACATCATTCGAAAGCTATTCCAAATTATGCTTGTCAATAAAACATTATTTGAATGTTTGCAATAGTTAAAAAGACGAGACGAATGTTCTTTCCCTATGTACGTTCACACTCTTTCTCTTTTCAATCTCTTTGGTCTATTATTTAGATCACGCGTATTGTGCGTATCACTCACCTCGTGTACGTTGTTTCTGCTCAAACATTCCTCACAAGATTGCTTTGTTATGTGTGTTCATCGATCTTTGGTTCCCTAACGTTCCTTGTTGCAAGCAAATTTTGGTCCTTGCATTATTTCTTGGTGATTTTTAACTTAGAGTATGCGATGTGATGTTAGGTTGTTTTATTCCCCATTGTGTCATGGTTTATTTCATTACAGCTCATTTTAGCATTTTAGTGTTTTACTTTTGTAAGTTTTACTATTTTACCATGACTGTTTACTGTATACGTGCCTGGCACATGCTGGAACAGAATCCCACTTTACTTTTATTCCAATGAAGAAAACGTGATCTGCATATTTTGCAATCACAATTGAATCCTCTCTTCTCTCTCTTAGGTCATTTTCTGCAAATACTATATTTCTCTGCTAGTTATCCGATTGTTGTTCAATTCATCAACAATCCATAGCTAACAGGTTGGTATTCTACCGGATTTCACTCCCTAGAATCCAAATCTCTGTTACAAGTGGTATCAAAGCACTTTCCTGGTGCTTTGCTCAGCTTCCCTGTAACAATGGCGTCGGGTACCAGATCTGCTACCACCATCGCAGAACTTAACAAAAAGCATGATGACAAGCATGCTGAGTTGAGCGCGCAGATGCAACAATTGTTCGCCAGTATGGAGGAGATGCGAACACTGATGAGAGAGCGAGCTACGCAAGAAATTTCCCAGAACTCTGCGAACGGACCTCAACGACATGCCGCTCGTGGAAATCCAACTGTTGGTAGTTACGCTACGAGACTTTCCAAGGTCGAATTTCCCAAATTCGATGGAAGAAGGGTTCACGAGTGGCTTTACAAATGCGAGAATTTCTTCAGGCTCGACGAGACGCCACCGGACTCGAAGGTGAGGTTGGCGTCAATCCATTTGGAAGGCTTGGCGCTTCAATGGCACCTGAATTACATTCGTCGTAAGTTCGACATCTATCCGACTTGGACGCAGTATGTCACAGATGTCACAGCGAGATTTGGCGAAGTGTATGAAGACCCACTCTCGACCCTGATTCAAGTGAAGCAAACAGGCAAAGTGCAGGAGTACATCGATGAGTTTGAGCTCGCCTTAACCCAGGTATCTCTGTTACCTGAACACGCACTTAGCATTTTTCTGTCTGGGTTAGAACACAATACTCAAATGTCTGTGCGAATGTTTGATCCTACTGATATTGCTCATGCTGGAAATTTAGCTCGATTGTATGAGTCATCCAAAGCCCCTATCATTCGCAGTAACCCTAAGTTTACCTCCAGCTCAAACCACTATAACCAATTCAACAGAAACTCATCACAACCCTTTAAGCCAGCAAACACAAACCAAATGTCAACACTAAACCCAAAAGCCCCAATAACCCAGAGCCAAATAGCCAACCAATTGCCCAGAAACAATAATCCTAAACCTGTTGGTCCTTGGACTACTGCCCAGATGGAGGAAAGGAAAGCAAAGGGGTTGTGTATGTATTGTGAAGAACCATTTACCCCTGCCATCAACTGAAACATGGGAGATCTCAAATATTTTTCCTAGAAGCAGATGGTGAAAGTGAAGAGAGTGATGAGACTGAAAATTCTAGTGAGGCTAGTGCTGATACTACTCACACAGATAGTCCTCAATTATCTCTGAATGCTTTATCAGGCACCCAAAATCACCAGACTATGAGAGTGACAGGAATGTACATCAAGAGAATCTTGCAAATATTGATTGATAGTGGTAGTACCCACAACTTCCTAGATCTTGATGCAGCTAAAAGATTAGGATGCAAGCTTGAGTCTATTAAACCTATGTCAGTCACTACTGGTGGAGGAAGCAAAATTTCAGCACTCTACATTGTTAGAGGTTTCACTTGGCAACTCCAACAATGTACTTTTACTTGTGATGTTTATGTTTTGCCTATTGTTTGCTGTGATTTGATTCTTGGTGTGCAGTGGCTAAAGTCTCTAGGCAAGATTGTTTGGGATTTTGCTCAATTACAGATGGAGTTCAATGTCAATGGCAAGAAATGTTTGTTGAGAAGTTCCAAGACACCATCTAACAAGCTGATCAATAACAAGAAATTTACTCAATCCCTCAATTCTGAAGCTGAAATCTGTTTTCTCTATTTGGATAATGACACACCAACTTTAACAGTACCTAAAGTGCAGCTGTGCTCCATGGAAGCTGAACCAACTGAATTACCTGTTGTGTTGCAGGATTTGCTCACTGATTTTGATGATGTATTTGGTGAACCAGCTGATCTACCACCTAAGAGGCCTGGTTTTGATCACAAGATACCTCTTAAGGAGGATATTGCGCCATTCAATCTTCGGCCATACAGGTATTCCATAGTTCAGAAAGATGTTGTGGATAAACTTGTCACTGATATGTTTGATCAAGGTATCATCAGACACAGCAACAGTCCCTATGCCTCCCCAGCTGTTTTGGTCCGAAAGAAAGACGGTTCGTGGCGTTTATGCGTAGACTATAGGAGGCTTAATCAACATACAATCAAGGATAGGTATCCTATTCCTTTAATTGAAGACTTGATGGATGAACTAGGGACTGCAACTCTGTTTTCCAAATTGGATCTCAGGTCTGGCTTCAATCAACTAAGGATTGAGGAAGGTGATGAATAAAAGACAGCATTTAAAACACATGGCGGACATTTTGAGTATCTTGTGATGCCATTCGGCCTCACCAATGCTCCAGCCTCTTTTCAAGCATTGATGAATTATATCTTCACTCCATTTCTTCGAAAATTTGTGATTGTGTTCTTTGACGACATTCTAGTGTATAGTCCCACCATGGAGGAACATGTGGACCATTTGAGGCAGGTTTTCCATACTATAAGATCACACCAGCTCTTCCTTAAGAAGCAAAAGTGTCATTTTGCCACATCTAAGGTGGAATATTTGGGACACTTCATCTCTCAAGGACAAGTCTTCACCGATCCTTCCAAGATTCAAGCTGTGGAGGACTGGGCTACGCCTACCAATCTCAAGCAATTGAGAGGATTTCTAGGTCTTTCAGGGTACTACAGAAGGTTTGTTAAGGACTATGGCAAGATTGCCAAGCCTCTTACCGACCTCTTGAAGAAAGATAGCTTTGTTTGGAGTGACCAAGCTACAAATTCTTTTAATCAGTTGAAACAATCTCTTATTTCATCACCTGTGCTAGCTTTACCAGATTTCTCCAAGACATTTGTAGTGGAGACAGATGCCTCAGGCAGAGGTATAGGTGCTGTATTGATGCAAGAGCACCACCCAATAGCCTACATCAGCAAATCCCTTGGGCCTAAGCAGCAGGCCATGTCTGTTTATGAAAGGGAACTCCTTGCTATTGTGTACGCTGTACAGAAATGGGGTACCTATCTCTCTCACAGACCATTCATCATCAAATCAGATCAAAAAAGCATCAAATATCTCCTTGAGCAGAAGCTGAATACACCTTTCCAACAGGTGTGGATGTCCAAGCTGATGGGGTTCGATTTTGAAATACAATACAAGACAGGTTCCTCTAACCTTGCTGCTGATGCTTTATCCCGACAGAGTGGAGCTAAGTTACTCCCTATGATGCTGAATAATGCCCAGGATGATCTTTTTGACTTAATTAAGCAATCTTGGGTGACAGATACAGCCCTGCAGAAGCTACTTTCTGACCTGAAAAATGATAGTAAATCTCATCCAAAGTTTACTTGGTACAATGATGAACTTAGAAGGAAAGGTAAACTAGTAATTGGAAATAATTCTGCATTGAAACTTACTATCTTTAAATGGCTGCATGATTCATTTGTTGGGGGACATTCTGGTAGAGATATTACTGCTGCACGTGTCAAATCACTTTTCTATTGGAAGGGCATGAACAAGGAGATTCAAAACTATGTAAGGTCTTGTGATGTATGTCAAAGGAGCAAACCTGAATTAGTCAAACCCCCTGGCTTGCTGCAACCTCTGCCAATTCCCCATAGAATTTGGGATGAGATCAGCATGGACTTTATTGAGGGGCTGCCCTCCTCTCATGGCAAGCAAGTTATACTAGTGGTGGTTGATAGATTGAGCAAATATGCTCATTTTCTCACTCTATCACACCCATATACGGCTGTGGATGTGGCAAATCTATTTCTGGACAGTGTTTTCAAACTACATGGAATGCCGAGTATTGCGGTAAGTGATAGGGATCCTATCTTTATGAGTACTATGTGGAATGAGTTCTTCAAATTACAAGGTGTTCTGCTGCACAAGTCTACTGCTTATCACCCACAGAGTGACGGCCAAACTGAGGTGGTAAACAAGTGCCTTGAGACCTACCTTAGGTGCATGTGCTCAGACAAACCTACTAGCTGGTCCAAATGGATTCCCCTTGCTGAATGGTGGTACAATACTCACCATCACTCCTCTATTCAAACTAGTCCTTATGAGGTAGTGTATGGTCAGAGCCCCCCAATTCACTTACCATATCTCCCGGGTGAATCTCCTAACCAGGAAGTTGATCGTACTTTGACTGCTAGAGAGTCTGTGATCAAGTTGCTGCAGTTTCATTTACTCCGAGCACAAAATAGAATGGCTCAGCAAGCTAACAAAGGAAGAATTGAGAGGGAATTTGCTGCTGGAGCTATGGTTTTCCTCAAATTGCAGCCCTATAGGCAGGTAACTGCGAGGCAACAAGCATTTCATAAGCTCAGTCCTAAGTACTATGGTTCATTCAAAGTGCTTGAGAGGATTGGGAAGGTTGCCTATAAGCTAGAACTGCCCCCCAATGTTGGAATTCATGATGTTTTTCACGTATCCCAGCTCAAGTTGTGTATTGACCCATCTGCTGCTACTGTCCGGGACCTACCTGCTGTTGTTTCTATGTCAAAGACACCCTTTGATGTATTGGATCGTAAAATGGTGAAGCGTGGCCGTGTACATGCCACCAAGGTGCTGGTGCAATGGCTTGGAGAGCCCCAAAGAAGATGCCACTTGGGAGTATTACTATGAACTTCTCCAACAATTTCCAAATTTTCATCCTTGAGGTCAAGGATTGTCTTCAGGGGGGAGTATTGTCATGGTTTATTTCATTACAGCTCATTTTAGCATTTTAGTGTTTTACTTTTGTAAGTTTTACTATTTTACCATGACTATTTACTGTATGCGTGCCTGGCACGTGCTGGAACAGAATCCCACTTTACTTTTATTCCAATGAAGAAAACGTGATCTGCATATTTTGCAATCACAATTGAATCCTCTCTTCTCTCTCTTAGGTCATTTTCTGTAAATACTATATTTCTCTGCTAGTTATCCGATTGTTGTTCCATTCATCAACAATCCATAGCTAACACACTACAAGAAAAACCTGTTTTAGCTGCCAATATTTGCGACGGAGCTTAATCCGTCAGTAATTTGCCACGGATTTGCGACGGCGTGTATAAAAAAGTGAGAAGCGGGATATTTCCCGCTGGCATTTGCGACGGATTAGAAAACGGTCGCAAATTTGCGACGGGGATCCCGTCACAAGCCCGTCGCAAATGTCTTCGTTTTCTTCTTATCACGCGTTTCTCATCTTTTATTTCACTTTCCTTCTTCTCTGTTTCTTTCTTCTGTTACGCTGTCCCTCACGCTGTCCCCCTCCCTCCATCGCGCCTCCACCCCACCCTCCACCATCGCGCCTCCCTCACCTTCAATCTCGCAAACCCCAACCTAATTGCATAACCCAAAATCCAAATAGTAATTGTAAAACCCTCAAAATCGTTTCTTTCTTCTCTCGTCGTTCTCAGTTTCTCTCATCTCCCTCAAAATCCAAATTGCAAAACCATCAAAATCCAAATTGCAAAACCCCCAAAATCTCTCACAGTTTCTCACTTTCTTTCACATCCCTGCTTCCCTTTCTCTCGTCTCTGCAAAACCCCCAAAATCTCAGTTCTTAGAAGGTATTTTGTCATTTACGCAAAAACCCCAAATCGCTAATCCTTCCTTTTCGATTTCGTTTTAAGTGTTAACTTTTGATTTTTTTTATTTCGTTTTATGTTGCAGAGGCAGAGATGCTATTCCGTTTTCTATTTGTAGCTTCTTTCATTTACTCATTTTTTATTTTTAGGTATTTCAATTTCGTTTTATGATTTAACTTACTTCTGGTATTTTTGGGTTTCGTTTTATGTTGCAGAGTGCAGACATACAAGCAAGGGATTGATTATTGAACAAGGGATTGGAAAAAAAGACACAAAAGGTATTCTATTTCCATATATTTTAGGGTTTGCTAGTTGCCTATTTCTATTTCTGTTTTAGGGTTTCCTAATTATTAGTTTGTGTATTTGTGTGCTTAATGGCTTATATGTTGACTGAGTTTTTTTGTTAGTTAAGTTATCAATAAGAAATTGCTATTCTGTTAGTTAAATTTCTATTCAAATCTTGGCGGCGTTTGAGTTTGTCTTTCAAAGATGATGATTAAGATTTAGTTTGTTATTCAAATCTTAGTGGCTGTTACCAGTTGGCCACTTCTGGTATTTTTTTTCTGTTTTGTTTTGTATACTTACCAGATTTCCAATACAGCATACTAATACAATTAGTTTGTTAATCATGATATTGCATCCCATTTTTATAAGATGTTAGCTTTGGATTTATTTATATTTTTGCAATAAGTACATCAGGTTTAGTAGATCCCAATATGATAGTTTGATAACTGTTGCCAAGTGACCTTTTGAATCATGAAAATTTCATTTGCATTTCATTTCTAGAACATATGAGGTGGATTATGAAGTGAATCAAAAAGGTTATAGACAAACTAGCAGATCATATCACATTGCCACCTAGGAGGACTGTTAGTTGAGCCTCCATTGTTATGATCTTCTATTTGTGGATAATCATTGAGTTTGACTCATCATCAGCAACAATCAACTGGTTTTCATCATCAATATCAATGAGAAAATCAGTAAGAGAAGCCTCATCATCACTATCCTCATTATCTATTTTCTTTGATGAACTTCCACCATCCTTATGAAACTCACAGTTCTCCTAGCTGGAGGTGGATACTACCACTACTCTTACTCTATTGTTCGGGGATGTTATTGGATTGTTCCAAAACAAGCTTTAATTTGTTATTTTCTTCTTTCTAATTCTTCAAAGCTCACAGAATTTTGGTTCATATGTTTGGCCTCAAGTATTATATCAGCTTACTTTATTGACTTAATAAAACTAGATGTAAAGAAAACTTGGTTGGCTGCAGTAATAGTGACCAAGGTGTTTTTATTGCATGCTGATAATTTTCCCTCTTGTGCTAACTTTCTACCTTAACTTTTTGACCCTGTAGGCTGTACCTATTATAGTTGAGATCAATTAGTGCTTGACTTTACGCGGAGTCACTGCTGGATCGATAGTGGATGCGAATATGGATGTTGCTGATGTTGAAGAAAATCTATTTGCTACCTATTAGTGCAGCTAAGGTATTCTTATATATGTTTTACTATTTTGCAAGTTATAAGTAAAAGCTAGATGAAGTGCCCTGTATTTGCAAATGCACTTTCATTTCCTACAAAATTCTGGTCCAAATGCACTTTGTTAAGCTAAGACATATCACTTAAGACAATTGTTATGTTACTGCTAAACTAACTTTATGTCATGTTTCAAATGCACTCTCATTTACTAGAAATTCTGGTCCAAGTGCCCTTTGGTGCTACTGTTATAACTGTAAGAGGTAATTTAGCATAATAGCATTCTTTTGGTGCTTCTGTTACAGTGCTTGCTAAAACCTCCAGTGAAAGAAAACACAGCCTATTGACCTGAAGCTTCATAGTGATTTGAGGGCAATTCATTGGCCTGAATTTGACCAGCAGGTGCCTGTTACTATTTTTTCTTCTATTTTCTCTTTTTTCCCCTTTAGTTTTACACATCATTGAGTGTAGCTATTTTCACATCATTGTGTTGTGATATTATTTGTTAGTCGATATTGGTGATCCATTTTCAATGAGAAGCACCCTGTGCTAATATGATTAAATAATTTGCACACCTAGCAGAGCTGGTGAGAATATGCATTATTGGTTTATGGTGGAACAATGTTGTGTTTTCTGGCAGGAATTGTGTTTCAATCTTTTTATAAATTAACTGCTCTTGTTGTCTCTTACGCTTTTTGTTAATTTGCAGCTGGTCTTGTTCTTTGAGTGGTTGCTGGATTAGATTCTCAACCAATGTTTCTTCTTTGTGTAATACTGAACTTTTGTAAAACTGAACCCCTAAAATTGACGGCATCTAGGTAATTTATACACAGTCCAATCCAAGAAGGTCTCTTTTGTTTTACTCATAATCCTTGCTTGACGGTGATTTTGTTTTACTCATAATCCTTGCTTGAGTGTGATTTTGTTTTACTCATAATCCTTTCTTTTATACTAATCAGTACTCTTACAATAATACTAATCAGTACTCATAATCCTCATGCAACATGGTGGTAGAGAAAGAGAGAAGGTCTCTTTTGTGGCTTCAGGGGGAGCTTTTTGCAGCTGCACTTTCTATACTCTAAATTTTTCAATAAAACCATGAAGGTAGGAAGTGATGCCTCAATACTCTTAATATGCATTGTCACCCTTTCCTCTCCGTCACCGTCGCCGTTTCCTCACTGTCGCTCTAGTTCACATTTCTTCAGGTACCCATCTTAATATGTGATTTCAAATGAAGTTTTTGTTAAGGCCTTAATCAGTAGTGGACGCACAGTAAGTTTGAAATGATATTTCAATTCTCTAGTTCTTCTTAAACCATAGATTTTAGGAAACCTTTTTGGATTGGAACAATTTTCCCATTTAGTTGCTTTTTTTGTTTGTTCTCCTTTCCTTGGTATAATTTGATCCATAGTAAAATGCAATCTGTTTCCTTAATTTCAGTGCCTTCTGGTTTCTGAAGAGAATGGAGAGGCTATAATTGTGCCACCAGCACAGCGTGGCAAGTCAGTTCCAACCTCTACAAACCACCTAATACTCCATATCAATATCCATGTAATGAAATGTCACAATTTCCTTTTTATTTTGCAGATACATTGTTGTGTGATCCTTTGGATGGATCCTCAAACATTGACTGTTGCGTTTCTATAGGAACTGTAAGAATCAATTTTACTTTATTAATCCCAAACCTAATTGCTGTATTAGAAAACTTCAAATTAGAAATTAAATTAATAGCTAGCTAGCAATTTCTGTGTTGCATATAGATCTTTGGTATTTACACAGTGAAGGATACAACTAAAGTTAGGGCTGAAGATGCATTGCTTTCAAATGGTAAGTTAAGCTAATCTTGCTCAATGCCTTGTTACCAATTGATGCTGAACCTGGTTATCTAGCTGTTTGTCAAATATGGTTTTGTGTTCACTGTTCCAATATTGTAAATGGGTTCCGATTCCCTGTTTTTACAGCTGAACTGGTTGACGCTTGGCCCATTCTGTTTTGTTTTGTGTGTGATATTTTAAATAGTTAGTTGGAAATTCAATCTATGAAACTTTATGTTGGAATGCAGTATTTTCATGCAGCTGTGATAGTGCATTAATGTGGTTCTTATTCCAGGACATGAAATTTTAGATGCTGCAGTTTCAGAGTTCCTAGTTATCGCCCTTTGGGTTGTAGCAGTTCTATAATATAGCTCATTTCGAAGCATGCCAAAGGCTGCATGATTTACAGGCTGTATATAGGAGGCTACTAATATGTGAAGGACTCAGATCTGTTGGGGTATGCCAAAGACTTGGCCCCTTAGTTATGTTGTCTGTGCTGATGTTGAAGTTTCACGATTTGTCTCAAGAAATACTGATGTAGTGCTTATGCTGAACAATTGGAGTTTATACTAGGATTACTAATTACTTGCAGATTTAATGATATTTTATTTTGCGCATATGGTCTATAGATTTATCATATAGATGGATTCATCTCTGTCATTTTGTTTAGTTGGACCTGCTAATTCAACTTTAGCTGCCTATATTAATAGATACCGACTTTTGGTATAGTTTTTATTCTCATCTTTAATTCATGAATAGCTTTTGGTATATTTGAGTTCTAATTTAAGTAATTGAGGGAACAATATTTGAGTATATCCAACAACATCTGAATATTTGTTTACTTTCTACACTTCACTAGTTTAGTCAAACTGTTTTATAATTGATTATGAAATTTTACTTTATAGATCCTCATAAGGTCAATTGAAAGGGAAATGAAATGAAAAGAAATTAAAAGGGAAATGCAATGAAATATTAATATTTTTAATTTTTTTTTTAATTTTTTTTATATTTGCGACGGATTTGCGACGAAATTTGCAACGAATTTGTGACGAAATTTTGCGACGGATTTGCGATTAATTTGCGACGGAATATTTTGCGGCGGAAAAATCCGTCGGAAACAATTTGCGACGAGTGTTTTTGCGACGGAATTTTGTCCGTCGCAAATACCGTCGCAAATGTCATTTTGTGACGGAATTTCCTGCATTTGCGACGGATATTTCCGTCGCAAATCAGCGATTTTCTTGTAGTGACAGGTCGGTATTCTACCGGATTTCACTCCCTAGAATCCAAATCTCTGTTACACATTGTATGAGATTTGAGTTTGGGTTTTTAAATTTGATTTGGCAGAAGTTAACTTTAGGGTACAACTCTAATTGAATGTGAAAACTTTGGGGTTCTTTAATTTTATTTCAAATTGACTATGGAACTCTAAATAATCAAAAATGTACAAGTTAGGGTACACGAAATAAGTTAAAATTTATTTCATTATAAAATAAACAAGTGAATTACATAAAGGTTACACTGAAAAGAAAGAAATTAATTACACGGAGGTCACACTTCGAGAAATGAGGAAACTGATATAGTAGTCTCTTGCAAATGAAACCCTATATCAGAGTATTCTAAAATGACCTTCAACATGTGTCTGAATGGTTTAGTTTCCCCCCGTAAGAGAAAATCTACACTTTGAATTGCTAAAATAGAAAGAAAGCATCACCACCGAAGCATGGGAGAACAAGAAAGGAAGAGTTGCAAAGGAGTTGAAGAAGACCTATTATAGGTGGGATAGTACAAAGATCCAAAGCATTTAACTATCACATGTACATTGAAGTAGTCGAAAACGTATGGTAATGACTCGTGTTTAATCGTTTGATAATTTATATTGTATGTATATATGTTTGACTAATATTTATACATTGAGGAAATAAGCATAGCAGAACATTTATTTTTAAAAATGGCTTAAATATATGTTCAGCCCCTGCAAATATAGCCAAAATCCAGTTAAGCCCCTGTAAAAATAAAAGTTTAAAATGACCCTTGTAAATATTAAATGTTTGCGGTTAAGCCCCTCTGTCAATTTTTCATCAAAAAAAGCTAACCATATAATATTTATAAGGGAAATCCAATGAATCATAAGCCTATAAGGTTTTCCCGCATTATGAGAATCAAAATTAAACGTAACTGGTGTCGTATACTATTTCTGTATTGTAATTGTGATGGTAGCATATATCGACTTTGGAACATTTCCTTCCACTCTTCGTGCGTATATCTTATCTTTGAAATAACATTCGTTTCTACCACTTTTAGCTTTTCTTTTCTCTTTTTTCTTTTTTAAAGTTGAAGGTTTTATCACTTCATCTATACCATACACTTTTCATCCAAATACGATAAATGCATTTGGTGCCAAACAGCAAATGACACTGACGTTCATACAGAAGGCAGAAAAATCATCATTTAAAAATTAATGCTGCGGTAGCTGACCAAGACAAGAGAAGCCAACAAAAGAAAAGCAAAATGTAAATTCCAATTCTGTTAATTTATATATTTTTTTTGACAAAACAAAAAAAAAATATTTTAATAATTTTATATTCTTTCAACATGCATGCAAAATTATATATTATTTTTGTCTTTTTTCAATGTAAAGACATTATTATATTTGGAATTTTTTATCTTTAGTTCTTACTGTAAACATTTTTAAACAGTGACTATTTTTTAGTCTAATGAGTTTATTATTATTATTTTGTTAAATATTATTTAATATACCATATTAAATTATTAAAATTAATGATGTGTGTGTGTGTGGAAAAGAAAAAGAAAGTCTATATATAAATTAAAAATGGCAGTGTAGTATGGTTGTGGGAGTGAGAAATGGTAGGACCAGTGAGACCTCAAATTGTTCTGTTTGGTTCTTCCATTGTTCAACTCAGTTACACTGATGAAGGTTGGGGAGCTATTCTCACCAATTTGTATGCTCGCAAAGTAAGTATTAAAATTAATTTCATCTTGTTTTTGTTCTGATTTAATGTTGTTCAGTTTCATTTCTTGCTTATTGTTGCTTCTATTATTTATGCATGCATAATCCAATAAATATAAATAAATATTTTCCCCTTTTTGATTTTGCATGTTGATATAACCGATGAAATGAATAGTTGATTTCTTTTGTAATGATTTCTTTTGGCATGAGAGTCTCATGCCTCAATAGAGAAGTGATTCTAATAAACTATGGGCTTGAAATTTTGTTCTGAGTTTTTTCATCTTCAAGAACAGGACTGCATGCAGTTGAATTGTTCCTTTTGGATTCTGTGAATATATGCAAAGTAAGAATGGTCTTTTTCATGTAGAAAAATCAGAAATTAAGATACCTGAACTGAATTATTGAGGGAAGTTCTTATTTACAATCAATACAAGTCACCATGTTTAGAACTTTTTAGGGAAGTGGTTGTCTACCAAACAGATGGAAATCGCATTGATGGGGATTAGGTGGGACTTGGGAGTAGTTAGCACACTCCATCTAAAGGACTAGTACACGAGTTCGATCCCTAGCGATAGAACAATTTAGAAGCAAACTTTACTTACCCCTCGGCAAACTCCGAATTAGTCAGAATCCTTTCCCCCGGACACAGTGGGGTCGAAAACCTCTAAACCAAAAAAGATCAATATGATGCAATACAATAGATTGATGTACAAAAGGAAAAATGTTTGAACAGAATGTTCTAAATTTCTTTCCTTCTCAATCTATCATCCTTTCCCTACTGCATACACTTGCTCAAATATCAAGCCAAATAACATTGTAATTACATTCATGTGTATCTTTTTGAGTGATACATCATGCATTATGATGATCAATGAGTTTAACTTTTTACTCATTGACTTGACATAGGTAGATATAGTTTTGCGAGGATACTGCGGTTGGAATTCAAGGCGTGCACTGCAGGTTCTTGATCAAATATTTCCCAAGGTATTATTGAGCATGATTTGTGTTAAATAAATGTATCTGTTGATTCAAAACTTCACTTTTTTTTCTTCAGCATGAATATTCTGCCCTTTCTTGATTAACACATGCAGGATGCTGATGTACAACCCTCATTGATAATTGTGTATTTTGGTGGTAATGATTCTATTCATCCACATCCAACTGGCCTTGGTCCTCATGTTCCCCTCCAAGAATACATTGAAAATATGAGGAAGATTATTACACATCTTAAGGTTCAATTCCACTTACTATCATATGTAAATAATGAACCATATATATCTTCAAGTATGGTTTGGATAAAAGTTGGTTTTCTTTGTTTGACATATTTATCCCGACAAAGTTTGACTAATCCTAATGATTCACAGAGCCTGTCAAAGACGACTCGCATAATATTGCTCAGCTCACCCCCCGTCAATGAGGCGCAAATTCATAAATCATTCAGGTTCTAACTGCATTGGCTTTTGGTGTTTTGATGCTGAGAGTGATGGCAGCACTCCTACTTTATAATGATGATGATGATGATGATGATGATGATGATGATGATGATGATGATGCCTTCATTTCTATTTATGCTATATGATTAGATTAGATAATGAAACATACCTTTACTTAGATTTAGACAGCATTTAGTACATAGGTTAGAACAGAACAAAAAATAATGAGTTTTTGGGATATAGTAATAGTACTGAGTAATGTCATATGATCTGATATAGGTCCCTTCCCTAAAAGCTCTGGCATTCTTGTTACTTTTCAATAAACATTATAATCTTAAAAATTATAACTGATGAATCTTGTTACTTTTCAATAAACATTATAATCTTAAAAATTATAACTGATGAATAAATGGTTGCATTGAAAGCAGTTCTGTATTGGGGGAATTAAAGAGGACAAATGAATCCTGTAGAACATATTCAGAAGCATGTTTGAAGCTGTGCCAAGATATGAATGTCAAGGCCATTGACCTTTGGTCTGCACTTCAGCAAAGGGATGATTGGTCACATGTTTGCTTCACGTAAGTATGCATAAAAGTTGTCAAGTTTAATTAGCATTTTTGGTCCCTCAATTTTCTCAATTTGACGATTTATTTTTTGCGAATTTGGTCTCCGAACTTTCTCAATTTGGCGAGTTTGATCTCTATACTTTTTAATTGCACTTTTGGACTCTTAAAATCATAAATTTTGTGTACTTTTAGGGATGGGATTCATCTGTCAGCTGAGGGGAACAAGATAGTGGTGAAAGAGATACTGAAGGTCCTAAGGGAAGCAGATTGGGTACCTAGTTTGCACTGGAAGTCAATTCCAACTGAGTTTGCAGATGATTCACCATATGATCCAGTTGGTGTGGATGAAAAAACTACTGTTAATGTCTCTAGCTGGAGCTTCCAGAAAAATTGTCAATGGGAATAGAGCTTTCTTTGTCTTTGGGAATTCTCAAACCATTGAAAGGCCGGCCTTTAATTTGAAGAATCAGCAGTCACAAAACAGTAGCAGTTTTTATGATGGAGCTTTCTCTAACTTTAATATTTAGCAACTTTGGTATTTTACGAGTATTTTGGAGAGAGAATAATGATTAAAATAATATTAATATTATGTGAATGAGAGAGAGACAAAGAGAAAGTCGCCAAAATTAGAGAAAGAAAAGTTAGACAATCATTCCCCTTT
Organism: Astragalus membranaceus; assembly: GCA_039519185.1. Classification (NCBI taxonomy): domain Eukaryota; kingdom Viridiplantae; phylum Streptophyta; class Magnoliopsida; order Fabales; family Fabaceae; genus Astragalus; species Astragalus membranaceus. The sequence continues at coordinate 2,040,770 of CM076850.1, read as the reverse complement.
AAAGTCATACAGCTTTCACTTTTATTTTGCTTTTGGAAAATGATTTGGGTGATGTGGCATGGGAGATGCTGATATGGCAAATGATGTGATAAACCTTCACTCCAAGATTAATATGAGGAATATGCTATACACAAACACATGAACATATTAACATATAAAAAGCTAAATCGTACAACTATCTGTTTTGAAAGGGTTGCATTGCATTGCATTACATCATCAAAGGGTTCTAAATAGTAGAACCCAATAGTCTCGTCTATACGTGGTATATTCAATTACATAATAGGGGAAGAATGTGTAACGCAAATTAAACAAACAAAGGAATAATACATACAATGGGTGAGGTAAGAATCAAAGACATGAGTAGCAGCACAAGCTTCCTCCATCTAATGACTACACCGCAGGAAAATGAATTTACTCGGATGATGATCATCATCAGCCTTACTCTATAGCTTTCAACATAACAAAACTTGGCCAAAACACATCCGAATAAAGAAAGCCACTCCCAATGAGATGATGCGACAAGAAATGTTCAATGGTTCTCTTCACAAGACACTCTTCCATGTCATATCAACCATACCTCATGTAGACAACTGGAACCTACCACTAGGCTTCTTTCTTCTCCATCCCTGATAAATATTACCAAATTCAAAACCCTTCAGAATCAGCAAGAACATTAACACACACAAAACAGAAGTCTTTTTTGGCATAGGTGGGGTTGAACACTCGAAAAGATAAAAGAGAGAAGACGGAGATAGACTTACAAAAGCGGCATAATAGACAAAAGTCAATCCAGCCAAAACAACAAATGCAATCTGAAATACGTTGTACCTGTAATGTGACAAAATGCTTAGGTTAATTATTATATTAGTAAAGCATAAACAATATCAGTACCAAATAACATATGCAAACCCTCGTATTATTTACTCAACAGGGATTAATCATAAAAATTACTCCCCTAATGCCATTATTCAGGTGACTGATGCTACTCAAACATCCAAATAAAACTCACACCACTACTGGCCATTAGATCTCAACAATGAGTTGCATCAATGTAGTGCTGCAGCACACATACACACAGCCTACAGATATCTTTCCTTTTTTGTATTTTGGGTGCTTTAATAAAACTAATGCACAGAGAGTCTCCTCAACTGAAGATAGGGGACTTTATAGGAGCTGGAAGGAAAAATAGGAGCCAGCTCATCATGGGGTCTAAATTTGCAAGTTAACAAAAAGAATGTCTGTTTATTCCCCCCATCAGAGAGGGCTTAAGGGAGAATGAGCAGAGAAAAAACAAAATCCAACTTGACTCACTTGTATAAATATTTAATTCCGCGGAGAGACTCCAAAGTGTGGCCAAATATTTCCTGTGCTGCAGTTGCTTGAGCATAGTAGGCAAATGCTGTGGAGCAGAACTGGATCACACTGAAAAAGTAAAACTGAACTTTCAGCAATCTTGTCACAGCATGACACTGTCACGAATCATCAACGATTTCCTCACCCTCATTGTATATAGAGTACTATTTGCTACATGTCCAAAAACAGCTATTTGTACACAGCACTCATACAATGAGTAAAAACTTCCGCGCTGTTTTGACTTTTAAAATTACAGGAAAATCAAAGCCTAAAAGTATGACCACTTCCAACTGTGTTATTTTTAAACTACGTATTCCTATTGGATGTAGCCAAAGACAAATAAAAATCATTATCATAAATTTTAATGTGGCCCAAAATAAAAAAATTGAAACATAATGTGAAACACAATGGAAGCCATCTAAAAAAGAAAGGTTTTTTAAGAATAATAATCCTATGGAAAAGTGACATTGAGGCTATACTGACCTGATGGAACAAAGAAGGATAAGCCCCACATTGAACAGAAAAGAGTTCATGAGAGTCCCTCCCCACCTACCATTGGTAAATTCACATTGTGATTTGTGAGTCAGTGGCCAATACAGATTAAAAGCAAAGTTAAATGATATTTACAACTGCAAAAATTTTAATTACTTCATGGGATGTATAGTAATGAAAACTAATCTCAGCCCAAGCATCATGGCACCAGCAATCACAGCAAGCAGAAGGTAGAAGCAGAAAAATGCAAATGCAGCTGTACCTAGAAGACCTGATGAAAACAGAATATATGTATTATGAAGAATAACTGGAAGAAATTGAAATATATAGCTTATGGAATGATAAGAAAGGCAAAAATTTCCAACATACCCCATATGTCATCCAGCTTGATGAAAACTTCATTCAGGAAAGGAGAAAGAGGAGGATCAATTAATAGATAGATAATGATATGAGCAACCCATGCCACAGAAACGATAAATCTGCCACCGTTTTTAATATTAAAGTCAGATAATAAGTGGGAGAAATAACATCTGTTACAAAATATGCAATCTTCATCTCAGTAGGATAATAAGAATAATGTCCCAGTAATAGCTGCATGGCGTGTTAACTGCCCTGTATCAAGAAATGCCTACTATCACTCTAATTCAACTTAACTTCATTTAGTTTATCTAGATTACAATTTTTACTCTTTTACAATAGAGAGGATTAGTTTGATACCATCATAGATTAAAACTACAAGGAGTGATGATTAATAATTTGTTAACTAAAAACATGGAATACTAATTGACACTCCCCGAAATCAATAGTTCCAAATGACCGACATTCCAAAAAGAACATTCAAGTTCAACAGTATTAAAGTTTACAAAACAATAAGAACAAGACATCCAATAAGCACTCCTGTCATCAAGTATAAAAATAGAAGTGAGACTGATTGTTGGAGAAATACATCATCACATACATTTCTTCTCTCTACCTTATAATGGCATGCTTTGGATCAAGTTAAGTACTTTATTATAAAGTTGCTTTTCAGATCACTGTGATTCTTGATTTCTTGTTCTAGTGAATTTTCTAGTTTTAATTTAGTCTAGTACGCTGGGACTTCCCTACAACTCCTGCTGAAAATTGAAACCTATATAGTCCAGTCGTCATTCAGTGTGACAAACAATCAAAAGAAGTAACTTTGTGAAACCATGTACAAGGGATCTCATCCAGTATCATCCGTTCCAAGCAACTTTAATTGGTATATGCCATTGCTTAGTGCTTACCCTAAAATTCCCAAAACAAATTTCGCCAGATACCCAAGAACTGTTAGTGCCCATGTCGTCTCAGCCTGCATTCACACGGGATCAGTCAGTCAGAGAAATGATACACATTGTTTATTGTTCATTCCTAGAAGTCAAGAAGCTAGAAGTAAGTATCTACCTGTTCCCCTTGTGGATACATCTCCTCGAGAAGCTTTACGTCTTCTTCTAACTGAAACAATTCCTAGCAATTCAAGCAAGAATAACAAGTAAGAAAACCAGAAAAACTAAGACTAGAACAAGACCATTGCTTTAACTGTGAACAACTTTTAGCCACAAACTAGAAAAGCACACATCAAATTACGATATCCAAAGCCCATCCAACAAGGATACACATAAAATACTTCAAAGAAAGTTTACAGTAAAGAAAGAGTAATACTAAATCACTTGCATTTGTTTACCTTTTCTACCACCTTCACATTTTTACGAAATTTCCTACCCTTTGAACCACTTCTTTCTTCCTGATGAAGTGACTCGGCTGCTTTCTTCAGTTCTTTAGCTTTTTTACCCAGTTCAGTTGCTTCCTACAATAGTAACCAATCAACCACACCATATCATAAAAGAAATAAGCATATAATCAACATTTAGTATGTCCTCTGCTATAAAAGTATAGAGCACCTTGATATATTGTGAGCGAGTGATGACAGCCTTTGGACGCCGAATAAATGAAAATATAAGTCCCATTGGAAGACAAGCAATACCAACACCACCAAATATCTGGATTCAATGGTAAGAAAACAACTGTTAACAACTGTAAATGTAATCGGGATGGATTGGAAAGCTTTATAAAAGTCATTACAAGAGACTGTGTCTGCTTGTGTGTAGTTTTTGGCATCGACAGCACCAAAACATTTTTCCACTGTCTGTGGTATTGGTCCATATTTCTAGGCAGTAAAAAAATCTAACACTATCTTAACTCGCAAACTTTCAGCCAAAAAAAAACTGAAAAAATCTGCTTTCTTTTGCAAAAATGAAAAACATCCAAACATGCCTAAAGCCATGAAACTTGGGAAAGGTAGAATTAACTTACAGCGAAAAGCACAGATCCAACAATAGTAGCAAGAGCAACAACATATTCTGGAAAGGTAGTACGCATGGTCCAGGTTTTCTCCGAGGAAGGACTAGCAGAGTATGCCGAACACTGTTTTTAAGACAGGTGAAAAACAAAAATAAGAAACGGCGAAAGCATACTTCTAAAAGCTGCAAAACTAGCAAAAGACTGGATTACTGGTGATAAAAAAGAGGACCTGGCGGGAGCCACTTGTAACACACTGTTGACCACTGTTGAAGTTCCATGAGCTAGGAAATGAGCTTGTGGAAGAAGACAGATGCCTAACAGTAAAATCCACCTTTCCAATAAGCCCTGATATATCACTCATAGAATAAAAGCATAATCAATCACAGGTTTAAACTCACATCAAGCAACAACAGATTTGAAAGGTTTAATCAAGACAGTGGGTGGTTAACATGGAACAATCATAAAAAACTGAACATTGTAAAGTAAATAATGGGATTTTTATACTTCAATTTTCAAAAACTTAAGTTCTTCAAGTTTTCCATCTTACTCTGAGCCTAAAATTCTTGCAACCATTTCTGGAATTGAAATTTAGGAACCACAAAATTTGCAACAGATCACTCATACAAACTGTGAATTGTGAAACAATTACTACTGCTCTCAATGCACTAATACTGCCACAGAAGAGCAACTGAAAACACTCTTGCTTAAATCCCATCCTCTATGCAACTCTTAATCCACTTCAAACGATTTACTTTCTTAATGCTTAGACACCGTTTCATAAAACAATGAAACTCCGCCAAGTGTATAGCAACAAAACCATAAGTGATACCTTAATAAAGCAACTGAACAATGCTTCTGAAACAAACTACTAAACCCCACTTCTTCCTCTCTTTTCCTTATTTGGCTGGAAGGTTCGTAGAAGACAGGTAGTAACTTCACAAAGTAAACAAGGAGCATCATAACCAAGAAAAGTTCTAGCAATACTCTATTTGACACTCTCCTTCCAACACTCACTATAACTAGTGAAATTTATGTGGATTCCACCACTTTGGAAATTAGACTCATTAACTTAGAGGGACTCACATAAATTTAACCCAATCATAGTGTAGGTGTTAAAGGGAGAGTGTCGAAGAGAGTGATGCCCCAACATCGTTTTTGTTTGAAGTTGTGACACCTTCAAGTTAGGGCTTTAGCAAATGGAGTGAGTGTTGGCCCAGTATCACTGTGGTTTGGTTTAAGTGTTGACACCTTTAAAATAAAGATTCAGCTGCTGGAGTGAGCATTGGCATAATATTGTTGCGGTTTTATTTTTCTTCTGGTTTGTGTGTGACTACCCCTTACAACTTGTGGTTCTATTTCGCAAATACTTTTGACTTCTGGTTTTAGTTTGGACTCTTTGAAGACAGTTTTGAGTTTTTTAGTTTATTGTTTGTGTTAAGAGTCCCACAACGGATGTCATATGGCCTGAAAAAGAGTATATAAGTGAGAGGCATCCCTCACCTTACAAGCCAGTTTTGTGGGGTTGAGTTAGGCCCAACCCAAATTCTAAGATGGTATCAAGCCAATCCAAGATCCGCTGGGCCACCCGCTATCGGGCCACTCGGGTCACGCTCCAGTTGTCTAGTCCTGGGCGTGAGGGGGTGTGTTAAGAGTCTCACATCGGATGTAATATGGCCTGAAAAAGATTATATAAGTGGGAGGCATCTCTCACCTAACAAGCCGGTTTTGTGGGGTTGAGTTAGGCCTAAACCACATTCTAAGAGTTTGCTTATGTCTTGAGTGGTTAATAAGCCTCATGGTTTAGCTTATGCTCTTGATGGTTAAACTTTGTTAGTTTCTGCCTTATGTGGTGGTTAAGTGTATTTGCTTCTGTTAAGTGGTTAGGCCTAGAGTTTTCCCTATATCAAATCACCAACTTAGCCCCACCTCACCCATACGCAGAGCAAAGCAATGAAATGAACCAACAGTGTTGAACAGAAAGTAGAAAAATAAACAGGATAGAGCAAGAGAGTATACATACCATACAAAATACCCAAAACCAAAGCGCACACAATAGCAGTGCTCACCATCCAGCACAATGCACTCTTAATCCTCTTCCCAACACTCCTGCACACAAATCCCACAACACATTGCATTTCTCTCAGATCAAGCGAAACGAAACTAATTATTCAAAAAAATAATAAACAAACAAAAGTGCACTGCATTGTTTCAACTTAATTTGGGATAAATAATTAAACACTAAACAACTAATAATAATTTCCAGAAAATAAGTTAGTTAATCTAAATATGTAATGTAGTTACTTGTCTTGGTCTCCTTCATAGTAGAACATGGCGAAGGGGATGACGAAAAAGACAAGAACAGCATCAAGGATGTAAATGGCGAGCCAGAGGTCTTTCATGGGGAGCGTGAGGTTACAAGCGCCGTTATAAATCGCGTGGCGACAGGCTTGCCGGTTGGCCACGTCCGCGGGGAGCATGAGAATGGAAATGGCGGCGACGGAAAGTCCAAAAACGACGACGAATTTGGGGAAGTATGCTTGGTTAACGTCATCAGGGTGCTGGTAGTTCACCAGAAGGTACACGTTGAAGAGAAACACGATCACGCACACCACGATCGCTACGATCACTAGGGCGAGGTTGAAATCGCCCATTTTTCACAGATCTCTCTTGTTTTCTCCCTCTCTCTCTCTCTCTCTCTCTCTCTCTCTCTCTCTCTCCCTTTCCGCAATTCCAGTTTCTTTGATATCAAGAATTGGGGATTTAGGGTTCCGCCGTTGAAGTTAGGGATTTGGGAAAGAGAGAAAGAGGAGCATTTTTTGGTTTTTTTGGGTTCCGGTGGGTTGGGGTGGTGGTTTGGACTTTGGGTATAGTGGTGCTGGAATTACGTTTGTAACCCTTGGGGACGGAGAGTTGATGGCAATGGTGGTTCGGGGGGTATCAGTGGAAATTGAAGGAAGTTATTTTTTTGGCAGTGTAAGAGAGACAGCTTAGGAAGTCGAAACCACTAAACCAGGCTGTATTGAACAACGAGACGAGGTTGTATGTGTTGTTGTTCGAGTGAGGCGGTTTTTGTTTTTTCTAATGTGGTTTGCTTCTTTTTTTTATTATTGGTTGGTTTAACGTTGTGAACATGGAGGGATGAGGGGTTGAACCGTTGAAGGACCCACTTTCAAAATCAAAACATTCCTAAACAAAGCCATCAAAACACCTTAACTGTATTGTGTTTTTTGGGTACCCCGTAATATCACAATATACCCCCATAAAATATGAAAATTCAAAAAATACCCTCATAATTTTGATTGGATTTACCTTATAAAGTAGGAGAATACTCGTGCGTTGCACAGGTTGTTATAATATTTCATATATTATTTTATAATTATCGTAGCAATTCATTTATTTGGCTAATTAAAGTAAAATATGGAACGGTGGAAATAGTTCAATTTAACGGTATTATTTAATAGGTTAATAAAAATTAATAAATCGATAATTAAAGAAATCCAATATAATCGTAAAAAGAGGAAGCAAATAGAAATGTTAGTTAAGAAAACTTCAATATTAAAAACAATGTACAATTTACGTTCATCGAATCAAGAGATATGATACACAGAATTGAAAGATAAAAACTCATTAGAAAAATAGAATATCCTTTTGAGGGTGCTCTATAAAAAAATTAATACATAGAATTGAAATATATAATTACATTTAGACGACATCTTAAGGTTATAAAAAAACAACTACATTATACTGCTTGAGCAAATTCTACAAACCCATAAACTATGACTCTTATGTGTCTATGATAGATTTATTCTAGGGATGCCTAAGATAATAAATACCATGAGTATTGTTTGTTGGTCACAATACCATGAGTATTGTTAATACATACAAACCACCAAAGAAATATTTTAGTCGATGATGCCTAAACACTCGACCCGATTAAGTTTTCATTACGTATTTACAACCCCACAAAGATCCATATCTTTAGTGTAAGAAGTTTCATTTAAATTGTCCTATAAAAAGAATATTTGGAATAAGTAGTAAGTGTTGTATTTTATTGGAAATAAAAAGATATTTCAAAAGTGAGAAGTCCCACATTGCTTGGCTTTGGATTCACTAAAGTCTTCATATACTAAAGCTTAATGAGAGCTAGTAAACAAGCAACTAGAAGGGACTCCCTCGCGCGCACAAGCAGGGACCAACATGGCTTGAATCAGTGCGAATCTTTCGATTCCCCCCCCCCCCCTGCGCGCTCGACTGGCTTTGTACTATTTTTATTAAATGAAATATTACTTTTATCAGCCTATCCGTATACGCCCAATCATGGGTCGAAATGTTTTATGAAACATTCCGTAACGGAAAGCTCAGGTCGAAAAACTGCAAGTTGGTCGAACTGATTGGCAAAACAATCTGGTCGAAAACTGAAAGTTGGTCGAACTGACTGGTGAAAAGATTTGGTCGAAAACTGAAACTTAATTCCCTTTATTTTGTAACTGTCAGTTTCTTTCAACGACTTCTTTTCTTTTAAACCCATTTATTCCGTAACCGCAGAGTTAAACATTTTGATTACAATTGATTTTCGAAACGGTTTTTGACTGGCTATTGATTGCTGGAGCCTATGTCTCTAACAGCTATTTTTCTTAAAGCCTATATAAACAATTTCGAGTTGCACTTGAAAACATATCTGAAAATCCATTTTCCACATTTCTTGAAAAAGAGCTCTGGGTTGCTCTCCTGTTAATATCCAGTTCTTCTTGCTAGTTCTGATACCTCTTTCGTTACTGCGATTGAGAAGACCCGGTTGTACCTCGGGGAATTTGCGCAGTAGAGGCGAATAAATTCTTCAGGGCAGTCGCAAGACGCCTCCGGTTGTTTATCTAACATTTTTGTGTTTGCAGGTTCATTTTCGACAGCATCAGTACAAATTCGACAGCAGCTACTTCGACTTCGACTGCTTCTGTTTCTGCTCACTTGGTTCGCAGCAGTCCTTGCCACTCAACAGCATCAGTCTGTTATCATCCCTTCTGCTGTCCCGGTAACTTCGACTGCAGTCAGCATAATTCGACTGCAGTCAGCATAATTCGACTACAGCCATATCAGCAATTTCCACAACAATCTGAAGAATTTATTATGGCTGACGCAATCAACAACGATGATAACGGTGCTCCCATCAACAACAACAGCACTGTTATCATCCCTTCTGCTGTCCCGATAACTTATGCGAAACCTTTCCCTGACATCTCTAAAATTGAGGTCTTCGCAGGCCAAAATTTTCGCAGGTGGCAGGAACGCGTGAGTTCCCTTCTTGACATGCACGGAGTTGCAGCTGCTCTTACAGACTCCAAACCTGTCGAACCTGCTACTCCCAAACAGGTCGAAGTTTGGACCCATGCCAACAAAGTGTGTCGTCACACAATTCTCAGCACCCTCTCCAACGAATTGTTCGACATCTACTGCACCTACAAGGAAGCTAATCAGATCTGGGAATCAATGATTCTCAAATACACCGCTGAAGATGCAAGCAAGCAGAAATTTGTCATCAGCAACTACTACAATTGGGTCATGAGTGAAACTGGAGAAATCAAAACTCAAATCAACCAGTATCACAAATTACTAGAGGAAATGAAGGCTGAAAACATAGTTCTCCCTGACGAGTTCATTGCAGGTATTCTGATTGAGAAGCTGCCAGAATCATGGAAGGACTACAAGCAACAACTGAAGCACAAACACAAGCAATTGTCACTGAACGAGCTGCTAACTCATATCATCATCGAAGATACCAATCGAAAAGAGAGTAACAAGACAAAGGCGAAATCAATGGCTTCACGGGCAAACATGGTGATGAACAACCCTTCAAGGTTCGACAAAGGTAAACCAATCTCTCCAAACAAAAGGTACGATCCCAAGAAATCATCTAATCAAAAGTATCACAAAAGGAACAATGATCATTATCCTGGTACTCATAGCACTGAATTCAAGAAAAGAGGATACTGCTTTGTTTGTGGAAAGCCAAGACACTATGCACCTAAATGCAGGCATAGGGCGAGAAATGACAATCCTCCTAAGGCTAACGCCAACTTGGCTGATGCTGGTGGAGATGATAATGAGGATGACGATGTCATTGCTGCTGTCGTTTCTCTGGTCAACATGGCAACTGATGTGAACAAATGGGTGGTGGATTCTGGAGCCACCAAGCACATCTGTGCTAATAGAGAAGTTTTTACCTCCTACACTGCTGTAGGGGAAGGAGAAGAAAATATCTATCTGGGTGACTCACATCCAGCCCCAGTTGTGGGGAAAGGAAAAGTTCTTCTCAAGCTCACATCGAGAAAAACTCTGGCTCTCACAAATGTGCTTCATGTGCCTAACATAAGGGCAAACCTGATCTCTGTTGGAGTTCTGCTGAAGCATGGTATCAAAGTAACATTTGAATCTGATAAGATTGTTCTTACCAAGAACAACATTTTTGTTGGAAAGGGATATTATGATCATGGACTTTTTGTACTCAACACTTTTGATTTCAATAACAATGTTTCGACTTCTGCTTACTTGATTGACTCTTATAATATGTGGCATGCTAGACTAGGTCATATTAACTTTCAGTATGTTATTAAATTGCAACGTCTTGGCATGATTTCGACTAGTGATAATTGTAACACCCCGGTATATTTATTTGATAAAAACACCCGAGTGCACATCAATAAACATCAGAGATAAAAATTCCTGTTTAGACACTGAATACCACTATAAAATTTTTGCTGAAATACAACATAACCATCTTATACACAAATAAGACCATACGGTACTCAGACCATAAACTGTCAGCAACTGTGGTAATCAGAGTCATACAAGAAAGCGGAAAGAAAGATAAACAAAACACTAATGCCATAGTGTTGAGATACATGAACAACAGAAGGAAAATAAACTTAAACATAAAGCTAAGTCATCATCAATCTCCCGGGGCCACCTACTCGTGCCTCTGAGGTTTCTTCTGTCCCTGTTTATCTGTAAAACAACAACATTTAAACAGTGAGATACAATCTCAGTGAGTTCTACCGAGACCCCTACTAACACTCTCGGTTCAATTATGAATTTTTATATAACGTGACACGGCACCGACTGCGTAACCGCTTCCAAACCCGGTGAACCGCATTACTTAACTTTTAACAGATCACCGACTGCGTTACCGCTTCCAAACCCGGTGAACCTGTTGTGACTCAGTACGACACCGACTGCGTTACCGCTTCCAAACCCGGTGAATCGTACAACAAACAAATTTGACATAACACCGACTGCGTAACCGCTTCCAAACCCGGTGAACCCCCTTACCAATAGTGTTTCCTAATGGCACGGAGCCTAGGGTAAGGGATCATGGCTGCCCCGCCTAGTATGTCAACATGGGTCGTCACCCAAACTCGATATAATATATATATCTACAATCATATGAACATTTAGTTCATTAAATTTTACTTTACCACACAGGACTCATAGTCCATTTGTTATCAATAAAACGTATTCACACACGTATGCTATTATTCGGTTTTTCGAAACGATTTGGACATCAAAAGTGTTTTATGAAATCCTTTGTAACACATCCAAAAATCATGGCATCATAAGCCTATTTTCATTATATAAGGGTTAGGAAAGGATTAGGAGAGGATTGGAATCGAAACGGAATCATTTAGGGTACTTTAAAAAATTTGGACAGAAGCACACGCACGGGTCGTGCCCCTGGGACGCACGGGTCGTGCGCCCTGTTTGACATTTTTAAACACTGAACCCGAGCCAGGCACACGGTTCGTGCACCCTGGACGCACGGATCGTGCCCCTAGGACGCACGGGTCGTGCGCCCTGTCAAGCATTTTTAAAAACTGAAACCGAACCAGGCGCACGGGTCGTGCCCCTGGTACGCACGGGTCGTGCGCATTTGACAGCATTGCAAAAATAGCCATTTTCATGAAAATCCGCTTTCCGTTTAATCCGAAACTCGCTCCGATCGATTCCTAACTCGAAAACAGATCATACCAGACAATATACAAGTCCAATCAACACCAAACAATCAGGCAATTCAATCAAAAACTCAACGATTACGAATTTCATTAAAACGCGATATATTTCAAAATAACGTTTTCGACTCGAAATCTTTCGAAACTAAGTCACACAATTTATTTCAAAACGGAATAAGCCTAAACGTGAGTAAAACTCACCCTTGAAGCGAGAGCCGATATCGAACCGAATTTGCCGAGATGTCGAAATCACCGAATCGAACCCAAACAACACCGAACCGCTCCTAACTTCGTTCCGAGCTTCCAATCGCGTTCAATCCGCTCCTAGCTTCGATCCTAAGCATAACCCAATCACCAACACAACCTATTAATCCTTGATTTCAACAAATTTCTCCACAAAACCCTCAATTTTCGAAATCAAAAAGGAAGGGGAAAAGTGGAGGGGAACCTTACCAAATTCTTGGGTTATGTTGAGGGAGGAAAAATGATGAAGATGATGAATTTTGGAGGGTTGGGCTTCACTCCTCTTCTTCCTTTCTCTCCTTCTTCCTTCTTCTTCTTTCCCTTTTCCTTCTCTTCTTTTCTTCTCTTTTTCTCTTCTGCGCGTATCTCTTCTCTTCTTTCTTTTCTTTTATTCTTTCTTTTCTTTAAACACATACACACACACACATATTTAATTAATAAATACGTGGTAGCGTAGTCCAATTACCGTATTGATCTAATTCCCTTATTTCGATTTCGAAACTTCCTTGGTCCGTATTATTCGGTCAACGATCCTGAGGCAGCCAATAATTAATTTTAGCACTCAATAATTTTACCAATTAAGTACCAAATTAATGCAATTGGGTTAACATCCAAGTAATTCGATTTATTATTTTGAGGATGTTACATTCTCCCCAACTTGAAAGAATTTTGTCCTCAAAATTAAACACAACGTACCTTAAGAAAACAAATACGGATACTGGGTCCGCATATCGTCCTCCAACTCCCAAGTAGCTTCCTCGACGGAAAAACCATCCCAAACCACCTTGACAATGGGAATTGACTTCGTCCGTAGCGTTCTCTCGCCACGTTCCATGATGTAATTTGGGTGAGGTTGGAAAGACAAGTCCGGTCGAAGGTCAATCGTTTCAAAATCTAACGGTTGACTTGGATCTGGAATGTACTTCCTCAATTGAGACACATGGAATACATCATGCAGATTTGACAACGGCGGAGGCAAAGCAATACGGTATGCAAGAGGCCCGACTCGCTCGATAATTTGGAAGGGCCCAATATACCGAGGACTGAGTTTCTTCACCCGTAATGCCCTACCTGTGCCAATTGTCGGTGACAATTTCAAAAACACATGATCACTCGATTCAAACTCTAACGACCTTCTCCTTTTGTCGGCATAACTCTTTTGCCTACTCTGAGCAGCTTTCATTCTTTCCCTGATCTGACGGATCTTTTCAGTAGTGTCATGAATCATCTCGGGCCCTAACAATCGGTTCTCACCTACTTCCCACCAACACAATGGAGTTCTACATTTCCTACCATACAAGGCTTCAAAAGGTGCCATTCCGATACTGGAATGATAACTGTTGTTGTATGAGAATTCCACCAACGGAAGATGATCCTCCCATTTCTTCCCATTATCAAGTACTGAAGCCCTAAGCATATCCTCTAATGTTTGGATAGTTCTCTCGGTCTGCCCATCTGTCTGCGGGTGATAAGCGGTACTAAGAAGTACTTTAGTCCCCAATGCTTCATTCAGAGCTTTCCAAAATCGAGAAGTGAATTTCGGATCTCGATCCGACACTATACTGGTAGGAACCCCATGTAACCTTACTATGTTCTTTAAATACACCTCAGCGAGCTTGGATACTTTACTGCTAGAACGAACTGGAATAAAATGAGCTGATTTGGTTAACCGATCTACAACTACCCAAATGGAGTCGTTACCGGCTTGAGACCTTGGCAACGCCATTACAAAATCCATGGAAATGTCTTCCCATTTCCACACTGGCACGTCTAGTGGCCGTAGCAGACCAGCGGGCTTTTGATGTTCAATCTTATCTCTTTGGCAAGTTAAGCATTTTGATACAAATTCAGCAATCTCTAACTTCATTCCTTGCCACCAATACATCTGCTTTAAGTCTCTATACATCTTGGTGGATCCAGGATGTACAGAAAATAAACTTCGGTGTGCTACCTCTAGCACTTGCCTTTTAATACTCTCATCGTCGGGCACACAGATCCTACCGTTGAAACAAATAACCCCATCACTATCCTCGGTAAAATCTGGCAACACTTTCTGTGATTGTAGTTTTACATCAACTCCCTGTGCTAAGCGAATAGAATCCCTTATGGAACTAGAGATTCTCATGTGGCTCAACACCAACCGGTTCCTTTTTGGCTTTGAATCCAAATTTAAGTCCCGGAAAGATTCCAATAACTCCATTTCATGCATCATTAACCCTGCTATATGAATGGATTTCCTACTTAGTGCATCGGCTACAACATTAGCTTTTCCCGGATGATACTTCAATTCGAAGTCATAATCCTTCAGAAATTCTACCCATCTTCTCTGCCTGTTATTCAACTCCTTCTGGTCAAACAAATATTTCAAGCTTTTGTGATCACTAAAGACTTCGAAACGAGACCCATACAGGTAATGTCTCCAAATCTTCAGTGCGTACACAATAGCTGCCAACTCCAGATCATGAGTCGGATAATTCTCTTCATGAGTCTTCAACTGTCTGGAGGCATAAGCTACAACTTGTTGGTTCTGCATGAGAACACATCCCAAACCCTTCCCAGAAGCATCGCTGAAAATCTGAAAATCCAGAGACGGATCTGGAAGAATTAGGATTGGAGCAGAAGTCAACCTAACCTTCAACTCTTGAAAACATTCCTCACAATCGGTATCCCATATAAACGGTTGGGCCTTACGAGTTAACCGAGTAAGCGGAAGAACCAATTGTGAAAAACCTTGAATAAACCTTCTATAGTAACCAGCTAGACCCAAGAAACTTCTTATTTCTGTAACAGATGTTGGTCTTTCCCAATTCAACACCGCTTCCACCTTACTGGGATCCACCGCAACTCCCGATTGGGAAATCACGTGTCCCAAAAATTTCACTTCCGGCATCCAGAAGTCACACTTCGACGGCTTGGCATACAATTTCTTTTCTCGGAGTACGTTCAGAACAATGCGGAGATGTTGAACATGGTCTTCAATGGTCTTAGAGTACACCAAGATATCATCAATAAAAACTACCACAAACTGATCGAGATAAGTATGGAATACTCGGTTCATGTAATCCATGAATACCGCTGGAGCATTAGTCAAACCGAAGGGCATTACTACGAACTCGTAAAGTCCATACCTCGTACGGAAAGCTGTCTTCGGAATATCTAAGGCTCGTACCTTTATTTGATGATAGCCCGATCTCAGATCAATTTTTGAAAATACCTCAGCACCTCGAAGTTGGTCAAGCAAATCGTCTATCCTTGGCAAGGGATATTTATTCTTGATCGTCACTTTATTCAGTTGTCGATAATCTATGCACAACCTCATGCTACCATCCTTCTTTTTGACTAACAACACCGGAGCACCCCATGGAGAAGCGCTCGGCCGAATGAACCTCTTAGAGATCAACTCTTCGAGTTGAGACTTCAATTCCTTTAATTCTAATGGAGACATCCTATAAGGAGAAATAGATATTGATCCTGTATCAGGAATCAATTCTATTGAGAATTCTACCTCTCGGTCAGGAGGTAAGGATGAAACCTCTTCTGGAAAGACATTTAGAAATTCATTTACCACTTGCACAGACGACAAATCTAAACCCGTTTCAGTAGATGCAGACAACATAATAAGAATAGCTTCCGCACCTTGGAATAATGACTGGCTTGCTTCGGTGTAAGAGATCATTGCTTCAGAATCTGCCTGTGTCAATCCTACGGATTCGGAGGCGAAGCTAATGGTCCGATCGGCACAGTTGATTGTTACATGATTTTCAGCCATCCAATTCATACCCAGAACAATGTCCATACTTCTCATAGGCAAGCAGATAAACTTCACAACAAATTGTCTTTCGCCTATGACAAGTAGGCAATTTTCACATAATGCTTGGGTCTGGACACGACCCTTGGCAGCAGTTAAAATAGTTATCGGTTCGGATAGCTCAGACAATGCTAGTCCCAACCGATCCACACATGCTTGCGATATAAAACAGTGAGTTGCACCAGAATCATATAAAATATTGACTGAATTATTAAAAAGAGATCCCGTACCCCTCAGAAGATTATCAGTAGGTGTGATGGTCCGAGCATCTAGAGTGTTGATCCGCCCCTGACTAGGTGCGTTTGGTGCTCTTTGGATGTTCTTCTTTGCTGGGCACTCATTTGCATAGTGGCCCTCCTCATTACAATGATAGCACCTAGTAGATCTTAGTTGACACTCACCACGGTGATACCTTCCGCACTTAGGACAATTTTTAAACCTCGTTTGGTCAGCTGTTTGCACCTGCTTTCCCTTATAATTGTTTCCCTTGAATTGTCTGCTTGGAGTAGAAGACTCAGCAACCTTCTTCTTACCCTTCCAATAGTCTTTCTTTTCAGCATACATTTTCCTCAGATCCTCCTCGGCAACATATGCTTGTTGCACTAAGGCAGGATAATTAACCAGAGTGTAAGAACTGAGTCCTTGGCTCACATCAGCTCGGAGACCTTCTTTGAACATTTGCATCTTCCACACATCATTTGGGGCATACTTTCCCAGCTCATAGAACTGAGACAGTCTTTCAAATTTCGTAGCATATTCCCCAACTGACAAATCACCTTGCTTAAGATTCACAAACTCTGTTTGTTTACTCAGCTTCTTCACCGAAGGGAAATATTGCTTCAAAAATAATTCCTTGAAGTTGTCCCAAGTGAGGGGAGTTCCTTGGAGTTCCATCATTTGCCTTGCATTACTCCACCAGGTATGGGCATCTTCCTCAAGCACATTCGCCGCACATATTACCTTCTCTTCTTCCCCGCATTGCAAGGTTTGAAAAATTTTCTCCATTGAATCAATCCAATAGTAGGCGGTCATTGGATCCGGTCCACCCTTGTAAGTCGGGGGCTTCATCTTTTGAAATTGGAAATATGTTCGGTTAGGATCCTCTTGATGAGGTTGAACATTGGGCTGCTGCAGAGCCATTTGGTCATGCTGCATTTGCAACATATCCTGCATCATCTTTTGCTGATTCTCAATGACATTCTGCATCCATTCGAATTGTGGATCAACCGGAGGAGGAACGCCTCTACCTCTTCTGGCCATGATTCTGCGAAATATGCACAAAGTATTAAGTTGATCAAGCTCAATGTCTAATAGCATACTAAGAAAATCACGACTGGAGAAAGTAAAGACCCTAAAAGCTAAGTCCGACTAGGTCGAACCGCTCTGATACCAACTGTAACACCCCGGTATATTTATTTGATAAAAACACCCGAGTGCACATCAATAAACATCAGAGATAAAAATTCCTGTTTAGACACTGAATACCACTATAAAATTTTTGCTGAAATACAACATAACCATCTTATACACAAATAAGACCATACGGTACTCAGACCATAAACTGTCAGCAACTGTGGTAATCAGAGTCATACAAGAAAGCGGAAAGAAAGATAAACAAAACACTAATGCCATAGTGTTGAGATACATGAACAACAGAAGGAAAATAAACTTAAACATAAAGCTAAGTCATCATCAATCTCCCGGGGCCACCTACTCGTGCCTCTGAGGTTTCTTCTGTCCCTGTTTATCTGTAAAAAGACAACATTTAAACAGTGAGATACAATCTCAGTGAGTTCTACCGAGACCCCTACTAACACTCTCGGTTCAATTATGAATTTTTATATAACGTGACACGGCACCGACTGCGTAACCGCTTCCAAACCCGGTGAACCGCATTACTTAACTTTTAACAGATCACCGACTGCGTTACCGCTTCCAAACCCGGTGAACCTGTTGTGACTCAGTACGACACCGACTGCGTTACCGCTTCCAAACCCGGTGAATCGTACAACAAACAAATTTGACATAACACCGACTGCGTAACCGCTTCCAAACCCGGTGAACCCCCTTACCAATAGTGTTTCCTAATGGCATGGAGCCTAGGGTAAGGGATCATGACTGCCCCGCCTAGTATGTCAACATGGGTCGTCACCCAAACTCGATATAATATATATATCTACAATCATATGAACATTTAGTTCATTAAATTTTACTTTACCACACAGGACTCATAGTCCATTTGTTATCAATAAAACGTATTCACACACGTATGCTATTATTCGGTTTTTCGAAACGATTTGGACATCAAAAGTGTTTTATGAAATCCTTTGTAACACATCCAAAAATCATGGCATCATAAGCCTATTTTCATTATATAAGGGTTAGGAAAGGATTAGGAGAGGATTGGAATCGAAACGGAATCATTTAGGGTACTTTAAAAAATTTGGACAGAAGCACACGCACGGGTCGTGCCCCTGGGACGCACGGGTCGTGCGCCCTGTTTGACATTTTTAAACACTGAACCCGAGCCAGGCACACGGTTCGTGCACCCTGGACGCACGGATCGTGCCCCTAGGACGCACGGGTCGTGCGCCCTGTCAAGCATTTTTAAAAACTGAAACCGAACCAGGCGCACGGGTCGTGCCCCTGGTACGCACGGGTCGTGCGCATTTGACAGCATTGCAAAAATAGCCATTTTCATGAAAATCCGCTTTCCGTTTAATCCGAAACTCGCTCCGATCGATTCCTAACTCGAAAACAGATCATACCAGACAATATACAAGTCCAATCAACACCAAACAATCAGGCAATTCAATCAAAAACTCAACGATTACGAATTTCATTAAAACGCGATATATTTCAAAATAACGTTTTCGACTCGAAATCTTTCGAAACTAAGTCACACAATTTATTTCAAAACGGAATAAGCCTAAACGTGAGTAAAACTCACCCTTGAAGCGAGAGCCGATATCGAACCGAATTTGCCGAGATGTCGAAATCACCGAATCGAACCCAAACAACACCGAACCGCTCCTAACTTCGTTCCGAGCTTCCAATCGCGTTCAATCCGCTCCTAGCTTCGATCCTAAGCATAACCCAATCACCAACACAACCTATTAATCCTTGATTTCAACAAATTTCTCCACAAAACCCTCAATTTTCGAAATCAAAAAGGAAGGGGAAAAGTGGAGGGGAACCTTACCAAATTCTTGGGTTATGTTGAGGGAGGAAAAATGATGAAGATGATGAATTTTGGAGGGTTGGGCTTCACTCCTCTTCTTCCTTTCTCTCCTTCTTCCTTCTTCTTCTTTCCCTTTTCCTTCTCTTCTTTTCTTCTCTTTTTCTCTTCTGCGCGTATCTCTTCTCTTCTTTCTTTTCTTTTATTCTTTCTTTTCTTTAAACACATACACACACACACACATATTTAATTAATAAATACGTGGTAGCGTAGTCCAATTACCGTATTGATCTAATTTCCTTATTTCGATTTCGAAACTTCCTTGGTCCGTATTATTCGGTCAACGATCCTGAGGCAGCCAATAATTAATTTTAGCACTCAATAATTTTACCAATTAAGTACCAAATTAATGCAATTGGGTTAACATCCAAGTAATTCGATTTATTATTTTGAGGATGTTACAATAATCAACATAGTAAATGCGATGTATGTGTCGAAACCAAGTTAACAAAGAAATCGTGTCCCCCAGTACATCGTGAAACTGAACTGCTTAGTTTAATTCATACGGACCTAGGAGATTTAAAACAAACTCCAACTAGGGGCGGAAAAAATTATTATGTAACGTTTATAGATGATTTTTCGCGATACACTAAGGTGTTTCTATTAAGACAAAAAGATGAAGCATTTGAAGCTTTTCTTTCATATAAAGCTGAAGTCGAAAATCAATTAGATAGAAAGATTAAAAGAGTTAGATCCGACCGTGGAGGAGAATACATATCTTTTAATGATTTTTGTGAAAAGGAAGGTATAATACATGAAACAACTCCCCCCTATTCACCTGAATCTAATGGCATAGCCGAAAGGAAAAATAGGACATTGAAAGAGATGATGAACGCTATGTTAATAAGTTCTAATGCGCCAACTAACTTGTGGGGTGAGGCTATATTAACTGCATGTTTTATACAAAATAGAACTCCTCATAGGAAAACCGGAAAGACCCCCTATGAACTGTGGAAAGGTTATCAACCTAACTTAAAATATTTAAAAGTGTGGGGATGCTTAGCTAAAGTTATGTTGCCTGATCCTAAGAAAAGAAAAATTGGTTGCAAAAACCTCTGATTGTGTTTTTATAGGATATGCAGAACACAGCGCTGCTTATAGATTCCTTGTTGTGAAAAGTGATGTTCTAGATAATAATACTATCGTAAAAACTAAAAATGCTGAGTTTTTTGAAAACGTTTTTCCTTTGAAACATGATAGTATATCTAAACAACCATTAGCAAGTACTAATGATGAAACTCATGAGGAACCGTATCAAGAACTAAGGAGAAGTAAAAGACCAAGAAAAGAAACATCCTTCGGAAATGACTTTTATACCTATCTTGTCGAAAAAGATTCAGAAACCTTTTTTGAAGCAACTTCTTCTTCTGAGTCGAAATTTTGGAAAGAAGCCATTAAAACTGAAATAGACTCAATTTCCAAATGTAACACTTGGACCTTAGTTGATTTACCACCTGGGACAAAATCAATAGGATGCAAGTGGATTTTCAAAAGAAAATATAACCCTGATGGGTCTATTGATAAATACAAAGCTAGATTAGTAGCAAAAGGTTTTTCTCAAAAACAAAACATTGATTACTTTGATACCTTTGCTCCAGTAACAAGAATTTCTTCTATTAGAGTTTTAATAGCTTTGGCTTCTATCCACAAACTGGTTATTCATCAAATGGATGTTAAAACCGCCTTTTTGAACGGTGACTTAGAAGAAGAAATTTACATGAATCAACCCGAAGGATGCATAGTTTCAGGTCAAGAAAACAAAGTATGTAAACTCCTTAAGTCGTTATATGGTTTAAAACAAGCACCAAAACAATGGCATGAAAAATTCGACAGAACCTTAGTCGAAGATGGCTTCACCACAACTGAAGTTGATAAATGTGTTTACACTAAAACTTTATGTGGAGAGCATGTGATCATATGTTTATATGTAGATGACATGCTCATATTTGGTACTTGTCTGGATATTGTTATCAAAACAAAATCCTTTCTTTCATCTAGTTTCGACATGAAAGATATGGGTGAGGATAATGTAATATTAGGAGTTAGAATCATCAGGGAAGGTGATAGTATCACATTATCACAAGATCATTATGTGGAAAAACTTCTTAGGAAGTTTGGACACTATGACTCAACCCCCTTGAGTACCCCCTATCACGCTTAAAGAAAAATAGAGGTGATCCTGTTAACCAACCTCAATATGCCCAAGTAATTGGGAGCCTACTGCATTTGATGAACTTTTCTCGACCAGACATTGCATTCGCAGTTGGTCGTCTAAGTAGGTATACTCACAATCCTGGTCAGGATCATTGGAAGGCAATTGCTCACCTTATGAGATATTTGAGAGGTACCACATCTTATGGTATTACTTATAGTGGATTTCCCGCAGTATTAGAGGGATACTGCGATGCTAACTGGATATCTGATTCAGATGAGACAAAATCCACTAGTGGTTACATTTTCACACTTGGTGGTGGTGCGGTAACTTGGAGGTCAGCCAAACAATCCATTATTGCTAGATCGACTATGGAGTCGGAATTTGTAGCTCTGAAATTGGCTGGTACTGAAGCTGAATGGTTGAAGAACCTTTTAGCTGGTATTCCTTTGGGAATAAAACCGACACCATCAGTGTCAATACATTGTGATAGTCAATCGGCAATAGCCGTTGCAAAGAATAAGACCTATAATGGCAAAAACAGACATGTGCAATTAAAACATAATGTTGTCAAACAATTGCAAAAGTATGGAGCAATATCGATCGATTATGTGAAGTCGGAAGTGAATTTGGCCGATCCTCTGACAAAACCCTTAGGGAAGAAAATGATATGTGAAACATCGAGGGGAATGGGACTAAAAGCCAACTGATATTAAGAAGTGATGGTAACCCAACCTTTGTGATTGGAGATCCCATGAATAAGGTTCAATGTGGTAAAAACAAGTCACTTCTTGATAGTGCTAGCACTGGAAATTAATTCAAGTAATTAATTTCATTATTGTCCCTTCCTATGGTGTTATTGTGATGGTGCTAGACTGCAGGGTTAAAAGGATAAGCTTAAGCTTTTAATGATTTTCATAGCCCTTATGGGTGGTGTATGACTTGCAGCATACACTTGATGAAATCACCTATATGAGTGTCAAGTGAGGCCGCTTGCATGAGATCCTGGCGAGGTCTCTAGAGCACTCATGAATACCGAGCACGCGCAGGGCCTAGTAGCGCAACACCGCGAAAACAGCAAGAATTGTGGGGGTGTAATGTGATAATGAAACCTCTAACATATAATATGCGTCTTGGGTTCCATAGCTTGCTATACCAATTCACAGTATGTTATGTTTTATCTATCTAGGACTGGTTCCATAGCTTGCTATACAGCTCTGAAACCTTACATCTACGATGTCAACCCAGAAAACCTCTTTTTTAAACTTATTTTTCAACTTTTGAAATATGTGGGGGATTGTTGTATTTTATTGGAAATAAAAAGATATTTCAAAAGTGAGAAGTCCCACATTGCTTGGCTTTGGATTCACCAAAGTCTTCATATACTAAAGCTTAATGAGAGCTAGTAAACAAGCAACTAGAAGGGACTCCCTCGCGCGCACAAGCAGGGACCAACATGGCTTGGATCAGTGCGAATCTTTCGATTCCCCCCCCCCCCCCCCCCCTGCGCGCTCGACTGGCTTTGTACTATTTTTATTAAATGAAATATTACTTTTATCAGCCTATCCGTATACGCCCAATCATGGGTCGAAATGTTTTATGAAACATTCCGTAACGGAAAGCTCAGGTCGAAAAACTGCAAGTTGGTCGAACTGATTGGCAAAACAATCTGGTCGAAAACTGAAAGTTGGTCGAACTGACTGGTGAAAAGATTTGGTCGAAAACTGAAACTTAATTCCCTTTATTTTGTAACTGTCAGTTTCTTTCAACGACTTCTTTTCTTTTAAACCCATTTATTCCGTAACCGCAGAGTTAAACATTTTGATTACAATTGATTTTCGAAACGGTTTTGACTGGCTATTGATTGCTGGAGCCTATGTCTCTAACAGCTATTTTTCTTAAAGCCTATATAAACAATTTCGAGTTGCACTTGAAAACATATCTGAAAATCCATTTTCCACATTTCTTTAAAAAGAGCTCTGGGTTGCTCTCCCGTTAATATCCAGTTCTTCTTGCTAGTTCTGATACCTCTTTCGCTACTGCGATTGAGAAGACCCGGTTGTACCTCGGGGAATTTGCGCAGTAGAGGCGAATAAATTCTTCAGGGCAGTCGCAAGACGCCTCCGGTAGTTTATCTAACATTTTTGTGTTTGCAGGTTCATTTTCGACAGCATCAGTACAATTCGACAGCAGCTACTTCGACTTCGACTGCTTCTGTTTCTGCTCACTTGGTTCGCAGCAGTCTTTGCCACTCAACAGCATCAGTCGAAACTTTACTACTGCACTTCGACTGCAGTCAGCATAATTCGACTACAGCCATATCAGCAATCTCCACAACAGTAAGATCACCAACTAATCAAGGAAAAAAGGTTGGGATACAATCAAATACTCTGAAGCTTGATGTAGTGCTATTGAAGTCTTGTAGGCAAGTTTGGTGTTAGAGCTCTATCACAATTCCTTTATAGAATTTAGCACATCAGTATCATGATCAAAAGTAATAAATTAAAATCACTAAGTAAGTTTATTTATATAGAAAATTTGTGAAAACAAAAAAAAAATAAGCAAAAAATTCATCTCATGAATTTAGAATAAATAATAATGAATAAATTGATATCTAATACCTAATTTCACATAAAATCAAAAAGAATGTAGATTAAGAAATAAGAGAAGAAAGTTGATATTAAATTTAATATAATTAAAAAATTGAGGAACATCTCCCTTATACCCTAATGAATAGAAGAAAAAAGTTGATATTTAATACAAATATAAATTCAAAAAATCTCATAAAATGATGTTTTTCTTGGTTTTTTTTTTTTTTGCCTTTTTGTGATATAGAGGGTGAGCTTCCTATATGTGAGACCTAAGGTGAGTCCTTCATAAGAAAGATACTAAAAGTTATATACATCGTGTTTGATTTGTGCACTCAGTGTAAAGACAAACTAATGCACTATCTATTAAGTGACAAAAAAAGCTCTTCTTCAAGGGACATAATTAAATCCTACACATCATACAAATTCACCAAAACTATTAAATAAAACATTTTTCTAAGAACAATAATAAAATATACATGACTTCTCTCAATGCTTATAACTTTACAAAGAATCGTTATTTCTATTGCATGATTCACTAACCGATCCATATTTTCTTTTGCCTCTTTGTTTACTTCAAAACTGCCAATAACATGGAATCCTTGACCCTTTTTGTGCATTCTACCTCTTCTCAGGAAACTCGCTCCTTTCCTCTGCTCTTTGTTTTTCAATATGAACATTTTTGTCAAAACCCCTCCCCTCACCATCCAAAATTGTCTCCTTTAAATAGTTAATTTTTGCTATAAATGATTAAAACTCTATCTTTTCCATTCATATTATAGTAACTCATTAGTTTATTGTCAATTAAATGAGTAATTCATCTGGATATGAAGCCCCTCACTTTCAATGCATAATTAATACATAAAAAAGAATTTTAAAGGTCAACTAACTTAATTATACAAAAAATAATCTTTATTTTGTTTACAAATATTTTAAAAAAAATATGTACCTAGATTGGAAGATTTCAACAAATATTGAGTCAATTGATAAATTTTAATAAATGTACGAATATATTTATTTCTAGGTTTTATCACTAAATTATATAAATATGTTTGTGTGTGTAAATTAAATTTATTTAAATTTATTTGATAATAAGTAAATTAAAAAAATTATGACATTAATTTCGAATTAGTTTAATAATATTTGCTTTTTTAAAACTAAATTATAATGTTGGTTTTAAATAAAAAGTATGAAACGTGTTTAATATTATATTTAACTTTTATTTATTGTAATCATTGGCATAAAATATTTTTATCTCATGAAGTTGTTTGTGTATAAAGTCCTTCATCTACTACAATGTATTTTTATATTTTTGGTTACCATTAATGTCATCTAATATATATATATATATATATATATATAAATAATAGTTATCATTATTATTAATCTAATAAAATGTAGTTATTTATTATAATTGACACATAAGGAATATAAAAACTAATATCTATATATACTAACAATTAAAATAATATATATATATATATATATATATATATAAAGGAGAAAAAGGAAAAAAAACTCACAATTCAAGAGTCAAGCTTCTTTTATATATATATATATATATATATATAGATAAATTATATTATATTATATTATATTATATTATATTATATTATATTATATTATATTATATTATATTATATTATATTATATAAACATATTGATAGTTTTTATTATTATTTAATATTTCACTAAGAGAATCTTTTAATAAATTAGTGGCAATTATGTTCTTTCATTAGAATTAAAGTCTTCTTTAAGTGTAAATTTTAAATAAATATTATAATAGATAAAATTTAATTATGAGAAAAATTGTGGAGGCTCCATTGGGGTCTCCTTTACATATATATAGATAGATAGGTAAATCCGCTTTGAGATTAAATTTAAAGACGAATTTACCTAGTTCCGATTAAACATAAAAAATCGCATCGGATATACCGATAGAAGAATAAATCCGCTTTTGAATTTAACAAAGCAAATGTACCCCCACAACAGGTAGATCCGCTTTGTCTCTTTATCAAGTCGGATCTACCTGTTGTGGGGGTACATCTGCTTTGTTAAATTCAAATCGGATTTACCCTTTACCAGGGTAAATCCGACTTGTAAAAAAAATTTAAAACATTTAATTTGTTTTTTTTGACACATTTAATTTGTTGGATATATATATATATATATATATATATATATATATATATATACATATACATATATATATATATATGGATAAATAATTACAAAAATGTGGGTACAATAATAAATACAAGAAATGTCAATCTAAATCGTCGGAATCATGGGCCAAGTCTACAACGGTGGGCGCATCAGTGGGAGGGAGACGGGGCATGACCGGAGCGGTAGACTGCCAAAGGGCAAAACGGCCGGTATAAGGATCCAACCATGAAGTAGATTCCTCTGATCGATTATGAGACCACATCAAAGCAACTGGAGGCAACAGACAGACAGGCGAGATCGAAATATGCAACCAATGGATATCCCCGACGTTCAGAATAGATATGATTTTATACTTAGAAGAAGAATAACTACCTCTCAAAGGAAGATAAGTAAAATTCATATTCAAAGACAATTGAACTAGGGCCACATTATACTTAGTAGCTATAAAGTACCCCATCTCAGGCAAACTCAACCACTTATCCTCCTTCTGAAAACCGGGGTATTCAATGGATAACGCTTTTCTAAGCACTACAAGTCTGTCCTTTCCAAACATGTAAGTATATAGTTGCTCCCTCTCCTTTGTTTCTTTGATTAAATCTTGCCTAATTATAGGCCAACTATCCTCATCAAGATCGAGACCAACCGCTACTACTCGGAACCCACGATTACCATCCCTTTCAACATCAATAATTTTTTCTACATAAGAGTGCACGTGATGAAGAACCGACGGTAAATTGAATTTAGTCTCACCCTGTTGTGTTAATTTTTTAGAAACACTCTGAGATAGCTTTGAAGACCGTTGTGATGATTTTGTACAAGAAGACCGCTGTGATGAATTTTTACAAGAAGTCCCAGATTCTTGAGTCAGTTTCATCTTCTCATCCACATGCTCCCACCCAGAAGGATCACGCTTGACATCATATAATTTCTGCATTTTCTTCTTTGGTGCACCTTTTGTTTTAACTTTAAATGGTGGTGCAACCATTGAAGAAGTGGTAGGGAATGCAAGCTCATTAAGTTGTTTCTTGAGGACAAATCTCTCCTCAGGAGTCATACGATTATATCTCGCCCAAATCATCTCCATTTGGTAAGAAATATCACAGTCAGCAAATTTTTCTTGGGAGAATTTATCATCTATAGAATCGAAAATCAAGTTTTTCCAATGGTCGTCTACAACATCCAACGGAATAGGAGTACCGGAGACATGATACACACCTAGCTCACGAGCACAAGGAAGAAGATGTGTCTTTTTAATAATGCACCCACAACAGACTTTGTCATATCCAACCCCATATGTCGATTTTGAAAACTCTTTAAGAATATGATCCAAAGCATTTAAAGACACAACACCGCGAAGCTTTTTAAACAAAGGAGTATTGGAAGCCACTTCAATACGGTTTATGCTTCTTTGAAAAGACCCGATAACCAAATCAAATTGAAGAGTAAGCATCTCATCCATAGATTTAAAAGACTTAGACAAGTCACCTCCAGAAGTCTTCAAATGTCTCTTCAAAGTCCAATGAGCTGACTCGACTCTTAAATAATAACAATAAACACGCATAAAAATACTAAACACGTGTCAAAAAAATTTAAACTATTTGCCAAGATAAATCATTACCTATTGGTGGTCTGATTCCCGAAGTGTGGGATCTGGTTTGTCCATGCCAAGATAAATCTTTCATTATGCTTTGTCAACCACATGTCATGCACATACTTAATAAGAGCGGGCAAATCAACGCATGAGTCCTCAAAAATCTTCAAGTGAGCTAAGTACTCTGACTCGTCAAGTGAATCAATAATGTTTTGCCAAAGAGAGATGACGTCCTTTTGCCTATCCACGTGCACCAACTCTTTAATCTTCGCTTTCACATTTTTAGTCACGTGTCAAGAACATAACAAATTTGTAGCCGAAGGAAAGACATCAAAAATACCGGACATAAGACCAAGATCTCTGTCAGTCAAGAATACTTGAGGCTGAAGCCCGTGCAAGTCAAATAATTCTTTCAGTTAATGCCCAAGTAAAATGAATTCCAAGCTCGTGTGAAATATAGGCAAAAGCAACCGAGAAAGTTAACTCCGTTGAAGTGACTCCTACAATCTCCAATAGAGGTAGATTGTATTTGT
Source organism: Astragalus membranaceus (assembly GCA_039519185.1). Lineage (NCBI taxonomy): Eukaryota > Viridiplantae > Streptophyta > Magnoliopsida > Fabales > Fabaceae > Astragalus > Astragalus membranaceus. The sequence goes on along the minus strand of CM076850.1, from coordinate 2,012,287 downwards.
TGGTCTTGTAGGTGGTGTCAAGAATAAGAACCTTTGGAAACAATCGGAATAACTTAATAGAAGTGGGATGCGCCCACATGATGACGTCACTGACCACATCGGAACCCTCAACTTTTGTGCTTCAACATAAATAATTTTGCGACTCAATCAATCTCAAAAGGTCTTGAATGTCTGTTCTAGGACCCCTCTTAGAAGACCTATAGGCGTAACGCTGCCTATATATTTGAGGAAGAGAAGTGACGTTGTCCGGATAATGATTCTTCAAAGTAGTAACACAATCTTTCGGGGCAACATTCAGATCAGTGTGCTCATTAACAATAGCTTTCTGCGGCTTAGTTAAACGACCAAAAGCTGTCGACCCGACCGGGGTAGTAAGCAACTCATGTGTGTGAAGACCACACCTAACATTCACACGCTAACCCCCATGACGTATTGTACAAGTAGCTCTCAATGTAAACGGACAGCTTCTTCTCTTAGACCCGAAAACTCTAGAATCATTAGACCAATTCTCTTGCTTCTCGCAACCAAAAATAATCTTATCTCTAGAACCCACAACTCCAGCTTTGTCAGATCTTACAATGATAACCACAACTCCAATACGTCTCCCAACCGCTTTAGCCCACTCTTCTACATCCTCGCGTGTAAAATTATCTACAAAATAGAAAAAATAAAAAAATGTTACGTACTTAATTAATTAAATATCTACCAAACTTTGATTAAAAAAATTAGTATGAAAAATATACCCTCTCCGTCCAGAATGCCTCTGTAGTGTCTATCACGAAAGGAACAACCTGCGACTCTGTATGCGGGTCAATATCTGTTTCAAAATAGAACAGCAGTTATACAGAAATTAATCTTAAAAAAAAAAAACAAATCAGATATTTACGTACCCCAAACGTAAATCCGCTTTGTATTTTTCAAAATCGGATATACCCCCATCCAGGTCAATCTGATTCATTAAAAGACATAATCGGATTTACGTTTGGGGTACGTAAATCTGATTGCGCATCAGATTTAGCTATATCCGTCAGGACAAAATTTCGCTTTCTATACTGAAATATATGGTCAAATCGGATTTATCTGTCAGTTTGATACATCCGATTTGACTAATGCGTGTGTATTTATTACATATTTAAAGCTAATCGGATTTACCTTGCATTTAGGTAAATCCGATTACCAGATAAAGTGGTCCCCCACCAGAGAATCTTCCAAAAGTCAATTTTTGTTAATTATATCAGGGGTATTTTCGGGATTACGATAATGTATGAGGGTAGAAGGAAGTTGATGGGGGTATAAAAAAACACCTTAACAGTATTTTTGGTTTTTTCTTAAAAAAAGAATAGTGTAGTTTAGTTTGACCCAAATATTAGACTAAATTGCATTGTTGGTACTTTATTTTTTCATTTGGTTTCATTTTGGTCATTTATCTTTTTTTTTTTCCGTTTTGGTCTCTCATCTTTTTTTGTGTGTGTCATTTTGGTCCTTTTTTGGTATTTTCCGTCCATTAACTTAACAGACGTCACACTGGCAGTTAACTACTGACGTGATATCTTAATTGTCCAATCTGACATGTCATCCATTTAATGACATGGCAAATAGGGACTAAATTGAAACTAAAAAAACATAAGGGACCAAATTGACAAAAAACATCCCATCTCCATCTTCATTTTCCCCGGCGAGCCACCACCACCCTCTCCTCCTCACATCAACCGCCACCCTCTCCTCCACCGCCACGCCACCACCACAACACCAACACATCTACATTTTTTCAAAGCCTGTACTTTCTATCTTTTGTTTACATTTATCTTTATGTTTTACGTCAGTAGGTAGTCCAATTACACGTCTCTCTCTCTCTCTCTCCTAACCTAACACTCTTTGGAGGAGTTAATGAACCCATAGCTGAGGAGCAGAGTTCTTTCCTCAGCACAATCATTTGAAGCAAAAGGAATTAAAGGATTCAAGCTCTTAGCCGATCTCTGGCTAAGATTGAGAGTTTGACGACAACAGATTTCAATCTGGAAATTCAAAAACAAACAAATGTTTAATGTTGGATCCGTCTCACTGTTGCGCCCGAAAAATCCGGTTTGGGTTTCTCAATGTACAACGTGGAAAATTTTTGAAGCCGCCACCAATATTTTAGTTTTTAGACGAAAACATTGAAAAAAGGTCTTTTGAAAAAGGCGGATGGTCTTTTGAAAACTAGAGATGTAGGTTCGGGGGTCGGTTAGGTACGGGGAAGGTATTAGCACCCCGCACCTCCTTTCTACCGAAAGGGAACCATTAACTTGATGTGTGGTTTGGACAAAAGTTTGAGTTTGAAAGCGGTCTATTCTACTTCTTTTCTTTTCTTTCCTTTTCTTTTTATTTCATTTGAGAAATTGTTTTATTGAAAATGGGGGGAAGAAGAATATTTTTGGTATCTTTGAAAAGCGGAACAAAACAAAGATTTTTTAAAAGGGTGTGCTTGACGGGACAGGACCCCGCTCCTACGTATCTCCCGGTGCGATGGAGAATTCAAAGCTACGTAGTTCTCGGGTTTTCTTTTGAAAACGGCAAGAGGTTTTTCGCAATTGGGTGAGCGTTTGTGAAGACCGAACAACAGCGGTTAGAATGGCCTCACTACTAACTCTTTTGAAAATGAAATCATCATTAATGACCTAATCGGCAACGGCGCGATTGGTGTTTAATGACAATCGGTTTATTTTTGAGAAATGAAAAAGTTTTCGAAAATGGGATAGAGCTTTTGCGAAGACCGAACAACAACGGTTAGAATGGTCTCGCTACTAACTCTTTCGAAAATGAAATCATCATTAATGACCTAATCGGCAACGGCGCGATTGGTGTTTAATGACGATTGATTTATTTTTGTTTTGAAAGTAAAAGTTTCTTTTTGTTTTGAAATGATTTTAGGAAATGGGTTTTAGAAAAGGAGTAGAACATTTCAAGTCAATTCTAAATCCATAACCAAATGCAAATGAATGAATAATACTCAAGCAAACATGAACATATCATTCCTTAACCAAGATTAAACATGCCCATACAATCAAAGGATTCAATTATTAAAGATGCAAACAAAGTTCTCAAAGTAATTGTGTGTGTGTGAGAAGGATTGTATTTACCCTAATGGCTCTATGCTACAACATGCATGTAGACTTACGTCTCCATTAGGAGGTCATACAAGTGGAGAGGAGGGCACACAATCAAGTCAAGACATTTACACGGCATCAAGAACAAGTGAATACAATTGATTGTAAACATAGAGTATTCTAAGTTAAATGATTGAATATGTAAGCAAGGATGCATGATTAGGTAAGCATGTAAGTGCATGAATGTACAAGGAATGGATGCATAGCACTTTATTTATGAATGGATGGCATACAAGGATGCATAAGAGCATGCAAGAGATATAAGCATATGAGGATGCATGAGAGTGTCACATAAACTAAGTATGAATGAAGATGCATGAATGTGAAAATGTTTTGGGTATTTTTGCAAGTTGATAAGTTGTAAAACTTTAAGTAAAAAGTTAGTGAAAAATAAAGTAAAAATGCATGAAGTAAATGGTAATTATTTAATGAGATGGTAAAGTAAAAATGCACGAGGTAAATGGTAATTATTTAATGAGATGGTAAAGTAAAAATGCATGAGGTAAATGGTAATTATTTAATGAGATGGTAAAGTAAAAATGCATGAGGTAAATGGGAAGTATTTAATGAGATGGTAAAGTAAAAATGCATGAGGTAAATGGGAAGTGGTAAAATCTTTTTAGGTTTTAGTAAAAAGTTAATGAAGTGGTAAAAACCAAAGTAGTAAAATATTTTTATGTTTTGGTAAAAAGTTAATGAATGGTAAAGTAAAATGGTAAAAAGTAAACAAACACAATTGCATAACTTGCACTTGCCCAAACACAATCAAAATGACAATTTTCAAGCAATCAAAGAGGGTAAAAATAGGCCTTATGGCCGAATGCGTAGCAAGGAAAACTCAAGCACGAATTTCATCATGTTCTTGCAACCAAATCACATCAATGAGCATATGAACATAAACTCTAGGATCTACCCATACATTTGATGCTCAAACAATTGTCATTCCATCATTTATTTCAACTCAAAATCAAAGGAAATGCAAGAACAATAAAAACCCTAATTTCTACCTATGAACCTAAAGGCATAGTTGGCTAGATCCACTTTTTTATTTAACTTAAACACCATAAATGAACAAAGAAATGCATGAACCACTAAAAACACTACATGGCCGAAACCTTTTTTGAAAGAAAGTGATGTTTTATTTCATGAACTTTAGTGAAAAATGTGTAGAAATGCAAGGAAAATTATTCAAACACAAGAATCTTCCCTTCAAGGCCAAGGACCCATCTCAAACACCCAAGGCTCCCAATGTCCTTGTCCAATAATGTTTGAAATGAGTCCTCAAAGCTTCTTTCAAGAAGGAAAGAGGAGTAGAAGAGAGATTACATAATGAAAATTAAAGAAAATGCAAGGGTTTGTGAGCTTACCTCTAGATCTTGCTTGAAATGAAGAAGAAGATCAAAATAGAAACCAAGAACACTTGAACCTCCTCTTGAATCCCACGAAAATCACTTGATCTTGAAGGATTTGATGATGAACTTTGAAGATAATGCAAGATTAGAAGTGGATCTAGTGTAGGAATCAAGAATAATGAAGTTTGGATGGTTGAAAATTGAAGAATTGGTGGTGGAAATGGTGGGAGGTGGTCTTGGGTTTGAGAGGGGAGGAGGAGAGGAATTGTGGTCTGATTGTGTGCTAGGGTAAAATGAGGATGATCTCCTTTTGGTTTCTTATTTTTGGGTTTTATATGAGATGCAAAATTAAGGGTATATAGGACATTGTGCTTTTGCCAACCATTGAGATTTGAGATAGAATTTGAATCAAGGGCCAAGATTGCAATGCACATGGATTAGGGACAATGAGAAAGCACAAATGGAAGGGAATGAGCTGGTGTCATATGAAATTGAAGAGTTTTTTGTACACAAAAATTGTTGGGGGCAATTAGGTCAATTTGCACATAGTTGTAGCCTAGGATTTGATCTAGAATTTTAATCAATGGCTAGGAATACAACTCACATGGATTAAGGGCATGAAGAAACACAAAATGAGGTAAAAATGGGCTGGAATTCGCAGCCATGAGGAGGGAAGGCAAAAAAATGCAAGCTTGCACAAAATAGTACATTTTGTCTTATTGAGGACACTTCCCTTTTTTGAGTTTTTTTTGAATTTGAAATTTTGGGCATGGGAAATAATGGGAATGCAACTATTGAAAATGTGGCACATGTTTTTGGGCACCATAAAATATTCCCTCTAGTCACCCATGACAATAAAAATTGTCACTTAAGAATTGAGGAATATTTAATGGTCCTTTTTATTTTTCTATGCACTAAAAATGGAAAAATACATTTTTAATTATTTTGACTAGGGTTTTCTTTCTAAAAAATTGTACAAAAATTATCCTTGATAGAATAAAAATGTACTTTTTGTGGATGTGCATTTTTTGCGAGAAAATCATCTTTTTACGAAAAATGACCAAAATGCCCTTTTTGACCCTAAAACCCTAATTTGCTTAAAAAGTGCACTCCAACCCTAAAAATGACTTTAAAGACCTTGGAATGACTTCTAAGACCCAAAATGCAATGCATAATGCTCCTCACTCCTCAATTTATTTATTTTTTAGGGAAAATTAGGGTTTTGACCTAAGCCGGACAAAATTGGGGTATGACACTCACAAGCTTATCTCAAGAATATTGGAGACCGAAAATTTTATTCTCTATCGCTAGGAGTGTTGGAGCCCCTAATTGTTTAGATGATGCTACAAGCAAGCATATGAAAGATCATTCTTTTGGCCACTATGCTAGAGTCATGGCGCTCAAGATATACACACGCAAGATTGTTAGGGGTTCTGCGTCTGAAGCGCACATTGAAGGTGAAGCGAATCCGGTCACTACTTCTGATGTACAGGTTCAAAACACAAGGGGGATAAAATGCTAATAATCAACAACATAAGGATCTCAATAAAAGGGTGGGTGTTAATTTAGATGGAACTGGTTCAACAAATGATGAACAAAGTGCAAACAGAAATCAAACGGTTTTGCTCCATTTCGCTGGTCTTGCTCCTCCCTTGTGGAGGCTCCGTCGCTCCCCACTTACTGGGGTTTTTCTTCCTCTTCCCTTTCCAAGCCTCTCATCCACTACCCTCCATGTGCTCCCACCACAACCCAGACCTCCCTCACCCTCCCTCATCGCCTATCTACCAGCACCACCTCTTCCACAATTCTCCAACCATCACAACTGGCGCCTCTCCGTCTCAACTACCCATCCCTCCCTCGTTGCCTCCCTCCCCATAAACTTCGATCGAGTCTTCCCAACCCACCCACCCACCCATATACCTATTGTAACCTACTGTGCTTCCTGTCCGCCTCAACCCCTACCCTTGTCCATCCTCCGACCACAACCCCATCTTCTCCTCCATGGTTTTCCCGATGCTCAATGGATCTCTGAATTTCCAAACCCCTCTCTCCTCGATCTCACTGGTGCCTTCGCTGTAGATTTGGTGGTTTCACGGCCTCCACCCGAGCCACCGCCACCGCCAAAAAAGGATGATTGGAAAGGAACACCTACTCCCTCACGATCGCCGTTTCTCTGGTCAGGTACGACTCATATTCTCTCTGATCGTTTGGCTCCTGTCAGACCACCACCTAAGCCACCATGGATTCACCGTGATTTCCCCACCTTGCTGGCTTCAATTCTCCTTCAATTCTGGCCATTTATCATATGCGGAATCTGTTTGATTGGTTGATCGGATTAGTTGTTAGATTTGATGTGAAACCTTTGTGTTCTTCTCTCTATTTGTGTAGTGAAGCCTTTACATTGTATTGTCTAATAGCTAGGAGAAACTCTAATTCCTGGATGGGGTATGTCCCAACACTGAATGATTATCTGATTGTAATGTTCTGGTTTTCATCTAATGAATGAATGCATGTATTTCCCATAAAAAAAATATATAAGTTCTTAAAACCCAAGGGAAATTTTGGCCTAATGAGGACATGGAGGAGGAAGAGGATCCTGAATATGTCAATGACTCTTTTGAACCTATTTTGACAAAATCTCAAAAGAGAAAATTAAGAGAAATGAAAAATGATTCTTCTAAGAATACTTATCAAACTTGGTCAAGGACCGCTACCAAAGATAGTAATTAATGAAGTGTCTCTATTGGTATTTTAGGGGACTGCTAATCCTCATTCTAGATTAGTGTTGTGTGAAAACAATATGTGCAAGTATCACTACAAGAATAATTAGTTTTACCGGCCAGGACTTTCCGGCGGATTTTTATCCGCCGCAAACTTTCCGGCAGATTGTAGGACTTACCGGCGGATTGTATCCGCCGCAAACTTACCGGCGGAATTAGGGACTTTCCGGCAGATTTATCCGCCGCAAACATTTCCGGCGGATTTCGAGGTATTTCCTGCAGATCTGGTTTACGAATTTTTTTTTAAAAAAAAAATCAAAATCCGCCGGAAATGCCTCGAAATCCGCCAGAAATGTTTGCGGCGGATAAATTCGCCGGAAAGTCCCTAATTCCGCCGGTAAGTTTGCGGCGGATAAAAATCTGCCGGAAAAGCCTGGAAGCGCCAATTTTGAATTTCAAAAATCCGCCGGAAACACCCTAAATCCACCGGAAATTACATTTCCGGCGGATTCGCCTTTTGACCGTTGATTTTCGTTTCCTCTATATAAATCTCTTCTCCACTTCTTCTTCTTCACATAAATCTCTTCTCCACTTCTTCTTCTTCACACCTCTACCGATACTCTCATTCTCTTCAAAGAAACAGAGACATACGCCACTCTCTTGAGCATTGGCGGCAGCGGATCCAAGAGAGTGGCGTATGTCTCCATTTCTTTGTAAAGAAACTTCCACATTGTCATTAACATCCCCTTCATCTTTTTCGTTAAAAGTAATATTGTCATGAACCTCCCCTACAAATTCCTCTCTTGTTAAGTTAGGGGATGATGCCGAGCGTTTGATGAGTGTAGACATTTACACACATCAAACGCTCCGTATCATCCTCCAACTTAACAACAGGTCCTTGGAGTTCCTCAAACTTTCTATTTAGAGCAAGGTAATCAAAATTAGACCGGACATTGAACCGGAAGAGGTAGCGGTTCAGGGGTTCTTGGGTTCAACCGGTTGAATCGGGGGTTTAACCGGAATTAATTAAATATATTATCTAATATTTTTATTAAATATATTATTTAAATTTTATTTTTTTATCAATAATCAAACTTTTAAATAAAATAATCAATTAAAGTTTTTAATAAAATAATATTAATTTTTTAAATAAAACGATTTTTAAAAAATAATAATATTTATTTTTTTAAAATAATTAATTTTTAAAAAAAAAAACGGTTTTTTTCCGGCGGATTTGTGGACTTTCCGGCGGATAAACCATACGAATTTTTCTGGGGTTTTCCGGCGGATTTTTCGGCGCCACAAAATCCGCTGGAAATTTCCGGCGGATAATCCGGTGGAAACCGTTTGCCTCGAGCTGTCTACCGGCGCCAAAAATCCGTCGGAAAGTCCATATTTTCGGCGGTTTTTTGGCTTTTCCGGCGGATTTTGTCCGCCGAAAAGTTCAATTTTTCTTGTAGTGTATACATGGTCGCAACAAGTAATAAAGAGTAAGTTGAGATCGTTCCCACGAGGTTTGTTGAGTTCGTTTCTATATTTAATTAGCAAGCAAGCTAGTGAGTAAAAGCAAAGTAAAATAACAAGTTGTAGAACCCAATTTTATCAACAAACAGCAAGTAAAATAAAGGATTAGTGAAAATCCAGAACGAGAGTAAGTTGGGAATGCCTTCACTATGCAAATTCATAATAATGGTCTAATGTTGTATCTGATGCTGCAGGCCTGCAACACTAGGTGCTGTCGCAACAGTTGCTATTCTTTCAAATACTTTCACTAGGTTTTCGCTACAAGAGCCTATGTCTAGGCCCTAAATAGGTATACCCTAGGCTACTTACGCACCCACAGTGTTCACCTTATGGAATTTGCCCTCCAATGTCTAGGTTTTAAGCAAGGATTATTAAAGTGTCCTTTACTAACCACTATCCATATTATCCTTTGAGATCAATTTATAAACCATGTCTGAATCTATAAATGGTACTTATATTTAGGTGACCAAGTCTAAAATAAGTTTGGAAATAGTATCACGCAAAAGATAAAAATGCTAAGCATCAAATACATGCATTAAACACACTAAGACTTCATTACATAGATCAAAGCATCCCAACTAAGAGTATTTAGCTCATGATGAGCAAACAACACAAGAAATACAACTTAAACATAATGTTTAAAGCCATAAATGCGAAAATACAAAGAAGAAATATAGTAAGAAGTGGTATACTGAAGATTGACTCCAAGAACAGTAGCATGGAGGTTCAAATCAGCTCCCAAATCCACGAAAATCTTCAAGTAATTAAGCTTCTGTATTGTTGCAGCATCACTCCCAGCAATGATGTTTCCACTTTAGTGATTTAAGGTAGCTTGGTACAAAAATGGAGGAAATCTATTTCTAAACTTTTCCTCCTCTGAACCAACACACGAAATGAAGAAGAAGGTAGTCTTTATATAGTACTAGGGTGCATGATCCAAGAAAACCCTAATTTGGAGGTGCCATTTGTCCTTATGTGTGCCCAAAAGTACATGTGCCTATTAAAAAGGTGGAATATTCTCTGTCCAGGTACTGGCATCTTAGGTAGTGCGTTCGTCCTTGCTTGACAGCTGTAATGCGCTCAAATCCGTGCTTCCAGCAATTTCTCTCTCATCTATCGCAGGAACAGATGCTGCAGCACCTATTGCTGTAGTAATGAAACGCACTCATAAAAGCACAAAATGGGGCACCAAATTGCCAAATGATCACAAACCAGAATTAGTTCTTCTTTTACACTAAACAACATATTTTAACTAATTAAACACAACATTACTTTAGAACTCACAACAATTTAAGCTAAGAAAGCATAAATAACTCTTATAAATAAGAGTTATCAATTAGCTTTAAGGAATTTGTGTCTATATTCAGGACCTATTTGATGGCCTATTTTAGGATTATAGTGGGTTTACCACAATTTTGATCTCCTTATTGATTAGAGGCATATCCATTTTGCTAACAGCTTATAGAAAATTTTATCTCGTTGATAATTTACTAATCTAAATATCTAATTAAAAGCCCATGTATCAATACTGGCCATTTTCTTGAATGATCTCTGTCATTATTCAACAAAGGGGGGCTCAAGGGAATATGATTGCTTGGGAAAAAATATATATAAGGAGCAAAATAAAGAATTCTAGAGGTGTGGGAAGTTTGGCTTTTGGTCTCACCTTGATTTCTGCCTGGTTCAAAGGCAAAAAGATGTCTTGTTATTTTTGAAAGTGCAAATAGGTTTATCTTGTCAATGATTTCTTAACCTACATAGTCATCTCAAAATGGAATCATTTTAAGGAATGTTGCATAACATAGTCATCTCAACTATTATAACAGATAGTCATTCTCAAACTTAATAAATCATAAGTAACTATGCATCTGTCAATGTAGCAACTAAAGATCCAAGCAGAAGTAATTAAAAAAAGACCTGGTAGGAATGAGAAGTGTACTTTAAGTAAAAGTAAGTGGGAAGCTCTTCAAATTTTCGGCAGGCAATTTGAAATTTTGAGGTCAAAGGATAAAAACTTGTATAGTGAGATAGAATCGTAAATACATAAGAGGGTTAATGACATCAATTTATAGTAGAACTCGTTGCACTCCCCTTTATTTTATCGGTAATTACTGGGTAGTTCTAGGGTGAAAGAGGAAACCAAATATTTCACCGGTGAAACATTAATTTTGACCATTGGATATGATACAAAATTTCATGAAAGGCTGAGATTTTAGTAAGCCAACCTGCTATTTCCGGTTACATTAATTTAAATCTCGGTGCGTTTTTTATAATTTTAAAAAGTTATGATATTTAGAAATTGTAATTGAAGTCTTCTCTACGACTAAGTGCAGCGATGGTTGATGCTAGAAGACGACGTGTGCTTGCCTGTTACAGGAATTTGTTCCGATTTGGTGGTAGACACTTAAGAAAAAGGTGAATTAGATGGCGCAATTTCAGGTGGGCTACGAGGCGTTCATGATATGGGTTGCAGAGGATAGATATAAATAGATCCACCACCGCCGAGAGAAACAGACAGAGACGGTTTCTTCTTCTTCTGTAACTTACTCACAGAGGTAAGTAGTAAATGGGTGCTGAAAGCCTGTTGAAGGATGAGCTTCAGTCGGTGGAAGTGGAAGCTCCATTCATTTTAGGTCTTCAGCCATCGGCGCTCGTCGATAGCGTCGCTCGTGTTGATTGGTCCTTACTCGATCGAATTCCTGGCGAACGCGGTGGCTCCATTCCCGTTGCAATTGAAGAGGTTGAGTATATACTGAAGGAGTTGGAATCTAAATCTGAATCCCTTGCAATTGCTATTGATTCTGATTCATCACTGAAGACTATGGCTGGCGGCAGTGTTGCTAATACAATTCGAGGTTTAAGTAGTGGTTTTGGAATTTCCGGTGGAATTATTGGGGCTTGTGGGTTTACAAACCTCCCCAATACTGCATGTAACCCCTCGCATTGAGAGGTAGTTCTGAACCCAGCAAAAAAATTGCCGCGAATATGAGTTGTGGCCCACATCTTTCTCTTTGCATACAGTTCGGTAACCCACTTGTTGTCACGCAACTTGAATGTGTCAACCATTTCATCCCACTTACGACGAAACTCACCTATCTCATAGTCACCCAACATGCATTTCCTAAATCGGCCAACAAATTCAGGAATTCCAACGTTGGACGTTGCATTACGAATTATATGCCAAGCACACAATCTATGATAAGCATTTGGAAATACTCTTTTTATAGCATTCTTCATTGCAAGAGCACCATCAGTAATGACAGATATAGGTGACTTACCTGATACTGCTTCCAAAAACTGTTCAAGAACCCACACGTAAGTTTCTTCTGTTTCATGTGCAACAATTGCATCCCCAAATATAATACTGTGATTATGATTATTAACTCCAGAAAACACCACTAAAGGGCAGTGATATTTGTTCTTTTCATATGTTGCATCAAATGCCAACACATCACCATAAACTTTGTAATCCATTTGGCTTATACCATCGCACCAAAACAAGTTTTCAAGCCTACCTTCGTCGTCAATGGTGTGACGATAAAACATCAAAGGGTCATCTGATGCCAGCCCATTAAGATAATGTAAAGCATTTTTACCATCACACCGTTGCAAAAGGCGTTGTTTTCCTATCTGATTATATATATCCTTTTTACGAAACCCTATCTTTTCGTACCCTCCTGACTGGCTTGCAAAACAACCATAGACTTGAGACGGGCCTATACCAACCTTTAACATGTCGTTCACCTGCATTATATCCGACTCTTTCATTCTTCGATGCGCAGCAAGCATTCCAGAGTACTCTTCATGTAAAAGCTCATGATTGTGTCGATCAGTAAAAACAGTTATCCGCCACCGTTGTGACAGCAAATCAATATGCACCCGAAATTTCGCTTCACATCCAGATCGAGTCTCGGGTTTGCACTTACGCTTACGGTTTTCTATTGTTAAACCTCTATCCTCCCTAAACCCTTGTCTGTGGCAGACAAACGTTCGCTGCAGTATTTCCTTTTTATTGCTTCGGAGGATATTGCTTTTGCGGACTGCAAACCCATTTAGTCTAGCATATCGGTTGTAGAACTCATAAGCGATATCCAAGCTTGCAAACTCAAATTCTCTTGCTTCATGAGGGCTTAACTCCTTCAGGTCCATGCTAAGAATATCCTCCATACTATCAATATTGATAATTCTTTCAGTCCGTTCGTCATCGTCAACACTACCTTCGTCAATATCAACACTACCTTCATCAACATCAACGCTAGTGGAATCATCATCGTCAATGTCAACACTACCTTCGTCAATGTCAACACTAATGGAATCATTGTCCATGATCTCACATGCCGCTTCATCTTCTAACCCAGCTGACGAGTCTTCAAGTCCCTACCACAACAAACAACATAATTCCAACAACAGTACCAATCAAATACTATTAGAATTAAATGCAAGTTCTCCTTCTACCTTCTCAAATGCAATTGATTCATCCATCTGCATGTGTGATTCAACCCCGGAAGATGGAGTATGGATTCCCTGAATTCCTACCCATATAAACCATTTAAGTAAGAGATAATCAACTATGCACATTCAACAAGCAAAGAGTGGGGTAACACTCCTATATGTGCCAGGCCAGCGAAACTCAAATAAATTAAGTAAATCTTGGAGACCAACAAATATATAAATTAATACCTCAAACAAAAACTCGCTTTGATAAACCGTTAATACATCCTGTAGCATAAACAGACGTTCATAATTCATTGTTTTTAACTTCTGTAACAAAGAGATAAACTTAATATGGTGACCTAACAAGCACATAAATTTAAATTAAAGTTAAGAAGAATAAAAATGAAACCTCTTTTTGGAATCAGTCACACAACTAAGTTAAAGTTAAGAAACTGGGGCAAGTCAGTTGTTCAAAAAATGATTAACAATTTGACGTCTCAGAAGCTTATTTGGAACTATAAGTACATCATTCCCAAGAGTCATGCTAATAGATTACAAAATGATTAAGAATTGCTAAGAGGCAACCTTATAGTCCCTATGAAACATGTCTTGTAAATGATTGCTTGTAGAGTACAGTTGTGAGCAGCTATATTGATTAATTAACCATCCTAACTTTCACTCAACTTTCAATAAAAAGTGTGATAAAAAGTACAGCAGTTATCAAACTGAAATTTTCACTCAGTCACTAACTTTTACTTAATCATAACTTTCACTCTCTCTTAGAATTAGAATTTAAAAGTAAAGTACAGTTTTGAGTAAATGTTCAAATGATATGCACAAATTGCTTATATTAAAAAGATATATGCAGTAGATTCTACGTCTCATTTCAGTAGATGAACTGTTACACTCCGAAATGACTGAATCAATAATCTGGCAAAGCTGGTTCCTAAACAAACTTGTTCAAGTAAAAATTAAGGGTATTATGTGATTAAAGGCTGTTATTCAGTCAAAATAACTTTCTAATTCTATACTTGACAGATTTTTTATAACAATATTCATAGAAGGAAGCCAGAAACTGTAAACATAATAATCTTGACAAATTTAGCAACATAGAATCTGAGTGAACCAGAATTTAGCAAATTTAGCAACATGAATTAGAACCCAATATCAGAAAATCTACCTATGCTCACAAACGAAAATGAACCCAGATGCTGGTGGGATTCGAAAATGCTCAGAAACGAAAATGAACCAAATGAAAGAAAATGAAAAGGAGAAGATCTGAAAACCTACCTTGAAAACTCGTCGCCGGTGGTGGTGCAGGGAAACTGGTCGCAGTCGCAGTCGCAGATGCTGGTGGGATTCGAAAATACTCAGAAATCAGAAACGAAAACGAACCAAATGAACGAAAATGAAAAGGAGAAGATATGAAAATCTACCTTGAACACTGGTCGCCGGTGCTGGTGCAGGGAGCTTCGCCGGTGCTGAGATCAGAAGGTGTGTGTGCGACGCAGTGGGGGAGGGTGAGGAGTGTGTGTGCGATATGGAAGAGGAATGAGAAACTGAAAGTGTGCGATATGGAAGAGGAACGAGAAACTGAAATGGGATCAGAAGGTGTGTGCGACTGCGAGAGAAGAAACGAGAAGGGTTTTGGGGCCCTAAAATTGTGTATGCAAAAGAGCAATGAAGAGCAGTGAAGGGAAACAATTGGATGGAATGGCGGATGCTACTGCGAGAGAAGAAACGAGAAGGATTTTTTTTTTTGGAAAAAAAAAGAAAGGATTTCAATTTGCTGGAAGCAGAAAAGTTAAAAAACATTAGACCTAAAAGTTAATTTTTTAGCCTATTTAATTTTTGACAATAACATTTTAAAATTACAAAACCTACCCCATGTTTACTTACAATAGTAGGTCATTTTAATAGTTCACCGGTGAAACATTTGTTTTACTCTTTCACCCTAGAACTACCCGTAATTACTCCTATTTTCTATTTCTCTCTATTCTACTCCTACCTCATTTTTCCATATTTCTCCTTCGCAAAACATAACATAAAGTGGGGAGCCAAGTTACTTGTGCTTCTAGGGTGGAGGAGGAGGACTTCACTTAGAACCCAGTCAAGTCGAATTTCACACTACGTTTTTTCTCATACGCTGATATTGCTAAGGAACTAACAAATGGATATAGCGATCTTCTCTGCATCATCGCTCTTCTCCGAAGAAGATGACATTCATACTCGTACTCTCTCTCTCTCTCTCTCTCTCTCTCTCTCTCTCTCTCTCTCTCTCTCTCTCTCTCTCTCTCATTACCCTTCTTAGTCTCTTGACAAATTGTGTTTCTGAATGACGCAGGCGAGGAAGATGCAGAGACTCAGGAAAGCTATGTTGAGAGAAAACACCAATTTCCTGGAATGGTAAACCTTTCATCTTTAATATCTCTAAAATAGCTGCTCTAACAAATCCATCATGTAAATTTGTTCTGGAACTATCAAATTATTCAAATTTAAGATTTTAGTTTAATTGGTGGAGGGGGGGGGGGGTACTATTTGATAGATTTTTATTGTGTTGCATAGTATTAGACTAGTATTGAGCTTGTGATGTTGATTCAACGGAAATCCAACTATTTGATAGTGAGTGATCATGTAAATGACTGAAACACAAAACATTGTTACAATAATTGGGAAAGCAGCACCGGGAATTATCCAAAATAACTCTGCTCTGGTTATTGAGCAATCTATTAAGGGGGCTGTTTCGGTAAACAACTTCATTAAGTGCTTATTCAACAAGTGAATATCGTAGAAGTGCTTATTATGTAGATGCTGTTTTTATAATCATAGAGAGAATGAGGGAAAACTTGCCATAAGCTATATATATATGTGCTGTATCTATAGCCTATTCTAGGAACCTTATGATAATAAGCTAAAACCAATTTTTAGGCACATTATACTCTTTTTTTATGTTCAATATGCTGTATTCATGCATTCTCTTGAGTAGATCCTTTAATTGCTCCTGGAATCGCTAAGGAAAGGTTGACCATGCTGTTAATTATCCGTACCACTCATGTTGGTTCTACATACCATGTCGTTACGAACCTTTGCATGGGATTGAGTCACAAGTATAAATGCGGTAGAATTTTTACTTCGATCTGTTGTGAAAGTAAGAAGCGGACTCGTCCTTGATAGAACCCCACATATCTTGAAATGATTTCTTGCTTTTTTATTCCTATAGTAGTCTACCTCTTAAAAGGTTACAGATAGATGAAAAGAATCGTAGTCCTAATCCTAACCAAAGTTTACTACTGATAAGGATTCTGTTATGCAGAATGTTATCTAGATAAAGAAACTTTAAATTCAAAATTTACAGAGATAAATTAATCCTAATAAACCAAAATTTAAAAAAGTACATAATCCCAATCTTAAAAAGATAAAACAATCCAAATCTTCATCCATATCACATTTTCCTGGTCTGAGTTTCTTTACACCATTAACTTTTTATGCAGGAGTTAATTATCCGAGAATTTTCCTTTCATCAACTGAATGCTAATTTGCTCTGGCCGGGAACTTTTGCATTTGCAGAATGGTTAGTACAGCACAGATCATGCATTGAAGGACGGCGTACTATTGAGTTGGGGAGGTATTTCAGTCACTTGTACATCAATTTATTTGTATAAGATATAATTTTCAAAGTGTATAATTCTTTTGTAAAATTTAAAAAATGACCCTTGCTTTTTTATTCATTTTCAGTGGCACAGGTGCTTTGGCCATATTTCTTCGAAAATCATATAATCTTGATATTACAACTTCAGACTATGATGATCAAGAAATAGAAGAGAACATAGCTCACAACTGCAGTGCAAATGATTTACCTGTCATTCCTCATGTAAAACGTGAGTATTCTTTCAAATGATCTAGTCATTTTTTTTTGCGTAGTTAACCATTGGGAAGGATTTCAAAGTAGCAACTCTGTGTTTCTGGGTAGTTTAGTTGTCCTTTTGATTGTAGTTAAAATATTTTATGCCATACATCAATATTTTTATCCTTACCACAGCTAGTAAACATAAGTTGATATGAAGAGGAAATCTTCTTGTTATTGATCATGAAAAGCACTCTGGAATTCCATTGTTGTTTATTGCAAACTTTAGCAATTCGATTCCAAGAGAAATCTACTGTCAAATAATCTTGGAAGCCCTTTCTCTTCAATCCAATTTTATAGAAAAAGACATCAATTTACTATTTCATCATCTCAATCTCGTAGCTAGACAATTTGGTGTAAGCCGACTCATTCTCTTTCCACATCGTTGCTCTCAAGAGGAATTTCTACATTTTATTACTTTCTTGAGAAATCCCCCTTGACAGCTATAGTGGTACTTGGGAACATTTCGCTTTGATTCTATACAATTTGATATTCTATAGAATTTGATGTTCTCTTTATTCTCTTATAGCTTTCTCTTCTTCAAATACTAAATGTTGTTGTGTTTTCAGACACCTGGGGAGACAAGTTTCCAAATTCTGACCCTGATTGGGACCTGATCATTGCAAGTGACATCTTATTGTGTAAGATCATTATCTTCTAATTAACTATCTTGGTTTTTTAAAAATATCAGTTCAATATATAACTAAGGCAACACAATTTATCCATTAAGGCATAGACCAAGTCGTTATTAGATGGAAGAGGTTCGTAATGTTTCTCTTAAATCTTAAATGTTTGTAGATGTGAAGCAGTATGCAAATTTGATACAGACTATTTCATTTCTCCTTACAAGTTACAAGCCTAGCAGGGATAGGACCACAGTTTCTGCAACTGTGAATGATGAGAACAATGGTATCCCAAATACTCTTTTAACCAACTTGCTTTTCTTGCAACTTAAGCTTGCACTTTTACTGAATCTTTGTGGTTGCAGGAGATGTATTGTTGCCTTGGCCAGCCTTTTTAATGAGCTGGAGACGTAGAATCGGAAAGGAAGACGAATCGCTTTTCTTCGTTGGTTGTGAGAAAGCTGGTCTAGAAGTTAAGCATATTGGATCGCGTGTATATTGCATCACACCATATGGAAATGAGAAATGAAAGCAACACTTGATGAAAGAAGATAGTATTCAAGCTTGACCTGGAGGAGATTGAAGTGAGAATTGGAAGCTTGGTCCATTAACAGTGAGCAGATTAACTGACATTTTGATTTCAACAAATCATATTTAAAACACAAATATAAAATATAAGTCACCTGATCTTCATTCCAATGACTTTGATCTGTTGATTGTAGTAACTGCTACTGATTCCAAATTCGTCTAGTCTTAGTTGCTTCAGTAGTTCAGTTTGTAGCTGTAGTACTAGTAGCTAACAAGAGTCACGTACCCACTATAAAATTTCACATTAATTTGAGCTGAGTCTAGAGACTAACGATGTCACAGTATCTTTGAATTGCTTTATTTTTTGTTACCTCATTAATGAATTTCATTTCCTGTGTTTGGTTTTTCTTAGAATTTGGCTTAACTCAATATCAAAAGCTAGCTTATGGGGTGAGAAATTGTGTCTCATTATAACCATGTCCCTGTTAAAAGTGAGACTTCCAACAAATCCCGTCATGCCTAAGACTGGATATCAAGAGCGTGACATGAGTATCTTGGTAAGGATTGGAAGCGAGTGGCCTAATAGATTTTGGATAGGTTCTAATACTATTTTATAATTTGGGCTTATGTCTAACTAAACTCCAAAAGGGAGCTCATGGGTTATAAATTTATAATCATTAATCATGTGATATCAATATCTAATGTAAGACTTCCGATAATTTTCACAATGAAGATCATGCAACCCTTCTAGATACCTTGGTTTAATAATTAAAGTTGGAAACATGTATTCTCGTTGTCTAGATCAATCATTGTCTTGTGTAGTACTTGTCTGAATTGGCTTCTCAAATCACATACAAACTGTAATGTTTGGAAGGGTTCATAAGTCTTGCCATTGTGTACCGTTTCCTTATCCTAACTTATTGTTAATTTCAATATCGTGTGATAGAGTTCTCTTCAAACCATTTGCCACTCAGAAAAGTAGATGAGGTTGTTAGAACTCTGCTAGGGTTTATCCACTAGAGCTCATCGATAGGGTAGTGGCTCAACGACTCTGCTCCAGTCCTAGCTAGTTGTTAGGCGACTTGAGTGCATCTCGATGTTGATCCATCCTTACCAACCTTCACCTCTCCTAACCATCTCATTTTTTGCTTCCCATGCAGTTCAAGGTTATTGGTTATTGGTTACTACCCTCTAGTAATACTTTTTTTTAGGTCGAAATTGTCTGATTTTCATTAATAGTGGGCAAGGCCCAAACCAGTACAATCAAAAGATGAACTAGGGGGTGCATATTGCAACCCAACCACAGAACTAGCTTAAATCGGCACGCAGGCCCAAAGCATAGAGGCAAAGGTCCACAAAGGGAATAGACGGATATTATAAACCCATAATACATTGACCCGGACCAATTAAATCACAATAATACCCAACAACTACTTACACAAAAACGAAATGACTTCCACCCACTCCCGTAAGCAACCAATAATTCCTAACCCTAATTCAGCAAAGTCTTGGGAGAGAGAGCCATCTTCTTCAATTCTTCACCAATATCAGCGCTTCCACCAGAAAACAGTCAATAGATCTAGACCTTCAAAGTTGAAGCTCGACTCTTCACCGATTACCACCAAAAAGCGCAACCACAACGAGCAAACAAGGCACAGTCAATTTCAAAAAGCTTGAAGATCTGCAATTTAAATGGATCAATGGAGTTAGATCACAATCTACTCTTGAAAACAATTGCCAGATCCATCATTGCTCCGATCATCAAGCAAAGAGCGCGCACCCGATTCAACTCCAGAGCCTTTGAAGATCATGCACTATCACTCTACGAAGATCATCTGGTGGGTTACGGAGCCAATCGCCCTTAAGATTTCCAGAAGCAGCCAATGATGCTATAACATGTGCAAGCTTATTTCCCTCCCTTGCTATCCATGTAAAGCCACAGTGCGCAAACCCTACTTTCAATGATTTGATATCTGCTAGAATACCAGTAATCTCACCCCTTGAATGTTTCCCTCTGCATGCCTCAACAAGAGTTTGACAATCAGATTCAAAGATGTTTTTGGAGATGCCTAGGGATCGTGCAAGAAGGAGTGCTTCGCGAAGGCCCAACGATTCTGCCATCAAAGGTGAGTAAGCAAATATAATTTTAGCCGTAGCCGTAAAATTCTGCCTTCTTCATCTCTGCAAATGACTCCAACAGCTCCCTTTCCCGTTGCTTTATCATAACAAGCATCTGCATTAAATTTAATGTGAGCAACTGGCGGAGGTCTCTAGTAGATAGGAAGATTCTTCATTATGGGTGGGTTGGTGTTTAGGGTATTTAACCCCCCTACTAGAAGGAAGATGGGCTAAATTTAGGTATTCCAGACATTGAGCTTTGACTCTATGTAGGGTTTCATGGGGGGTTAGGAGGTTTATTATTGAAGCAGAAGTCATTTCTTGCTTTCCAGATTTGCCACATTGCATAGAACAGCAATGTAGAGAAATGTGGGGGTATGAGTTGAGTAGGTGTTGATAGAGCCACTGATCCATTAGTCTATGGTGGAGAGACCTATTCTTGTGGGTGGGGGGATAAATTGAAGGCCAAACCAAAGAGGAGTGGTCCAAGGGCAGAGAAGGAACAAATGTTCAATTGTCTCTGGTTCCTGGTTGCAAATAGGGCAGAGGGGTGATTGGTTAAGTTTCTTTTTGTGAATGGCTATTTTAGTGGGTAGGATATTTTGGTAGGTTTTCCAGATGAAGTGTTTAATTTTGTAGGGGATATTGATATTGGCTGACCAAAGAGTTTTCCACAGATCAGTAGGTTGGGTTGGTGTTGGAATTGTCATTTAAGGTAGCTAAATGGTAATATCCCGACTTGGTTGTATATATGCCATATATAGATAGGGGCTAGTATAACTTATCAACCTGCTGAGTCACAGATATGTGGGTACGAATTGCTTCAATAGCACTAGCAGAAGTTAGGTTTTGCTTTAGGAGATTATGATTCCAACAATGATTGCTGTCTATTAACTTTGAAACTCTTGTTAATTACAGTAGCATTAGGAATGACTTGTGCCTTAACACCAGAGCCTAAGCACAGATCTCTTGATATGTCCACTTGATCCCCAATGCCAATAGACCATCTGCCAGCATTAGATAAGAGATCCCTCCCCTGTAGAAGACTCCTCCAAACCCATGATGCCCCTCTAGGCTTATAAGGTGCATACCAAAAGTCATAGTTTGGGAAATATATGCTCTTTAGAGTTGATCCCCAATAAGAATGAGGGTCATGAATGAGTCTCCATGCTTGCTTTGAGAGCATGACAATGTTAAGTTTCTGAAGATCTTTAAAACCCAAACCACCATAGGACTTGGGTAAGCAAAGAGCAGAGAACTTCTTCCAATGAATACCCTTAGGCTTCCCAAAAGATCTCCACCAAAATCTTGCAACTGCAGATGTAAGGGAGTTGCAAAAAGTTTTGGGAAAAGATAGAATTGACATGGTGTAGGTAGGGACAGCTTGGATCACTGCTTTAATTAAAACCTCCTTTCCTGCCTGGTTTAGAAGGTTACCTTTCCAACCTTCCAGCTTAGCTAGCACTTTTTCCTTGAGCCATTGAAGTCCCTGCACCTTACAACCTCCCTAATCTGCAGGCACACCCAAATACTTTCCCGGATTATTCTAAATCGGAATACCAGTGCTATTGGAGAGACAGTTCTTTAATGAGTCATTGACTTTACTACCACATATTATACTTGACTTGGTAAGATTTATCTTCTTCCCTGATGCATTGGTGAACAAGTTTAGGAGCCTTATCATTTGAAACACATCTTGTTGAGTATCATTAGTGAATAAGATGGCATCATCCGCAAAAAAGAGGTGTGTGAGAGTAGGAGCATTAGGAGCAAGTTTTATGCCATGAATGATATTCTGGGAACCTACTTTAGTGATTAGTCTTGACAGAACATCAAAAATCAGGATAAATAGATAATGGGACAGTGGGTCTCCTTGCCTTATGCCCCTCTTAGGAAAAACCTTGCTTGTTGAGAAACCATTGACTTGGTAGGAATAGGAAACTGAGGTGACAAGGGTCATGACCAGTTCTACCCAACCTTGAGAGAAACCATATCCTAGGAGAATAGATTTAAGAAACACCCAACTGGCTCTATCATAGGCTTTATTCATGTCTAATTTAAGGGCTATTCCCTTCCCCCCCGCCCTTGTTTTTTCTTTCGGTAGTGGAAGGCTTCATGAGCTACAATAAGGTTGTCTTCCCCTAACAAATGCACTCTGTTGGGGTGAAATGATAGAGGATAGGAGAGGTCTGAGTCTAGCCACAAAGATTTTTGCTATGACTTTATATAGGAAAGTGCAGCAACTAATGGGTCTGAGTTGGGAAACTGACTCTGGGTGGGGAACTTTGGGTATGAGTGCCACATTGGTGAAGTTTATGTCCTTTCCTAGGGTACCATTCAAGAAGAAGGATTGGACATAGTTAAAAACATCTAACTTGATAGTAGGCCAGATTTTTTGGAAGAAAAGACCATTCAATCCATCTGGTCCAGAGGCTTTATGGGTCCCCCAAAGCAAACACAGCTTTTTCAACTTCACAAAATTGGACAGGCTCAGTAAGAGTAGTGTTCATCTCATTTGTAATACAGTGAGGCACCACATTTAGGCATTCCTACACTGATGATATAGGTTCAGTAGTATAAAGGTCATTATAAAAATTCCATATACCAATCATTACAGCATCTTGGCCCTCCATCCAGTTTCCTTCAGAGTCTTTAATCCTTAGCAATTTATTTCTGTCCCTCCTTTGAACTGTTGAGGAATGGAAGAACTTAATGTTCTTGTCTCCCCAATTTAGCCATTTAACCCTTGACCTTTGACCACAATAAATTTCTTCCTGTCTCCATAAGTCATCAATTTCCTTTCTCATCTTGCCAACATACTGCCAATCTACCAGATCTTGAGGTTTATTTAATTCCCTCTGGAGTTGCTGCTTAATATTGTTGATAGCAATGGCAGCATTCCGGAAAGTGTTAGTTTTCCACTTCAAAAGATGTCTAATACAGTTGGTAACTTTCCTAGTCCAATTAGTCTAGGCATCACTATCTCCAGATTCCATCCAACCCTCACTAACAATGTTCCTACAGTCATCATGTTCCTCCCACATAGCCTCGTATTTAAAACTTTGACCACTTCTTAGGGGAGGTTTAGGTTTCAAGATGATGGGAGCTTGGTCTAAATTAACAATAGGTAGAGCAATGGCCACAGCATGAGGAAAGTATTGCCTCCAGGACCAATTAGCTAATACCCTGTCAATTTTTTGTCTAGTTATATTACGATCCCTAGAGTTACTCACCCAAGTGTACCTGCATCTAGAGCTGTCAATTTGGCCCACGTGGGCCAGCCCACCCTAGGCCCACATGGCCTATGGGTCAAAAAGCCCATGAGCCCAAAATCCCACCATCCTAAGGCCCACATAGACCCCAAAGCATAAAGCCCATGTGGCCCCAGTGGTGTGTGAAAAGATGTGCAAGTATACACAGTCACAAACAAGTAATATAATGATAAGAAAGGTCGAACCCACAGGGATTGGATTAACTTTATGTATGTTTAGAAAGCATATAAATTAGTACTACTATTCTACTCACAAATTTTGGGGTTTTTAGTTTAAGTAAAAACAGAATGCAAGTATGTAAAATAAGATGAAGGAAATCAGATGAGAAAGATAGTTGAGATGTCTTTACTATCTAATGCTTCTTTTGAGAGTTTCTATGTTTTTAGAGATGCAGAAGCACTATGATGCAGAAGCATCAAGTGCAGAAGCATCAAGTGCAGTAGCATTGAGTGCAGTAGCATAAGTGTGTGCCTTTCAGCTACTTTCTTCAGAGTTTCATTACAAGCTTCCCATGTCTGGGCTTGCTAAATAAGTTCACTCCTGTCTTTGAAGTACCCACTGTTTCACCCTAAAGACTATGTTATCCTATGTCTAGGACTTAACATGGTTTTAACACAGTTTCTTTATTAAAACAAGTTTAACAAAGCCTTTATTAAAACACTCACCCTTATTAGTCTTGATTTCTAATTATAAACCATGTCTGTGAATATAACTCTACTTATTGTAAGAGATCAACCTTAAAATAAGATGGATGTAGTATAACACAAGACCCAAAATGCTACAACACTTAAAAACATATTAACTTACTCAAAAGAACATTATAAGTTTAGAACATCTCAACTAAAGGAATTTAGCTCATGTTACTCATTATATAATAGAGAGAATCTGTAAGGAACATGATAACATGAATCATATAAAAGATATCAATAGGGTAGAAGTTACACAAATTGATGTTCCTTTGCATGAATTCTGACAGGTGTAGAAGCACTGATTCATTCGCCTATCTATGAAGAAGTGGAGGAAGAGGGTGTCAATTCCTTCCTCACCTTCTTACAACTAACTAGTAAATAAAATGCAAGAATTGAAACTACTAAAATATAAGTAAGGTGTTTGATCTACATATAATCAAGTGAGATATGCGATGCTCTTCAAGTGAGAAGTGGGAGTCCTTTTTATAGCCTTTGGAGATTTCCTTTGCTTGAGGGTTTGCTTGAAAACCAAGTTAACCTAAGGAGGCTTAACCATGGTTGCTTTTCTGATCTTTAGACAAGGAGATTAAGTTCAGCACATTTCCATAAGAAGAGGTCTAATTATGTAAGGCCATATGTCTTTAGGTGAATAGCCTTTCATGATGATGTTTATGGTGGGCGCCTCCTTATGCATGTGGCCATGTGCTCCATGTGAATTGTGACAAAGCATGATGTCATAGAAGTTCTGGAGTAGAGGTATGAATTGAGGTGCTTCCATTGTGGGTTTATAAATCTTCAGCGCAGGATGGTGCAGAAGCATTTGTGATGCAGAAGCATTTGTGGTGCAGAAGCACTAAGTGCAGAAGCATCATCTGTAGAAAAACTGAACAAACACATCAAACATACCAATATATATACAAAATGCTTTATTCATCACATAATTCCTAGGATGTTGTTATTTTACTATTATTACTATATTTAACACACTTTGTACTTGAGTTTAAAGCAATTTGTTGCATTTAGAAGTATAAATAACTCTATATAAACTAGAGTTATCACCTAGCCCGGCCCATAGGCCCTGAATATTTATTTTGCAAAAACTGATCCACTCAAATTTGATGACCTAGTTGAGCCCATGGGCCTTTTTAAAAAAACTGAAAAGGTGGTGGTGGTGGTGGTTGTGGTGAGAGGGAGAAGAGGAAGGGGTGAAAGAATGAAAGTTGATGTGTAAATAGTGGGAAAATAGGTGGTGGCGGTGAGAGGAAAAAGGAGGTGATGGTTGTTGTGTGATGGTGGTGAGAGGGAAAAGGAGGTGGTGGTGGTGGTGATAGACAAAAAGAGGTGGTGGTTAGTGGAAGATGGTGGTGGTGGTGGTGGTGAAAGGGAAAATGAAGTTGTGGTGAGAGTGAAGGAGAAGAGAAAGATGGTGAATATAAGTGGAGGTGTAAATAGTGGGAAAATAGGTGGTGGTGGTGAGAGGAAAAATGAGGTGATGGTGGTTGAGTGTGGTTGAGTGTGGTGGTGAGAGGGAAAATGAGGCGGTGGTGGTGAGTGGAAAATGGTGGTTGTGGTGAGTGCAAGATGGTAATGGTGGTGAGAGTGAGGGGGAAGAGGAAGGGGGTGAAAGAATGAAAATAGATGTATAAATAGTGGGAAAAGAGGTGGGGGTGGTGGTGGTGAGAGGGATAAGGAGGTGGTGGTGGTGAGAGGGAAAAGAAGGTGGCGGTGGTGGTGGTGGTGGTCGTGAGTGGGAGATGGTGGTGGTGATGGTGGTTGTGGTGAGAAGGAGGAAGAAGAGAAAGGGGGTGAAAGAATGAAAGTAGATATGTAAATAGTGGGAAAAGAATGAGAATAAAATTTAGGGGCTAGCCCACAAAGCCCTGGCTCTAACCCACTAAAAAATTTAAAAGTCTGGACTGGGGCTAAAAGAAGCCCCATTAATAGGGGGCTTCAATTTTTTGGGGCTTGATTGGGGACCAATGGGACTGGGCTTGGGGCTTGGGCCAAATTGACAGCTCTACCTGCATCCTTGAAGATTAAGATCCATTAGACCCGTCTCATCAAGAAATTCCTTGAAGAGTCTCATTCTAATGGGCTCAACACTTCTGATACCATCCTTATCCGATGAATACAATATTTCATTGAAGTCCCCCAAGCAACACCAGGCTCCCCCATTCCTAGGATTTAGCTTAGCAAGCTTAGGCCAAAGGGATCTTCTGGATGAGAATGTGGGATTCCCGTACACAAATGAGATTTCAAACAGAAAACCAGATCTCCTCTCTTTAGTAACCACATGAATGTAATTTGCACAGTAATCCAGAACCTGAAGTTCATAATAATCGTTCCAAAGGAGGCAAAGACCCCCAGAAGTACCAATTGATTCAACACAGAACACATGTTGGTATCTGAACCTTCTCTTTACTCTTTCTATGCGTTCCTTATGAGCCCTAGTCTCCATAAGAAACACAATGGCCGGCTATGATCTCTAATGAGATCATTTAGCTCTCTATTTGTCATGGTCGCCGCCAAGCCACGACAATTCCAACTAATGATACTCATTGTGATGGAGGGGCAGGGTCTTGCCTGCCGCCTCTTTCTTTGTGTTGGAACCATTGTTGAATGGGCCAAAGACTCCTTCAATAATAGAGTTGTTACTGCCATTGTCATTAGGTTTAGGATGTTTGTTGTTGGATGATATGTCTTGATCCTGACATTCTTCTGAATTTCTCTTTTTAATTTGCAGGCCAGCTGTTAAAATAGATGCTAGATCCTTCTCTTCAGTATTTGCCAGCACATGTTGTCCCTCTGTAGAGCCATTGTCTTCTGGAGGAAACTCAACAAAATAGCTTGGGGGTGAAGATGGCATTAGCTTTGGAGGCTCCCTCCAGTTTGAGTTCTGATCTGTGGTAGTATTCTGGTCTGATGCCTCTCCTTTGTTTTCTTTTGAATGATTAGTGTTTGATACTTCTGTTCTTTTGTCTTTGCAGTGGAGCTTAACAATTTTCCTCTTCACAGCAGTAGCACTACTTGGAGAAATGTTGGCCCCCATGTATCTCACTCAATTGTCCTCAGGGCTGGGGTAATCCTTGATAATGATAGGCTCTTTAAGGCCTATATCCTCTCTAACAAAATGCAGCTCATCTATGTTCAAGGGGCCTAATCCTGGGGAAATTTTTATGGAATTCAAAGGAATAGTTGTAGATAGCTTACCCTTAAGCATTGGATTCATGATGTGTGGAACATCAGTGAGCTGTATTGATTCATTTCCTTCAGTGAGCAGCAAAGAAACAGTAGGAATCTTTGTCTCAGGTAGGTCCTTGCCAAGTCTCATTCGTACGCTCTGCATTAATTCCTCGGGTAACTCACACATTCGATGTCTACCGAGTTCGACTTTAAGAGTGAACAAGTATGATAGCCAACATTCAATTACTTAGTAGTATCTATTTTTTATATTTATTTATTTTAAAATAATTTAAATTTAAATATTATACGAACAGCAAACTCTGGGAATCACTGCTCCTTTCAATATACATTTCTTAGACGAACTTTATTAACTTTTGAGATTAAAGACCAGATTGGATATTTACCCATGATGGGTTGCAGGACAAAAACAGTTGATCGTCAAATCGTGAAAAGGGATGAAGTTAGAGGAGGTAGTGAAGTGAAACCACAGAGAGAGATTATACTAATAGATTAGCCGGCCTTTGGAAGAGATCAGAGTAGAATTGGCTTAGGTGCAGAAAGTGGCAGAATGGATACTTCCGAACAAATAAACTTGCAAGGAAATGACAAAAAATGAAATATCAGTTTGGCATCTTTCTAGTAGATAAACTCTAGAATTGATTCTAGTGTGATTTTAGAGATATAAACTTGATTTTGACATTTTTGGATGTTTTCGAGTAGAATTGATTTTGCATCAGAATTGATTCTAAGTTAAGCTAAGATTTGTAGCTTTTACCTCCGAACATGATTTTTAGTTATACTCAACTAGTACTATACCTGTGCATCCGCACGGGTCGATCGCGTTACGTGATACGATTACCTCAAATAGAAACGTTAATTTGAAATCTCATTAATCTAAAATCAATTGTAAAATATAGAGGATGACTTGCATACGGACAGGTGCTGTCGTGTTCTTTTTATGAATGAATTTAGACAGTATTTAAATAGTCTGAACATTACCCCGTGAAAATAAAAAAAAAAATTAAAGTAGACAAAAATGAGTTTCAAATAAAAAATTGATAAATATTAAAACTAAAAATGTAAAAGTATCGTTTAAAAACAATATGTGCATTTATCTCGTGTGTTTTTATATATCAGTGCAGTGTTTTTTTATATATCAGTGTTGTAATCCCATGTTTTTTATATATCAGTGCAACTATCCCGTGTTTTTATATATATCATTGCAGTGATCCCTGTATTTTTTTTATATATCAATGCAGTTGTCCAGTGTTTTTTTATGTATCAGTGTAGTTATAGTTTCAATTGATTATTTGAGTTGATTAGTAGATTATTGTAGATAGTAAAAGATAGATAGTAGATTATCAATAACAAATATTTATCCCGTGTTTTTTTATATATGAGTAATAATTATTTGTTCTTTTTTAGGTATTAGTGACAACTATTTGTCGCGTGTGTTTTAAATATTAATCAGTCTAAATAGTCATTACGCCTTAGTGTTTTTTTAGATAGTAGTTTTCAAAAATTATAATTATCAATGGCAAATATTAATCCCGTGTTTTTTTTATATATCACTGCAGTTATCCCCGTGTTTTTTTAGATAGTAGATTATCAATAAAAAATAATTGTTTTAAATATTATTAGTAATTTAAATAGTCATTAAGTCTGGTTATTTTTTAGATAGTCGGTTTGTAGTAGTAGGCTTCAAAAAATTTAATTATCGATGACAAATATTAATCTCGTGTTTTTTTATATATCAGTGCAGTTATCTCGTAGTTTCAATTGATTATTTTAGTTGATTAGTAGATTATTGCAGTTATCCAGTGTTTTTATATTAGATTATTTGAGTTGATTAGTAGATTATAGTAGATTATTGCAGTTATCCCGTGTTTTTTTAAATAGTAGGTTTATAGTAGTTTTCCAAAATTATAATTATCAATGGTAAATATTAATTATAAATTGTCAAAAAAATTATAAATATCAATGGTAAATATTAATCCCGTGTTTTTTTAATTATAAATTGTCAAAAAAAATTATAAATATCAATGGTAAATATATATTAATCCCGTGTTTTTTTATATATCACTGCAGTTATCCCGTGTTTTTTTATTTATCAGTACAGTTATCTCATAGTTTCAATTGATTATTTTAGTTGATTAGTAGATTATAATAGATAATAAAAGTTAGATATTAGATTATCAATAAGAAATATTTGTTTTAAATATTAATTACTAATTTAAATAGTCATTAAGTCTTCTTGTTTTTTAGATAGTAGGTTTATAGTAGTAGTCTTCAAAAAATTTAATTAAAGTAGTGTTTGTATAAATTTAGAAAATTAGTTAAAAGAATTAAAGTGAAGTGATAAGAGAAATAGAATAATTATTTATGGGAAAAGTAAAGTAAAAAGAAAAAAAAGGAAGAAAGAGTGTAAAAGAAAAGTGAAAAGGAGGAAAGAGAGTGTAAAAAGAAAGAGAAAAAAAGGAAGAAAGAGAGTGTAAGAGAAAAGTGAAAAGTAAGAAAGAGAGTGTAAGAATAAAGAGAAAATAAAAGAAGAAATAGAGTGTAATGACATTTTTATCCTAAAAAATTTGACGTGTCTTTTAGATAGAATGAGGGTATTGGTAAAATCATATATGATTTAGTTGTATAAATATAAATATAAATATAAATATTAGTAATATTAGAAATTTAGCTAAAAGAATTAAAGTGAAGTGATAAGAGAAAGAGAATAATTAATTATTTATGGAAAAAGTAAAGTAAAAAGAAAAAAAGGAAGAAATAGAGTGTAAAAGAAAAGTGAAAAGGAGAAAAGAGAGTGTAAAAAGAAAGAGAAAAAAGGAAGGAAAAGAGTGTAAGAGAAAAGTGAAAAGTAAGAAAGAGAGTGTAAGAATAAAGAGAAAATAAAATCAATTTTTGGCATTACTAGATTGTCTGATTCAAAACACCTATTTCATGTTTCAATTTTACAAAATAACTTGTTGGACATATCTCTTTGTGTTATTTGTATTATTAAAAATGATGTATTATTAAACTAGGGACGAAAGGCTACATAACATTTCACATTTAAAGGTACTAAGATAGGTTGAAAAGTGAGATATAATTTTCAGTTTACAAGGAGAATGAGGGCAAGTTCAATGGAAAGTATGTCTCTATAGTTGGATTGTTATTACTAGTTTTTGGCTTGTTTCCTGCAAAATTTGTTAAAAGCAACGCTGTTGAATGCTTATCTTCTGATCGAGAAGCTCTTATAGACTACAAAAATGGTCTTGAGGATCCTCACAACCGTCTCTCTTCATGGAGAAACACAAATTGTTGTCAATGGCATGGAAGATACTGTGACAACATCACAGGTGCAGTTGTTGCAATTGATCTCCATAACCCTTCTTCAGTGTATTCCGATTCTTCTCCTCGCGGGTATGGAAGCCTGAGCGGTGAGATAAGACCATCTTTAATGAAGCTCAACTCACTAAGGCACTTAGACTTGAGCTTTAACACTTTCAAGGGAATACCAATTCTTGTGTTCTTTGGATCACTGATAAATTTACAATATCTAAACTTGTCATATGCTGACTTTGCTGGTATAATTCCTCCAAGTTTAGGAAACAACATAACTGGAACCCTACCTGAATTTCTTCAAGGAATAGATAGTTGTCCTTCTAGAAAAATTCTTCCTAATTTGGAGGATTTTTTGCCACAAGCAATAACCAGCTACATGGCAAAATTCCAGATTGGTTAGTTCAGCTTAAAAATCTAGCCTTTCTGAGTCTTCAAAATAATCTTATTGATGGTCCCATTCCTCTTTCCTTAGGATCATTGCAGCATCTTAACAACTTAATGCTTGGAGGGAACAAATTAAATGGTACTCTCTCAGTTAGTTTGGGACAACTTTCTAAATTGTCACACTTAGATGTTTCATCCAATCAATTGACAGGCATGGTAACAGAAGACCATTTTTTAAAGCTAGGTAGTTTGAAGATTTTAATCATGTCCTCCAATTCATTCACTGTGAATGTCGGTGCCAATTGGATACCACCACTCCAAGTTCAGCTACTTGCTATGGGTGTTGGGGATTCTACAGCGCAGCAGACAGGAGAGGGAAGGGAGAGCGACGGCGCTAGAGAGAGGAAAGGGAGCAATAAAACAGTGAGACTGTAAAGTGATAGGATTAGGTTAAAAGGCAATCAAAAAGCATTATTATTCACTAACTAGTGATCCCTATTTATACACAAAACCTAAAGTCAGGCCCAGGCCCATATTTCGACTAGGCCCAATATGCCAACTACTAACTACACCTTCTACTGTTACTAATTACACTGCAACTTCTACAGCTAACTATAACTTCGACTAGGTAGTATTTCGACAGCTACTTATTACAAATACAAGCAATACACAATTACAAGGTATATTCCAATATTCCCTCCTAATTTGTATTGCTACGTGACATCATTCCAAGCATTGTCCTTAGTTCTTCGAATCTTCCTTTCTGCAATGGCTTGGTCATTGTTTCTGTCGAAATGTCCTTTCTGCAATGCATTGGTCATTGCTAAGTGACCCTTCAGTTTTGGCCCCCCATCACCAGGCGGCAACTCTGCATATAGCCAGAGTTCTTGTTCCTCTGTCGAATCTTTCCTGTCGAGAGGAATTCGGCACCCATGTGCCCAAAGTGTGTTGCCTGATCTTGCCCACACCCTGTCGAACCTGTGTTGCCCCTTGTCGAACTGTTTCGAACTCTGTCGAACTGGGCTGCAACTTTTCGATCTGTTCTGCCCCTTTTCGAGCTGTTTCGCACTCTGTCGAACCGGGCTGCAACTTTCAATACTTGGTCCCCAATACAAGGGTTCTTTCTCAATGGTTACTAATTTTGCCTTACCCTTGGCCACTTCACCATCTATTGCTTTCTTTTGCGCTGGAAGTTCGACTAGCTTCCAGGTATCATTCTTCTCTATTGATTTCGACTCATCAATCATAGCTTCCTTCCACTCCTTTCGACTAAGAGCTTGCTCCAGACTCACTGGTTCTGCTTCTGCCATTAGTTCGAATTGAGTTAACTCTCCCTCTGCAGTTACAGCAGAATCTGGGATTGTGTCGAAATCATTTAGCTCTACTGATTTCTGCCTTTCCCTTTGCAACCTTCTGAGAGGTTCGACAGCAATGGGTTCTTCTGGCTCTTCAGTTTCGACCTCGTCGACATCCTGATCACTCTGATCATGAACTTCTTCTAAGTCCATTGTTGTCGGTTTTTCACAACATTCTTCGACAGTTCTCTTCAGGCAATGTTCTTCGACAACCTGCAATTCGACACACTTCTCTTCAGTCGAATTTGTATCTGGTTTCAACAACAGCAACTCTGGGTCTATAGTCGTCATGAATGATAATTCCTCATCATCGTTGCTGGCTATGTTGGAGGTATCCCCAGTGTTTCGACTGGCCTGCCACACACACATAGCACAAGTATTTTGAGCATTACAAGTGTATCCACTTATACAAGTGTTCACACTGTTCTGCTCGCTACTTTCAGCAATTTCGTCAAGATGAGTGTTATCTTCAATCTCATCTTCGACTGCCATCAGCACTAGCCCATCTGAGTCGGAGTCTGTGTCACTGTCACTCGCAAAATTGGCTTCAGCATCTCTAGAAACCTTCTTGTTTTTACACCTGTTTCTATAATGCCCAAATTGCTGACAGTTGTAGCATTGCACTTTCGACAGGTCGCCTTTCTTGTCGAAAGATCCCTTCTTCTTGTCGAAATCATTCTGCTTACTGCTTGATCCTTCTTCTCTACCTCTTTCGACCCTGTTACTTGCCTTCCAATTCTTCTTAGAGGAATATGAAAGTAAGGCTTGTTCAGTTTCTCTCTCTGAACTTCTCTGCCTTATCCTCAATTCATGTGCCTCTAAGGAACCCTGAAGTTCATCTAACTTCAATGTATCTAGGTCCTTGGATTCTTCAATGGCTGTAACAACGTAGTCGAATTTCTCGGTTAAGGATCGAAGCACCTTTTCGACCTTCTTCACTTCTTCGACAGTCTCACCATTTCCCCTCATTTGATTAGTTAATGCTACTAACCTCGTAATAAATTCGCCAATCGATTCTGCTTCTGACATCTTCAGGGCTTCGAACTGCTTTCTGAGCGACTGGAGTCGAATCTTCTTCAGTCTGTCTGCTCCGCCATACGAGCTCTTGAGGATGTCCCACGCTGCCTTTGCTGATTCACAGTCGATGATCAGGTTCAGGACATTCGAATCGACACACTGGTGAAGTAAAAACAGCCCTTTTCCGTCTCTCTTTCTCATCGCATTGTGGCTGTTTCTCACCGCTTCTGTGGCGTCATCTGCCACGGGTGGAACTCCATCGTTCACGATGTCAAGTACATCTTGATATCTGAACAGCACCTTCATCTGCGAACACCATCTCTCAAAGTCCTTTCCATCGAAAATGGGGAGGCTCCCCGGAATACCTCCACCATAGTTATCTCTCGCTGCCATGGATCTTAAAGCTCTGATACCAGTTTGTTGGGGATTCTACAGCGCAGCAGACAGGAGAGGGAAGGGAGAGCGACGGCGCTAGAGAGAGGAAAGGGAGTAATAAAACAGTGAGACTGTAAAGTGATAGGATTAGGTTAAAAGGCAATCAAAAAGCATTATTATTCACTAACTAGTGATCCCTATTTATACACAAAACCTAAAGTCAGGCCCGGGCCCATATTTCGACTAGGCCCAATATGCCAACTACTAACTACACCTTCTACTGTTACTAATTACACTGCAACTTCTACAGCTAACTATAACTTCGACTAGGTAGTATTTCGACAGCTACTTATTACAAATACAAGCAATACACAATTACAAGGTATATTCCAATAATGGGTTCATGTGCTTTGGGGCCTTCATTTCCTACATGGCTGAAATCACAAGAGGAGGTTGATTATTTAGACTTTTCTAATGCTAGCATTTTTGTCCCTATACCCAACTGGTTTTGGGATATTTCTTCTCACTTGGTAAATTTAAACATGTCACATAATGAGTTACAGGGTTGGCTTCCAAATCCAATACGTATGGCATTTTCTCATGATGTTGAGATTGATTTAAGCTTTAATCTTTTTGAGGGATCAGTTCCTTCTATAACACCTGGATTTGAGTTGTTAGATCTTTCACACAATAGCTTTTCTCGAGCAATCCCATGGAACATAAGTCAACACATGAATTATGTGCGGTTTTTGTCTCTTTCTCATAATAAACTTCTTGGAGAAATACCATCGTCTTTAGGACAAATGTCTTCTGTTACTGTCATTGATCTTTCAGGCAACAACTTAACTGGGACGATCCCTCCAAGCCTTGCAAATTGCTCTTTTCTGGATGTACTAGACCTTGGGAACAATAGACTGTTTGGGGAAATTCTAGATATTTTGGGACAGGTAAAACTACTCAGATCACTGCACCTTAATGACAATCACTTTTGGGGGCATTTGCCACAATTTTTAAGAAACTTGTCCATTTTGGAAACCATGGATCTTGGAAACAATGGACTGTCTGGTATTATTCCAACTTGGTTTGGGGAAGTTTTCCCATTTCTTAGAATTCTTATTTTGAGGTCTAATACTTTTTCTGGTGAATTGCCCTTCGAGATTTCGAAACTAGATTCTTTGCAAGTCCTTGACCTTGCCAGAAAATGACTTGAATGGAAGTATTCCAGCTAGCTTGGGTGATTTAAAAGCAATAACCCAAGTGCAGAAGAAAAATAAGTACTTACTGTATGGAAATATAGAGGTCACTACTATGAAGAAAGCATGGTTGTGTACATGAAAGATCAAAGTCTGAAGTATACTAAGACTCTTTCCCTTGTTAATGGCATAGACCTTTCTAGTAATAACTTCAGTGGAAGAATCCCTAATGAAATAACAAAACTATCTGGTTTGGTGGTTCTCAACTTGTCAAGAAACCATATAACTGGCCAAATTCCTGAAGGCATATCAAATCTACATCAGCTGTCATCTCTTGATCTTTCAAGCAATCGACTTACTGGCACTATTCCTTCAAGTTTGTCTTCCATGTCGTTTCTAGGGTTCTTACATTTGGCCAACAACAACCTCTTGGGTTCCATTCCTTATACAGATCAAATGACAACCTTTGATGCATCATCTTTTGCTGGGAATCCTGGTCTATGTGGTCCTCCACTTCCTGTGAAGTGTGATCCTAGTCATGACTCTGAGAAGGGACAAAGTAATAATGATTCAAATTATGTTGGATTATTTGATAACTGGTTTTACTTGAGTCTTGGTTTGGAGTTTGCAGCAGGTATCCTAGTTCCATATTTTATTTTAACGATGAAAAGATCTTGGGGTGATGCCTATTTTGATATTGTGGATCAAGCTATTGACAAATTACCGAGCCTCACACAATGGATAGGAATAAATGACGGTCAAAAAAGGAAGCCTCATCAAAGGTGGTAGTTGATGCTTCTCAATCTATGAAGAAAGTGTTCTGGAATATGTGTGTATCAAAGAGAAATGAGTAACTTTCAATCTCCCTTACAGAAGAATACATGATGGGTGAGAAATCATATGTGGATTATTACTAGAAACTAAAGTCATTTCGTTATTGTTAGTTATTGTGAGAAATCATATGTTTAGTTACTACCTTTCTGTTAATTTAGTTTTTTTTTGGTTGAGTTTGGGGACATTCCCATCCTCCTGCTAGTATCTAAAGGGGTTGGATCATCCATTCCATGTATGCAACTCGTCAATTTCAGACCGGTAATTAGACCACTACCATCTCATCCAAATGCTTTTGGGTAAAAAGGTGTTTGTTTTTAGACCGGTAATTAGACCACTACCAACTCGTCAATCTCAGACCGGTAATTAGACCACTACCAACTCGTCAATTTCAGACCACTACCATCTCATCCAAATGCTTTTGGGTAAAAAGGTGTTTTGTTTTTAGACCGGTACCTAACCTATCGTAATGTACCTTTTTTTTTGTTGAAAGTGAAGGCCAAAACGGCCACACGAGACTAATTCATTAAAATCGGACCAGCAGGCCCATACCCATTAACAGATAGTAAATTGACTAAAAAGTCAGGGACATGATTGTAAATTACACATTGGCCATCAATACTGTGGCTAGCTTTTGCTAATTTGTCTGCAACCGTGTTCAATTCTCTGTCAATTGACTTCCAGGTGATATCAAACTCTCCATTTCCCACAGCAAGCACATCATTGATGAGTTGATGGAGGTGGTGGTTGGTGACACAGCTACCAGCAAGAAGATCGATGGCTTCACTCGAAACAGATTCCACAATCAACTTGTTGTAGCCTCTGTTCCAAGCAATGCAGATACCATGGTAGATCCCGAAGATTTCAGCTTCCAGGATGTTGCAATCTTCCAGACGATGAGAAAACGCGAAAAGGAATTCTCCGTGAGATCCATGGAGGATACCACCGCAACCAGCAGTACACCCGTTGTCTCTAACCGCGCCATCGCAATTTAGTTTGAAAGTACCCCTAGGAGGAGGGGTCCAACTTCGATTTTGATGCTCATTATCCAACTTCATTTGGGGGTTCATCTTGGAGTTTCTCAGAACACATTTAGCAATCCATTCGACTTGATTTCTGATTTTGATAATTGAGCTTTGAGTAGTTGTAGAAATCTGGGAAAAGATCCATTCGTTTCGGTTACGCCAAAGGAGATCAAGGGTGACTCCGAAAACAGTACACCAATCTTCTGTGGGATGATGAAAAACAGTACACCAATCTTCTGGTAGATCTAAGCCCTAATCCTCCATTAGCCTTAGGTTGACAGATGGAGTCCCATTTGATCAAGTGAACATTCCTATGATTTTCATCATCACCCCAAATGAAGTTTCTGCAGAGTTTATCAATCTCATCACAGGTGCCTCTAGGGATTACACTGGATTGTATGACATAGGTGGGCATAGCTTGCACCACAGATTTTGCCAAGGTGACTCTTCCTGCGAAGGATAGAGTTCTAGATTTCCACACACTCAATTTTTGCTTAACCTTTTCAATGACATAGTTGAATGTATTTAGGCCCACTCTTTTGTGAAAAATAGGGACCCCTAAGTACTTGCCAAGATCTTCAGTAGGAAGGAAACCCATACCATCACAAATATCTTTCCTCAAAAGTCTAGGCACATTCTTTGAAAAGAAAACCCTAGTTTTCTCATTGCTAACTTTTTGGCCAGAGCTTTGGCAAAATTTTTGAAGAACAGTATGAATAGGTTCAGCCTGCTCCAAGTTAGCTTCTGCAAAGAATAACAAGTCATCTGCAAAGGCAAGGTGAGATATTTTAGGTCCTCCTCTCGATATCTGAATTGGTTTCCAAACACCATCAGCCACACTCTTCTCAATGGCCTGGAATAATCTCTCAATGCACATCACAAATAGATAAGGAGATATGGGGTCTCCTTGTCTCACTCCTCTTGAGGGGTGAAATTCCTCTAGGGCTTCACCATTCCATAAAACTTGCATAGTAGGAGTAGATATGCATTGCAAAATGATATGAATGATGTTCTCAGGCAGCCCCATGTCTTCAAGAGTGTCCTGAATAAATTCCCATCTAAGTCTGTCATAGGCTTTCTCAAGGTCAATCTTGATTGCCATCCAGCCCTTCTTGCCATTCTTGTTTCTCATGGAGTGGAATATCTCTTGGGCAATAATTATATTATCGTGGCTGTGCCTTTTAGAAATGAAGGAACACTGAGCAGGCCCAATGAGGGTTTGAAGAGAATCTCTGACTCTGCAAGTAATGATTTTAGAGATAGTCTTGTATGATACATTGCATAATCCAATAGGGCGCAGTTGCTTCATATTTGTAACTGTCTCAGATTTGGGGATAAGAGCCAAATAGGTAGCATTAATGTCTTTGATCTTATGGGGGTTCACCCACATATCTTTAATCAATGAGCAGTAATTTGGGCCAATGATATTCCATTGACTATGATAGAATATGGCTTGATAACCATCTGGCCCTGGAGCTTTGAAAGCTCCTATGTTACGAATTTTCTTTCCCATTTCCTCATCAGAGACCATTCTGCTGAGTTCCTCCAAAATTTGACTCCCAAGAGCAGGGAACTGACCAGTAATCCTGTAGGGGATAATAGGCTCAGAGGCCGAGAATAAAGATTTAAAATAGTTAGTAGCCAAACCTTCAATCTCATTAGGTTCATCAATCCAGGCCCCATTATCATTTTGAAGAGATTTTATATTGTTTCTTCTTCTTCTAATGGTGGTAACACCATGAAAATACTTTGTGTTCCTGTCCCCAAATTCAATCCACTTGGCTCTAGATTTTTGGTACCAAAGAAGTTCTTCTTTTGCTAGAATGTCCTCATATGTCTTCCAAGTAGTTTGTTGGACCTGCAGAAGTTGTGCATTCCACCCAGATTGCATTTGATATTCAATATCTTTGAGTTGCTGCATCAGCTTTTTTTCTGATGAAAAATGTTCCCAAAAGTTTCTCTATTCCAATCCTTAAGCACCTCTTGGAACTCTTTGAGTTGGAGAGAGAAATTGTTCATGTTGTTTCTCCAGTTGTCTTCCATAAGCTGATGGAAAGAGGAGTGAGTAAGCCATATGGCTTCGAATCTGAAGGGTCTCCTCCCTCTGTTTAAAATAGTTTTCTGCTCAAAACAAAGTAAGAGAGGGTTATGGTCAGATTTCAGCTTGGGGAGATGAGTTATATCAGTGTTGGGGAACCTGAGGCGCCAGTCGAGGTTGCAAAGGGCTCGATCTAGCCTTTTCCTGGTATTTCCTCTGGCCCAAGTAAAGATATCCCCATTGAAACCTACATCTAGTAAGCTGCAGTTATCAATTGTGGCTTGGAATCCAGATTCAACCAACTGGGATCTGACCACAGTAGGGCCCTGTCTCTCACAGTCTCTCAGGATCGCATTGAAATCACCAATGAGGGCCCATGGGCCATCCACGTCATTATGGATATCTTGTAAATCATCCCATAGAGATTGTCTAGGAGCATGGTGCGGACTACCATAGACGACAGTTAGGAACCAAGGTCTGTTATTTGTAGGAATGACCTTCACATGTACAAACTGATTTGAATCTCTAATAATTTGGATATTCTAGTGATTAGAGTTCCAAAGGAGCCAGATTCCACCTGCCTGGCCTCTAGCATCCTTGATGTAGTGCATATCAAATCCAATTCTCTTGACAATCCGTTTAGCAAGGTTACCACTAGTATGAGTTTCATGGAGAGCAATGAAAGTAGCCGAAAATTCACGTTTCATGTCTTTAACCAGACCTGCAAAACCTTTGGAGGCTGTTCCTCTACAATTCCAACAGATTAGATTCATTAAGATACCTTGGGCATGTTAGAGACAGTTCCCTCAGAGGCATTCACTAGATCTGAATCATCCTTTTCATCCAGCTGGTCAACTCTGTTGCTATTGATGTCATGGTGTATAGTGTTCCTTTGCTTAGGAATAATGCCTAGAACAGTCATATTCCCCAAGGTTTCAACCCTTGATTTTTCTGCCTCCTCAATCTGAACCAAGGCATTTCTAATAGGATCATTGTTTTTAAATCTATTTAATAGATTTTCTCCATGAGATTGATACATACTTTTCATGTAGGCCATCACAGCTGCTTCATCCACATGTTGATTACTACCAGTGCTGACTGTATTGCTTGAGGAGGGTATATTTTCCTTCCCTGAAGCCTGGACTTTAAAAGTTTCAGTAGCATTGTTAATGACTATACCTTTCTTACTACTCTTCTATTTTTTTACAGGGTTTTTGGATGGTTTGGCTACCTTCTTGCCCTTCACAGCAAGTTGTGGATTCTTTCCTCCAAGTGGGTTTCTCACCCTTCCTTTACTGATAGCTTTGATTTTGGGGACAGCAACACCATCCTCTGTCATAGCATCTACTTGCTCTTCCACCTCCTTCAAAGGTGTTTTCACATTCACAATCAGACCTTCTGCCACCACTTCAACATGTGTCTTCTTATTCACTCCAGGAGTGCTTTCTTGTTTAGTTATCCCATCATTCATCTTGCTGCTAGTTTTCCCCGCATTACTCTTCTTCTTCTTAATTACATATCTAGGTATATTCCAGGGGCCCATTTCCATATCTCTTTGTTCTTGCTCCATTGGGGGGTCTTGCTTAGTTTGCACATCTTGCTTAGCAGGGCTATCCATGGTTGTAGTATCCATAGGGGAGTTCTGGTTCTGATTCTGAGTCGTAGTCGTATTGTTGTTGCAGACCAACGTTTCCACTTCTAGCATTTCTCTACATGAATCCTTCTTGTGGCCGTATTTGCCACATCTAAAGCATATGGAGTGTAGCCCTTCATATTCAAGGAAGACCTTCATGCCTCTCAGATAGAAGTGAGAAGCCAAGGGCTTGTCTAGGTCAAGTTCTATGCAAATGCGAGCATACTTCCCCCTTGAAAGAAGAGAGGTAATCTTGTCAACAGCATAGTCCCTAAGGTGTTGCCAATATGAGTAAGGATCTTTTCATTGCACAACTCCACGGGAAGTTTGGGGATACGGATCCACACAGCAACCTTTTGTGAGATTGAAGCTGTGAGAGAGAAGAAAGGTCTCCATCGTTGGACAATCAAGTAGTGGTCAGCCACCTTCCATGGTCCTTCAAAAAGGGCATGTCTGTAGTCCTCAATGTCTGATAGCTTGACTAGATAAAAATTTTCAGCCATATCAGTGATGCTCATTGTACCATTTTTGACCCATTCTTTCCGTAACTTGTTCTCAATCATTCTGAAGTTCACCTTTTTTCCTAGCACCTTAACTATCAAGGTGTTCTTCCACAGTTTGGCAAGCTCTGTTATCTCTTCGTCTGAGATTGTCACAACAGGCGCTGTGGATAAGTTTTTTGGTTGTGGTGACAGCAACAATGTCCTCTTGGGACCATTTGTTTTCAGGAAGATCTGTACTCAGTAAATCCCCCCAGCACGCATCGCTAATCCCTTCTCCAGTTGTCAGTTTCATCAGTGCTTCTTTGAAAGATTGAACAGAGGGGGGGGGGGGGGGTTCTCCTCTTGCACAGGAGTCATATTGACTTCTATGTTGTTTCCAGTATTTGGATCTGGTAGTAGTTTACTCTTTTTGTTGCTGCGTTGCAGGTTATCTTTTACCTCTACGGACAGCACCGTGGCTTTGGGCGGAGCAGAGGAGGCGGTCATTGCCCTAGCAGAGGAGACGGACAGCACTGATAAAGCAGTCGTCAGTTTTCGCGCACTTCCTATCGTAATGTACCTAAGTATTGCTTTATTAATTAATGTGATTTAACCACATTTTGAAACTGATTTTGATTGTACTTATATACATGATGATGATCCTAACTATGACATACGTAAAAACTCCAAAAACACAATCATCACAACAAAACAATTGAAAGACTTAGGATGTCGAAAAGTTAGACCGTCAAAATCTACTTCCATATTTAGATGAGGATTTTAATTTCTGCATATATATATATATATCACAGAATATCCTGAAAGCAGATTTCTTTAACCAAGAAAATGGGGTTTAGTTATTATAGTTTGCCAATGCATAGGGTAGGATTCAGATTGTCTGCTGTTGTTTGAGTCTATATCTCTCCAAACTAATTTTTTCATTATTTTTTTAAGTAAAATAAATGAACACCTAGGATTGCTCTATTTTTAGATCTAATGGTTATTATGAGTTTGAATGCTGTGACTGCAATCCTGACTCCAATCAATCGTGATCCGTTTTACTAGACATTACAGGTTTGCAATGCTACTGCATATATTTAATATTTAATCTTTAATCTTAACAAATTTAGATCCCTGTTGCTTTACTGCTTATTCATAATACATGGTTTCACGATTTGTTAATTTGCTGCTTCTAGCCTGAATTATTCAAAAATACATCGTTTCATGATTTAATATTTAATCTTTAATCTTAACAGTTGTTATGGATTGGGCGCCAATGGCCAATCCACCAAAAATGCCCAATAACAAAGGACCTAACTCATCCAACGGTGGAGATTGCAGACCTAGATCCAACAGTCCTCCTCCACTCCAGACACCTATAAATAAGCATTGATTGCCCACATTAATGGCACTCATCTCTCAAATAATCTCACTTGTAATTGACTCACTCACTGACTTGAGCGTCGGAGTGTCATTGCAGGTACCACCCCACCTCGGAGCGGAGCACCAACTCGGACTGACCAATGACATACGTACCAACTATCTCGGACCGGACTACTTATCCAAGACCGGATACATAGCCGGAGATACGGTACCGAACATTGGCGACCACAGTGGGAGAGCCTTATTCTCTAGTCTTTGCCCCAACCTCCTTGATCAGCAATGGCTCCAGAATTACGACGGAGAAACGTATCCAGCGTCGTGGTCAGACCCGACCAGCAACAGGAAACCCCCGAGGGGGTAGCGGTTACTCTCCCTCGCAGCTCGGCCCACGGCCGGAATTCATCCAGGGCGATGATCCCTATAAGCTCCGCTAGAAACCAGTTTCCACCTCCAGCCCCGACTGTCCCGGTACCGATCGATGCTGTCCAACAGCTCATCCAACTGCTGACAAGGCAGGCCGAGGCTGATCAAAGGAGTCAGCGCTACTCCCAGCTGGAGGCCGAGATGGCCGAAGTACGGGCCCGCGATATCCCGGATCGTACTTCCCCTCAAACCTACTCTCCTAGCAGAAGAACCTCCAGTAAAAGACGTCACCGATCCCCTGCTTGGAGGAGGCACCACCATCGCTCGCCGCCGCGCCGAAGAGGGAGGCGAGGATCTGGAACTCCCCCAACCGAGACCCAGGATGAGACTTATTACCCTGAGGACTCGACTCACCAAAGCTCATCACTAGCGTCTTCGTCCCCAAGGCGGCGTTCTATAAGCCGGGGAAGTCCCCCGAGGCATGAACGTCGGCGCCCTCGGTCTCCCGGATCCCCTGTCCGACGCCCTATCAGGAGGCCTCCTCCGAGGGAAAGGGCCACGACGCGGAAGGAAACCTTTACAGCGGAAATCGACTATTTCCCGGTACCCAAGCACTTAGAGAAGCCCCCGGAGGGTTTAAAGATGCATGACGGGACGGGCGATCCCGACCGACACCTAGATTACTTCGACACGATGATGCAATACCGAAATGTCCCAGAGGAGATCAAATGCCGAATCTTCCCTCTTACCCTTGAGGAATTGGCTTTGGACTGGTTCAGAGCCCTCAAGCCAAACTCTATATCATTTTGGGACTAGCTTGCCAAGCTGTTCTCGGCCCAGTTCGCCCACTCCAAAATGAAACCAAAGTCTCGGAAAGTCTTACAAGCCATCCGGCAAGGAGAGAACGAGTCTCTCCGAGACTACATCGAAAGATTCAACAAAGAAGCGGCTCAGGTCCAGAACTTGGACGATTCGTTTCGACTGTTCTTCATGGAAGCCGGTCTTCGGGAAGGAAGTCTATTTCAGATTGATGTCGGTATCAACCAAACTGAATCTCTTGCCGAGTTCCTCCAGCGATCTCAGAAATACATTGATCATGAAGAAGGCGCTGTTGCAAGAAAGTCAGATGCCGACCCCGGAACGAGCAAGCCTCGGTATGAACAAGAGGCTCCGGTGCGTCAGGCAGGAGAGGCCCGGTATGAAAGGGAGACCCGGAACGACAGTAGGCTCCGACCTCGGAACCGACACCAGCAATATTCCGACCTGAATGAAACAAGGGCCAGGATTCTGGCGG
Organism: Astragalus membranaceus; assembly: GCA_039519185.1. Classification (NCBI taxonomy): domain Eukaryota; kingdom Viridiplantae; phylum Streptophyta; class Magnoliopsida; order Fabales; family Fabaceae; genus Astragalus; species Astragalus membranaceus. The sequence continues at coordinate 1,968,088 of CM076850.1, read as the reverse complement.
AATGTATGAATGCTGAGTTCAAAGAAGTAATGTTCCCCGATCCACTCCCGCACAGGCCGGGGCAGAGATCCAACAAGTACTGCCGGTATCACCGGAGCAAAGGGCACGACACCAATCGATGCAATGCTTTGAAGGATGACATTGAGGATCTGATTAAGAAAGGAAAATTGAGCCAGTACGTGGCTAAAACACCCAGACATGAGGCCGAGGTTAAGGAAGAGGAGGCCGATCCAAAACGGAATGGTAAAGCCCCACAAAAACGGGAAGAGAGCTCAGAGGACGAGCGCGATTTTCGAAAATCAAAGGGCCGACCTGTAATGATGATGATATCTGGGGGCTACCCCGACGAGGCGTCAGGTAAAACGATGAAAAGGAAATGGAAGGAAGTCATGTGTGCCGCTTCCACCTCTGCGGTTAGCTCGGGCCCGGAGCGCCAACCCCTGGCATTCAGCGACCGAGACTTATTGGATGGCAAGCCAAACAAGCACATACCTCTCATAATCAGGGCGGTCATGGCAAACCATGAGATAAGAAGGATTCTGGTCGACCAAGGGAGCTCCGCTGATATCATCTTCATCGACCTGGTGAGAAAACTACAGATCTCAGAAGAAGACTTCACCCCTTACCGAGGATCGGACCTGTCGGGCTTCAACGGGTCCCGGACGAAACCTCTCGGTTATCTGGAAATGATGGTCGCCTATGGAGAGGAGCCACTAGAAAGGACGGTCAAGACCAAATTCTTGGTACTACCATGCCCCTCGGTCTACAACTGTATCATCGGGAGGCCCACCCTTGGGAGGCTCGGGGCCGTAACTTCAACGGTCCACCTCAAGATGAAGTTCTATTCATTAAGTGACCAAATCATTACCCTTGATGCCGACTTAGAGTCCGCCCAGAGATGTTTTTATCTTCACGTCAAGGCAGATAGACAGGCCTCAGAGGAGGGGGTTCCCCCCATAGAAGCAAAGACTCAGAAAAGCCCAAAGAAGAAAAGAACCGGTCCGGCGGCCGAGGTCAACGTCACAGACCTCGATGCAAGGTACGACCCGGACAGCTCCGAGGAAGAAAGCGACGACGAGTTAGCATGGGAGCTAAAAAAGAAGATTAGGCGACCTCAGCCTGATGGACAGTTCATGCAAATTCAGCTGGGAGAGGACCCGACCCAAACTGTCCAGATCGGATCCGATCTCCCCGACGAAGTAAAAGCAAAGCTCACCCTCTGCCTAAAATCTCACGCCGATCTCTTCGCGTGGTCAGCAAAAGACATGCCCGGGATTCCCCCTGAGGTCGCCTGTCACCAGCTAGCGGTTAACCCCGGGGCAAAATGGGTCGCCCAACGCAAAAGAGCTCAAAGCCAGGAAAAAGCAGCTGCTACGGCCAAGGTCGTAGAAGATTTAATTAAAGCTGATTTTGTAAAAGAGGTCAAGTATACAACTTGGCTCTCAAACCCTGTACTTGTTAAGAAAAACAATGGAAAGTGGCGAATGTGCGTTGACTATACCGATCTTAATAAGGCCTGTCCTAAGGACGCCTTCCCTATTCCTAGCATTGATCGGCTCGTCGATAATGCTTCAGGTTTTCGTTTACTATCATTCATGGAGGCTTATTCCGGATATAATCAAATTCCGATGTTCCCCCGACCAAGAGAAGACGGCCTTTATGACCGACCGCGGTAATTTCTGCTACCGGGTCATGCCATTCGGTTTAAAAAATGCGGGGGCCACTTATCAAAGGATGATGAACAAGGTATTCCGAAATCAGATCGGCCGTAACGTGGAAGCCTACCTCGACGATATGATTGCAAAAAGTGAAAGGGAAGATCTCCACATATCCGACCTGGAAGAGATTTTTACTGAAATCCGAAGAAACAATATGAGGTTAAACCCGGAAAAATGCACTTTCGGGGTCCGGGCTGGAAAATTTCTGGGCTTCTATCTCACGGAAAGGGGCATTGAAGCCAACCCGGATAAATGCCAAGCGGTAACAGAAATGCGGACCCCGTCTACTAAGAAAGAGCTCCAAAAACTGAACGGTATGATAGCTGCACTATCTCGTTTCATTTCCAACGCCGCCTTCAAATCGCTCCTATTGTTCAAACTGCTTAAGAAAGAAGCAACTTTCGAATGGACCCCAGAGCGGGACGAGGCACTCTCCCGGCTCAAAAAGGTCCTATCCGAACCGCCCATACTAAGTCGGCCAAACCCAGGGGAAGACCTATTTTTGTATCTGGCCATCTCGGATGAGGCCATCGGAGCCGTACTTATCAGGGAGACCGAAACTGGTCAAAGCCCGGTATACTTCGTAAGTAAAGCTTTGCATGGATCAGAAGTGAGATGTCAGAAAATAGAGAAAATCGCTTTTTCTCTACTCATCTCGGCACGCCGTCTCCGACCTTACTTCGTCGCCCATCAAATCGTGGTACGGACTAATTATCCAATTCGGCAGATCCTGCACCGACCCGACTTAGCAGGACGAATGATCAAATGGGCAGTAGAACTCTCCGAGTTCGGAATCAAATACGAAACGAGACTGGCCATGAAAGCCCAGATACTTGCCGACTTTATTACGGAGATGGCACCCGCCGACCCGGATGACGGGTTGTGGACACTCCACGTGGACGGGTCCTCAAATCCAAAAGGAAGTGGTGCAGGGCTAATGCTCGAAAGCCCGACGGGCGTCGTAATTGAAGTATCACTCACGTTCGGTTTCCCTACCTCAAACAACCAGGCGGAATACGAGGCGTGCATAGCTGGACTCCGGCTTGCGATCGACCTCAGGGTCTCCCGGCTTTCCCTAAATACCGACTCATTATTGGTGGTATCCCAAATCGGGAAACAGTACGAAGCTAAAGATCTGATCTTGCAAAGATACCTAACCCGAGTGCAGGAGCTGCTCTCCCTTTTTACATTCACAGAAGTGAAGCACGTTCCAAGATCGAAAAATATCAGGGCAGACATACTTTCCAAGCTTGCCAGCACCAAAATTCTGGGGAACCACCGGTCGATAATCCAGGAAACACTGAGTAAGCCGAGCGTAATCCTGAACCCGGAAGCAAATTTTTCTGTTAATGTAGTGGAAGAAAGCCAGGGTTGGATCGCGCCGTTAATAGACTATATCAGAACGGGGAACGAGCCTCCGGACCCGAGCGAAGCCAAGATCCTCCGGAGGAAGGCCTCCTCTTTTTCCATAATCAATGGAAACCTCTACAGAAGAAGCTTGTCCGCACCGCTGTTGAAATGCATTGAAGGAGGAGAGGCGGACTACGTCTTGTCCGAGATCCACGAGGGAATCTGCGGGCAACACCTTGGAGGTCGATCCCTGGCTCGAAAGGCATTAAGGGCGGGATATTTCTGGCCAACCATGGAGACCGATGCAAGAAACTATGTAAAGAAGTGCAGTAAGTGTCAGGCTAAGTTTTGATGATGAAGTGGTTAAGAGGTTTTGATGATGAAAAAGACAAAAGCTAAAGTTGATAATAGGAAAAAGACAAAGCCAAAGTTGATGAGAGTGACCAAAGGCAAAAGGTGATGAAAGTGACAAAGTATCAAAGTCACAATCCAAGACAATCAAACTCAAGAATTAAAGTTTCAAGATATAAGGGTAGTCCTTATAAATAAGGGTAGTCCTTAGGGTTTGGGTGTGTCTTAGGAAAAAGTGTAAGCTCTTACGAAGGTCAGCTCATCTCTCAAAGTCCCACGTTTTTCAAAATGCATGCATGCACACGTAAACACAAGAAGCATTTTTGAAAAGCATAAAATCGGTTTTCTCTATTTTATTCTATATATAAAAATCGATTTTCAGGTCAATACAAAAGCTAAAGAATCGATTCATATTAGTTTCACTAAGTATGCAAATCGATTCCTAAGTATTTCTAAAAAGGAAGAATCGACTCATACTATTTTATACTAAGCATAAAAATCGATTCTCAAGTGTCTTTAAAAGGAAAGAATCGATTCATATTATTTTTACCAAAGTGCATAATCGATTCACAAGTATTTTTCAAAAAGGAAAGAATCGATTCACACTATTTTTCACTTAGCAAAAGAATCGATTCCTACATGTCTCAGGCAAGCCAAGAATCGATTCATACAAATTACATTGAGTATAAGAATCGATTCCTAGCCTTCCTGGATCTCAAGAATCGATTGTTACTCTTTCTCAAGTAAAGCAAAATCGATTCTCACTTAAAAGAAGTCATACATAAGAATCGATTCCTAGATCCAATGTTTTCAACAAAGAATCGATTCCTACATTATTGTCAACGTAAACTTCTTTTTCTCATAGCCTATAAATAGGCACTTCATAGTCTTCATTTTGCACAACCCAAGTTTACGATCTATCACATCTTTGAAAAACTCTTTACATTTTATTCGTTGCTCTTCTCGCACCGTTGGTCCGTCAGAGCTAATCTTTTTCTAAGAGTTAGTGGGGGTTGCATTCTTCAAGTTGTAATATCTGCCTTCATTAGAGGTATTTCTGTCTTTACAATTGTTTATTATTTAATTGTTGTGATTTGTTCTAGGGAGTGGGGTATCTCTCTAGGGTAGCTGTTTGTACTAGGAAGTGGGGTATCTTTCTGGGGCAGCTGATTGTAACAGGGGTGGGGTATCTCTTGTTATTGTTATATTAGATTTGAGGGCTCTCCATAGGTGGGGTATCCTAGGAGGTGAGTGCCTGAGTCTGTAAAGGTTTTCCAAGGCACCTGTAAGCCTTGTTGTTTTGGTTAGTGGAAAATCTCATAAGGGTGTGAGGACTGGACGTAGGTCACTAGGAGGTGACCGAACCAGGATAAATCTCTGCGTGCTTTACTGCTTTACTGTTATACCGCTTTACTGCTTTATATTCTAATTCCTTCGCTTCCACTTAACCTGCGCGGAAATTAATCTAAGTCATTGAAAAGGGGAAAAACGTTTTCGAAAGATCTGAAAAGTTTTTAAATCTCAATTCACCCCCCCTCTTGAGACTGAAGCCACTTGGTAACAAGTGGTATCAGAGCTAGACTCTTGTATAAAGGGCCTAGCAGCTTCAAGAGAAATGGCTTCAGGTTGGTCTACGCAAGAGGGTGCATCTCTTTTCCGTCCTCCGGGATTCAACGGAGAAGACTATGCATATTGGAAAGAAAGAATGAGAATTTTTATTGAAGGGGTAGACTTAGATGTTTGGGATGCTTTGGAAAAAGGACCTTTCGTCCCCACACACATAGTAGATGGTATTCTTACAATAAAAAGTAGAAATGAATGGTCTGATGATGAAAAAAGAAAAGTGCAACTTAATTTACGCGCTAAAAATATTATTACTTCTGCTTTGAGTACTGATGAATTTTTTCGAGTTTCAAACTGTAAATCTGCCCAAGAAATGTGGGATAATCTTCAAGTTACTCATGAGGGTACAAGTGAAGTGAAAAGGGCAAGAACAAATACTCTTACCAGAGAGTACGAATTGTTTAGAATGAATACAGGTGAAACAATATCAGAGATGCAGAAAAGGTTCACTCACATAGTGAACAAACTGGGTTCATTAGGAAAATCATTTCCTCCCGAAGACTTGATCAACAAAGTGCTGAGATGCCTAAACAGAGAATGGCAACCAAAGGTTACTGCAATAACTGAATCAAGAAATTTAGCAACGATGACTCTTGCCACCCTGTTTGGAAAACTACTAGAGCACGAGTTAGAACTCACTCGCCTTGCAGAGCATGAAGAAAACGGCAAGAAAAAGAAAAGTTTAGCACTCAAGGCTTCCAGTTCAAATCCATGCGATGATAGTGATGATTCAGAAAATAAGGATGATGAAGACGATGAGAATATGGATCAAATGGTTAGAAAATTCAAAAAGCTCATGAAAAGAAAAAGGTCTCCCCAAAAGAATTCTTCATCCAAAGGAGCCTCAGGCAAGGAAAACTTGTCAAGTCCACCAACTTGCTACGAATGTGGTAAATCCGGACACCTGACGATGGAGTGCCCGAACTTAGAAAGAAAATTGTCAAAGTTCAAGAAAAAGGGGTCCAAAGGAAACAATGGTAGAAAAGCCTACATAGCTTGGGAAGACAATGACATGAACTCATCAGATAATTCAGAAAATGAAAAAGCTCAAGTTGCTCTCATGGCCGACCACGACAGTGAAAACGAAACTGAGGTATATTCTAACTCTGATTCTTTACAAGATGCATATGATGAACTATATGAAGCCTTTACTGAATTGCATGATAAATCTTCAAAATTAGCTAAAGCTCTAAGCAAATCTAAGAAAGTTATCACTCATCTTGAAAATGATATCACTGCTTTAACTAAAGAAAAAATTAGAGCTTAGAAAAGAAAATGATGATCTTGTTTACTTCAAAGAAAATTACGTATGTGATAAGTGTATAGAACATGAAAAGAAAATCAATGAGCTTGAATGTACAATAGACAAAATGTCCAAATTACAACATGTACATCCTAGGATTCCGAGAAATAACTTTGTGAAAAGCAATATGCATCATAGACCTAAGTTTTCCACTAGACCTTATATTAGATGTTATTATTGTGGTAAACCTGGACATACAGCTTCTGTTTGCAGGGAAAGAGGTAAACAAAATATGAAAAAGGTGTGGGTTCCCAAAGGAACCATACCAAACACTAACCCACAAGGACCCAAAGAGATTTGGGTACCTAGAATCCTGTTTTAGATCATTGCAGGTATGCTTCAAGGTATGGGGGCAGATTGATACCTTGACAGCAAAGACTCAAAGCGCATGACCGGAGACGTAATAAAGTTCTTAACACTCACCCCCGGAAAAAGCCGTCATGTGACTTGTGATAGATAGAGGAAGAATCACCGGTAAAGGTCAGATTGGTTAAAATTTTATTCACCTCTATTTTGAAAATGTGCTTAAGAATAGTTTATCAAGTCAAATATGTGACTACTAAAATAGAGCAATTCCTGAATCTCATTTCATGTATCTTTAAAGAACAAATATTTATAAGGCATGAAAGTATTCTGGTCATCCCTCTAGGACTAAGCATATAGAAATTATATATCACCTTCTTAGAGGTTATGGTTAAAAAAGCGATAGTGTGATTGAGTTAGTTGAGTCGTCACAAACAACTAGTTGACATTTTCAGAAATCCATTGCAAAAGAAAACCTGGTTCTTCATTTACTCAAATGAATTTTTCAATAAAATGTTTTTCAAGTGATTTTATAAAATATGAATTTAAGAGAATTTGTGACTTATGAATTTCTGCGTGCTCAAAAAGCGTTTTATAAAGAAGCTGAAACGCTACCTTTTCCCGAAATCCATTTTCTCCTGTCACAATCAATTACTAGCTCTGGCATTAATTTTCAGAATTCATACTCACAATCGCTGTTTACCTAAAATAATTTTTCTCCCTTATTCTGGCTGCCATCACTAACTTTCAAACTAAGCAGCATGAAATGTATAAAGCTTAAAACAACTACTTCACAGTGTTTGAGACTCATAATTAGCCTTTACCTATGTTTGATAAAATATTCTCTTCATGGTCTCAAATATGTTTATCTTCAAGTTTTGATGATCACTTACAAATCAGCAATGGCTCTTTTACCTTGTCAAATAGCTGCGACATTCGATTCGCAAACTTTATCATATATCGACCCTCTTTGATCATGACAAAAAGGGAGAGAGAAATATAGGGTTGCATATGAAGCATATAGAACTTGCATATTATGCATCTAGTCAATAAGTCAGGGGGAGCATCATATATATGCATTATCTGTTTGAACTAACCTCCCACCTTGAGATGAGTAAATGTTTTGTCATCATCAAAAAGGGGGAGAATGTAGATATCTTGTGTTGCAGGCTAAGTTTTGATGATGAAGTGGTTAAGAGGTTTTGATGATGAAAAAGACAAAAGCTAAAGTTGATAATAGGAAAAATACAAAGCCAAAGTTGATGAGAGTGACCAAAGGCAAAAGGTGATGAAAGTGACAAAGTATCAAAGTCACAATCCAAGACAATCAAACTCAAGAATTAAAGTTTCAAGATATAAGGGTAGTCCTTATAAATAAGGGTAGTCCTTAGGGTTTGGGTGTGTCTTAGGAAAAAGTGTAAGCTCTTACGAATGTCAGCTCATCTCTCAAAGTCCCACGTTTTTCAAAATGCATGCATGCACACGTAAACACAAGAAGCATTTTTGAAAAGCATAAAATCGATTTTCTCTATTTTATTCTATATATAAAAATCGATTTTCAGGTCAATACAAAAGCTAAAGAATCGATTCATATTAGTTTCACTAAGTATGCAAATCGATTCCTAAGTATTTCTAAAAAGGAAGAATCGACTCATACTATTTTATACTAAGCATAAAAATCGATTCTCAAGTGTCTTTAAAAGGAAAGAATCGATTCATATTATTTTTACCAAAGTGCATAATCGATTCACAAGTATTTTTCAAAAAGGAAAGAATCGATTCACACTATTTTTCACTTAGCAAAAGAATCGATTCCTACATGTCTCAGGCAAGCCAAGAATCGATTCATACAAATTACATTGAGTATAAGAATCGATTCCTAGCCTTCCTGGATCTCAAGAATCGATTGTTACTCTTTCTCAAGTAAAGCAAAATCGATTCTCACTTAAAAGAAGTCATACATAAGAATCGATTCCTAGATCCAATGTTTTCAACAAAGAATCGATTCCTACATTATTTTCAACGTAAACTTCTTTTTCTCATAGCCTATAAATAGGCACTTCATAGTCTTCATTTTGCACAACCCAAGTTTACGATCTATCACATCTTTGAAAAACTCTTTAAATTTTATTCGTTGCTCTTCTCGCACCGTTGGTCCGTCAGAGCTGATCTTTTTCTAAGAGTTAGTTGGGGTTGCATTCTTCAAGTTGTAATATCTGCCTTCATTAGAGGTATTTCTGTCTTTACAACTGTTTATTATTTAATTGTTGTGATTTGTTCTAGGGAGTGGGGTATCTCTCTAGGGTAGCTGTTTCTACTAGGAAGTGGGGTATCTTTCTGGGGCAACTGATTGTAACAGGGGTGGGGTATCTCTTGTTATTGTTATATTAGATTTGAGGGCTCTCCATAGGTGGGGTATCCTAGGAGGAGAGTGTCTGAGTCTGTAAAGGTTTTCCAAGGCACCTGTAAGCCTTGTTGTTTTGGTTAGTGGAAAATCTCACAAGGGTGTGAGGACTGGACGTAGGTCACTAGGAGGTGACCGAACCAGGATAAATCCCTGCGTGCTTTACTGCTTTCCTGCTTTACTGTTATACCGCTTTACTGCTTTATATTCTAATTCCTTCGCTTCCACTTAACCTGCGCGGAAATTAATCTAAGTCATTGAAAAGGAGAAAAACGTTTTCGAAAGATCTGAAAAGTTTTTAAATCTCAATTCACCCCCCTCTTGAGACTGAAGCCACTTGGTAACAAGCTGGAGGACACTCCACCCGAAACCTCCGGAGGACAATAGTCAGGCGTTGAAAGAAAACCTCGACCTCGTCGATGAGGTCCGAGGCCAGGCTTCCCTTAAAGAAGCAATAATAAAACAGAGGGTAGCAGACCGATATAACTCGAAAGTGATCCCTAGGGACCTTGAGGTCGGTGATTTAGTTATACGAAGAGCCGATGTCGGTTTGAAGAACGCCGCACAGGGCAAGCTCGCCCCCAACTGGGAAGGACCTTACCGAGTTCTATCTAAAACCGGCAGAGGTGCCTACGAATTGGAGACCTTGGCCGGGAAGGCGATCCCAAGAACTTGGAACGCCACTAAACTAAAAAAGTACTACAGCTGACTCTCATCTTACCTAAAGAACGGTGTATACCGACGTTGTAACTCATCTTACCTAAAGAACGGTGTATACCGACGTTGTAACTCATTTTATCTGAAGAACGGTGTATACCGACGTTGTAACTTGTTTTATCTGAAGAACGGTGTGTACCGACGTTATCCTTATTTTATCTGGAGAACGGTGTATACCGATGTCAACAATTATGTTTGCGGTGTCTACCGATTTTATTACCTATGTTATCTTCTTTTAGCTGACCGAGGCTATCGCTACCCTAAGGGGCGAGTTCGATCTGGGCCGAGTCCCGGTAAACTGCCCCGAAGGCGATCATCGTTATGTAAAACAACTAGTTGGCCGAGGTTGCCACAACCCTAAGGGACGAGTTCGATCTGGGCCGAGTCTCGATAAACTGCCCCTCAAGCGACACTTACCACTTGAGCGAATTAAACGCAAGTGCACAAATGTAAAACAACAGTATAAAGATTAAACCGAGGTATATGAAACCGGAGGCACATTAAAATACATTTCTATTACAAAGTTACCCCGGATACGGCCGGGTCCTCTAGTTCAAAAAAGGTGGTGACATATTACAAATTCCGGTTCCGCCCGGAACCCGGGGCTTTTCTCCCCCACCGGTTCCACCCGAAACCCAAAAAGCAGCTAATCCAGAGCTTCCCCATCAACAACAGTCACAGCATGGAAGGGGGAGGGTAAATGACATCAAACGCGTCAGAGTCAGGGTAGGGCTTGACAACACGCCTGCTTTCTACGGTATGCTCCAAACGAATAATCCCCCGGTCCAAAGGCAGAGATGGATGCACAACAGCGACTTGAGCAAGCGCTTTCTCGAAGCTCTCCCCAGCCACTTCCACAGCCATTTGGGCCACCTCCACCATCTCGTTCTCCACGGCCTCGGCCTTGGCGCGCGCCTCCTGGAGCTCTTTTTCCAATTTAGCAATCCGAGGCGAGGAATCGACGCTAGACCCGACCTGGGCCTGCCTCGCTTTCACAAGATCGGCCTCGAGTTCATAAATCCGGGCCTTCAGGGAAGAAACCACCTCTTCAGACCGCCTCCCTTGACTCCCAAGGTCTGAGATTCGGACTTCATGTTCCATGCACAAGTTAAGGGCAGAGTCCCTCTCTTGTTCAAGTTTGTCCGCAGCCGCCTTGAGCGCGGTCTGGTCCCTCTCCAGCACCTCATATTTCTTCTGCAACTCCTCCCGGGCTTTCCTTTCATTGTCCCTCTCCACCAGAGCTCCTGTAATAGCAGAAACAAGGAAGTCAAGAACAGAAATAACCAAAAAGAAAAATCAATGAGTGCGCCTCGGAGCTTGGTGTCACCTTCTGCCTGACTCTCAGCCTCGACCCTCTGAAGCTTGGACACATCGGCCAGATGTCGGAATAACCTGAGAGCCGCCTCGACCGGGTCGACCCGGGAATCCTCCACGTGCTTCTGCAGGAAGTCGGCGTCAATCGAAAAGTCGGAAGGCCTAGATGTCCGGTGCTTCCCATGATGACCTTTTTTAGAAGCCCGGGCGGCCGGAGCATGTGAAGTAGAGGCAGGGTCTGCTTGAGGCAGGGGGCGCTCCCTTTTTCGATGTACGAGATCCGCAGCCCGATCCTCTGCACCAGCCAAGCTGGCCTCCGGGATTGTATTGATCGGAACGGCAGCGACGGGCTTTTCCTTCTGAACCCCAGCCTTTCTTTCCGCAAGAGTCGCCAAGCGGGAGAACTTGTCAGGCCCCATGCTATCTGCAAAATAAGGAAAATAAACAATGTTAAAAGAAACGGCAGTCAAAAATTATGGGCGGGGTTATCTACCAAAAAACCTACCAAGAACGGCGGCTACTTGAGATTTCGACCCGGCCCCAACTAATCGGGCTACGTAAATCCCGAATTTCTTGGGATCCCGGTAGACAATCAGGTCGGCAAAATTCGTCAAGATCGCCAGCGAGTCCTGATCAACCGGGGATAGCCGCCCTAAGCTGACGGTGTAGGAATGAGGTCGCCGGTTGAAATGGGAGAGAGACCACCCTAGTTGAAACTTTGTGAACTCCAGTGATTTCCCGTCCGCAGAATATTGGCCGACGTGCCTCACTGCCTCCTCGTTCACGGGCTCCACAAAAAAGTACTTATTTTTCCAGTTCTTCAGAGAGTCGGAATAGGGCATGAAAATTTTTACTCCCCTCCTAGCCCGGAAGCTCACGTGCTCCCACCGATCCTTGGTGCCATCCTCATGCCTCCAGTTGACCTCAAAATGGTGGAAGAAGAGGTCACACGAAATTGGCCTCCCCAGATGAATGCACATCAACTCGAAAGCCCGGAGGAACGCCCATGAGTTGGGATGTAGTTGGGAAGGAGCGAGGTTCAAGATCTCCAAAGCCTCTTGCTGAAAGGCGGTGAAAGGGGGGCTAACATGCATATCAAGGATCGTCACCCCGTACATAACAAATTTCAGAGCTTTCGGCCAGACGGCCACGTGTTGGTCTTCAGCCATTCCCTCCACGTTCCAGATCTGATCTTTCCGGGAAAGGCGATTAACAAAGAAACTCATGTCATCCCCGGTCCTATAGAGGGACGGAATCCCCCTCAACGCCTCCGACACCCATGAATACTCCCGGGGAACAGTGAGAGGCTGGGACAAGAGAACATCGACCGGCCCTACTCCGACCCGTGGGTATTGGTCAGAATCACCTTCCTCATACGCGGGGTCCCCGCGATGCCCAAGACCGCCTTCATTGTTGCGACTCTCAGCGACCTCCGCCTCACTCTCATCCGAGCTCCAGCTAGTACTTCCCTGTTCTTCACATTCGAGCTCGGCATCAGAAGTCTCGGCATCAGAATTCATCCACCGGCTCGTTACTGGGAACCCGGGGAGAGCGATCTTCTGCGTGAGTAGGAGCAGAGCCCAAGTCGTCTTGAACCTCGGGAACAACCGATCCGGGGGGACTAGCACGAATTTCCATAGACTCTCCAACACCAGAAGCCATTGTTTTTGCGAGATTAGGGCGATCTGAGTCAGCAACCCGTCGGGTTTGTTTCGTCCTCGCCAGATCGATCCTGCAGAAATGGGGGCTTGACGAGTCAGGTTGATACGTAAACAGTGGGTCCACAACCAAGTCGGAACCCGACCTGACGACCCCACTCCGTATCTATAAATACGGGTCCGGAGAGGACCCGGCCGCGATCTAAAGCCGGAAACAATAAAGAAAAGGAGGAAACTAACCTTGTGAAAAAGGAAGCTCGTCGAACACTTGAAGCAGGTCGCAAACAGCAAAGGTCTCACCGAGACTCAGCACAACTGTGAAAGACGAAATAAGCTCCGGATCGACTTTAAGACCGGAAGCAGAGCAATTCGCAGAAAAACAGTCCAAAATAAGGGGGATCCCCCTTTCTATTTATAGGGAGCATGAAGGCCACAGATGGGCCTGGGCAGGCGCGTCGTTCCAAGCGCCATCATTACCCTAATCATCCTCGAACGACGCGTCCCATCAATGACATTGCTAGCTGGCACAGAAATCAAGGCACAGCTAGGCCGGATCGCTTCGTTTCCCTCGGCTCGCCCTGGTCTCTTGACCCCGCCGTGACTGGAATCTCTCAAAAACGAACAGCCTCGAGTCACTCGACGCGACCTGAGTCCCTCAGATCGTCCCGGTATACCGTGAGTCTCTCACCCCGGAGTTTGGGCCCGACGCGATCCCTAAACGACAAGTCTAGCTCGCCTTAAGGCGACCCGACTTGGGGGGCTACTATTATGGATTGGGCCCCAATGGCCAATCCACCAAAAAGGCCCAATAACAAAGGACCTAACTCATCCAACGGTGGAGATTGCAGACCTAGATCCAACAGTCCTCCTCCACTCCAGACACCTATAAATAAGCATTGATTGCCCACATTAATGGCACTCATCTCTCAAATACTCTCACTTGTAATTGACTCACTCACTGACTTGAGCGTCGGAGTGTCATTGCAGGTACCACCCCACCTCGGATCGGAGCACCAACTCGGACTGACCAATGACATACGTACCAACTATCTCGGACCAGACTACTTATCCAAGACGGGATACATAGCCGGAGATACGGTACCGAACATTATACTTAAAATCGTGATTAGCCAATAAATCAACTCTAGTCCATCCAAGTAGGTAGTTCCGTCGGCGAACTAAGAGATATCCAAGGAGCTTCAAGGTTCAAACCCCGGAAACTAACATTTTCTCCGCCCCTCTAATAATTAACAACTAGGGGTGGGAAAGGGAATAGGCCAGGCCAGTCTACAGGGGCCTACGGCTCTGCCTACATCAGCCAGCCAGACCAAGCTTTTTTCTAAATAGATAAGATCAAGGTTTTTTTAAAAACCTATTTAGGTAAAAAGGCCAGGCTACAGGCCATCGAAAAAGCCTTTTAGGCCTACTAGGCCAGCATATTTAAATAAATATTAATATTTTTTATTACTACTATTATTATATTAAATTTTCTACTTTGTTTAACTTATAAATTTGCTTACATTTTATGTTCAAAATAATGACTCAATTTTTAACATATTTAAAAGTATTATTATAAAATAAAATTTAAATAAAATGTCTTATAAAGATAATTATCTAAAAGATTTTGTTAGATCTTGAATTAGATCTTAATTCCATTGATCGACTATATTGTTCGTCTATTTTCGTAATTTTTTTGGTGAAATAGACTTTTAAACAGGCTTGCAAGCCTTGTCAGGCTTTCCAAAAGGCCAGACCAGGCCTTAAAAGTTGGTCTAACAGCTAAGACCCAACATTTTCAATGCAGGTCAGGCCTAGGCCATGCAAAGCCTAGCTCTGCCCGGCCTATTTCCACCCCTATTAACAACTAACATTGCCTATTAAAAAAACTCTAATTCCTTGGAACTAAGGATTTTGTCAAATTCACTAATTTTGTTCGTAAATATTAAATGCGACCTAATTTTTTTGTTATTGCCCATAATATAATTGAGAGTCCAAAGGCGTAACTACAAGCTAGCGGTAAAAAAAACTAGGCTCCAAACCAACTTCCTTGTCCCCCACTGATTCCGACACTACCCCATGTTTTCCATTTCCAAATCCCCCATTCATGTCCACCACAAAGATTAATTAACATAACCTCATGTCAAAGACAGAGGAGAAAACCGTCGTGACGTGGCGTAAAATCCCCAACCTCTACAACTTTTCCTTCAATGGCGTCGTTTCACCCCGTCACCACCTATTAAACGACGCCGTCTTCAGTTTCGCCGGCGACAATGGCACCCGCTGCAAATTCGCTAGCGTCTCCGTTGATTCGCAAGGGAAACAGAGTGACAATGAATTTGCGCCAACAACGACTCAACTTCTGAAACACCCGCTCGCCGTTGTCGCACTCGTGCCTAAAGATGCCGCCCTGTTTCTCGCCGGAGCTGTCGCCGGCGCTGCCGCTAAAACTGTTACTGCTCCCCTTGACCGCATCAAGCTCCTAATGCAGGTGCGCTTTGCGTTCTCATCTCTATATGTCCTTTATGCGGCATTGTTCTTGAAACGACATTGCGTTAATGAAATTGAAAGTTCTGTGTTTTCAAATATGTTAATGAACGACATTGCGTTTTTGCAGACTCATGGAGTGCGAGTTGGGCAAGAGAGTGCCAAGAAGACAATCGGTTTAATTGAGGTATTCTGTCTCAACTCGTGCGATTTATGTTTTTGTTTTCTATTGAATCATGCCAGTGTCACTTATTTATAATATGTAGTACATTCATTTTCAAAAAATCAATTTAGACCCTAACAGCTTATTAAGATAAGTGCTTATTAAAAAAATGCTTATGTATAAGCCATTTCTATAAAAAAGTAAAATTAAACTGTTTTCGTATAAGCTATTATAAGCGGTTTTCATAAGCTATCTTAGAGAGTTTCAGACATAAGTTGAAATTAGCTTATGGACTTGTTATAGGTTGTTTCCGTAAACTCTCCCAGATAGTTTCAAATAAGTTTATCCAAAAACACACTTAATTGCCTAATAATTTCTTAAAAATTGTGTTGTGATAAGGTACGTTGCATGCAATATGCATTCCTCGTCACTTATATAGGGTTCACTGTGAGTTCTATTTTTAATGGAGCTTGCATTGATATTATTTGCAGTCCATAACAGTGATAGGGAAGGAAGAAGGCATTAGAGGTTACTGGAAGGGTAATCTCCCACAGGTTTGCATAATTAATTACAAATGAATTTATTGATATATCTATATGTATATCTCCCTATAATGTTGACTAGTCTTTCTATTTATTTATGTTTCTTCTTATAATGCTTCAGGTGATTAGGGTTATACCTTATAGTGCTGTCCAGCTTTTTGCTTATGAAATTTACAAGGTTAACCGCTAACTATGTTTCACCAAGTTCTTATACCAAATATTGCTTGTTCAGGTCTAAGATATAGTACTTTTATGTTCACAGAAAATTTTCAAGGGAAAAAACGGTGAGCTCTCTGTTGTAGGAAGACTCGCAGCAGGTGCTTTTGCTGGCATGACATCAACTTTTGTAAGTAATTCATTATTAGGCACATTCTTGTATTGTTTGCAATTGCTTTCGTAATGATATCGTTTTCCATTGCAAGGTTTAGTGCTCGTATCTTATGTATCGTATGTTATGTCATTTATATCTATGCAGATGACTTATCCGTTAGATGTCCTGCGATTACGATTAGCTGTGGAACCGGGTTGTCGAACAATGTCAGAGGTATATGGTTTGCCTCTTTCAGCATTTTCACGACATCTGCCTGTTTTATTGAACTGAATAGTGGCTATTCTGCCTGTTTTATTGAACCGAATTGTTGCTTTTCTAGGTCGCCTTGAGCATGGTAAGAGAGGAAGGTTTTGCATCTTTCTACTATGGCCTTGGGCCTTCTCTTATTGGAATAGCTCCATATATTGCAGTTAACTTTTGTGTTTTTGACTTGTGAGTTCATTAGTAATCTCTTATCTTTTAAGTACATTGGAGACTGGATGTGGACATTGAAATTAAAAAATCCTGACCTTGTATGGGTAATAGACTAAAGAAGTCGTTGCCAGAGAAATATCAAAAGAGGACAGAAACATCTCTAGTCACTGCTGTGCTTTCAGCATCACTAGCCACACTTACATGCTATCCTCTGGACACAGTACGAAGACAGATGCAATTGAAGGGTACATCTTATAAGACAGTTTTAGATGCCATTTCAGGTTTGTTATAATTTCTCAGCTTAATTTAATTTGGCATCAGTGATCTTGTATAATTGCCAAATTAATTTTTTCGTTGGTGCAGGTATTGTGACACATGATGGAATTATTGGCTTGTATCGCGGATTCGTACCCAATGCATTGAAAAACCTACCAAACAGCAGGTACTTGTGATCTTTTATGTCTAGTTGATTATATTTGAAATCTTTATACTATAACTCCTCAAATTAAAATTTTGTTGATACTTCAATAACATCTTGTAATGTTCAGTACGTTTTACTGAAAAATAGGTGGATAAACTGCTGTCTGAAGTTGTTTTTCATTTATAAAAATGCTATTCCCAATCCACTAACTACACACATAAATAACTATGATATATTGAGCTAATAATGGTCATGTATTTTACCTGATCTTTTCCTAGTTTATTTTTGCAGCATCAGGCTTACCACATATGACATTGTGAAACGCCTGGTTGCAGCTAGTGAGAAAGAGTTTCAAACAATTACTGAGGAAAACCGCAACAAACTAAAGAAACACCCTTAGTCAATGATAGTGAAGTGAACTTAGGATTCATATTGTTTAACCATTTTTTTCCACTGAACTTTGGCAGAGAGCAATTGCTGCTACAGAACTATCCCTTATTTTGTGGGAACTGCTTTAGCCAAACTGCTAGTTGTCATAGGTGCACTGCAATGCTCTGTTCTTTTCCTGCATGTAATTTAGCTGTAATTTGTGTAAAGATTTCATATTTGCCAAAGTAACTAGTTTTTTTTATAAGCAATGTTAGTGGGGGTGGGGGAATGTTAGTTTCCGGGGTAATAGTAAATAAAATGTCGGCAACACTTTTTTTACCACTCTCTTTTTAACATTCCTTATTATTATTAGATTATTAGATAAATTTAATGTTGGTTTTACCAAATAACTTGAATCAAATGATAGGTAAGAGCTTCTCTTCTCTTCCTAGGTTTGTGATAGGTCTGTTATATTAGTTAGAGTTAGTTAATGTTTGTTATATTAGTTACTAGTTAGTTGGGTGGTTGAATGGTTAGTTAGTCAAATAACAATAAGGCATGTTGCCTATAAATAAGAGAGGAGTGGGATAGAAATGATCATCTTGTCAATTGTATACACTAGAGGGCCATTTGGCTTAGGAGAGGGTTGGATCTCTTAAATATCCAGCAAACACCCATGTAATAGTCCTATTTCGTTCAATATACTAGTTGGTTCCTATCAACTGGTATCAAAGCGAGTTCCGATCCGCAAGGAAATTTGTTGTGTGCAAGAAAATCTGTTTCAACCACAATGGATTCACGTGTCGACAAATTGGAACGGCTACTGCAAGAATCTGAGGTTCGCAATCAGCGTCGCTTTGATCGTCTCAATGAGCTAGCCGCTCGCATTGAGCAACTCATTCCTGCGCTTCAGCCAGTGGTGCTCCCCGACAGCAGCTGTGGAGTCCCCAAGATGGAGCGTTTCAGTGACATAAAACTGACTCTTGATCAGTTCAATCTTGTGGAGGACAGAATTGAAGAACCTGTTCTTGAAAAAGAAGAGTCTTCAATTCAGAATTCCAAGAAACAAGGTGCAACTACATCGTCAACGGGAAGCAAGAAATCAGAGGTGGAAACTGAACATTGCAAAGTCCAAATATGGTCCACGCAGAATGTTGGTTTGGCACTTAAGATGAGAGGCATCACTGTAAGGTGGAGAAAAAGGCGAGCAACCAAGGACTCAAGAATCGTTTCCAAGAAAACTACACACCGAAAAGGAATGCAGAATTACAGTGACGAAATGGCTAGTTCGGAGTCCATGAGAGTGTCAACGGGTCTTGGGCCATCGTTGGTACTATCGGAGCTGAAACAGCTTGTCATAACAGAACGAACCAAGGCTGAACCGTCACCACCAGAACCTCTTGGTTCGTCGCCGGTGACCGGTGCTCGTGTGAGCGAAGTTTTTCGCACAACTTCAAGAACGATGCAGAGAGAAAGAAAGTAAAGAGTGGGGAAGGAGCCACCATTGCCGCCGGAACCACTGGACCAGAATGTTGCCGGAGAAGGGAACGAAGAAGCAGACAAAAAGAAAAGATTGAAGGTTAGAGTGTCTTGGGCACCGCCGTCCACGTCCAGACCACCGGACGCCACCACGACCACTGGGGAGTGGCCACGCCCTTGACAGTTGCTGCTGGTGCAGGAGCGAGCGTGAAATGATAGAAGCGAAGACGAGAGGAAGGGCGCAAAGACGCCGTTGCGATCACCATACGAGTTGGGTCTCACGCTCAATTACGAATTGAGCCTTTTTTCGATCCTAATGGGCCAGGCCCAAATTATGTTGGGTAAGGTAAAAATGAGAAGTCGAGATGCGCCAATTGCGAGCTCGACTCAGAATCTGCAAGAACCCGACCCGAACGCGCAAGGAAGAAATGCTCCAACATCCCCGTTCTTGGTGCGCGCATCGTCTCCTTTGGTGGAGCCGCTGAAGCGGTTATCCTCGTTCTTGCCATCATCAAGTCCTCCCACGCTGATTATGGGGTGGCTTTTGATGAAACCACCATGGGTAAGTATAAGCTTTTACTGTTGCACTAATTTTTCTGAAATTGACGCAACTCTGAGAAGGAAAAATGCAAGAGAAAAATGGTTTTTGTCTGAATGGGGTCATTGTCTTGACCCATTGGGTCAGGCCCAGATTTATCTTCATTTAAGCTACATACTCTGTGAAGGAGGGTATCATGGAAAACCAAGATGATAGGCACAATCTTCATAGACTTGTGAAATATGCATATGCTATTGCGAATCTGGCCGAGGTAATTGTCATGGCTAAAGAACAACAGAAGCTTGTCCAAAAATTGAAGGAATAATTGAATTTCCAAACCACATGGGTTTTTTTTAAGAGTGTTGTGTGATAATGGTTGTTTTTTTGACTCTCTCATAACCTGTATTTGTTGGTCAAAAGGCGGTAATCCAATTATTGTAATTACTCCTGGCAAGTCATTACCATGGTGGAATGTTAGGAGTGGTAAGTGGATTGCAAGAAGAGTTTTGCTACACTGCACTTATCCTTTTTTATCAAAAGGAGATTCGTTTAAACGTGCAAGTCCAAGTTCACTTGTTGATGGGAGAAAGGGTGAACCATTGAATGAATTTGTGAAGAATGTTCTTCTAGAGTTGGAAGCTGCACAATTCCTATTTGATAAAATGCATGCTAGGGACTTCATGGATAAGGACATGGTGGTATGGGGACACATTGAGAACAATCCTCGTGGGATTGCTATTGAAGTGGAGTGGGTATGGAAGGGACAGAGTGTTGGTGCATATGGTGTTTGGCAGCAACTTCCAGACATGATAAATCCTATGCACTTTGAAGATGATAACAACAAGCTGCTACCCAAATTTAGCTGGGAGGTAATTACAAGGGTGGCTCAATTGTTGGAAGTTGGCTCTTACAATCCTCGCCAATGGGATCCTAGAAGAAGGAACTTGTTTGTCAACGAGGACTGCAAAAATAAAGTGACATATACCTTAAGTGCAACCCAAGCAGAAGTAGAAGAAGGCATAGTACTTGGTGGTGGGTTAGAAGATAATATTCTCCAGCCTCAATTTGGTATTGGAATGAAGGACGATTTTGAAGAAAATATTCATATGGTAGCAGAACTAATAATGAGTACACTAAAGAAATTGGTTGAAGAAGGTTTTGATAAAGATTCCATTGAGGCTTCTATGAATACAATTGAGTTTTCTCGCAGAGAGAACAACACTGGGTCATTCCCTCATGGCTTGTCCCTCGTGCTTCAATCCATTGGTAAATGGATTTATGATATACATCCCTTTGAGCCACTGAAGTATGAGAAACCTCTCCAAGACCTCAAGTTTAAACTAGCGAAGGAGGGCTCTGAATCTCTTTTGTCTCCACTAATAGAGGAACTCACCTTGAACAACCCTCATCAAGTTATTGAGGAAATGCAGCCTGACCCTGAAATAGCTGCTTGTGATGAAGCAGCTAAGAAACAAATATTGCAAAAATTTAAAACTAGTATGACAACAGAAGATCTGGCAGAATTGACTCGTGCTCATGAGCTTAGGCTTAAGGAGGAAACCACCGACCCACCAGAAGCTTTGAAAAGAGATAAAGTAAAAGTTTTGCGGCATGATCTCTTCCCCAATGATGTTTACACTGAAAGAATCTTCGACATGAGTTTTTTGAAGCAGAAGCTTCTTCCATTGGTGCCACTGTTTTGCCAATCATTGCTGGAGATGGGCACAACGGACTTGCATTTTGTCCAATTAACCCAATTGAGTGGGAGAAAAACTGGAGGAAGGTCAATTGATCCATTCACATCATCAGTGCGGGGCAAGGAAGACCCATGTAGTCACATGATTGTTCGAGGCAAAGCCATGGCTGGACATGCTGAAGACCTTTATGACTTGCTTAATTCTGCTCTTCAAGATGTCCAACTTACGAACCAACGACGTCTCACACAAATTGTTCGTAGAGTGTAGCAAGAATGGAGAACTGGCCAAGAAGCATTTTTCTTTTGGACTTGTTGTGTACTCGTTGTACATAGGATTTGTGTGTACTCGTTGTAATTTTTCTCTTTCTTAGTCACCTTGAGGACAAGGTGAATGTTCCCGAGGGGAGTATTGATAGGTCTGTTATATTAGTTAGAGTTAGTTAATGTTTGTTATATTAGTTACTAGTTAGTTGGATGGTTGAATGGTTAGTTAGTCAAATAACAATAAGGCATGTTGCCTATAAATAAGAGAGGAGTGGGATAGAAATGATCATCTTGTCAATTGTACACACTAGAGGGCCATTTGGCTTAGGAGAGGGTTGGATCTCTCAAATATCCAGTAAACACCTATGTAATAGTCCTATTTCGTTCAATATACTAGTTGGTTCCTATCAACTTGGTCCCCTTAGGTTAGTAAGTAGAACCGCAAGGATTTTAGTGACTTAAGAATTGTTTTTAATTAATTAATGAATATCAAACAAATGCATTGAGCATTGTATAAACTTTTCAAGCAATGTTGCTAAATAGTGGCCAGGCGCTGCGTTGGCGAAATGATGTGGCGGATTTTTGCTAATTTTCAAGTTTCCATAAAAAGCCTCACTTCCAAAATAATTGCAAGCTTACCTTGAGATTGTGATATCAGGACAAGACAGCATTGATTTTGATTTGATACATAGTGAAATCACGTGGTCATACAAAAAAGTAAATGGTGAAAGTGATGCCTCATATAATGTATGAAAAATATTGACACACATAATCTTTATTTAGTAAGAAAAATGTGTATGTCATGTGGATTAAATTCTAATTATTTATGTAAACTTACACCATAATTAATGCCACATTCTCTCTCACTATGACCCTGACTAGTCCTAATTACTTTAAGTCGCAATGTGCATTAAGGCAGTGTTGGAGAGCACAGATGAAATCTTCTCAATTTGCATGATGACCTCTGACTCCATAGTCCAGTTGTTCAGAAAATTTGAGGACCAAATAGCAGAAAGCTTAGGTTGCCTCCTCAAAGTTGGATCTTTGAAATCTATGTAATATAGACCATAACTTAATTCATAGGATTTTACTTTTCCCACACCCCCTCCTACTCACCACACACCCCCAAACCCCCTAAATCCCTAAAATACCCTTCAATTAAAAACATTTCATCTCTCACTCTCCCTCCCAAACACTCTCACACCCCCTCTCATCTCTCAACCGAACCCTAACGCCTCCCCCACCCCAAATTCGATTTCTCACCCTCACTCTCCCTCTCAATCTCAACTCCACCATTTTTGAAGCTTCAATCTCGCATTCTACGCATCAGGTACTCCCTCCCTCACTTTCCTGTCTTTCCATTTCATCGTTTTTATTTTTTCTGCATATGCGACGCGTTCGGTTGGCCTTCCCCGAACGTTTCTGGGAACGAAGGTGTTCGAATGAGGTCATGCGAACACCGTTCGAATGAGGCCATGCGAACACCCGTTCGAATGGGGTTGTTCGAACACGTGCGAATGCTTCTGTTCGAACAGGTGCGAATGATGCTGTTCGAACATGTGTGACAGTATTGTTTCTGTTATTTTGCTGATTATGTTGCTTAATTGGTTTAATGGTTGTTGTTTCAGATATGGTGAGGCATCGTGGCGGTAGTTCGCAACAGCCGGAGCGTAGGCCACCCCCGACGGCTTCCGAACGCAAACGGAGGCAAGATGGAGCTGAACCTTCCCGGAGGGGTAGGCGTAGGGACGTCCCTCCTCCCCCACCGGAGGTTGATGATATTGGCCGAGATGTTGAGCGTGATGCTCAATTTCCGGCATATGAGCTGGCCGGCCCTTCTGGTCATGCACATGAGGAGGGAGGTGCTCAACATGAGGAGGATGTTGAGCCTCAGGAGCCTGCTGCTGCTCCTAGGGCTACATTCCCATTCCCTGGTGGACCTGTTGATGGTTCTGTCTTGCCCACATACGGGTCTCATATTTTGACCGAGTTCTATGCTGGCCGGGTAAGTTATTGTTATATAATAGCGTGTTGTCAATTTTGTTTCTTATTTTGTTGAACATATTGGCTTATTGTGCCGGTGTCATTTGTCAATGCAGGTTCGGCCGGACATAACTACGATTCCACATGGACCGGTTAACCTTGTGGTCCATGCTAGGATCAGGGAGACTCTTATCCTATCGGGGTTGTTCCCTCTCATAGGACTTGGTTTTCCCCTCACTCACAAGGGGCTGCTGAACGCATTCATAGAGCGTTGGCAGCCGGATACATCATCATTCCACCTTCCTGTGGGTGAGATGTCTATCACCCTTGATGATGTATCCCAGCTGCTACACATCCCCATCACGGGCCAGTTCTATGACATGCCTGACTGGACTTCGTGGCAGGGAGAGCAGATGCTGATTGACTATTTGGGGGCCACCCCCCAAGATGCCGCTGAACAGACTTCTGCGAGAGGGTTGTCAGTTGGTCTTGTATGGCTGAGGGATCATGTCTACCACCCAGCCATAGCTGAGCAGAGGTGGCATCATGCTGCTAGGGCCTATTTGCTCTATCTTTTGGGCTGCACATTGTTCGCAGACAAGTCAGGAAGCAAGGTTAAGCTTGGCTACCTAGGTATGCTTCTTGATTTGAACAATGTTGGAGACTACTGCTGGGGGGCAATGGCCCTTGCCCATATGTATGATCAGCTGAAGGATGCTTCAAGAAAGAAGACGAAGAAGATGGCTGGTCATATGGCTCTACTACAGGTATAAAACTTACTTTTTTTTTTATAAGTTTGCTTTAGGTTTACTTTCAGATTTATAATCAACCAATGATATGTTCATTACAGGGTTGGATTTTTGAGCACTTCCAGAGTGCCAATTTTACATCTTGGGTGGTGCACCCAGAATATGTTGAGAGTATGCCACGGGCGAAGAAATGGCTGTGTAGGGATGGCCCCGGGGCCATCAAGTCACACACCATCAGACTGTGCCTTGACCGGCTACACCATGAGGAGGTCACCTGGGACCCCTACACAGGCCATAGGCAGGAGAGACCATTTGAGGAGCTGGGCAGGTTCAGAGGGTTCATCCGGAGTGCTGGCTGTATGGTGAGCCATTTGCCGGATAGAGTGGTCAGACAGTTTGGCCAGGTACAGCACATCCCGGAGGAGCCCAGACCTGCAAATCGGGCCGTCTGTACTCTCACGGAGTGTGATGAGAGGTGGACACAGTTCCAGGACCACTTGGTGGCGCGGGGGCCTCCCTGTGTGCCGTACTCCTCAAACACGGTGCCGGGCTACTTTCCATGGTTTTCTAGGGTCTCACATCCCTTTGCCTTCCCTGAAAATTATGTAGAGCTTGTGGATGAGCCGGATGTCAGTGTGGTACGTGTTTTTTATGTTAATTACAGTAATAAGTTTCTTCTACTTATTTAAATCTACTTATTTAAATAATGTTATGTTATTTGTTTGACAGATGCTGCCAGAGCTCCTGGATATGGTGGATGAGATGGATGGGACCATCAATGATAATGTCCCAGAGCCAACCAGGAGCGTCTTTCAGCGCATCAAGAGGTTGCTCAACCCCTTCCGTAGGCTTAGGAGGAGGATCGTCAATGTGTATCAGAGGAGGGGGCGCAACACCCAGTAGGGGGGGATATTTGTATAATTTAACTGTTTGGAACTTTTGTATAATTTAACTACTTTTGATATTATTAAGTATTTTTGTGATGTCATCTACTTAATTTGGCGCAAATTTATTGCCTTTTTATTACAAACCATAACCATACATGAAATACGAAAGACATGAAATACGAAAGACATAAAACCAACATAAGCAAACAACTAACTAAGAAACTAGTGTTTCGGTCGTCCCTGTTCCAGAAGATAAATGATCTCTTCTGGAGTGCGTATTGTGTCCACGTACAACTCTAAGACTTGTCGCCCCATCGGAAGTGTAGCATGATATTCCATCATGGTCCCAACGTCGTCATCGTTGCGGATCTCCATAACTGTAAAATAGCCAGTCCCGTAATCAAGCCGGTTGTACTTTCGGTAACGTATACGCGCCACGTCTTTACGCCACGCTCCCTCTGGACGAATCTTCCTCTCAGCCTTTTCCTTTAGTTGGGCGAAGGTGATGACCTTACTCATCCTGCAGAATACATGGTTAGGACAACGAAACACAACACCATGTTCGTCGGTGGTGACAGTCCCATGGTGATGAAGGGCAGTTAGGAATTTGGTGGATGAGTACTGGGTTGAGCACAATTGCCATTCCATTTCAGCTTGGTTGTAGCTGTCAAGAGGGAGAGTAGGTTTTGGTGAAGAAGCAGATTAGGGTTTGGTGAAGAAGGTCTGAGGATGTGAACCCCCTTTTATAATAGGCATGGTGAAATGTCAGCCGTTGATTTCATTTTTAGATCACAAATCTGATCCGTTTAAATTCTATCCGTTCAGACACATTTTCCAAAGGGATTGACATCCACTCCTTTATCTGACACACATTTGACTGATTGTAAGCCGTTGATCAAAACTGTCGGTGGAATCTGAGACGTCCAATATCTGTCGCTCTGCAACACTGGTTCGAACCGCCTCATGCGAATATGTGCGCATGACCACATTCGAACCTGTTCGCATGACCCCATTCGAACAGGTGAAAAACACCCAAGAGGGTGTGTCCCCATATTTAACACACGCGAATGGCTTCGTGCGAACCTGTTCGAAGGCCCGTGTTCGAACAGGTGAAATTTCGTGAAAAAAAAGAGGTTTGGCCTGGCCTTTTGGTCATTTCACACCCTTATGGGGTGTGTTTCGAGTAGGAGGGGGTGTGGGAAAAGCAAACACCTAATTCATATCCATTCAATAACTCAAAAACATCCATGAAGGCCCATACAAAATAACCTCTTATATCCACTCCATTCCTGTCAATGTGAATATGCAGGGGAAAGTAGAGAAAAGAAAACAAGAAACAAAAAAGCAACTTCATTAGAAACAAAGTAGAGTAGAACAGAACTAAAGGAATGCTGAAAATGAAGATCATGTGAAGTGAAGATATTATACACCCTTTGTGAAATTTGTACTTAAAAATGAAAACAGAGTTACCTTAACATATCAAGCAGGCTCCCAATGTATGCATGCAGGTAATTCACCCTTGACCAGTCATCTAATGATGAATTCTTGGGTGTTTGTTGACCTGAGAAGTTCAAAGATTTCTATGTTTTCAAAGTAGAGGTGGAAAAAGGTTAAGTTGGACCGACCTTTCCAAGGCCTGAGACTGACTTGTATCCCAAACTTAAGGTCTGAGCCTAACCTATTTTCCTCATATAGGCTTTTATTATCACTCAATGTGGTTTGGCCTCTTTAAGAGTCTGTTATGTGATAAGGTCTTTAAAGAAGTTAGAAAATTATCGATACATAAGCTTACAAGCGACACTCTAAGAAAATAGCTATAGTAACAATAAAAAGATATTAGGCCTATAAGGTTTTTGAGATTGTGTATGTTTGGTTTTTAGAAAGTCTGGTCCTGATTTATAAAATAAATAAGTTTGAAATGGCCAGACTAGACCTGATGTAGGCTATGTCACAAGCTCTGTAAATGTTTATCTAAGGGAGACATACCATTTTCATGAATGTAAATTGGAAAATTGCCATAAATATTCTTCAATGAGTCAAGTAATCCTTGGAAAGTCCACGGTATAATTGGTATCTATAAACACCAATCAGCTAGTTAGTGGAATAGATTGAAGCTTCAATACTTCAAGAATAAAAGGAATTGCAAACTTCATACTCTACTTTTACCTCATCTTTAGATGTACCATTTACAGAGATGGCTACAACAACAGCAAAAGAAACATTATTAGATAAAGTTCCTTATAATAAGATTACTACACTGATTTGGCCTACAACATAATCATACGTTGGGTCTCCACAGCCATATCTGCCATGTAATTTCTATCCTTTTTCTGGAGAACAACTACTTGAGCTTAGAGGAGAGTGGTGCCGTTATGTCTCCCGTTTTTTTTGATTTTGGATAGAATATGTAATACTGTAAGTTGTTAGCGTTTGATTTGGATACATACAGCTAAGCTAGTTTTGGTTCATATTGTAAGTTTAACTAGTTTTGGGTACATATGAATTGGATAATAATTTGTTAGCTAGTTTGTTTTGGTTCAAGTGTAGAAATGGAATGAATTGGGAAACTTAAGCACTTGTTTTGATTCTGGTGTATTTGGATATAATTTGATTTGCTGAGAAATAGAATTGGAAGGAATTGGGAATGTAAAAACAAGTTAGTTATGCTGGTTTACTTGCTGAAAAATAGTTGGTTTACTTGTTGAAAAATAGTTGGTTTACTTGCTGAAAAATAGCTGGTTTTGATTTTGCTCATAATGTTTGATTTGCCTTTTTGGATACATATAGCTAAGTTAGTTATGAGTATATATGTCCAGGAAAATTACAATTGTAAAAAGGAAAATAACAAAAACAGAAAAAAAATTACACAATGGGCAGCGCTTTTAGGAGAAAGCGCTGCTCATTGCCTTAGCGCTATTACGAATAGGCAGCGCTTTTAGGAGAAAGCGCTGCCAATTCGTAAAATCGCTAAGGCAATGAGCAGCTTTCTCCTAAAAGCGCTGCCCATTGTTAGAGTGGAATCAGCAGCGCAAATATTAGCAGCGCTCAAAAGCGCTGCCCATTAATAAAAAAAAGCGCTGCCCATTAAAAAATCTGTAGCAGTGCTGTCAGGTTCATCAACTATCCCAACGTATAGCAGACATTTCACAATGAAAAATCCACCATAAGGTCAAAGGACAGTAATTCCATTGTAGATTTGGAGAATGGCAATCTTAGTCAGAATAAAAACAGTGTAAGAGAACATATTATTATGATAGATTTATGTAAAAAAAGGCAATACATTTCACCGCATCGTATCACTTCCAACTGGTTTGCACATTGCATCTCTACTCGTAGTCCTCCTAGTCTACTTGATGTGTTAATCATTTTAAAAGGCAAGAAAAAGAATGGGTTGAGTTGTGACATGTGTTATAAATAAGTCCATGTTTGGTTTCACAATTGAAAAGTCTCAAGTCATGGTTTGGAAAAAATATTGTCTCTGAACCTTTTGGCCAAACCATGGTTTGGTAATTCTAAACAAAGAACCAGTGATAAGATTTAAAATAGATCTAGAAGATTATGATCTAGAAATATGGCAACTCAAATGTTTTCTCACAAAAACACATGTTCAACAACACAAAAGAAAGACAAAAACATTTACATGAAAGGGGAAGAAAGATCAAAGATGGAGAAGATAGAAATGGAAATGGAGAAGGAAGTCCACCACTTCTTCCTTAGGAAGATGATAAAGACAACACTATCCTTGAGCTCTCCTAGCCTCAAGGTTGTGTGCTCAAGGTTCTCATCTCAAGAAACCTTGGAGAATTATGATGAACCTTCACCTACACTAGCAATAGAAACTTGCCCTCATGGTAGTCAAACTCGAGATCCTACCCGGGATCGGAGAGGGGTTGCAAGATCGTAACTCGTGGGATCGTAACACGAAATGGAAGATCCTACCAAATTCCTAAACTCGCATATATATATATATATATATATATATATATATATATATATATATATATATATATATGAATATAAAATACCATAGATAAGTCAAAATTTTCAAAACATGCCACAAATACTCAATAAACCTCAAAGTCATCCACAATACCCCAATGTGGCAATGTCAAAAACACAACCAAATCAAGTAACCAATTACTTTAAAATGAATTAAGTCCAAAAAACAAGAGAACGAAAAAACAGAGTATAACAGTGATGAAACAGAGTATATGAAAGTATAACGTAGAGTGAAAAAACAGAGTATATGAAACAGAGAAATAATGCAATCACGCGCACCTTATTTGTTTTGCACGTGTGTCTGTCTTCTTCGTTGCAGGCTAGCAAGTTGCAGCAGTCTTCTTCTTCGTTGCAGCAGTCTTCTTCTTCTTCGTTGCAAAGGTTGCATTCAATAAAAGAGTCGTTTCACATTTCAGTTTTCACGTTTGGCTTACGCTTGACTTGATCAGCACGGTCGTTTGGGTTTTTACGAGAGGTCTAACTCTTGATTTACCTCTATGCGTTAATAATTTAGGTTTTTTTTACCTTTGATGGGCTTTTAACGAAAACGGGTCACAAAACCCGCACACGGCCCGGTTTACTCAAGATCGTTCGGCACGCCAAACTCGCCACGATCTCACGAGTTAGCTCTGATCACCGATCCCACCTGATCTCACCAATGATCTGCAATTTGCGATCCTATCTAGACTCGAGCACGGAAATGCCTTGCAAGATCGTAAACTCGTACGATCCCACGAGTTGGATCGCGAGTTGTCTACCATGCTTGCCCTCACCCTCTCTTGGTATTATGGCACTCACTCTTGCTGAAGTGTATCCATTGAATTTCATTCATCAAATTCTAACCTATTACATGGAAAGGAAAAGTATATATAGGTTGGACTTTTGGATCCTACGCCCAACACTCTCAAGTCCACTAACGAAACAAATAAGGCCCACGACTTAAACTAAATGGCAAACAAGGCTCAAAAACAAATGTTCATTATAATTTGAAATTAAATCCTAAATTTATTGAAAAGCAAATACAAATAAATAAGGAACACTAGAGTTTGGATATTTTAGCAATTCCCTAAGGTATCCTTGGTCACCTTTAGTGTGTCCTTGTCAATTATCAAGGTGGACACATTAAAGTATATTCTCTTTAAGTGTTGAATCTCTTTTTGGTCTTTTGAGTCTTTATCTTTGTGACATTCATCCAATCTCCATGATTAGGCTAGGCATGCATGTGAGCTCACATCAACCAGACACATTATAAGAATATTACCAAGTACTAAGTAAGTCGTCTGGTTCTCTATCCATGACTGGTATGAGTGTTTGCTCTCAATCTTTTAGTGTTTGTGGTACAATTCCAAAGAATGCTTGGATTCTTGACTCTGGTGCAACTGTCTAAATGACATGTTACCGCAATTGTTTTTCTTCTTATCACTACTACAGATTTTTTAATGGGCAACGCTTTTTTTTATCAATGGGCAGCGCTTTTGAGCGCTGCTAATATTTGCGCTGCTGATTCCACTCTAATAATGGGCAGCGCTTTTAAAAGCGCTGCTCATTGCCTTAGCGCATTTTCAAATGGGCAGCGCTTTGTAGGAGAAAGCGCTGCTCATTGCCTTAGCGCATTTTTGAATGGGCAGCGCTTTCATTTTCAAATGGGCAGCGCTTTCTCCTAAAAGCGCTGCCCATTGTGTAATTTTTTTTTATCTTTTTTTCTGTTTTTGTTATTTTCCTTTTTACAATTGCAATTTTCCTGGACATATATACTCATAACTAATTAACTTAGCTATATGTATCCAAAAAGGCAAATCAAACATTATGAGCAAAATCAAAACCAGCTATTTTTCAGCAAGTAAACCAGCATATAACTAACTTGTTTTTACATTCTCAATTCCTTCCAATTCTATTTCTCAGCAAATCAAATTATATCCAAATACACCAGAATCAATACAAGTGTTTAAGTTTCCCAATTCATTCCATTTCTACACTTGAACCAAAACAAACTAGCTAACAAGTTATTATCCAATTCATATGTACCCAAAACTAGCTAAACTTACAATATGAACCAAAACTAGCTAACAAGTGCTTAAGTTTCCCAATTCATTCCATTTCTACACTTGAACCAAAACAAACTAGCTAACAAGTTATTATCCAATTCATATGTACCCAAAACTAGCTAAACTTACAATATGAACCAAAACTAGCTAACAAGTGCTTAAGTTTCCCAATTCATTCCATTTCTACACTTGAACCAAAACAAACTAGCTAACAAGTTATTATCCAATTCATATGTACCCAAAACTAGCTAAACTTACAATATGAACCAAAACTAGCTAACAAGTGCTTAAGTTTCCCAATTCATTCCATTTCTACACTTGAACCAAAACAAACTAGCTAACAAGTTATTATCCAATTCATATGTACCCAAAACTAGCTAAACTTCAATATGAACCAAAATTAGCTTAGTTGTATGTATCCAAATCAAACGCTAACAACTTACAGTATTACATATTCTATCCAAAATAAAAAAAAACGGGAGACATAACGACACCACTCTCCTCTAAGCTCAACTAGCTGTTCCTCAGAGTATGTCTTCACCTGACAATCAGGAAAATACTGAAATTATATAAATAAATAAAATTAGAATTGAAATGGTTAAATGGAATTAACTATTATTATATCAAAATCAAAAAGAATTCTAGATACCTGTCGGGGAATAATCGTTTGGTTGTGGATAATAATTTCCTTCAAAAATTTCATTACATAATACCCACAATCATTGCTATTGGGTTGTTTTGGACACTACAAAACAAAACATTAGTTAAATGTTAAATTTAATTTAATACATTTTTTCACAAAATAATGTAATTAAATATATAAGAACATTGATTAAAAACTTACAACTATCGGTATCCATTTGGTCTTTGATTGTTCCACTCCCCAATATGTTTTCAAACAACTGAACACAATGACATATAACTATATTATTCGAAATACATATATACGTATATAAGTAAAACAAAGAAATATGTAGAGGGATCGAAATACACACACCTATTAAATAACTCGATCAACTCGGGGTAGTTGTTGAAATGACCATGCAATGGATCAATGAAGTACATCGTATCTCTCCCCGGATTTATTGCTAACAGAATCCAATGTTCCCTACAAAATAAGATTTTGAATAAGTAATTGACTAGTATTTAAAAAATGCATGTTATATAAGAATGGATTAAATCTCTCACCGAAAGAGACACGGTGCCAAAAACATGTAATCATCGCTTTTA
Source organism: Astragalus membranaceus (assembly GCA_039519185.1). NCBI lineage: Eukaryota > Viridiplantae > Streptophyta > Magnoliopsida > Fabales > Fabaceae > Astragalus > Astragalus membranaceus. Next base: position 1,935,753 of record CM076850.1, on the reverse strand, counting down.
CTTTGAACTTCCCAGAAGCGTCGAGTGATATAATTTTTAACCTCTGTCTTGTTTTGTTCCACAAGCATCTCATAATTACGCAGCTTCTGGGACACATCATGCAGGTGTGTATTATCCGGACACATGAACACAAATCTCAGTGTCTGTTCCGAAGGGACCAAAATGTCCTCGTACAAGTACCTATAATTAGAGATATATACAAATTAAGTTAACGATTTAATCAAAAAAATTCAATGATGTCAAATAATCAATTACATACGTACCTGACATATGCTCTAATAGCAGTACTGGTTGCCCAGTTCATATTACATACATCACTGATATCCTCACGTCTGATCGACAGTGTTTGACCTAAAGTCCCAAAAATTTGGTCATCCATCTCTAATTCAAGCGGGATTGCCTCATCCATCCTGAATTCCGCGTGCATTTCAGCATAACCAATATTCTTATAATCATTAATTGAAGAGGCCGAGGGCTGAGACTGAGACAGAGACACAATTGGAGAAGGGGAGGGCTGAGTCACTTTTGGAGGAGGGGTGGGCTGGGTCACTTTTGGAGGAGGGGCGGGCTGAGAATTTTGTGTAGAAGGGCCGGACCGAGACACTTTCTTGCCAATAGATTTTGCCTTGCCAACACTTATGCTTTTAGATTTTGCATTTTGGCGTACCTATATATTAAAAAAAATAATTACTTATTTAGCACACAATATATGACAAAAATTAATAATTAGTTACAAGTTTATTGTCACTTACCACAAGGTGTGTTGGCCATGCCACAAAGGTACCAACTGCATTATCCACATTCAGTAAATCTATACTGACATTTGGAACAGGCAATTGTGCATTCCCCACAATCGCACAGTCAACTCTGACTCTAAGATGATCTGGAGGTAGGGGTAAATTGTGCATCAATGGACCCAATTGGTTACATATGAATCATATTGCAACCATTTGACGTGGGTTTGAGATATACAATTCACACTCACACTCATTGTTGTCCTAAATCAATTATAAACAAAAAATAATAAAGACATTATTTGATGTAATAAGAAAGAGAGTTTAAAAATTAATTCATTATTTATTGTAAAAAAAAACAATTAATACCTTAGTTGACGGAATGGTGCAACTATCTCGTGCGCTATTTGTGGCAGGGGATGATGGTACTGCAGGCGCCGAAACCTTCGCATATTGCAGTTTGAAATCACTAAGTTCAGCCCTTAGACCTTCATACAATACTCGCAACTCTCTACTTTGTTGACAATCATGCTCACCATGAGTTTGCTTTTTTGGTCCAAGGTAGTGGGTTGGATTAACGCCAAATCCACAACCCCTTGTACGGCCCGAGTATTCTCCCCTTTCCAAGGCACGAGAAAGAATTTCCTTTTCAGAGCAATCTGTGATCTCTCCCTGTGACACAGACTGTGATATGGTTTCCTAATTCACAAAAAAAAGTATAATAAAATTATTATACATTACAAAGATCATAAAAATTTTAAAAGTTTTTGAAATACTTACAATTCTATGGGTCACCTCCTTAGTTTTGGGATCCACAATCTCCCCATCCTTGTTTTGTCGGGCCTCTACCCACAAAACATGCCGCTCAATACTTTCTTTATGACGATCTTTCCCACTCTCCTCCAACTATATTTAAATTTACCAAATGTTAAGACATTATAAATCAAAAGATTCATTAAACAAAAAGAAATCAAGCTTATTGTGTCTTACCAATCTTTCTTCAATAATTTGATATCCACTAGCACCGCCTCTATACGGGTACTCACAACATGAAGCTCTCCCTCGATTCTGTTGGCTTGTTTTCTATTTAGAGAGATAAGTATACATTAATGCATAATATATAATTGTCAAATATATTTTAAGTTATAACTTAATAGATTATAGTACTAACCAAGAATTCTAAGAATTCTGGATCTTCAGTGCGTTTTCTAACAAATATACCCCAATCCTCCTTTGTAATAAATCCACTATATAGTGGTGGAGGCTCCCATCTGATGTTTCCACTATGATCTCTGAGATATTTATTGGTTAGACTAGTCCTGAAATTCCGATGTAACTTTCCCGCTTCCTTCATTAACCAGATTTTTCGAGTCTCGTCCACGTCAAAAAATTTCTGCTTACACATATTCCATGAAAATGATATAAATATATATATGGTTACAAAATTATCAAATAAGATAACTAAAGAGATATAAAATTATATACCTGTATTGTTAACCAGAACTCCTCTTTTTGTTTCCACAAAATGGCATTTTTTTTGTCATTCCAATTAGTGATTGTAATTGGTATCATTTGTTTTACCTTACTACCAATGAAGGTAATCAACTGTGTGCCATTTCTTCCAATTGGCCGACCCTTAACATTCCACTCGACCTGCATTATGTCATTAGTTAATTAATTATCAAACAATTAAAACTAAGTATTGAATTAAGTTAATTAGTAACTTACTGATAAGGGTCCTTTTCCTTTATTTATCCGACCGATGATATCTTTTTTGACAGTCATTCCACGGGGACCATGCTTCCTGATATAGTCTCCAACATCACTCTCATGACCGCTGTCATCATGCCCACTACCATGATCATTATAATCTTCCATCTGACCTGCAATAAAATAAATAACCAGTCAAGAAGATGAAAACTATGTAAATAACTAGTCAAGAAGATGAATAATCATTGTTATTGTTATATTTAATCAAAAGACCAACAAAAAATTAAATAACCAATCAAGAAGATGAAAACTATGTAAAAATGCATTTGATGTAAGAAAACTATGTAAAAAAATAAATAATCATTGTTATTGTTACCTTTTCCTTTTCTTGGAGATAATTTTATTTGCAATTCGCTTCTTGGTACTTTGTTTTTGACGAATCGTAATTCCATCACTAAGATCCTTTCTAACATACACAACATCCACTCTTTCCCCTACTATTGGTAGTGATGTCCCGAAGAAAGGGTCGTCCTCAATACCATCATCATCGGTTGATTGATCATAAATGTCAGTCACCAATTTTTTATTTGTCAATAAAACAATGGACCAAATGATATCAACGGGATCAGTGACATAAAACACTTGTTGAGCTTGGGATGCCAAAATAAAAGACTCATCTTTATATCCTAACTTGTTGAAATTCACTCGCATGAACCCCGACTCATCAATCTGTAAACCATTATTATTATCAACCCACTTACATTGGAACACAGGCTCCTGAAACATGTTGTAATCCAACTCCCATATGTGTTCAATGACCCCGAAGTATGACATATTCGCGTATATGGGATTTCTGTCTTTGGCACTTGATGTATGCATAGCTTGAGCTACAAGAGTCACCCCAATATTTTGCATTTTACTCTGATCATCATGGTTTTTTGTATAGAACGTGTACCCGTTCATTAGATAGCTGGTGTAAGTGTTACGTGAAAACGTAGATAGTGCAAGTATACACTGTCAACAAGTAATATAGAGTAAGTGAGATCGTTCCCACGAGGAATTATGCTAAATAACGAGAGTTTAATTTGATTAACAATTTAGTGAGGAAAGTAAATGACACACAAGTTTTGGGCAACATAAACAGTAGTAAAAAGTAAAGGGTAATGGAAATCAGTGATGAGAACAAGTCAAGATGCATTCACTTCAGTAGCTTCATTAAAATGTGATTAAGGGTACGTTCAATGCTACAGCATTAGGTGCTGCAGCAATAAGACGTTATTCTCTCGAATACTTCACACTAGGTTTCCTTGCAAGAGTTTATCTCTAAACCCTAAAGAAGTTCCTCCTAGGCTGCTTGAGCACCGGCAGTATTCACCTTATGGGTTATGCCCTCCTATCTCTAGGGTTAAGCAAGGAACATCAAGATCTCTCGTTAATGTTCACTACCCATATTACCTTGTGAGATAAATTTACAAACCATCTCTGAATTTATAAATGCTATTTAGAAGAGGCGGACCATTCCTACTCTAAAATGGAAATATTTTCACACACAAGATAAAATGCATAACATTGAACATACTTCATTAATCACTTAGTAATTTAGCTACATCAGATCCAGCATCTCAACTATGAGGATTTAGCTCATATTGAGCTTGCAAAACATGGAAAATAACTTAAACAAAATAGTAGAAGTCATATTACAAATTTCAAGGTAAGAAATGATACTACGAAGAGAGAACAGTAGGAGAGCTCCAAGGATGACAATGGAGGACTGATCCAGCTCGTCCAAGTAGAATCCACCGAGAAAAATGTAGCTCCAGTGATGCTGCAGCAACAGTCTCAGCAATGGAAGTGTTTGGTAGTGAAGGGTGAGCTTTTGCATGCAAGAGGGGCTATCTCTAACCTTCCCCTGACGGCCTAGCATGCTAATGAAGAAAGGGAAACGTCCTTATATAGTGTCTCCTTGCACACAACCCTAAAATGATGTCCTTTTTGGGAAAATGCTGCCTAGGTTAGAGGGCAATTGTGGGAAACCCACATTAGATCATATCTTTCCGTGCCATACAGCTCTGACACCTGTCCTTGCCTTGATTTCCGTGTTTTCCGCACTCCCCTTGAGCTTTCTCTCTCATCTTCCGCATTTCCACTATTGCGCACGCACCTACTGCTGCAGCACTGACACTAAACATAATTAAATGCATTAGGGGCATCAAAATGCCCAATTAAACCAATTCATTCCTGCACCACTAATTCTAACCTAAACACATAATTACATCATAATTGACACAACAAGTTTATTAACTCACTTAAATTCAAGCTAAAAAGGCAAGTAATAACCATCATAAAAGATGGTTATCACACCCCCAAACTTGAACCGTTGCTTGTCCTCAAGCAATGACACTTGACACAGGCAAGCACAACTGTTAATAAGCAATCACAACCAATGAATTAATTCAAATATGAAGCATAAAGAAGAATCAAGCTGAGCATCAACTTTCAGACTATCACTCAATTGCAACCCTTCTGAATAATGAGTTCCCTTGCTTATTCCTGCTCAATAGTGTGTGTGTGACACTTAACTCAGTTCAGAACAGAGCAAGGTTCAAGATTTCACTTAGCTAAGACATAGAGAGGTTTTCTTTTGGGAAAGCTAAAAATATTTTCAAAAAGAAGGACAGACTAACAATTCATGCTCAGAAAGGGGGGGTTGAGCTTGATTAAGGGCTTTGATGCAGCAATCCAGAACTTTTAAGGCAGTGCACTTATTCAATCCTAACATTAACATTGCCGCAGCATCAGTTGCTGCAGCATTACAGACTCAGAATTGTACTTTGTTCAGACTTTTGACTTGATTTTGTACTGCAATGCCTTTATTTCCATTTCTCTTCTGAATAGCATTTTTCTTTTCTTTTTTTTTTGTTTGCATAATAGGCAATTGCAGCACATTACATATTTACAGATTTTGATGCTTTGCATCCTCATTCAGATTCAAATTTACATGTCCTAAAACTATGTGCACATAACTCAGCATTGCTGCAGCAGGGGTTGCTGCAGCACTGCATTCCTTCATGCTTTGCCTTAATATATCTCAGAGAACCCCCAAACTTAGTTTCTTATGCTGCCCTAAGTTTTTAGTAGAAATTTAGCAATTCCCTAGGTCTACCAACACTAGCCTAGTTTCAGATCATCTTTAATTCACTAAGTTCCTACCTGAGTTCAAGTTTAAGTGTAGGAGCAGAAACAGAATAGTTCACTCATCAAACAGGGGTGTAATCACTCATTTCTCACCATATCATCACTAAGTTTTTGCTCAACTCTACTTCTATTTTTTTTTAAATTCACTAATTTGATTGCAAATATCAGAGCACAAGACCTATGTATAGCTCCCCCCCCCCCCACACTTAGAACTGTGCAGTGTCCTCACTGCATAAAGACAAAGGGGCAAGCTACAGAACAGCAAAAGCAGAAGCAACTACTAACAGCACAATTGTTGAGTGCTAACACAGGCAAGGCACTCAACAGGTTTATTCAAACACTAGAAACAGAAACACGCAACTAAAAACAGAGACAGAAATGAAAACTAAAAACATAAAGCATAAACCAGAATCAGCAACAACAGTTGCTGCAGCAGTAGAAGCAGTGCTGCAGCATCACCTGCAGTCACACCCTCAAACTTCCAATTGCCAGAACTATTTTTCTGCAAAAACAAACACAAGAACAAACAACAACATTGGTTTATTAGATTAAAAACCCTGGGCTGCCTCCCAGTAGCGCTTGGTTTAAGAGTCCTCAGCCCGACTAGCCTCTAATGCTAGAGGTTTTGTAATTCTGTGGTGACTTTGTCCCTCACCACATGTGCTCCACAGTACTGTTTCACCCTCTTACCATCAATTTTGCATGTGGACCCAATCATCTCTCTTCTTTGAATTTTCTCAGATGCTGCAGCAATAGGTGTTGCAACATTCACTTGCTCAGCAGATGTTGTTGCATTAAATCTCAGAATCTGATTCTCTTCATCTTGTGGTTCTGGCTGAGGTGGTGATTCTGGCTGAGGTGGGAGCTGGGTGGGTTCTAGTTGCTGGGGTTCAACATTCCCATGAGTTTCTTTGACAACAACATCATCATGTAGCATACTTACTTCCACAAGGTCTTCTTTTTCTGATTCATCAAGAGCTTTAACCAAATGGTCACTTTGCTTATGGAAGTGCTTTTGAACTACAGAGTCAAGAGATACAACAAAGGAACATTCCTCGGTTCCTTTATCAGGAAACTTGAGGGCATTCATCACATTGAACTTGATCTCTTGGTCATTAACTCTCATAGTCAATTCCCCTTTTTGCACATCAATTAGAGTCTTCCCAGTAGCCAAGAAAGGTCTTCCAAGAATTATAGGCACCTCCTTATCTGCATCAAAATCTAAAATCACAAAGTCAGCAGGAAATACAAATTTATCAACCTTTATCAGAACTTCTTCAATGATTCCCTCAGGGTAGGCAATAGATCTATCTGCAAGTTGAAGAGTGACAGTGGTAGGCCTAGAAATTCCAATACCAAGCTGTGTAAATATGGATTTGGGCATCAAATTGATGCTTGCCCCCAAATCACACAGTGCACGACCAGAATAGGATCCACCAATAGAACATGGTATGGTGAAACGGCCAGGGTCCTCCAATTTTCTTGGGAGCTTGCTCTGCATGATCATGCTACACTCTTCTGTCATTGCTACTGTCTCAAACTCTCCCAGTCTCCTCCTCTTGGTGAGCACTTCCTTCATGAACTTTGCATAATTGGGAATTTGTTTAAGTGCTTCCACCAAAGGGACATTGATGTGTAGTTGTTTCAGCACCTCTAAGAATTTACCAAATTGTTTGTTCTCCTGAGCCTTCTTCAACCTTTGAGGAAAGGGAGGGGGAGGGTACTCTTGAACAAACTTAGGTGATGGCACAGGTGTTGCACCAGATGCTGCAGCATCAACTGCTGTCGCATCTGTTTTACTCTTTTTTTCATTTTTTTCAGAATCTTTTTCTTTTCTTTTGTCACCACCACCTGTAGTAAGTGATGGCCCATTCAAATCCTTCCCACTCCTCAGAGATATAGCCTTGCATGTCTCCTTCCCTTTAGAAGATGAAGCTTCAGTGGTGGATGGCAAAGATCCACTCTGTCTTTGGGTTAGAGCAGTAGCTATTTGGCCTATTTGGTTCTCAAGATTTTTGATTGCAGCTCCTTGTGTCTGATATTGAGTCTTTGTTTCATTCATGAAAGCCTTAAGCATGGCCTCCATAGAGTTATTAGTTGCAGGAGCAGCTTGTCTTGATTGAGCAGGGAATCCGGGTGGCACAGCAGGTGCTGGAGCAGCTGTTGCAGCAGGTGTCGCTGCAGCATTGTTGCTCCATTTGAAATTTGGATGATCTTGCCACCCAGGATTGTAGGTATTTGAGTATGAATTATTACCCTTGTTGTACCCAACATAGCTGACTGAGATAGGATTCGCAGGACACTCCTCATAAAGATGACCTCCTCCACAATAAACACAACTTGGAGAGGAACCGCATGGAGCTGGTTCAATTGCTGCTACAGTTGCTTCAGTTGCTGCAGCATGTGTTGCTGTAGCACTAGGTGAACTCATGTTTTTGATCATATTAGATAGTGAAGCCACTTGAGCAGACAAGGCAGTAATCTCACTCACTTCATGTATACCAGCCATCTTCTTTTGAGCACTTGACCTAGCAGTAGGCCATTGATAGCTATTTGCAGCAATATCCTCAATAAGATTATATGCATCATTGTAAGATCCTTTGAGTAGAACTCCTCCAGATGAAGCATCAAGCATGAGCCTTGTTTGGGGCTCCAATCCATTGTAGAAGGTCTCCATTTGGATGATGACAGGAATACCATGGTGTGGGCACTTCCTCAACAGTTCTTTGTATCTTTCCCATGCTTCAAACAAAGTTTCAGATTCAGTTTGCTTAAAAGAGGTAATTTCATTTCTCATCTTGGCATTCTTTATTGGAGGAAAATATTTTGTCATAAATTTTTCTGCCATCTCATTCCAAGTAGTGATAGAGTTAGGCTCTAGTGAGTTAAGCCAGGCCTTTGCTCTATCCTTCAAGGAATAAGGGAACAATTTCAGTTTGAAAGCATCATCTGTAACACCAGGGAGAATGAAATTACTGCAAACCTCAACAAATTGTTTTAAGTGCAGATGTGGGTCTTCAAGGGGACCACCACCAAACTGCCCAATTGTTTGAAGCATTTGGAACATCATAGGCTTAAATTCAAAATGAGTTGTAGCAATCTCTGGCCTCACTATGCCTGTCTGCATAGTTTGAGGGTCAAAGACTGCATAGTCTCTCATAGGTCTATCCCTATCATTTGCCATGCCTATGACATTCATATCAATAAACTGTCTTCTGTACCCTTCATCACCATCACCTTCAATTGTAGGAGGTGGTGAAAGTGGTGGAGAAAGATCACCATTAACAGTAGGTTGCGGACTAGCCATAGCAGCAGCTCGCCCTAATTCAATAAGTCCTGGAGTACTGTGAACTCTTCTCAATCTTCTAAAATGTCTTTCTATCTCTGGGTGCAACTGGAATTCTGGTGTGGTACGTCTATGCCTGTGCATATGCTGCAGCAACAGATGTTGCAGCAACTAATGCTGTAGCAACAGAAACAACACAAACAGAATTAGTAACAAAATGCACTAAGTTGCTAACTAATTAAACAATCAATTTAACTATAATTCCCCGGCAACGGCGCCAAAAATTTGTTGCGTGAAAACGTAGATAGTGCAAGTATACACTGTCAACAAGTAATATAGAGTAAGTGAGATCGTTCCCACGAGGAATTATGCTAAATAACGAGAGTTTAATTTGATTAACAATTTAGTGAGGAAAGTAAATGACACACAAGTTTTGGGCAACATAAACAGTAGTAAAAAGTAAAGGGTAATGGAAATCAGTGATGAGAACAAGTCAAGATGCATTCACTTCAGTAGCTTCATTAAAATGTGATTAAGGGTACGTTCAATGCTACAGCATTAGGTGCTGCAGCAATAAGACGTTATTCTCTCGAATACTTCACACTAGGTTTCCTTGCAAGAGTTTATCTCTAAACCCTAAAGAAGTACCTCCTAGGCTGCTTGAGCACCGGCAGTATTCACCTTATGGGTTATGCCCTCCTATCTCTAGGGTTAAGCAAGGAACATCAAGATCTCTCGTTAATGTTCACTACCCATATTACCTTGTGAGATAAATTTACAAACCATCTCTGAATTTATAAATGCTATTTAGAAGAGGCGGACCATTCCTACTCTAAAATGGAAATATTTTCACACACAAGATAAAATGCATAACATTGAACATACTTCATTAATCACTTAGTAATTTAGCTACATCAGATCCAGCATCTCAACTATGAGGGTTTAGCTCATATTGAGCTTGCAAAACATGGAAAATAACTTAAACAAAATAGTAGAAGTCATATTACAAATTTCAAGGTAAGAAATGATACTACGAAGAGAGAACAGTAGGAGAGCTCCAAGGATGACAATGGAGGACTGATCCAGCTCGTCCAAGTAGAATCCACCGAGAAAAATGTAGCTCCAGTGATGCTGCAGCAAGAGTCTCAGCAATGGAAGTGTTTGGTAGTGAAGGGTGAGCTTTTGCACGCAAGAGGGGCTATCTCTAACCTTCCCCTGACGGCCTAGCATGCTAATGAAGAAAGGGAAACGTCCTTATATAGTGTCTCCTTGCACACAACCCTAAAATGATGTCCTTTTTGGGAAAATGCTGCCTAGGTTAGAGGGCAATTGTGGGAAACCCACATTAGATCATATCTTTCCGTGCCATACAGCTCTGACACCTGTCCTTGCCTTGATTTCCGTGTTTTCCGCACTCCCCTTGAGCTTTCTCTCTCATCTTCCGCATTTCCACTATTGCGCACGCACCTACTGCTGCAGCACTGACACTAAACATAATTAAATGCATTAGGGGCATCAAAATGCCCAATGAAACCAATGCATTCCTGCACCACTAATTCTAACCTAAACACATAATTACATCATAATTGACACAACAAGTTTATTAACTCACTTAAATTCAAGCTAAAAAGGCAAGTAATAACCATCATAAAAGATGGTTATCAGTAAGAGAAAACAGATATATTTGGACCTTTTGCTAACCATCTCAATCTTTCTGAAATCGAGGTAGGATTCATAGCAAACTCGAAATCAATGTGCTCTTTTAGCCACACTATGAAACTCCGATTGTGTTCTTTTGTTAACCAAACTTGACCCTTATATGGGTGATCACTCTTAAGTATGTCCATGTGCTTGGCAACATATGAATCAACCTCACTATCATTGTGCAAAATATATAAGTGTGCTTGATCTAGTTCTTTCCTTGATACCATAACTATTTTAGTTCCTGACATCCCTTTACTAATGCTTCCTAAGTGACGAGACCTTGGCAGTCCCACGGAATATTCAAGACTAGATAGATAGCCGGTGCAAAACTCAATAGCTTCTTCAACTATGTAGCGCTCAACAATACACCCCTCGGGTCGTGATCGGTTTTTAACATATCCTTTTAATATCTTCATGTAACGCTCAAACGGATACATCCATCTCATGTAACATGGGCCACACAATTGTGTCTCTCTAATCAGGTAAACTATTAGATGAATCATTATGTCAAAAAACGAAGGTGGGAAATACATCTCAAGCTCACACAAAGTGACGGTAATTTCTCTTTGCAATGATGGCAGCTTTCCAGGGTCAATCACCCTACTACAAATCGCCTTAAAAAAGAAACAAAGTTTGGTTAGGGTTTGGCGCACTTTCTTAGGCAAAATGGATCGTATACCAATGGGTAGCAAATTCTCCATTAGAACATGACAATCATGGGACTTTAAAGACTTTAACTTGAGGTCTTTCATTGATACAAGGTTCGTAACATTTGAAGAGTACCCCTCTGGAACTTTAACTCCATGAAGAAACTTACAAAACACGGTCTTCTCCTTTTAAGATAGAGTATGAGCTGCCGGAGGTAGATATGTACGTGTACCCTTCTTTATCGGACCCAATTCTGGTCTCAACCCCAAATTAAGCAAGTCCAACCTCGAGTTGATGGTATCTTTAGTCTTTCCTGGTATATTGAGTAAAGTACCAATGACACTTTCAAAAACATTTTTTTCAACATGCATCACATCAATGAAGTGCCTTACATATAATGACCTCCAGTATGGCAACTCAAAGAAAATCGACTTTTTCTTCCACCCCCGTTTGGCAAGCTCTCCGGCAAAAGGCTTCCCAAATTTAATGTTCAAATCTTTCACTTTTTCAAATAGTTGTTCGCCCGTCAAAGGCATGGAAGCTTTACGGGTTTCAGTATTCCCATTGAATGCCTTTTTCAACAGTCGATACTGATGAGTAGATGGAAAAAATCTACGATGACCAGGGTAGATATTCTTCTTACCATGTTTCAACCACATCCAATCAGTGTTATCTTCACATATAGGGCATGCACACTGACCTTTGTTACTGTACCCAGATAGATTTCCGTAAGCTGGAAAGTCATTAATTGTGCCAAAAATCATAGCCCTCAGGGTGAAACTTTCTTCTCTGAACCCATCATACACCTCTACTCCAGTCTCCCACATTAACTTCAAATCTTCAATTAAAGGAGTCAAGTATACATCAATATCATTTCCTAGTTGGTTGGGCCCAGAAATTAACAATGACAACATCATATATTTGCGTTTCATGCAAAGCCATGGAGGTAAGTTATAGATCGCCAAAATCACGGGCCAAGTACTATGGGAGCTACTCTGAATACCGTGCGGGTTAAATCCATCAGCAGACAATGCAAGTCGTAGGTTTCTTGAATCCAACCCGAAATCAGGAAAATCAATATCAATTTTTTTCCACTGTGGAGAATCCGCCGGGTGTCGTAGCATGCCATCTTTAATCCTTTCATCCTCATGCCATGTCAAGTGTTTTGCATCTTCTGAACTACGATACATGCGCCTAAATCGAGGAATTATGGGAAAATACCACAACACATTTTATGGGGCAGATTCTTTCTTTTTATACCGCGATGCGTTACATTTAGGACACAACTTTAACAATGCATGTTCATTCCGAAATAAAATGCAATCATTGGGACAAGCGTGTATCTTCTCATAGTTCAAGCCAATGGACCCTAACATTTGTTTTGCATCATACGTCCGAGAAGGGAGCACATTATCCTTCGGCAACATTTCTTTCAATAGTGCGAGTAATTCCGTAAAGCTCTTATCCGTCCATCCGTGGCAAGTTTTCAAGTTATACAACTTTATCACAGCCAATAATTTTGTGAATTCAGTACAACCCGAATACAACGGTGTCTCCGCGTCTGTTATCAACTTCTCAAACATTTGAGGACAATCATTAAGATCGTCTTCAACAGCCTTTGCCATCTCTTCAAATTCGTCCCCATCCAATGTAGGTCTTTCAGTGTCAACCGGCGCACATCTCTCGGTATTATTACCCATATTTGAAGATTCACCTCTTTCCTCACCATGCATTGTCCAACAAGTATAACTTTGATCAATTCCGTAACCCTTTAAATGTCCTGCCAACTCCTCTGCATTAACCGATTTTACATAACAACAACTTAAACAAGGACATTTGATATCACAAGAAGTCCCTAAACGTTTAACAGCATAGTTCACAAAATAATCCACTCCAGCGACATATTCCCTGGACAGACGATTGGCAGACATCCACTTTCTATCCATAATTTCCCAATATTTATAATAAAATCCTGATAAAAGAACTTAAACCTATTACAGGTGAAAATCACACAACGCACAATTTTTTTGAAGCTAAGACATTCAACTATTTTCAGCTAAAAAAATCAAAGACTTTAATGTCTTCCATAATGTCATTCTTCATATAATAAATATAAGAAAACAACAAAAGTACCTGAACACGTGGAAGCAACAATGAACTCGAATGAACTAGAACGAACACTCGAACCAGGACACGAACTCGAACAATGAACACGAAGCTCTGGCAAACCAAACTCGCAAAACCTAAAAAACAATTCGCATTAAACAACAAATCATCAACATCAATCCTAAATTTTTCAAATTTATAAATACAACACAAAAATCCTTAACCTAGAGCAACATTAAATTAACAAGCATTTCATTTGGACATTTCAACAAATCTACACCTACATTTCCTCTTAAGTTTAGAAACACTACACCTACACCTACTTTCAAAGAACCAATCAACAAGCAACAACATTGAATCGTCTAACCTAAGGTTCCAATGCCATTAAAATAACTAGAACATAATACAATGATATTACCTTTGGTGAAAGTGCAATATTAAATTAACAAGCATTTCATTTGGACATTTCAACAAATAGTACACCTACATTTTGCCTTAAGTTTAGAAACACTACACAAACACATATTTTCAAAGAAACAATCAACAAGCTAGCATCAACATTGAATCATCTAACCTAAGGTTCTAATGCCATTAAAATAACTAGACCAAAATGCAATGATATTACCTTTGGTGAAAGTGGAACGAAAATGCAAGCTTCACCAAAACGTCGTACGGACCGAACAAAACCAACCCAACGAAAATGGAAACACGTCGTACGGACCGAACAAAACATTGGTGAGAATGAGAGGTAGTGGGCAACGAAAATGAGAGGGGGAAGAAAATGTGAGTGAACGAAAATGAGAGTGAGAGGGAACAAAAATGTAAATAGAGTGTGAGTGTGAGAAGGATAGCTACTGGACAGTGAGAGTGAGTGAAGTGTGAGAACGTGATAGAGTCTACTGTGAGTGAGAGGGATTTACGCGTAACAAAAATAAAATTAAAGGAATGGGCAGCGCTTTACCCTAAAAGCGCTGCTCATTAGGATGCGCTTTATATCAATGGGCAGCGCTCTCCCATAAAAGCACTGCTTATCACTCAGCGAATTTTACTAATGGGCAGCGCTCAACCCCAAGCGCTGCTTATTACTCAACGCCTTTGATCAATGGGCAGCGCCCCCCTAAAAGCGCTGCTTATCACTCAGCGAATTTCACTAATGGGCAGCGCTCACCCCCAAGCGCTGCTTATTACTCAGCGCATTTCTTCAATAGGCAGCGCTCCCCCTCAAAAGCGCTGCTTATCACTATCAATGAGCAGCGCTCCCCCCAAAGCGATGCTTAAGTGTGTGACTAATTTTACGGATTATGGCGTAGTGTATACCTCCTCTGAGAGTGATCGGTATGTTATTGTTGCTAATGGTTCTTATGCTCGTATTGATGGCTCTGCAAATGTTAGGTTACAACATTCACTTCAATTACAAGATGTGCTAAATGTTCCCACACTATCTCATTATCTAATATCTATTCATAAACCCACTCGTGATCATAACTGCAAAGTAACCCTTTTCACTTCTCATTGTGTTTATCAGAATCTTGCCGCAGGGAAGATGATTGGAGTTGCTAAGGAACAAGGAGGGTTGTACTATTTATCTGACGAGCATGTTGTTCAAAAGGTGTTGTCTTCTGCATAAGCGTCTTAGTCATCCTCCTAACTCATTGCTCAGGTCTATGTTTCCATCTCTATTTATATAACAGTCTGTTTAGTCTTTTAAGTGTGACATTTGTAAATTTGCCAAGTACCATCTTACTACTTTTCTCTCTAGTGTTACCAAAAGTGCTGAACCATTTGATCTTATTCATTCTGATGTTTAGGGGGCTGCCCCTATTTCTAATATTTCTGGTGCAAGATGGTTTGTGTCTTTTGTCGATGATTTTACTCGGGCAACTTGGTTATTCTTGATGAAAGGTAAAACAGAGGTATCCCAATTGTTGATTCGTTTTAACAATATGATAAAGACTCAATGGAAGAGATATTGAACGAATTCGTGTTCTGATAATGGAAAAGAAAATGTGAATCATAATCTTTTTGATTTCTTCATTAAACAGAGCAGCATAGATGGACTCACTTGTGTTGACACCCTCAACAAAAATGGGGTTGCTGAAAGAAAAAATCGCCACTTACTTGAAATTGCACGAGCTCTTCACTTCCAAATGCCTGTTCCAACATAATACTCGGGAGAGGTAGTATTAACTACTGCCTATCCGATTTATTGGATGCCATTGCGTGGTCTAGGTAATGTTAGTCCAGTTCAACTTATGGTCTCACAGTTTCCTTCTGTTCCTATCTTGCAGAGCCTTGAGTCTCGGGTATTTGGTTGTGTGGCTTTTGTTCATGTTCACTCGCAACACTGAAGTAAGTTAGATTCTCGTGTTGTTCGTTGTGTTTTTCTGGGTTATACTCCTAACAAGAGGGGTTACAAGTGTTATCATCCACCAAGTTGTAAGTTATTTGTTTCAATGGATGTCATATTTCATGAGCATGTTTCCTTTTTCACTCGTCCACAACTTCAGAGGGAGACCGGTGATTCTAATTCCAATTTGGAATCTGAGTCCGAGCTTGAGTTTCTTTTCCTTGGTCCATGGAAACATGAGCCACCAGCTATAGACTCTATGTCCTGGTCCTCCCGTTCCTCCAGTGGCATCCATGTCTTCTCCTAGTTCTGGTCCTCTAGTTACTCCAGTATCACCTTTGTCCTCTATTTTCCAGGTAAAAACACCTTTGGTGGCCCCAGTGAAGAACACATTGACTTATCAGAGGAAAGGAAAACTCGATTTGGTCCAAAAACAACTCTAACCGCCTGAACCAGAGGTAAGTACTGAAAGTGACTCCTCAACTTCTGATTCTCATATTTCTGATACCGATGACCCTGATACAAATGTTGATATTGTTGACCATGTAGATGACTTACCTATTGCTTTGAGAAAAGGGAAAAGGTCTTGTGCTAAGTACCCTATTTCTCAGTTTGTTTCTTCTAAGCATCTTTCCTTGCAGCTGTTGACTCTGTAAGAATCCCAACATCAGTACAAGAGGCACTAAAAGATGAGTATTTAGTCCAAGCTATGAATGAAGAGATGAAAGCACTTGAAAAAAATGAAACTTGGGAGATTACTGAGAGACCAGGGGACAAAAAGCTTGTTGGTTGTAGATGGATCTACACATTCAAGCACAAATCAGATGGTACTCTTGATCGGTACAAGGCAATACTGGTGGGAAAAGGATACCCTCAAACTTATGGAATTGATTATGATGATACATTTGCTCTTACACTCAAACTAATAGAATTGATTATGAGGATACATTTGCTCTTGTGGCAAAAATGAGCATTGTTAGTATTCCACTCTAACTTGCTGCGCACTCTGGGTGGGATCTACATCAGTTTGATGTTAAGAATCCTTTCTTGCATGGCAATTTGAAAGAGGAGATGTATATGGAGATTCCACTAGGATTTGGTCCCGCTAATAGAATGAATGTGGTTTACAAACCGAGAAAAGATTTATATGGGCTAAAACAGTCTCCTCGAGCCTGGTTTGGGAGGTTCCAAAGGCAATGTTGCAACTTGGCTATAAGCAAAACCAATGAAATCATACACTTTTATTCAAACATTCACAGGGTGGTAAATTAACAATACTTCTTGTTTATGTTGATGATATTATTGTTACAGGAGATGATTTGATCGAAAGGCAATTGCTTAAGGAAAAACTAGCTACATAATTTGAAATGAGGTTCTTTGGGAAACTTAAGTATTTCCTAGGGATTGAGGTGGTCTACTCCAAAGAAGGCTTTTTATTTCTCTAAGAAAATATGTTCTTGGCCTCTTGAAAGAAACGAGAAAGCTTGGATGTATATACTTGCAAGGGTCCCTATTGAGCAAAATCACATAATAAGCACCAAAGAGGAATGTGCGAAGGTTGACAAAATGCAATATCAAAGACTAGTGGGGAAGTTGATCTACTTAGCCCACACTAGACCTGACTTGGCATATGCAGTTAGTGTTCTAAGTCAATCCATGCATGATCCAATAGCAAGACACATTCAAGTAGTAGACCGTGTTCTGCAATATCTCAAATCTAGGAGAAGACTCATTTTCAAGGGAGGTGGAAACTTGACCATAGAGGCTTATACTAATGCAAATTATGCAGGTTCAGTGAGATCCACCTCAGGCTATTGCACATTTTTATGTAGGGACCTTGTTGCTTGGAGAAGTAAGAAGCAAAATGTAGTACCTCGATCAAGTGCTGAGGCAGAGTTTAGAGCTATGACATAAGGGATATGTGAATTATTATGGATGAAAATCGTGCTAGATGACTTACGCTTTGTTTGGATAATGAAAGAAATAGGAAAGAGGGAGATAGGAGAGAGGGAGATAGGAGAGAAATTCTATGTTGTTTGGATGAATATAATAGTAAAAGATAAATTAATCCTTATTACTAAAATTCAAAATTTTAATTATTTTTTATCAATTGAAATTTTAATGAGTTGATAACAAAAAACAATACAAAACTGAACAAGGTGCAGGTATGGAATGAAACCAAAATGAAACACAAATTAAACAAAAACAAACAAGATGCAGAAGATGATTATAACAGGATGTAAGAGGAATGGACAAAAACAAAGGTCGAAGAATGGGAGGCGATTATGACCAAGGTTCCAAAAAACGCCCCGTTACAGCAAAAATGGGCGAGACAAAACGGTTTCGGTGGCTGCCGTTACCGTTATGAGCCGCGACAACGGAGTGAATGAAATTCACGGCAAAAAACGCGACGAAACGCCGTTACGACCGCGACAAAACGCCGATCCGACCGCGACGGCCGCGGCAAAACGCCGTTCAACAGCAAAAGCAGAAAAGATTTGTTTTTTAACAGATCTTTCTTGTGATTCTTGTCACTTTAAGAATATATTCTTATTCTGATTCTTTTTCTGCTTCCCTAAAAACCAAAAGGAACAAACAAACCTTGCTCTCTGACTCTCTCATATTCACTCACTCATCAGTTCTTCTTGATTCTTCATTCTTCAATTCCTTTGTTTCAGTTTGTGTTGCTTCACAATTGGAACGACTGAACGAGCTAGTGTAGCCGTGAAGGTGATGATGGTGTTCTGCAGGCTTGGATCCGTGTTGCTGTTCCTGTTTGTGTTCGTGAAACACTGATGAACGAAGAGGAAAGAAGGGAACGGAGTAGAAGAGTGACTGAGTGAGAAAGAAACTTACAAAGTAAAAGAAATTAGGGTAAGCAGCTGTAAGCATGTTAGATGCATATAACCCTTTGTGTTTGGATTGGGTCTTTTATTGAGCCCAATTCCTTTAGTTTTGTTTTAAACATTCTGGGCCCTATTTTTAATATCTACGCCTCTACAATTTCAGTTTAACACCAACAAAGGATCTTCAATTCTTCATCTTCTTTGAATCAAAAAATTTGAATCTTCATCAAAAGGTAACTTAACTTCTTTGTTGTTTTGTTTACTTATTTTGTTTCAGTTTCACTTGTAAATTGTAATTGTAAAGATAATGGGTCTAGATGGTTCTATTAGGCCAATGGGTCTTTATTAGTATAATTTTTTTATTCTAGTTCTAAATTTTAATTATTAAGTTAGCCATTTAATTTTTTGTACATTTTTTTATTCACAGTTTAGTTAATGGATCCACCAGAAGTATTTCCATGTGGTAGAGCAGACGGTGCCCCGAGTGATGATATTGGTTGGCACTTTGGAACGATTGTGCAAGGTAGAAGAAGAAATTGTATAGAATGTAAATTTTGTCATAAAATAATAACCGGTGGAGTAACTCGATTGAAGGAACATCTTGCACATATGCCAGGAGAAGTCAGAAGTTGTGGTAACGTATCAACTATTGTTAGAGAAGGCATGATGAAGATTTTATTAGATAGTAAAAATAAGAGAAATGATCAACGAAAAAGAAAGGAAGAATTTGTCTCACGTTTAAGAGGGAGTGATGATGAAGATGAAGGTTTTATTGATGAAGATGCAACTATGAGACATGCTACACAAGAAAGTTTGGTGACACAAAGACAATGGGAAGATAGACACAGATTCCAAAGAAGTGGCATTGGCAGTAGTAGTGGAGCTTCATCTGAATATCAACAGAGAAATATTCAACAAAGAATGAGGCAAGTAGATGTTGATCTAGAGAGAAGTAAGAGTATGAAGCAAACAAGACTTGGTTTTGGGTTTATGAAAACTGCAAGAAAGAAGTTGGGAAAAGCATTATCTAAATTGATAATACACGAGCGTTTGCCGATGAACTTGAGCACTTCTCCTTGGCTACACAACTTGTTAGCTGAAGCTGCAAAGTTGGGACCGGGTGTCAAATGCCCCACTCCTTATGAGATTTCTACAACATACTTGAATGAAGAATGCAAGGAGATGCAAACATATATAAATGAACTAAAGCCAGTCTGGAAGGAAAAGGGGGTCACTATAATGTGTGATGGTTGGACAAATGGTATAAATCATATGCATATCATGAACTTTTTAGTATATTGTAGCCATGGAACAGTGTTCTTAAAGTCTATTGATGCCTCTGATGTTGCAAGTAGAAACACTGATTATTACTTTAAGCTGCTTGACAACATGGTGGAAGAGGTGGGGGAAGAGTATGTTGTCCAAATAATCACTGATAATGAGGCAGCACTGAAAGCGGCTGGTCTGAAATTGATGGAAAAAAGAACTCACCTTTATTGGTCTCCGTGTGCAGCTCACTGTTTGGACTTGTGTTTGGAAGATATTGGAAAAAAGTCCAATGTTCAGAAATTGCTTGAGGATGCAAAAACGATAACTTTATTTATATATAATCATATTTGGACTGTGAATTTGATGAAGAAATATACTGATGGTAGAGAAATTATTCGTCCAGCGATTACTCGTTTTGCTACACAGTTTCTACAACTTGAATCTATTGTGAAAGAGAGACAAGCTTTAAAAAATATGTTTGATTCTGACGAATACAATAAGTCCAAATATGGAAAAGACAAATCAGGAGCTGCATATGAAGCCAAAACGATTGTAATGAACAGAGATTTCTGGACTAAGGCAACAGAAATAATAAAGGTATTTGAACCAATTGTCAAGGTTTTGAAGTTGGTAGATGGTGATGATAAACCTACCATGGGATTTCTCTATGAAGCAATTGATAGAGCTAAGCAAGGTATTGAGCAAAATTGTCGTTACCATGCCGCTTATAATTCAATGGTTGACAAAAGATGGATATACATGCATACTGATTTGCATTCAGCAGGTTCATATCTCAACATTCAACTATTTTACATGCTTGTGTTTGACTTTTAAGTAAATCTGTAAATATACCAATTATTCATTTATTTTTAAGGTTATTTTCTCAATCCGCAATTCCAATTTGGACTTGTCCATGGAAGTCATGTAGCAAAGGAAACTATGGAAGGAACCACAAAAGTAATAACCAAATTAGAACCAGATATTGATAAGCAAATAAGAGCTATCAATCAGGTAAGCAATTTGTTAATGTTATATATTTATAATGTATAATATTATAATAAATTTTAAAATAAATACTCATATAGTATATTGGTTTTCGTAGTTGTTACTTTTTAGGGATAGAAGAGAAACATTTGGAACTACACTAGCTCAAAGAGCGTGGTCTCAAATGAAACCCGGTATGATTTATTATTTTTGCTTGTTGATTTCCTATTATGATTATATTGTAAAAAATTTATTCTTGTTAAACTGATATGCATAAGTAACTTATTATCTTCTTTATTCAGCTGAATGGTGGATAATACATGGATCTTGTGCCCCTGAACTTCAAAATATAGCTGTGAAAGTTCTTAGCCAAACAACTTCAGCTTCAAATTGTGAGCGAAATTGGAGTACTTTTAGCTAC
The DNA here is from genome assembly GCA_039519185.1 of Astragalus membranaceus. NCBI lineage: Eukaryota > Viridiplantae > Streptophyta > Magnoliopsida > Fabales > Fabaceae > Astragalus > Astragalus membranaceus. Next base: position 1,914,503 of record CM076850.1, on the reverse strand, counting down.
ACACATACAAAAACAAGAAATAGGCTGAAGTATCAAAGACTACAAAACACTACAAGAATTTAAGTTATTACTGGCTAACTCAATCCCCCAGTAATGCTGAAATTCGGCCAGAAATTGCACATTACTGGCGGATTTAGTCCGCCAGTAATCAGCCAGAAAAACGGCCGCAGGTAATTGTTACTGGCGGAATTTCAGCCAGTAATGACTGGCGGATTTACTGGCCGAATTTCAGCCAGTAATTACTGGCGGAAATTCGGCCAGTAAATCCGCCAGTCATTACTGGCTGAAATTCCGCCAGTAATGTATTATATATTTTTTTTAAAAAAATATTTTTAAAAAGCTTTTTTGTATTTAAAATTTGTTGTTTTAAATATTTAATTCGTTTTTTTTATTTAATTTTTTAAAAAGCTTGTTGTTTGAAGCAAAGTGAGAACCAAAGTCTTCCTGGCAGAGGTGGCGACGACGGTGCTCCGGCGACCCTCCGGTGGTAGTGGTTTTGGGGTGGTTGTGTGGTTGTAGGGGTTGTATTGTTAAAACCAGAGGGGTGTGGATAGTGTTCTGAGTTTAAAAATAAAAGAAGGGTGCTGTGTATAAAAGAAAGGTGATAGTGTTCTGTGGTGGTGGTTCATGGTGGTTTAGCGGTGGTGAGAGAGAGAGGAATTGTGGCCCGCGGTGATGAGAGAGAAAGGAGGGTGTGCGAAGGTGGTGGCTCTGCTGTTGTTTTGTGGAGGTTTTGGTGGTGATGAGAAATGAAGGTTGGTGGTGATGAGAAATGAAGAAATGGGGTGATGAGAAATGAAGAAATGAAGAAATGAAGGTTGGTGGTGATGAGAGATGAAAAAATGAAATGAGATGAGAGTGTTTAAAGGTGGAGAGAGAGATGAAAAGCTGGCACGGATGAAAAGGTGGAGAGAGTGATTACTGGCGGAAATATGTATTTACTGGCGGAACTGGACTGACGCGTGTTTGCATTTACTGGCGGAATTTTGCGTGTTACTGGCGGATGTCATTACTGGCCATTTTTAATGGTCAATGCACAGCTTTTGAGGGTACGTTACTGGCTGAAATTTCCGCCAGTAAATGCATTTACTGACGGATACGTTACTGGCAGAAATTTCCTGTTACTGGCTGAACTGCGTTACTGGCGGAACATGCGTGTTACTGGCGGAACTGCATTACTGGCCATTTTTGACAGTCAATGCGCAGCTTTTGAGGGTATTTTCTGACTGAAATTTCCGCCAGTAAATGCAATTACTGGCGGATATAATTATTTATAAAATTATTTTAGTTTTTCAATTAATTTCCGCCAGAAATTCCTACTCAATCCGCCAGTAAATATACTGGCTGTTTAAATTCGACAGAAATGTTATGGAATCCGCCAGAAACTTACTGGAAGACTAAATCCGCCAGAAATCGCATAATTCCACCAGAAAACTTACTGGCTGACTGATTCCGCCAGAAATGTCTAGCCAGTAATGCAAGTAATTCTTGTAGTGAAAGCTTGTCTTTGCATATTACAATATGAAGCTAAAAATGAGAACCACCATGAGAAGAAGCCAGGAAGATATTGAAAGCAACTTCAATCCTATCAACCTCAGTCATATATTTCAGGAAGATTATTTAGCTCCATGGATTGAGGAGCGAGAGGGGCCATTATTGGAAGGAGCCGAAAATGCAGGATGGCTGCCTGTTGATTCTGATGATGAGTTTGAAGAACCAGCTGGTGGAGACGCCTCAAATTCAGGTCAAGTACCTAGTGAAGGTGGTGATGGTGGTTTAAGTACACCCAGTGAGGGAAATAGTGGCAGTAGTGGTGGTAATGGTGGTGTTGGTAATCTAGATCAAAGTTATGGAGTAGGTGAAGGGTCTTTTTTCTCTTATAATGAAGAATCATCTGTTAGGCGTGATGAAAATCTATTGCCTCCTAGAATGGAAGGAGATTCACATGAGAGTATGACTGCTGGTCGTAGCAGAGGTCACACTACAAGAAAATCGCTCATTTGCGACGGCAATTTCCGTCGCAAATGGGCTTTTTTCCGTGGCAAATTCGCTTTTGCGACGGCATTTGCGACGGACAAAAAGTCGTCGCAAAACAGCTCGTCGCAAATGCTTTGCGACGGAACTCCCCGTCGCAAATTGTCCGTCACAAACCCGTCGCAAACCCGTCGCATATATCCGTGGCAAAGTCGTCGCAAACTATGACAACTTTTCGTCGCAAAGCCGTCGCAAATCCGTCGGAAATTTTAAAAAAAAAATAAAAAAAAATTAAATCATACATCCAACAGAATGATGTTGTTTTTGTAATAGCACCGTGACCCAAAGCTTTAGGGTCTACAAAAGCATTATAAGACCAAAATTAGATTAATAGTAATTGAAGTCAATTTTTAATAACTAAGTTATGTTTAATAAATAATTGAAGTCAAATTTTAATACTAGTAAGGATTGAAAGATTGAAAATGCATTGACATCAAAAGAAGCAAATAGAAGTATACAAGAAGCGAAAGTGGTTTATCTCAAAATTTCACAATGAAGACAATAACAACCATACAGGCCATGTAGTTTGGCTACAAAATCATGTGTTTGTAGGAAAGTTACTTGGGAATGAAACAAACATAGCTCAATGATAATAAACCATAAAATTCTCCCCTATTACTTCAGTTTGGAGAACAGTTTTGTTGAAACCTGCATTACAGGATTATGATCTATCAGAAATACAGAAGCAAACTAAATGACTAAATAATCACTTATAATTTATCTACCAATAAAACAGAAATACTTACACATTTGTCAACACAAGCCCAATAATCAAAATATTGTCCGGTGCAGTGTGCTTGCCCAGTTTCATCACCCTGTATCCTTTTAACACATGCCTGAAACAATTTAAGGAATTACTTTTCTCTTCAACTAGAAAGAAGGAGGGGATGTAAGAGGAAAGCCCCGATGATATAATCTTCTTTTCAACACTAAAGAATTCTCCAATTATGTTTTTTAAGACCACATAATAAATTTTAATTGTGCAACAGGGATGATAATGTAATTAATTCATAACCAATACATGTAAATTCCTATTTCAGAAGCTATCTACTCTTAATTTCAAAGTCGAGAAATTAAAAAAAACGTGCACTCAGCATTGATCAGTTAAACTACATAGTCAGTGTGTTTTCAAGTTGTGAGAAGTTTGAGTGAAAAAGAGTAACTGTGAGAAAAGGAGAGAAATTACCTTGTAGCAAGTCGTGCTACTGTTCTTGTGTTGACAAATTCATTCATTCACTGAAACCTTCACTGTTTGTGTTTTACAATCAGAAACACCGAGTTAGGGTATTTTACTACCATAATTGAAAGATCAAATAAATCAGTAGCAGAGCCATGCTAATATTATTGTCAAAAGCTACCCCAAATTTGAGAACCCAGATTGACAACCAAGAGAAATGTCTATGAAATTTATGAAAGACTCGAGGCATGCACAATGCCTATCTAACACCAATCAACTGTTGCTTAAGCTTCAGCAAACCTATAAAATAAAATATATAAACACAATTCAACTCCCCAATAGACAATGACGAACTCAACTAACAAGGATAGCTTCCTAAATTCAATACTTGTTATTACTTGTTATTGATTTCTTAAACCAAATTTAAATAGTAACAGTAATTTGTAAGGGTAAAGAGAATGGCAGTACATGATAATTATTAAAAGGAGAAAACAGCAGCCAATTCATTTTGCTTCATTACTGCAATTGGAAGGCTCGTGACTAGACTTCCAAGATTTTTGTAATCATTTTAGGGAACCAATATTTTGAATCAGCCAAGTTACTTAAATTGCAGGTAAAGTTTGGTTTCTATAACCAACACTGTTGGGTGAATTAATAAGAACTATTTATAAACCAATGACTCCAAACTAATAATGCCAACTTACACTTAAGTCTGTGATAATGGGATGATCTGGATTAATCTCCAATATTCTCCTCCCTCTCATAAACTCCAAACTTGCAGTGTCTCCAAGAGCTTGTGCCTTTATTAATCTAAAATAGATGTTGCAAATTGTGTAAGCCGTACACAGAGAATGACAAACTGTTTGTGATCTAGATAGAAATATGGCTTCTAAAAGCCAAGGACTACTAACCTCTCCATATTCGCAGACCAACCGAATTTCCCAGATACAAGCACACAAGAAAATGAGCTCAATCGCTTAGAGACTTGAACTTTTGCCACCTTTTCACCAAGCTGTTGTTTTATCCAATCACAAAGTAGGTTGTATTCTTGCTTGACTTCCCTCTCTTTGACCTCATCCTCATCACCTGATATAAGAAAATATTATGAGAACCACATTCAAATCCCAATTAGCAAGAAGTAAAATAGTATTGAACATATTTTAGCAAAGGTAAAAACAGTACTAACCCAATTCTAAATCTTCCTTGCTGATATCAACAAATTTCTTTTCTTTGTATGTCTGTAGGTTCTGAATGGCAACCTCATCAATAGGATCGACCAAATAAAGAACCTACAGTAATAGACACCATTAGAATATATGAAACTACATTTTAGTATATTCTACACTGTAGTGTAGACAACAAAGACATAAAACCAGGGCAATAACCACAAAAACGAAAATAACATACAACCAAAATTACACTGGAGAACAGCAATGAAACTGTTAACCACAAGCAAAACGAGAACCAAAAGCAACTTCTCAGAAAATGTGATGTTTACAGATGAACATACCTCAATATCTTTCTGAACCAACTTCTCTAAAAATGGAGCACTCCTTGCACTTTTCAAGCTGTCAGTTCTGCTTTCCTGAAGGATCTCTCGAGAAACATTCAGAGGAAGGTCATTTGAATCAACAACACCCTTCACAAAGCTCAAGTAACGCGGAAACTGCACAAAAAAAGTGAATTTATATAAAAAAGCACTTGATCAATGAACAGAAGCAGCACTGAAGAACACATGCTCCAACTTGGGCCGTATTTATGCACTTAAATGCTTCTTGCACTTTTATTTTGGTGTCGAATACATGGAAGTGCAAGAAGCATGTGAGTACAAACATAAGGCACAGCTTGCACGTGTTCTGTAAATGACTTGTGATATGGCATAACAATACACAACTAAAACCAGTTGCATTTTTATATCAACCACTATTCTTTAAAAACCAGCCATTTCTATAACTACTTCTCAGTGTCATTAATTTGATGATGAACAAGTCAAAATTCAACTTTGAAACTTACAGTAAACTTACCAGCTCACCATCAAAATCATCTGAGATGAACACACGCTTAACATTCAGGCGAATATTCTTTGTTTTAGGGTTCACTACTTCTTCATTGTTAAGAGGTCCCATTCCTGGAACATACAGAACACTTCAGAACTCAACCTCACCCTGCATAGTTTAAAACCGAGTCAAATTTGTAAGTTCCTAAAGGAAATACTCATTGTTTCATCCTGTGAGGGACAAAATTCATAACATGCCTCAGTAGTAAAGTGAGCATGTGCAAGTGGTTCCATGAATTCATTGAAAGTCTTCTTGTAAAACTCATTGTACTCATCCTTTTCAATATCCTTTGGACTCCGCATCTGAAATAAAGTGCCAAAATCAGCTCAACACCAATGAAGTGGCAAAATCAAATAGGCACTATAAATAATAATAAGAAAAATGCAGGGCGTTGACATCCCAACACCAATAAAGCAGATATAGCTCAAACTCACCCATAAACAAAAAAGACAAAATAACAGATTCACGTCTTCAATCACCTGAAAGGATGAAACAAAGAAAGCCAGCAGCCAGCAAACAATTTGCAGAAAACAGAAATTGTAGAACTGAATTTAAACCCAGTAGAACACAGGACCGTAAAGAAATAAAGAACGCGAGAGAAATTTAAAGACAGAATACGCAAGAACATAAAACCCAGAAACCGTAAAGCAATAAACTGAGCAACAGTAAAATGCGATGAACATAAAACAAGAAACTCAGCAAACTGAAAACGTAAAGAGAAGAAGGGAGAAGAGGAAGAACACCAAGATTTGGTTCACGTTCAACAATCAACAGATTCAATTTCAAGAGAATAAGAATTAGGGATCTAGGGTTTTCAAAAAAATAGATTTCTGACCTTGAGAGTTTGAGAGTTCTGGAGGTGGTGCTCGCAGCGGAGGGAGCTTGACAAGAAGGTGGAGCTCGCGGCGGAGGGCGGCGGCGTGAGGGTGTGGTGTTGGTAGCCAAACTGATAGAGAGTGAGAGGGTTGTGGAGAAGAGGAAATGGGAGAGGAGGAGACTTGAGCGTAGGAAAAGGAGGAGAACGGTGTGGTGGTGCGGCAGTCTCCAGCAGGAGGAGGAGAACGGTGTGGTGAGGCTGTGTCTGAGAGAGGGAGAGGGAGTCTTATCGAGAGAAAGAAGAAGGAAACTGAGGGTGGGTTCGGGGGAAAGATCTTTTATTTTTAAGTGAGGGTGGTTTGCGACGGGCTTGTGACGGGATCTCCGTCGCAAATTTGCGACCGTTTTATAATTCGTCGCAAACGTCAGCGGGAAACTTCCCGCTTCTTACTTTTTATACAGTCCGTCGCAAATCCGTGGCAAATTACTGACGGATTAAGCCCCGTCGCAAATGTTGGTAGCTAAAACAAGTTTTTCTTGTAGTGTCAAGCTAAACGTGGTAAAGGTAGAAGACATGAAGCGACTCCAATGGATTATTCTTCATCATCTAGTGTTTCACAATCATTTGGTAATTTTGGTCTTGCTGCACAATCTGATGACAGTCAAGGTAATTACCCATCATATTACCAACCACCTTTTTACATGCCACATGGGTATTATCCATATATGCCAAATCCCAACCTACCACAATACCAACCTCCTATGAATTACAATGATTCATCAGCAACTTCTTCATATGGTTACCAACAGATAGAACCACCAAGAAGCTCCGGATTGTTTGACTATGTTTTTGGAGGAAGTGGATATAACAATGATCAATGTGATAGTGAAAGTTATGATCCTGCACGCCATTCTACCATGTGGTGACTATTGATCCAATTAACAACAGTTTAGTAATCTTTTTTCAAATATATTAGTAGTTTCTTATAATGTAATGTGAACTCGATGTATCCAATATATTATGAACTTTGTTTTAAGATCTAAGATGAACTTTTATTAGATAATTAATCATAAACTACTATTATGTTAGTACAAATAATTTTAATTAATTTTTTGCATTATTGTGGTTAATTCACACCGCGACGCCCGAAACACGTATCGCAACGGCTGAAACAGCCGAAACCGCGAAAGCCTTAACGCGACCGCGATCGCGACCGTTTTTTAGAACCCTGATTATGACATGATGCGGGAAGAATGGAAACAAGATGCAGATGAATGGAATTATAACCTGGAATGGGAGATGCGCTGCCTGCTGGCTGCTGAGAGTGAAATCCTACTTTGTTCAAAGATAGGAAGATAATCGAGAAGTGAGAGATGAAATCCTACATGTGAGTACTATAATACTCTTACTACTAGTCTAGTTAGTTAGTTATGTAGCTTATTTAGAAGAAGTGATTTTGAGACTTCTTTGGCATTATGTTACTACTTTATAAGGAGAAAAATAAGATATATATTAAGTTATTAATGTTTTTTGTTAGTGACCATGTATTGTCGACATTAATAATATGTGGAGCAGGAAAAGGAAAAGAGAGAAACCATGCATAACCTCTTGTAATCCGCCGCCTGCTCGATGATATATATCATCATCTATGTGCATTTTATTTTAAGATGATAAGTTATAACTTTTTAGATATGTAGATGTGAATAGTTTTTTTCACCCGTTCTTAACTTCCTACAAGCAAATTAATAGCTCAATAGTTTTTTTTTGTTGCTTAGATAGCGTTTTTCATCGGTTCAGATTTTGTACAGTAAAGTATAGGACGGTTGATATGCATTCCAGGTTTTTGACTTGTGAAGGCCTAGTTACAGTGGTGAAATAGTAACTCTGTAAACTGTAAAAATTCTGTTTTCAGTTGGTTAGATATTAACTGAGGATTAGTTGGATTGTTAACTGATTCGGTTAGGCCTCAAGTTAATTAGAGTAACAGTAATTGAAATTTCAGATTCAATGGCGTTCAACAATTTAATACAGGTAAATCAAATTTCACGAAATCCACATTATAGCTTAGTAATGTGGATTTAGAGGCTTGTAGATGGAAGAATTGATATTTCCTACTATTGCCATTTTATTCAATTTACATATATATGGAAGCTTGGCTGCATTTGTAATTTTTAAATAACCAGAGGTTTTTAAGTCTATTTATCCTAGCTACTCAACTGAAGTGAAGAAGACTTTTGTTGTTTAAATTTGGGTGCTGGGTTATAACTTATAAGTATAACCCAGCTGAATTGTATCTTGCACTTCAAACATCAGCAAACTATGTACTCCATTTTTATATTTGGTTGCTTTATGTTTGTGAATTATAGTATATTTAGTTCAAATTTAGTTTATGGAAAATTGGCTCACTATTGAGCTGATGTGGATATTCCCTGGTTATGAGCATTTTGACTGATAATGATAGAGTGAGCTGATTGTTATTGAATTCAAATTTCAGAATGTTTGCTATGATCGATGTAAAAGTTGAAGAAAATCTTGTGTGAGTGTTTAATTTATTGTTAATAAACTATCAATTACACCTGACTTGTGTGATTTACTCCTTTTAATTATAGATACAGTTCCTTATAGATATTTTGCTTACTGCTTTTGTCATTTTTTCTTGTCTATAAGCCATGGGAAAATTTATGGTTTTATCTTCAAGTACACCTAATTCATGTAAAATGTTGAATAGGGAGAAGAGCTGAAGAGACCAATGAGTTGAAGGTAAATGTGCCCACACAACACTTGGTTTTCTTGCTGAGCCCTTGAAATAGAACCTCTTTACTGAGGAATATAATGTTTTTGAGGATTTTGAGGGACTTTGACGGTATTTTTCTTTTTCTGAGTTCACTTTAGAGTCAATTATAGTCCTGGTATTGTGAGGTCACACAAATATAGGTCCACAAGTACTAACTGTATACCATAATGAAGGAGTGTACATGAAAAACACCTTTGCAAATAAACCAGCAAAAATCAGCCTTTAGTGTTTAATGTAACTGCTATTAATTAAACACACACTCTCTTCTAACTTTTGTATTACTTGGTAAACGTGTATGCTAAGTTGCAGTTCTTATCGATTAATTAATGCACAAGTTGTATGAACCAAACAGTAAATATTTGGATTGATAGTAAATAACAAATTGCTATATTATTTCATTGCTTGATTATTAATTTCATTATAAAAACTATTATTTTTAGAATGAGTATGAAAGAATAATTCTTGAAAGGGCATGTGCATGTGAAGAACCCTTTAGCCCAAATTGTGAAGATCATGTAACTAAAAACTGTAAGTGCAAGTGCAGCTCCATTGTTTTGTCCTAATCCGGATGTTGATACCAAAGCTGACAACTTCATTAAGAGCTTTAGAGTTGGGTTGAGGATTGCCAAGATGAACTCAACGAAGGAGAAGCAAGGGATTAGAATGGTCTAAATTGTCAAATTGTGAACTCTATGCTACTTTTTGTTGTAACGAAACATCTATGTATCTTTTAATTGGTATTGGTGTAAATGGTGTTAATGCCTTAAAGTTAATGTAAATAATGTAAATGTCTCACGGTTGATGTAAATGCCACGAGGTTTATTTTTTGCAACACGTTGTATAGACATTGTGTAACCTCTCATCAGATTTACATAAATTATTAAAGTATGGATGAAGACAACATTTTGTGTCCTAAGGCATTCATATTAGTGTTGTTAGTTGGTGATCTTAAGCATACTGAGAAATTATATGTCATTTGAACACTCTATGTCCCTGTACTTACATTTATGGGCTCCAACCCACTCCTTTAGTACCCATTTGTAGTCTCATGATCAGTTTCACACAGAAAATAGAAAATAATAGGTTAGTCAATTTTAATAAAAACTTGGGTAATTGTCGAGGGAAGTTGGTGATATGGTTCAAAGTCATAAATTATTTGTCATTGGAACAAGCGATGTCCTTGTGCTTACATTTATGGGTCTCCAAACACTCATTTAATACCCACTTGAAGTCTCATGGTCAGTTTCACAAGGAAAACATGAAAATAGCAGGATGGTCAATTTTGGTTAAAACTTGGGTAATTGAGGAAAGTTGGTAACATGGTTGAAAGTCATAAATTAAGTCATTTAAACACTCCATGTCATTGTGCTTACATTTATGGGTCATAACCCACTCCTTTAGTACCCACTTGAAGTCTCTGGTCAGTTTCACAAGGAAAAATGGAAATAACAGATTGGTCATTTATAAGTAAACCTTGGGTATTTGTGAACGGTGGTTGGTGATCTGATTCAAACTGAGAATAGCTCGGGTTTCAATCTCTATCATTTTAGTCCATAAAGTTACTAATATTACAAAATAATCCCAGAAATTGAAATTTTTATTTTTGTTAACAGGTCATTGTTGTGGCATTTAAAACTTAATGCTGTCACTGACAGAGTCAGATGAAGAACTATATGAAATCAATGATAAAGATGATGCTACCGTGGGACTATTGGAATTTTTTATTATAGGGAATCACCTTCAAGCATGAAATCACTATCAACTTCTTTCACATGGTTGTCAATATCTCTTGATTATTTTTTAAGTAGTGTATTTGTGAATGTGATTAATGCTATTACTAAAAGGATGAGTCCTAGTAAACAAGGATGGTTGCATGGGTTTGACTTAAATCAAAATAATCTGAACTTGTTCTATTGGTTTTTAGCTACACTTAGTTGTATGATTGGTTGCCACTGTTGGCTCTTGTGTCAAGAATTTACAAGTTTTTTATTTTTGTTTTAACTTGTTTCTTTATCATCAAGTAAGTTGAATCACCTGGATTTGTAATTGACCGTTTAAGAAATGTTAAATAGTTAAGAGTTAGTACTAGTTTGGTCTTTATAATAATCAAAAGTTGGTTAGCTGAAGTTGATGTATTTGGTCTAATATTTAGTCACCAAGTCCCCTTCACAAATATCAAAATTTTTCTTACAGATGACCAACTTGTTATCTTGATCTTTTTCTTGTGAAACTAATCATGAGGCCATAAAGTTACTAATTATAAGTAAACCTTGGGTATTTGTGAACGGTAGTTGGTGATTTGACTCAAACTGAGAATAGCTCGGGTTTCAATCTCTATCATTTTAGTCCATAAAGTTACTAATTTTACAAAATAATCCCAGAAATTGAAATTTTTATTTTTGTTAACAGGTCATTGTTGTGGCATTTAAAACTGAATGTTGTCACTGCCAGAGTCAGATGAAGAACTATATGAAATCAATGATAAAGATGATGCTACCGTGGCACTAAATGAGTGGGGTGGGACCCATAAATGTAAGCACAAGTACATGTGGTGCTCAAATGACATCTAATTTCTCAATTTGAATCAGATCACCAAGTCCCCTTCACAAATAGCCACGGTTTTCTTATAGATGACCAACCTGTTATTTTCATCTTTTCCTTGTGAAACTACCATTGAGACTACAAGTGGGTACTAAATGAGTGGATTGTGACCTATAAATGTAAGCACAAGGACATGTGGTGTTCAAATAAGATCTAATTTTTCAGTTTGAATCAGATCACCAAGTCCCCTTCACAAATACCTAGGTTTTTCTTATAGATGACCAACCTGTTATTTTCATCTTTTCCTTGTGAAACTACCATTGAGACTACAAGTGGGTACTAAATGAGTTGGTTGAGACCCATAAATGTAAGCACGAGGACATGGGGTGTTCAAATGACATCTAATTTCTCAGTTTGGATCAGACCACCAAGCCCCATTCACGAATACCCACATTTTTCTTACAGATGACCAACCAATTATTTTCATATTTTTCTTGCGAAACTAACCATGAGGCTACAAGTGGGTACTAAATGAATAGTTGAAACTCACAAATGTAAGCATAAGGACATGGGGTGCTCAAATGACATCTAATATCTCAGTTTGAATCAGATAGCCAATTCCCCTTCACAAATACCCAAGTTTTTCTTATAGATGACCAACCTGTTTTTTTCATATTTTCCTTGTAAAACTACCATTGAGACTACAAGTGGGTACTAAATAAGTGGGTTGGGACCCATAAATATAAGCACAAGGACATGAGATGTTTAAATGTTATCTAATTTCTCAGTTTGAATCAGATCATCAAGTCCCCTTCACGAATACCCAAGTACTTAATTGTGTGGTTCATTTGGTTAACTAGTTTAAACTCTCAAATGATAGGAAATTTTACTAGCATCTACTATTGTGCTGCCATGTAAGGGTCATAGAGACCTCAAATACCGTCCTCATGTGATTGCATAGTGATTTGGCTAAGGAAAAAAAATGAAAAGTGGACCGATAAACTCTTTGAAAAAGATAGTTAATTGTGTGGCTAAATCGATTAGCTAGTTCAAATTGTCAAAAGATAGAAAATTTTACTACACTCTACCATTATACCCGACTTGTAAGGGTCCAAGTCGCTCACACATGTTCCCCGTGCAAGGGTCCTAGGTACTTACTTTTTTGAGCAATGTCCTAGGTACTTACTTTATTTTTAATTGTAATGAATCTTTAACTTTAATTTTATAACTGCTTTATTGTGTTTTTGGAGTGAGTAAATGGATAAGAAAATTTTCAATAAAACAAAGAAGCTCATTTCATCATATCCAAAAAGAATTTCAAACTTATAAAAAAAATTCTTTACAATTGAACTACAACTCATAATGTAAATTATGTTCTAAAGCTTCTTTACAAATTTTTTTCTAAAACCACATCAACCCCAAAAATCCTAAACACATCGAACAATTGTGTCCTTTGAAAATGAGAATGCTTCAAAGGGTGTTCATGCCTCTCATACTTATGCTGAGAAATTTCTTCAAGAGATTTTGGTTACTTCTGTTCTCTATACATATATCTTTTTCACATCTTGAACAAAAAATTTTTTCCCCATCTTGCTCACTCTGACTAAGTTCATTAGTAGGAAGAATAGTTGCTTCTATCCTAGCCTCTAGACATGTATGAGGTGAATTCAACTTTTATAATGGTCAGTTGACAGATACCAACAGATAGGTGAGGCGTGGACATTATCTTGTAACATATAACCTGCAAGAGATGCTGATTTAGCCTGAAAAGTTGGAGGCTTGGAGCTGCTATGACACTTGGAAGTTAAAACAATATAATGTTCCACTTTCACATATTATCCAATCAAAGGAAACGACTTTATTTGTTAGACTGAAAAGATCAAATATTTAAGAATTGAGAAATAAAACAAATGAAATCATCCATCCACCAGTTGTTATGTCCAAATAATAATATAGCACCTAAAAAACTAATTGACAAGAAAAATTTATGAGTAAACAACAACTGAACTAATTCAATAATCGATAAAGCAACAATAATAATCCATATTAATCAATAATCTATAAAAGCTATTGGTGTATTTTTTTTTCTCATATTTACAAAATTTGACAGAAAACATCATAAAATTTGCAATTTTGAGGGTAAATAAAAGAAATTAGTGTGACAACTCCAAATGGAAAATTTAATATGAGTAGGTGTCCTCAGTAAGTAGCAAACAAATATTTAATATGCTAGTGTGTTGTGGCAAACAAATTTTTCTTTGCTCTAAACTACTTCTTATGCATAACATTGAACCTATATTGTTGAAACAAAAAACACAATGCAAACCAGAAACACTTTCAGGCTTTCAGCTCTAAAACTGGACAGAGTTCAATTTAGTATAGAAATTAAACCTAGCAAATTCAATTCAAACCAGAAACACTTTCACCTCTAAAAAATGAGTCATATATCACATGCAAGCAAGACCAGAAATGACAAGATTGGTGTTCAATATATTGCTTTTATACCAGAAAAGTGCAAGATCAGTGTTTATCATTTGCATTCAACCGTGAAAATAGGACGATAGAGGTAACTCTATTGTTTCAAATGATTGGTATCAACATAGTTATTCACACATAACATAGAGTGCATTAGATTCAATCCCCCTCCACCCTTCAAAATAGAATTGTGTTTACGACTTGAAATGATGTCTTTATCGCTCATCTTCAATAAATTGGCGGAGACTATGAAGAACCAAACACGAAAGATTCATAAGCAAAATAGGTATTGAATATCTTTATGACAGATCGATCGAGGACCCTTAGAGGAAAGAATATATAAACAAACTCGACTATGAGCGAGCTTAAAGAATGAGCCTAAAAGTGTTTCTTCAATAGAAACTGCAGAAGATGCAACATGAGACTAATCAGACTAACATTGCATAGATTATAATTAACTTATAATACTAACTTGGTAACATAGCCAACAAAAGAGAGTGAGACAGATAGAAGATTTGTAGTTCGCCCTCCCACCCCCCAATCTTTGCTAAACTAAGCTAGGCATTTCCTCAAACACCACATAAGTGAAATCTAAAATAGGATAGTAAAAGGCAGGTAGACAACGTACATGAAGAAATCATTTCAATTTGAGGCTACAGAACATGAATCAAATGACAAGTTTTATAATAACAATCAAAAGGTAGGTAGAATCACTCATACACCAACAGACCATTAAGACGAGTTATCTTATTCTAAAACTTTCAATTTCGATGAACCATATTGCCTTCTGCCATACACTAAAGTAATCTATGAAAGGGTTGAAAGGATGACTACACATGTATAAATACTAGATAAAGCACTTAACTTCCTATTCTACGTTCTAACCACAATGAATTTCCTCAGACAAATACATGAATCATTCAACTGGGAAAACAAGGAGATATTCTTGTAAGATACCTAGTCTGCGTAACCAGAGTGCAGTGCACTAAGCCACTATATGTATTGCAAATCATCAATCCTTGGGGCATAATCATTAATATCTAATATAATATTAGATATTAATGATATTTTCCATACTAGCTTCATATAAATACCCATGACAGCACAACACCATTATCAAAATATACTTGGTGTTTTTGAATGGAAAAATAAGCCAAATATTGATTATTTATTTTCTAAACCATAAGCCCTATCTGATGACCGCCAATTTGGTCAATCCCCTTGAAAGCATCCTTCAACAAATGAAACAAATACTTCCTCCTTTCACGATGTACTGCAACAAATATACCCAAAAAAATTTTAAAAATAAAGAATGGTTAACTTCTCAGTAAATAAAGGGAGAAATTAGGCGTTGCATCGACAAGCCCTAAGGGGATGGGAGCTGAAATTGGGAAATGAGAGGTTGGAGGGGGAGAAGCTTTTGAGGAGGGGTTTCTCGGATTGAGACGGTAATTTGGATAATTTGGATTCTAGGGAGATTTCTCCGGTAGAAACCGGCTACAAGCTATGGAATTCTGGGAAATTGAACAGAATTCGAATTGGCGAGCAGCAAAGAGATAAGAGCTGAGAGTAAAGGGAGAAGACTAAAGTTTGTTGTGATTTGCAATTGATTGCCTCTTTCATTTCATTCACTCACTAAATAGTGTGAGTTGGTTACAATGTAAAAAATAGTAAAAACTAAGTGAAACTAGCAACATAGTAAAACTTAACAAGTGAAACTAGCCAATGGTAAAAAATAGTAAAACCTAACAAGTGAAACTAGCAACATAGTAAAATTAGCTAAAATGAAAATGAAGTAACATTGCCAATGCTAAAACCGTAACAATACCTCCTCCATGAAAACATCATTGTCCGCAAGGATGAATAATATTCCAAGTGCCATGCTTAAGAGGTAAAGTCTTCCATTTGACCAACACTTTAGCAGTTCGAACATTTCCCTTGTAGATCATTTTCCTATGAAAAATAGCTACAAAAGCAAACAGGTTAACTAGCCGAGAGTGCTTTGGTGACGAGAGTGCAGCAACTCAAACAACAATGAGTAAAAGGGAATAAGAGGTGGTACTGTTTAAGCCTATTCTAACAACTATTGTTGATCCCAACAATTTCCCAAGCTGATTTCGAAGCACAGTATCAGTGTTGTTTCCATGCACTAACAAGGGATCCAACTCAAACTCACAACAATTAGCAATATCCCTAACAATGGGACGTCCTGTGACAATGTGGAGTCGTGCCTGCCTGCATCCTTGTGACCCAAGGATTGATACTTGTGACCCAAGGATTGATACAATGTCCTTGTTATGTTCAAACTCAATAGAAGTAGGTCCCCATCCCTTATCACACTTATAGCACCAATATTAAAGACTTTTATAATCAGCAACAACCCTACCAAATAAGCTTCATGTGCTTGACTTGATCCTGATTGTAGGCTACTCGAGTAGTGAACCAACAAGTCATCATATACTAATGCTTCCTTGACATGTCCAGTAACTGTAGGAACAACAAGAAGCAATTCCCCAATCTTGTCTCTCATAAATTCATTGACGCTTACATACTCAATTCCCAATTCATAACAGCATCTAAGTATGTAGAGAACAATATGATTCGGCTTAGGACCCACAAATAAAATAGAAAACAAGCATCTTTTTAGATAACAATATAAACCAAACCAGTTCATAACA
Source organism: Astragalus membranaceus (assembly GCA_039519185.1). Classification (NCBI taxonomy): domain Eukaryota; kingdom Viridiplantae; phylum Streptophyta; class Magnoliopsida; order Fabales; family Fabaceae; genus Astragalus; species Astragalus membranaceus. The sequence goes on along the minus strand of CM076850.1, from coordinate 1,897,930 downwards.
TTATCATCGTTAGAACCACTCCCCACAACCTGAACCGGATGAGCACGACAAATTAGATCAAAATCAGGCTTATGAAGAAACCTTAAAACCTTCTCAGCACCAAAGGTATGTGAAACTCCTCTATTATTCATTCCCCTCAATAGGAAAAAGTTTTCATGACACTCAAATAGCCTTAAAAAAATCGAATACTGAACATGTACATCACCTGGATCCTTTCCAAGGAGTTCAACGACTATATAAACATGTTGGTCATTAGGCCATGAATGATAAAGGTGATCCAGAAGCCTCATATGAGAAAAACATCCAGCACCAACAAATGACCTTCCTGGAAGAATAAGAAGAAAAAGGACAACCTCTTCTTTGTTGTCTCTTGGCACCATTAAAGCTAGTGCAACTGCAAAGATATTTCCAAGTACACTACCCTTAAAATTGTAGAACTGATAGTAACTATGCAACACAAATAAGTAAGACCAAGTGATTTCTTCACAGACCTTTAACACATCCTTGCAATCAACAAAAGAAACCAAATACTCATCTCCAGCTTTATTAATTTCAAACAATCCTACACCAGTAGCAACACCAAACTTTCTTCTGAATGACCAAGATTGGCAATGATAACCATTAGTATCAACACTCAAAATTTGTTTACCAAAGACCACCACCCCATATGAACTCGACATTAGAGTTATAATCTGATCAATTGATTCCTTTGTCTTGACCATTCCTTCATGCAAAACAACTATTGGTGCAATCTGTATTAAACACAGTAGAGAAAAAGTCTTTTGCCTCGCCCAACAAATCTTGTTTGTATCCTTCTTACTTTTACCACCAGTTCTCAAGCATTTGTAGCCAACAAGAAAAAACTCAAAGGAATTACTACTATCATCATTAAATACCTCAATGTAAGATATGCTCCAGTGGTGAATTGGAATTTGGTTAGATGCAACATGAGTTGTAGCAACAATATAAATTTCAACTGCACAAATACTGACAAAGGCATGCTTACGAGGCACAATATTCATGGTATTCATGTGTTTGAACAAATCAATAGCAACATTTTCAAGTCCATTAATTATGCACTGAATAGTAATGCTCAAAAGTTCCTTTGGCATTTTATCAAACACCTTGGGTTCTGTAGGGATGTGTTGCTTACCCAAAGAGTGTGCATTCAAAGACAAACCTTCTAGAATCAATTTCAATTCTCTTTCACCAGTAATGATGTGAGTCAGAGCAGCAACTATCCACGATATCAATTGACCATACACTTGGAAGGTAGTTGGTACTAATCTAAAGGAAATAGTACCTGGAAATTGTATTGTTGAGAACGACATGTCTTGACAGGTCCTGATTGAGTGAGGGTGTCGGAGCTGCAATGCTATCAGGTGGTTCTGGTGGCTCTGGCGGTGGCGACAACGACATGTTGTTTGCCTATGTGAGCTTCTCCACCGTGCTTGCCGTAAGTAATCGTCGATCCGGTGGTTCTGGTGGCGGGAAGACCATCCGTGACAACGTCGGCACCATGGTCGTTGACGCAAACATCATGAACTCGTAACGCAAATCACCGAGAATGAAGTTGGACCAGGAACGCGATCTGAAAGCGACGACGTCGTTTGCTCGCTGTTCATCAACAGGCTCAAGAACCATATCTGCAATAGGTTCTGCCTTAATGGCTTGATGAGGCTTGGACACTGAATCTGAGACATTATCTTCTCCAACCTGCGATTTCTTTGTATCATCAACATCAGAAATCTTCGGAACAAAGGATGAGGTTGCGCTAGAGAGCACGAGACCATCTTGTTAATTTTCGAACCAAAAGAACTGAACGTTTTTGTGAGTTGGTAGTGACAAATGGGGATTTTTTTTTTAATGTTTTTGACCAAAAAAACTAAAAGAATTGATGAAAAAAGACTTTTTTAAAAAAAACAGATTTTTAAAATCTTTTGTAAAAAGAAACAGTTTTTAATTTTTGTAATAAAAAACAGTTTTTAAAATATTAATTAAATCATATTTTAAAATTATGAAAAAGACTTTTATATAAAATCTGTTTTTTAAAGAAAAAATTAAAAATCAGTTTTAAAAAAATCTGTTTTTTAGAAAAAAAAATGATATTTAAAATAATAAAAAATTGGTCAAAAAAATTTGTCAGAAAAAAAAAATTTAAAAAAACAAATAAATAAAATAAAAACTGACACGCATCAACGTGTTAGATAGCGCGACAGCGGGTCAGCGTCCGCATGTTTTTTTTTTTAAGCTGCAAAAACCAGTGATATTTTTGTCTTTTAGTGCTACTTTTACCATTTTACCCTTATTTTGTGACAAGTGTCAAAATTGTATGATGTCTAAAAATGTAAATGTGCCGGTAGTAAAACTTAACAAGTGAAACTAGCAACTAGCTAAAATGAAAATGATGTAGGCAAAAATACACTGCAGGTCCTTTAAGTTATGTATTTGTAACAAGTTGGTCCTTTAAGTTTTTTTTATAACAAGTAGGTCCTTTAAGTTATCTAACGTGTTCATCGTTGACCTTTTCTCAATTTTCCGTTCCAAAAAAGATTCATGGTGATGACAACTATACTAAGGACTTGATGAAGAACATGATGAAGATGATGAAGATGCTGGTCTTTGTTGTAATGTTTTTAGTTTTGGTTTGTGTAATTTTGATGTGTATTTTGGTCAATAAGTGGTGATTATTATGTGTATTATTGTATTTTGGTCAAGAATCAATGGTTAGCATATTTGATCAAGACTTTTATGATATCGTAATCGTTAATTTCTATGATGATATGAGATAATCATATATGTCCAATTATCTTGTACACATCAGTAATGTGATATTATGCAGTAAGGATTTAACTGGTACACTGAAAAAATTTAAAATACTTATATGTTACACTAAAAAAACTTAAAGGACCTGTTTGTTACACTAAAACCAACTTCAAGGACCTTTTTGTTACACTAAAACCAACTTCAAGGATCTTTTTGTTACACTGAACTGAAATGAATCGTACAGAATTCATGTCAAAATTTCATATCATTAATTACATCGATATAGACCATAATTCGGCAAAAAGCCATATCCTTGATTACATCAAAATAGACCATAACTGAACAAAATGTCATATCTTTGATTACATCAAAATAGGTCATAAGTCAGAGAAATGCCATATGTTTGAGAACATCAAAATACATAAAATAGACATAAAGACCAAGCTTCCTAATTATGTTTTCTCCTTGTGGGCAGCTTTGGTCTTGGTGGCTGAAAAGCTGCAGTAGGTCTCTGCTGTTTATCCCTTCTATATCTGGCAAGTAACTGGGTAGCTGTAAGGGGTTGGGACTGTTGTGTAGATTGCCTTGTTTGGATTCGGGTTGATGATTGGGATTGTGCAGTTTGTGTTTGGGGTATGTTTTGGGCTTGTGCAATATGTGTCTCATGTGTGTTTTGGGCTTGTGCAGTTTGTGTTTGAGTGTGGTTTTGGGCCTCTTCACTTTGTGTTTGAGATTGTCTTGGTGCATTTGGGCATGAGGACTTGTTGTGGCCAGATTTACCACAAACAGAGCATTTATTTGGTAGCCCTTTCCTGCTAACAGTTGTTGAATCACTTCTCTTTTCATCAGCATCTTTGTTTCTGCTTCTTTTTGGCCTCCCTGGAGCTCTTCTTGATGGTGGTGGCAGTATGTCACAGTATGGGATCTCTTCCCATAAGTTTTCGCCATTGGTTGGGTAAATCAGTGGTCTGTAGCAAGTCTGGTATGCCTCTTTTCTGTATATGGATGGGATGTAATCTTCCGGGTCTTGAACTCTTTGTTGGATACATGGAATAGCATGGCAGCATGGAATGCCAGTGAGCATCCAACTCCTACAAGAGCACTCCATCTTTTTGAGGTCTACTGTGAACTTATCTCCAGTAATATTTATGTGCCTTACTTCATAAATCAGATCACCAGATAACCTTGTAAAAAACCATCAATTTAGCAATTTAGTACAAGTATAGTGCAAACAGATAAAAAGCAAAATTAAGGAATTGGATTTGATTGAATTACCTAGCCATAAAGAACCTTGAGATTTCTTGTTGTCTTTCAAGTCTTTTTTTAATTCTTGGAAGCACAGAACCACTATACGCTTCAATCTTGGTTCTATTAGATGCCCATCTATCCATGAGGTAGCCTCTTATCTCCTCTAGCATTGTTACAATTGGTTTTTGTCTTGGTCCAATTATAACACTATTGAATGTTTCTGACATATTGTTTACCAAGACATCACATTTGGTGTTATAATTGAACCTAGACTTACTCCAAAATCTAGGGGAAATCTTCAACAAATATTTATATGCCTCTTCATTAACCTTCCTCATCTCCCTCATTTCCCTTTCCCATGCTTGAGGATTGTCATACCCCAATTTTGTCCAGCTTAGATCAAAACCCTAATTTTCCACAAAAATAAATAAGTTGAGGAGTGAGAAGCATCATGCATTGCGTTTTGAGTCCTAAAAGTCATTCCAAAGTTTCTAAAATCATTTTTAGAGTTGAAATGCACTTTTTGGGTAAATCAGGTTTTTTTGAGTCCAAAAGGGTATTTTGGTCATTTCACAATAAAAATGATAATTCCTCATGAAGGTCATTGAGCATGCATTCTAAGATTCTAGAGGTCATTTCTAGGGTTATAGATTCATTTTTGAAGTGGAAATGCATTATCGGGCAAAATTAGGGTTTTTGGGTCAAAAAGGGCATTTTGGTCATTTTACCCTAAAAGATAATTTCTCAGTAAAAATCACTGGGCATCTTTGGAGGAATTCATTTGGGTCAAAATGAGTTGGGTTATAAATTTTTGCGCATCATTGATTAAATTTTGCATAAAAAGTCAAGTTTCGAAGAAAAGGGCAAAATGGTCATTTCCGCTAGAGTGAGGCCCAAAATCAATTTTGGGAGTGGTGTTGTCATGGAATTTTGGGCCCAATGATTGAATCCTAGGATGAGCCCAAAATAAAAAAAAGAATCTTCATGGAATAAAAGAATGATCATAAAAAGAAAAATCAAAAAGAATCAAAATAAGGTAGTGTCCTTAATAAGACAAAATGTACTATTTTGTGACAACTTGCATTTTTTCCCTCTCCTTCCCTCCTCATGGCTGCGAATTTCAGCCCTCCTTTTTCCCTCATTTTGTGTTTCTTCATGCCCTTAATCCATGTGAGTTGTATTCCTAGCCATTGATTAAAATTCTAGATCAAATCCTAGGCTACAACTATGTGCAAATTGACCTAATTGCCCTCAACAATTTTTGTGTACAAAAAACTCTTCAATTTCATATGACACCAGCCATTCCTCACTCATTCGTGTTTTCTCTTTGTCCCTAATCCACGTGCATTGCAATCTTGGCCCTTGATTCAAATTCTATCTCAAATCTCAATGGTTGGCAAAAGCACAATGTCCTATATACCCTTAATTTTGCACCTCATATAAAACCCAAAATAAGAGACCATAGGGGGGGAGGGGATTCTCATTTTACCCTAGCACACAATCAGCTCAAAAACCCTCTCCTCCTCTTCCTCCAAAACCGTAGCCCCTCCACCCATTTCCACCATCAATTCTTCAATTTTCAACCATCAAACCTTCAATATTCTTGGTTCCTACACTAAATCCACTTCTAATCTCGCATTATCTTCAAAATTCATCATCAAATCCTTCAAGATCAAGTGATTTTCGTGGTATTCAAGAAGAGCTTCAAGTGTTCTTGGTTTTTATTTCATTCTCTACTTCATCTTTTCGCTAAATCTTGAAAGGTAAGCCTAGATCCTTGCTTCATTTTTAATTTTCTTGCATAAACTCATCTTCTACTCCTTTTTCTTCACATATCATCATCAAAAATAGCTAAAATGTAGTTTGTTGTTGTTGTTGGTGGGTGAGAGTTGGCATCTCACCCTTGAATAATTGTTTTTATGTCGATTTTGCATTTGTTAGTGAAATGAATTTTTGTTCATGTGTTTTTCACCTTGTTCATGAGTTTTTTATCAAATAAAACTTATTTTCCTCACCTCTTTTGCTTCGGCCTAGGGCCTATTTTGTTGAATAATATGTTTTCTTGCTTGTTCCATGCTTGGAGATTGATTTTTGGGTTTGATTCTACCATGAGTGCCCTTGGGTTAGAGCTTAAATCCTAGGGTTTATGTTGCTTGATTGTTTTCTTGAATTTTTGAGTTGGATAAATACATGCCTTGCTTGATGCTTGTCTTGTAATTTTACATGTTAGTTTAGGGTGGTGCCTTATGTTGCTTTTGTGTGCTAATTTACAAAGTTTTGGCATGAAATTGAGGATGAATTGTTGCTTGATGTGCTTCGGCCTTGGAGGCCAATTTTTGATCATTTTGTTGCTTGAAACTTGCTTTTTCGATCTTACTTGAGTGAATAAAATTGGTGACATTGTGTTTTTCACCTTTTTACTTTTTACTTTACCACTTATTAACTTTTTACCAAAAGTAAAAAAAAAACATTTTAACTTTTTACTTTACCATCTCATTAAATAATTACCATTTATCTCGTGCATTTTTACTTTACCATTCACTAACTTTTTACTAAAAGTTTTACCACTTGTCAACTTGCAAAAATACCCAAAACATTTTCTCACTTGCATTTCAAACTTTTTCATCTTCCTAAAATAAACCCCAAAACATTTTTACCACTTTCAAGACAAAAACATTTCATCTCATTTCCAAAACACCAAAACCCAAAAACATTTTACTATTCATTACCAAAACATTTTCACATTCATGCATCTTCACTCATACTTAGTTTATGCGACACTCTCATGCATTCTCATATGCTTATGTCCCTTGCATCCTTTTATGCATCCTTGTATGCCATTTATTCATAAACAAAATGCTATGCATTCATTCACTTGTATGCTTTGCATCCATTCTTAAATGTTCATGCATCCATTAATACCATGTATTGCATTCAATAATGCTCATTCACTCCTTGTATACTCATGCATTCACATGCTTGCCTAATCATGCATCATTGCTTACATGTTCAATCATCAAACCTAGAATACTCTATGTCTACAATCAATGGTATTCACTTGTTCTTGATGCCCTTCAAATGTCTTGACTTAATTGTGCATAAACCCTCTCACACAATCATGTGCCCTTATAAGACTACCAACATGTGTATCATAGAGGCATATGTGCTCCTCTTTGAGATTGTTGCCGACATGTGTAGCAATTCTCCTTCACACACAAACACAATTGATTTGAGAACTTTATCTAGCATCTTTGACAATTAAATCCTTTGATTGTATTGACATGCTTAATCTTGGTTGGTGATCAACATGATCATGATTGTTTGATTGGTCAATATGTTTGAATTGCATTCATTGTTTTCCTTTCTAAACAAACTAGCATAAAAATGGTTGTTAGTGACAATCCATCACAACCTTTGTTGGTTTGATTGTCATGAAGGCCGCCATTTCAAAAAAGAATTTTCATATGCATAAGCTATTAGTGGTAATCCATCACAACCTTTGTTGGTTTGATTGTCATGAACGCGTCCAACTTCAAAAACATTCTCCTTTTCGAATTAGAACTACGTCGCTTTGATTCCCATTTGGGATACGTAGGAGCGAGCCACGTCCTCGTCAAGCACAACAAACCAAAATTAATTCGATTGCAAAAGCCCTTTTTGATCATCTAAAATAAAAACCGATTATCATTAATGATCACTCGCGCCGTTGCCGTTTGGTTGTTAATGATAATTTCATTTTCAAAAGAGTTAGTAGCGCGGCCACTCTAAACCGTTGTTGTTTGGTCGTCGCGAACACTCGAATCAAAAGCAAAACCGATTATCGTTAATGATCACTCGCGTCGTTGCCGTTTGGTTGTTAATGATAATTTCATTTTCAAAAGAGTTAGTAGCGCGGCCACTCTAAACCGTTGTTGTTTGGTCGTCGCGAACACTCGAATCAAAAGCAAAACCGATTATCGTTAATGATCACTCGCGCCGTTGCCGTTTGGTTGTTAATGATAATTTCATTTTCAAAAGAGTTAGTAGCGCGGCCACTCTAAACCGTTGTTGTTTGGTCATCGCGAATCCTCACTCCTACTGCGAAAACTCATCTAAACAGACTAAAAAACAAAAACCTTTTTAGGACAACCTAGAACTACGTAGCTTTGAATTCTCCATCGCACCGGGAGATACGTAGGAGCGGATCTCTCCGTCAAGCACAACAAACCAAAAACAGTTTTCCTTTCAAAAACCAAACACTTTTTCCAAAAATAAAACATTTTTCAAAAATAAGAACTACGTAGCTTTGAATTCTCCATCGCACCGGGAGATACGTAGGAGCGAGCGGCTAACTCTCGTCAAGCGCCAAAAATAAAAATTTTCATTAAGTCTTCTCACTCCCTTTTCAATAAAGAGGCAAAATAAAAGCATTTTCAAATCAACACTTCAAACCACACATTTAATTAAAGGTTCCCTTTCGGTAGAAAGGAGGTACGGGGTGCTAATACCTTCCCCATGCCTAACCGACCCCCGAACCCATATCTCTAGTTTTCGAAAGACCATCCGCCTTGTCTAAAAGACCTTTTTTCAATGTTTTGGTCTTAAAATTAAAATATTGGTGGCGGCTCCATACCTTTTCCACGTTGTACAATGAGAAGTCCGAACCGGATTTTTTGGGGTGCAACAGCTGGCGACTTCACCGGGGACCTTTTTAAAAGACGAGGGTCAAGCCTAACTAATTAAAATGTGTGGTTTAATGTATTGTTGATTTGATTAATACCTTGTTTGTCTTTCTTTCTTATCATTGATTGTAGGCATATGCATTTGTCTTCTTTGTTGTTCCCTATCTCCTCTTCTACTCCTTTTCTCTTATTGCTTATGCCCATGCATTCTTCCAATCCCCACGATCCCTTCTTTTTCGCTCCCTTTCTTCAAGGTAAGCTCATGCATTTCTCCCCAATTTTATCATGTCCCCTCTTCTTGGCTCCTCTTGTTAAGGTAAGCAATATCCTTGTTTATAGATATCCTAGATATTAAACCCTAGGGTAGACAACATGTTATTGCTTGCTTTTATCTGGACTGTTCAGGGTTTTCATTTGCAGGTGGGGTGATATGTGTTGGGTAGTTTTAAGTGGTATGTCCTTGCTACACACACTCACACCTCATGCTTATTGTGCTTTGAGAGGGGCCTAAAACCCAAGGTCTGACAAAACTTAGGAGAGTGGAAATGAGTAGTGACTGGCAATTGGACTGTTGTCCTTCTGACTCTCACGAAAGTTTCAGCCAGAGTATGCTCCTTTATGGTACCTCACACCAGATAGCATTCTATCGTTGTGGGTGTTATCATGAGAGAGATTTAACTCTGGTAGCCATTGTGAGGAAGTGTTTAGAACCTACATGGGAGGATCCCTTTTGAGTTGCCCTAGAGCCTAGGTTCCCCCACCTTTTGTAGGACGCAAGGGCACACAAATTGTATGTTGCATTGTAGTTTAGGCATGTCTTTCCTAAAAAGAAAAAAGAAGAAGATTTTCAAAAGAGAAAAAGAAGAAAGAGTTGCCGTTGTAGCCTTTCTTTTGCCGGTCCGTACGAAGTGACATTTGACCCACTTTATTTTCAAAAAAGGGAGAAAGAGTTACCGCTGTAGCCTTTCTCTTACCGGTCCATATGAAATAACGTACGGCCCGCATTTTCCAAAATTTTGTTTTTTTTGAATCACTGCCAATAAGGACTTTTCTCTAAGTTGCATAGGCATAAAGCATCATCAACCTCATTCTCATACAAAAAACATCTTTGCATTGCATAACGTGGAAAAGCTAAATAGAAATTCATACGCGCATTTTTCTCTATCTCATTTAGGTTTGTCGGGAGTGAATTCCCCGCGCGGGTGCGTTTCCATTCACTAAACTTTTTCCTAATTTTGTCAAAAGGTCCAAAAAACATATTTTATTAGGAACGTGTCTCATGCGTTATTGCTTTTTGCATATCATGAAGAATGAACATGTGACCATCTCATTTTGCATACATTTCCATTCAAAATAAATCATGTTTTCCCTTGCATTAAAAATCATTTGCGAGCATCATGCGCTTTCTCGCATAAAAATTTTTAGAAACATATCACATGCTTTATTATTTTCCTTTTTCATATCATATATGCAAACATCTCATTTTGCATGCATTTTCATAAGAATCATATCTTTCCACGAACTAAAAATAATTGTTAGTATCATGCACTCCATTTCATAGTTTAAAAATAAAACGAAAAGCAATCATCATCCGCACTTTGCATCATGGCATCATGCATTACATAAAACAAAATTCTGAAAAAAAAACAATTATCATCCCTATGGTATTTCATTCGCTCATAATCATGAAAAATCATCAAGTGATGCAATTTACGTTATCCTCATTCAAAATGCACATTCGTTCATTCATTCACCCACTCATTCCGTCGTCCGTCCATATCACATCATCGCATTAATACTTTTCTGTGTCGCAAACCAAAAATAAGCATTAACGTCTCATCTCGCATGCATCTTCATTCAATATCTCCCATGCATTAGGAAAGTAATTGCAAGCATCACGCATTTCATTTCATTGCATAAGAAAAATGAAAACCAGAAGCATCTATCATCCATATCGCATTTCATTCATCCTTGATTATGCAAAAACTATCATCAAATAATGCGGACATCGCGTCAATGTGGCGCTCATGCATCATTTCATTAACCTCATCACTTTGTTCGAATACATCATTTCTCCCTGCATGCATCCTTTCGAAACAAAGAAAAATTTCTCATGTGATGGCTTAATGGATAGAAGTGCACCTTTGAACGACGAAGGGTAATGTCTCAAATTTGTTTGTCGACTACAAATTTGAGATGTTACTTTACGATGTCAGAGCACTTTGACCCAGTCGCACGTATTTTAATTTCGAGTAGGAAATTAAATTGAGTCAACTAATTGTCAAAACGTTTCAGTACATTGTGTGAAGTATTGAGTCAGGATCCACTCAATGTTTCAGGCAAGTTACTCAGGGTAACGACAATCAGTTGCCTCATATCACCAGTCTTGCATCTCTCATCATTCAAAAAAGGGGCATTGGCATTTCGCATCCTGTCTCGCCTCTAAAAAAATAAAAAAAAATCAAAAATCATTTGGAAAAAATGGGGGGCATCATTCTTGCATCATTCGCATTGGTATTCCATATTTTGTCTTGCAACAAAATAATTTAGAATAAGCCACACTTTTCGAGTAGTCGTTCTCCACGCATTTGCATCATACTTGCATATCATAATTTGTTCATTCATCCATTGCATAAAATAAAAGTTGTGATGAGAAGCGAGACGTCCTTGCAAAACAATCATCCTTTTTTTGAAAAAGTTTATCCTTACTTGGTTGCGAACTCAAAGTGTTCCAAGGCACTCAGTTTTGCAAATCAATAGCTCATTTGCATGTCTTTCAAAAGCACTGCATCCCATCCATTCCATGACAAAAAAAAACTGAAGCAGCTCATCAATTCATCGTTCTAACTAATGTTGACTCTCTGTGAAGCATTCCTATAGTGAACGTGCATGACACGTGCAGTTTCTCTTGTTTGAGTCAGTCAGTTTCCTTCCTTGTCATCATCATCATCCCAGTCTAACCCCGCCCCGTCCATCCATAAGGCGCATATTCTCTCCCATCAGTGCATACTTGACTTTTTGGTTCATTCTCACTAACACTCTAAGTCCTCCATGCTGGGGCAATTCTGTGATCACTAACTTTCTTTATCGGCATTATATTCCTTTAGTGCAAGTCTTTCCAAAAAAAAAGAGAAAAGAAGAGACAAATGAGAAAAACAAGCTCGCTAGGTTGAATACCCGCAAAGGGCAGCCTAGGCAAAAAGGAGCGCCCGCTGGATTGAAAACTCGCAAAGAGCGGTCCAGGCATAAATTAGGGCATAAAAAAAATGCAAAGAAAAAGAGCAAACACATATAGCTAGATAAATTGTTGTCAAGTTTTATGAAAAATAAGTAATCGGAATTTGAAATGAAGTTTGGCCATCCAGAAGTTCCCTTTCCTACCCACCTTAACCCAAGAAAAACCAAAATCCAAAAATCACCCTAGACAAGGATCACCTCAAATATCCAAAAAAGTGCATCACTTTCTATCAGCTCACCCGAGTCAAAGAAGGAAAAGAATCATAAAACAAAAAAAGGAGAGAGAAAATCAAAAAAGGGATTCAAAAATGAAAATCCCAAAACAAAAGAAAATACAAAAGAAATGTAAGTGGTGAGCTGGTACATGTTACCACAAAACACAAGAGATCCTTGTCTCAATAACCTTCAAACACTTCATCATTCCCATACACCCCTCCTTCCATAAACCACAAACACTTCCCTTTGACCTCGGTAACCCGCCCTCCACGAACCCTTAGCCAAGAATAAAATTTCCAAACACCTCATCAAGCCAATTAACCATCATAAATCATCGATCGTCAGCCAACGCCGAACGAAAACCATCCTACCATTAGCCCCCAAGCTCTTCATTAAGCCCCATCATCCCTCCTCCACAAAACATCACAACCCTAAAAAGTCCATTCCGATCAATGACCGGTTGCTTTCGTTTTCTCAAATTTTAATCTTAGGACAAATAAGTTTATATGTTTACAATGTGTTTGCTCAAAAAGAAAAACAAACGATCAGAAAAAAGAAAGCTGATCAAGAAAAATAAACCCTCAGAAGAAAGAGAACTGAGGAGACAAAAACAAACAGTCAGAAAAAAGAAAGCTGACGAAACAAAAAAAGACTTGCACTCCCAAAAAGGCATTCAAGATTGCCTTAAAACAAGGTTTAGTGACCACCAAGTGAGGCTTCTCTTCATTACCAAAAGTCAAGGCATTCACAGAGAACCAAAGATTTACACTGAGAACACCACTCAGATCTAAAAGTTGGGGCATTCTCTTCACCACCCACCCACCCTAGTCTTGGGAAAGCCTGTTCAGCGTCCTTCCTATGTCATTCATCCTTTCACCAGGTGTTATCCATGACGCCAGTTCCCGCATATCTGCCCTTTCACTCCAATCGTCAATATCACCAAACAGGGGCAAGCCTTTCATTCATAGTTACCAAGCCTGGATTGGAGCAGTCTGGCAAAATCCATCGCCTTTCACAACCTCACTCAAAGAAACCATTTGTGATGTCATTCGAAAGTGGGACAAGTGCGTTCCCATTCCTTCACCTCATTCATTCCTACAAAACCTCACCGGGGCAATCTCTCAACTCACTATCCTAAACAAGGCCTGGTCATCCTAATTGGGGCAACTTTGTCCTTGTTATGACTGGGGCAACATCAAACGTTATGGGTTGAGACAAAATCTCTTTTGCTCCATTTTTCATTCCCAATTCATCATCTTCTACACCCCTAGTCATTATCACCACCAGGCAAAGGCAAGCTTATTCACTCTTCAAAAGCCCGAACCGGGGCAGTCTTGCATCCCTTGGTCCCTCATGAGCGTCGGTAATAATCATGTTTGTGATCCCTTCAATTGTCATACATATCCTAAACCAATCCATCACTCATTCACATTTGCGCTCCTATGCATGCTTACTAAGCAATGCTTCAAAGAGAGAGAACACACGTTAGTCATGCGATATCTAAGATTCAGTCGTCATTGGAAGGGAGAGAAAACAAGTGAGCTTGTTTGTAAATAAAAACCTTGAGAACACCGGAGTTTGAATCAAATTCAATTTTTCAACAAAAATGGTCAATAATCATCCCACTTTTGCATCCAAAGTCTCGCGTCTCATCATTATGAAAGTGTTCACAAAAAGTATTTGAATACCCTAAAAATTTTTGTCATATCATGCATCAAAATACTGCATTTGCATCCTCACATAGCAAAAAGACAAATAGGAAAAATTCTTTAACCAGCTATCTCAGCACATGAGGGGGTCGCCTAAAGTTGGCCGCTTGTAGGGCTTTAGTGCTCGCCTTAATCCTCAGGGATTAGGTTGCTATCTTGTAGGGCTTTGGTGCTCACATTAATCCTTGGGGACTAGGATGTTACCTTGTAGGCACTTGAAGTGTTGATCCTTAACCAAAATAAAAAGGAAGAAAATCAAAAATAGCATCTCATAGCATCCATCATTCCATTGAAATCATCACATCACATACACTTTGCATAACATACATTCACACTCCATTTACATAGATATCTGCATTCCATAGAAAAAAAAAGAGAAAATAAGAAAGGAGAGAAGAAAATCACAGAAGACGGAACATAAAAGAACACAACATCTTCATATCATTCATCATTCTCATATCATCCATACCAGTCATCACTCCATGGCATCAAACAGTACATTACGCCTTCAAATTCGCATCTCAGAAGAGCGAAAGAATAACAAAAGGAAAAGAAGAGAAAAATCAAACAGAAAAGGCATCCCACCAAAGTCAATCATTGCATTCATGTGCACCCCAAACATCCAAGTGCACGCATTTCATGCACCATCCAAGAGAAAAGTTACTTCGGACCAGAGAGTCCCAAAAATCTCATTTTCAGAAAATCATCAACCCCGAGTTAGTAAACTCCATCAACCCTGAGTTAGTAAACTCCCTCAACCCCGAGTTAGTAAACTCCATCAACACAGAGTTAGTGAACTCCCACAGAGTTAGTGAACTCCCACCGAGTTAGTGAACTCCTTCCACAGATCACAACATTGTGTACGAGCACGCAATGGATCCATCAGACTTCGTCAAGTCCTTCGGATTAGTTGTGTCAGCCTAAGGCATAGCGTAAATCCATTGATCAAATCAGTTCCGGACCTGATGTTGATCGGTCGCTCGAAAAGGCCACCCCCCAGAGCTCGGACTCGACAAGAGTCCGTTAGAAGGATTTAGGCAGCCTCCGAATTCCCAATTTACCGCTTTTCTCAATTTATTTCCCGCTTTTGCTGCCCGGGGGCTAGCACCAATCTATTTCCTGCTTTTGTTGGCTTACTGAGGGCTGGCGCTTCATCCACTGCATTCATCTCGGGCCAATGTCCATTTATAAAAAAAAAAAAAAATCTCTATTCTCGCATGCATTAGAATTTCATTTTTCACCTTACATTAACAAAAACAGAAAAAACTAGAGAGATGGAAAAAGGAAAAATCGGGTTTCCCTAAGTAGACAAAATCGGTATAATTTCTAAATTCTTTATCTTTATTTTGCCTCGGAATATGTTTCGGCCAATTCATATTCCTCGTTAAAATCCAGATAAAGAGGGGCAGCTGTCATACCCCAATTTTGTCCAGCTTAGATCAAAACCCTAATTTTCCACAAAAATAAATAAGTTGAGGAGTGAGAAGCATCATGCATTGCGTTTTGAGTCCTAAAAGTCATTCCAAAGTTTCTAAAATCATTTTTAGAGTTGAAATGCACTTTTTGGGTAAATCAGGTTTTTTTGAGTCCAAAAGGGTATTTTGGTCATTTCACAATAAAAATGATAATTCCTCATGAAGGTCATTGAGCATGCATTCTAAGATTCTAGAGGTCATTTCTAGGGTTATAGATTCATTTTTGAAGTGGAAATGCATTATCGGGCAAAATTAGGGTTTTTGGGTCAAAAAGGGCATTTTGGTCATTTTACCCTAAAAGATAATTTCTCAGTAAAAATCACTGGGCATCTTTGGAGGAATTCATTTGGGTCAAAATGAGTTGGGTTATAAATTTTTGCGCATCATTGATTAAATTTTGCATAAAAAGTCAAGTTTCGAAGAAAAGGGCAAAATGGTCATTTCCGCTAGAGTGAGGCCCAAAATCAATTTTGGGAGTGGTGTTGTCATGGAATTTTGGGCCCAATGATTGAATCCTAGGATGAGCCCAAAATAAAAAAAAAAGAATCTTCATGGAATAAAAGAATGATCATAAAAAGAAAAATCAAAAAGAATCAAAATAAGGTAGTGTCCTTAATAAGACAAAATGTACTA
Source organism: Astragalus membranaceus (assembly GCA_039519185.1). Classification (NCBI taxonomy): domain Eukaryota; kingdom Viridiplantae; phylum Streptophyta; class Magnoliopsida; order Fabales; family Fabaceae; genus Astragalus; species Astragalus membranaceus. Next base: position 1,881,985 of record CM076850.1, on the reverse strand, counting down.
TTTTGTGACAACTTGCATTTTTTCCCTCTCCTTCCCTCCTCATGGCTGCGAATTTCAGCCCTCCTTTTTCCCTCATTTTGTGTTTCTTCATGCCCTTAATCCATGTGAGTTGTATTCCTAGCCATTGATTAAAATTCTAGATCAAATCCTAGGCTACAACTATGTGCAAATTGACCTAATTGCCCTCAACAATTTTTGTGTACAAAAAACTCTTCAATTTCATATGACACCAGCCATTCCTCACTCATTTGTGTTTTCTCTTTGTCCCTAATCCATGTGCATTGCAATCTTGGCCCTTGATTCAAATTCTATCTCAAATCTCAATGGTTGGCAAAAGCACAATGTCCTATATACCCTTAATTTTGCACCTCATATAAAACCCAAAATAAGAGACCATAGGGGGGGAGGGGATTCTCATTTTACCCTAGCACACAATCAGCTCAAAAACCCTCTCCTCCTCTTCCTCCAAAACCGTAGCCCCTCCACCCATTTCCACCATCAATTCTTCAATTTTCAACCATCAAACCTTCAATATTCTTGGTTCCTACACTAAATCCACTTCTAATCTCGCATTATCTTCAAAATTCATCATCAAATCCTTCAAGATCAAGTGATTTTCGTGGTATTCAAGAAGAGCTTCAAGTGTTCTTGGTTTTTATTTCATTCTCTACTTCATCTTTTCGCTAAATCTTGAAAGGTAAGCCTAGATCCTTGCTTCATTTTTAATTTTCTTGCATAAACTCATCTTCTACTCCTTTTTCTTCACATATCATCATCAAAAATAGCTAAAATGTAGTTTGTTGTTGTTGTTGGTGGGTGAGAGTTGGCATCTCACCCTTGAATAATTGTTTTTATGTCGATTTTGCATTTGTTAGTGAAATGAATTTTTGTTCATGTGTTTTTCACCTTGTTCATGAGTTTTTTATCAAATAAAACTTATTTTCCTCACCTCTTTTGCTTCGGCCTAGGGCCTATTTTGTTGAATAATATGTTTTCTTGCTTGTTCCATGCTTGGAGATTGATTTTTGGGTTTGATTCTACCATGAGTGCCCTCGGGTTAGAGCTTAAATCCTAGGGTTTATGTTGCTTGATTGTTTTCTTGAATTTTTGAGTTGGATAAATACATGCCTTGCTTGATGCTTGTCTTGTAATTTTACATGTTAGTTTAGGGTGGTGCCTTATGTTGCTTTTGTGTGCTAATTTACAAAGTTTTGGCATGAAATTGAGGATGAATTGTTGCTTGATGTGCTTCGGCCTTGGAGGCCAATTTTTGATCATTTTGTTGCTTGAAACTTGCTTCTTCGATCTTACTTGAGTGAATAAAATTGGTGACATTGTGTTTTTCACCTTTTTACTTTTTACTTTACCACTTATTAACTTTTTACCAAAAGTAAAAAAAAACATTTTAACTTTTTACTTTACCATCTCATTAAATAATTACCATTTATCTCGTGCATTTTTACTTTACCATTCACTAACTTTTTACTAAAAGTTTTACCACTTGTCAACTTGCAAAAATACCCAAAACATTTTCTCACTTGCATTTCAAACTTTTTCATCTTCCTAAAATAAACCCCAAAACATTTTTACCACTTTCAAGACAAAAACATTTCATCTCATTTCCAAAACACCAAAACCCAAAAACATTTTACTATTCATTACCAAAACATTTTCACATTCATGCATCTTCACTCATACTTAGTTTATGCGACACTCTCATGCATTCTCATATGCTTATGTCCCTTGCATCCTTTTATGCATCCTTGTATGCCATTTATTCATAAACAAAATGCTATGCATTCATTCACTTGTATGCTTTGCATCCATTCTTAAATGTTCATGCATCCATTAATACCATGTATTGCATTCAATAATGCTCATTCACTCCTTGTATACTCATGCATTCACATGCTTGCCTAATCATGCATCATTGCTTACATGTTCAATCATCAAACCTAGAATACTCTATGTCTACAATCAATGGTATTCACTTGTTCTTGATGCCCTTCAAATGTCTTGACTTAATTGTGCATAAACCCTCTCACACAATCATGTGCCCTTATAAGACTACCAACATGTGTATCATAGAGGCATATGTGCTCCTCTTTGAGATTGTTGCCGACATGTGTTGCAATTCTCCTTCACACACAAACACAATTGATTTGAGAACTTTATCTAGCATCTTTGACAATTAAATCCTTTGATTGTATTGACATGCTTAATCTTGGTTGGTGATCAACATGATCATGATTGTTTGATTGGTCAATATGTTTGAATTGCATTCATTGTTTTCCTTTCTAAACAAACTAGCATAAAAATGGTTGTTAGTGACAATCCATCACAACCTTTGTTGGTTTGATTGTCATGAAGGCCGCCATTTCAAAAAAGAATTTTCATATGCATAAGCTATTAGTGGTAATCCATCACAACCTTTGTTGGTTTGATTGTCATGAACGCGTCCAACTTCAAAAACATTCTCCTTTTCGAATTAGAACTACGTCGCTTTGATTCCCATTTGGGATACGTAGGAGCGAGCCACGTCCTCGTCAAGCACAACAAACCAAAATTAATTCGATTGCGAAAGCCCTTTTTGATCATCTAAAATAAAAACTGATTATCATTAATGATCACTCGCGCCGTTGCCGTTTGGTTGTTAATGATAATTTCATTTTCAAAAGAGTTAGTAGCGCGGCCACTCTAAACCGTTGTTGTTTGGTCGTCGCGAACACTCGAATCAAAAGCAAAACCGATTATCGTTAATGATCACTCGCGTCGTTGCCGTTTGGTTGTTAATGATAATTTCATTTTCAAAAGAGTTAGTAGCGCGGCCACTCTAAACCGTTGTTGTTTGGTCGTCGCGAACACTCGAATCAAAAGCAAAACCGATTATCGTTAATGATCACTCGCGCCGTTGCCGTTTGGTTGTTAATGATAATTTCATTTTCAAAAGAGTTAGTAGCGCGGCCACTCTAAACCGTTGTTGTTTGGTCATCGCGAATCCTCACTCCTACTGCGAAAACTCGTCTAAACAGACTAAAAAACAAAAACCTTTTTAGGACAACCTAGAACTACGTAGCTTTGAATTCTCCATCGCACCGGGAGATACGTAGGAGCGGATCTCTCCGTCAAGCACAACAAACCAAAAACAGTTTTCCTTTCAAAAACCAAACACTTTTTCCAAAAATAAAACATTTTTCAAAAATAAGAACTACGTAGCTTTGAATTCTCCATCGCACCGGGAGATACGTAGGAGCGAGCGGCTAACTCTCGTCAAGCGCCAAAAATAAAAATTTTCATTAAGTCTTCTCACTCCCTTTTCAATAAAGAGGCAAAATAAAAGCATTTTCAAATCAACACTTCAAACCACACATTTAATTAAAGGTTCCCTTTCGGTAGAAAGGAGGTACGGGGTGCTAATACCTTCCCCATGCCTAACCGACCCCCGAACCCATATCTCTAGTTTTCGAAAGACCATCCGCCTTGTCTAAAAGACCTTTTTTCAATGTTTTGGTCTTAAAATTAAAATATTGGTGGCGGCTCCATACCTTTTCCACGTTGTACAATGAGAAGTCCGAACCGGATTTTTTGGGGTGCAACAAGGATATGTTGCCTTGGCTGCTCTCCACATAATTTCCTTCAACTGCTTGCCAGGAAACCTCTTTCTAAAGTTGTTGTACAAGTGTCTAACACAAAATCTTTGGTCAACTCCAGGTAACAACTCTTCTATTGCAGGTAACAGACCCTATGCACAGGTTACAACAAAATAAACAGGAGATTACAACATTTTTAAATAACTCACAAACTGAACAGAAAATAGACCGAATAAACTGCATAAATGAAATACCTTTTGTTGGTCTGACATGAAAGTGAAGTGTTTGCAAACTTCTGTTCCACCTAAGTCTTGAATTAGCAGATCAAGAAACCAAGCCCAAGAGTCTTTGGTCTCTCCTTCAACAACAGCTAATGCAATAGGCATCATTTGATCATTAGGGTCTCTCCCTATTGCTGCAAGAATCTGCCCTCCATAATTACCTTTGAGAAAACATCCATCAAGTCCTATTATTCGTCTACAAACAAATAAACTTCTCTTACAACCATCCAGGCACATGTAAAGTCTTTGAAAACTTGGCAATAATGGTCTGTTGACATAGTCCTCTGGTTGTTGCTCAGTTGGTTGGACAGTTAACTTAATTGTGCTATTTGGGTTAGATCTCAACAACTCATGTGTGTAATCATACAATCTACGAAATTGACTCTTGTATGACCCTTCTACTAAATCAAGTGCTGCCTTTCTAGCCCTATAAGCTTTCATCCTACTCATGCCATAAGTGAATTTCTGATGTACTTTCTCACAAATTGCAGTCACTTTCACATTTGGATTTATTTTAACCGTTGAGTACAATTTCTTCCCAAGCCAAGTAGAGTTAAACATCCTAATATTATACTCTCTGCTGCATGTGTGAGTATCAATTAACTTTCTCAGTTGCCATGTGTCCTCATCTGACAGTTTACTACAAAGAGCAACCCACGGACACCCTTCCTTGCATCCAACTCTAACCCTTTCTTTATCATTCTTTATGAATTTTAGATCTCTTCCATTATGAACAGCATAATTGATAATTGCTTCTTTAAACTCTTCCTTTGTTGAGAACCTGCTTCCCAATTCCCATTTGTAATCATCAAACTTCTTTGGCATCTTAAATGATGGGTATTTTTCCTTTCTAAATCTATCCTCATCAGAGTAATCACTACTTAAATCCTCATCAGTTTCTAACTCATCAGTTTTATAATCAGAATCTGATAAACCCCCATCAACCATTTTACCTTTATTCCTTTCCCTAACCCCAAAATCAATTGAGTCATCCTCACTTGATGGTTCCTCATCTACAACAACAGAAGTTCCTTCATCCACTCTTGCTCTTTTGGGTCTTCTTTTACTGTTTTTGGAACATCTTTTACTCTTTTTACTCTTTGGTCTCCCACCCTTGTTCCTCCTTTTTTCTTGAGGGGTTTCGTTATCATCAAGTTCATCCACTAGTTGCTCATTTTGGCCAGCAACAAACCCTCCAACTCCAACTGGCACCTCATCAATTCCATCATTTATTACCTCATCATCTGAGTCATTAAACCTATCCTTTAATGCATTATCGTCACTATCATTGAAGGCAGTTTGGTCATCTGGGTCATTGAGGGCAGTTTGGTCATTTGTGTCAGTGTGGGAAGTTTGGTCATTTGTGTCAGTGTGGGCAGTTTGGTCATTTGTGTCAGTGTGGGCAGTTTGGTCATTTGTGTCAGTGTGGGCAGTTTGGTCATTTGTGTCAGATAGTAATGGTAATTCAACTACTTCGGGTTGGGAAATAGGGTGGACTAAGTATATGTGTCCCTTTCCTTTACTCTTGGCCCAATTTAGCAACTCTAAGGCACCAAAGTCATTTTCAAGGAACTTTAATTTACCACCAAATTCATACCACAATCCAACTATCTCTTTATACCCCATTTGCTTAGCAAGATCCAAAATTTCAAAATAACTCCACCTATCACCATCACACTCGCAAGGTTCAACTTCTCCTACATATGTACCGTTTGAATCCACAAACTGTCCCCCATGATGGAAGTCAACATAAAAAATATCCATTTTTTGTCCTGTTTAATTCAACAACGTACACATTACACTAAAAACAAAACATAGGGACCACGTAGATTCAACACCATCATACTTTAAGAATTTAACACTGTATACCCCCACCCCACCATTATCAGGAAAACCCCACCATTATCAGAATAAACAAATAGGGACAATCCAAGCACAGAGATTTATGCATTATAGATTAAACTAATTAGGGACCACAAAGAAAAACCTAATCCCCAAAACAGCAACACAGAAGATGAGGAAAAATGAATAACATACCTCAAACGCGCCCTAAAAGCTTCAATCTTCGTCAATCGAACTTCAACAACCTTCAGTGTAACATGCATGTGCTGAGAATCCTTCGTTGTTCTTCATTCTTCTTCTCTGCGAAACCAGAAACGTTAACAGTCACAAACCCAGAAACGTTACACTGACAAACCCAAAAGCTTCAATCTTCTTCTCTGCGAACTTCGTTCTCTTCCCTTCGTTCTTCTTCTCTGTGAAACCCTAAAATCTATTCATTCTTCTCTTTCTTTTTCTGTCAATTGAACTTCCCTTTTTATTTGCTTTTAACAATTTATAAATAACACGTCAGCTTTAATGTACCCAAGTCAGCAACGTAACTGCCACCTCAAACACGTTAACGCCACATAAGCGTTTTTGGAACGGAAAATTGAGAAAAGGTCAACGATGAACACATTAGATAACTTAAAGGACCTACTTGTTACAAAAAAAACTTAAAGGACCAACTTGTTACAAATACATAACTTAAAGGACCCGCAGTGTATTTTTGCCAAATGAAGTAACATTGGCAATGCTAAAACCGTAACATGTAACACGGATCGGCGGAGAACGACGGTGGTGATGATAGCCTCCAAAGGCTCGGTGCTGTCGGCAATCGGAACCAAGACCTTTTCAAGCATTGAAAGCCATGGCAGTGGTGTCGAAAGGGAAAGAATGTGTGAGAGAAGAAAAAATGGTTACTGTCAAGTTTGGGTTTGGGAGCGAAACTTGTAGAAGCAAGGGTGTCAAGGAAGAATGTCGTAGAGGAGGGACTTTGCCGTAGTGAATGTGTGGAAGGAGAAGAATGGATTGCAGAAGACGGAGTTTCGCTGGTTTGGATGCGCTACTTTCCTCCACATAGATGAGAGATGTTTCTTTTTTCTTTTTTAATTTTTAACCCATAATTGTAATTGTAATATAAAAATAAAAAATATAAGTAATGTATGTATCTCCGTATGTTTCCGTATATATACTTTTCTTTTGGTTCACGTTCCGGTCCAATTTTCGTTTTTTATTTTGTACCCCCATCACATCCCTATCTACCCCCATTGATCCTGCGAAAAGACGCAATTGCCCTTCACAAAATTTAAAAATCCCGAACATATCCTGATTTCAATTTTTTTTTTGGAAATCGGATTTAGGTAAATCCGATTTCCACTAAAAATTTTAAAAAATTTAAATCGGATTTAGGTAAATCCGATTTCCACTAAAAATTTAAAACATTTAAATCGGATTTATTTAAGATGGGGTAGATCCGATTTTAAAAATAACAAATCGAATTTACCTTAAGTGAGGGTAAATCCGATTTGTTATTTTTAAAAGTGGATCTACCCCCATATAAGGTAAATCCGCTTTTAAAAATAACCAAAGCGGATTTACCTTATGTGGGGGTAAATCCGCTTTGTTAACCTAATGAATAAATAAATAAATCAGTTAAAATTTTAGATACAAATTTTGACAGTCTTTTGGTTCTGTTTAGTGTGTAGTTCGTTAACACGTGACGATATTGTACGTCGGGAGAATAACTTAGGCTAAAAAATCAGTTTTCGGGCAACCTACTCAAATTGTAAGGAAACCACGTTCTTTAAATCCGAAAAAATCCCAAATTCCATCGTTTACTATTTTTTATTATTTTTTTTAATTTTTCATAATCTCCAAAAAATCTGAAAAAATTTGCATAACCTTATTTTGGTTTTATTAGATTTTTAGTGGTGTTTTTATAATTTTTGGATTAGTTTTGGCTGTTTAACGGATTTTTAGTAGCATTTTATAACCATTTTTAAAAAATTAAATAAAAAACAATTTTTTTAAATAACAAAATCGGATTTACCTCAGGTGGGATAAATCCGATTTTCTTTTTTTAGGGAAATCGGATTTATCTTAGGTGGGATAAATCCGATTTTCTCTTTTTTAGGGAGATCGGATTTATGTACCCACTAGGTAAATCCGATTTCCAAAATAACAAAGCGGATTTACCTTCAGCTAAGGTAAATCCGCTTTGTTATTTTTGAAATCGGATTTACCTTTTGGTTACCCCCATCTGAGGTAAATCCGACTTTAAAAATAACAAAGCGGATTTACCTTAAATGAAGGTAAATCCAAGCGAATTGCAAGTTGGGCAGGGGTATTTTCGGGTTTTAGCAATTTGATGGGGGTAGATGAGAGGTGATGGGGGTACAAAAAAAAACCCTCCAATTTTTGGTCCAAATATCATTACTGAAAGTAAATTATGACCATGAAAAAAAAATAACAAAGAGGCTAGAGAGCATACATCTATTTTAACTAGCCCTAATTACTTTAAGTGGAAATATGCATTAAGGGAGTGTTAGAGAGCACATATGAACTCTCCTCAATTTGCATGGTGAGCTCTGAATCCATAGTCCTATTGTTCAGAAAATTTGAGTACCATACCGCAGAAAGCTTAGGTTGTCTCCTCAAGGTTGGATCTTTCAAATCTATGTAATATAGGCCATAACTTACATCATATCCACCCAGTAACTCAAAAACATCCATAAAGGCCCATACAAAATAACCTCTTATATCCACTCCATTCCTGTCAATGTGAGAATATGCAAGAAAAAAAACACTTCAATAGAATACTAGCATTATACCCGTGCACATGCACGGGTCGTATCGTGTTGCTTGTTATGTACTTATAAAATGGGATGGAGGTAGTAATTGATAAATAGTAAAGCTTTTAAAAATAGATGTAGGGGCAGTTTGGTAAATAGATAAATAGACATGAAAAAGTTAACAACAACTTTGAATTCTTTAATGGATGCATTTATTAGAAACATAGTAGAGTATAACAGAACTAAAGGAATGCTGAAAATCAAGATCATGTGGAGCAGTGGAGATATTATACATCCTTTGTACTTGAAAATGAAAATAGATTTACCTTAACATATCAAGCAGACTCCCAATGTATGCATGCATATAATTCACCCTTGACCTGTCATCTAATGATGAATTCTTTCGTGTTTGTTGACCTGAGAAGTTCAAAGATTGATCATGGTTTTCGAAGATTTCGATGTTATCAAAGTAGAGGTAGAAATAGGCCAAGTTGGACGGAGCTTTCTAAGGCCTAAGAGTGACTTGTTTCCCAAAACTTAAGGGTCTGACCCTAACCTGTTTTCCTAATATAGGATTTTATTAGCACTCAATGTAGTTTGGCCTCTATTTAAAAGTCTGTTATGTGATAAGGAGTTTGGCCTCTATTTAAAAGTCTGTTATGTGATAAGGACTTTAAATAAGTTAGAAAATTATCAGATATATAATACTTATTTGATCTTGATTTATTTTATAAAGGCTTAAAGGTACTTTTAGTCCCTGCAAATGTCACAATAATCCAGTTTAGTCCCTGCAATTCCAAAACTTTTAAAATAGTCCCTGCAATTACTAAACGTTACTACTTTTAGTCCCTGCTGTTAGTTAAGGGTTAACACTGTTATCTTTTGATGATGTGGCACACCCCCCCACCCCCCACCCCCCCACCCCACCCCCCCCACCCCACCGACCCCACCCCCATCCCACCCCACCCCAACCCCTCCCCCCTCCCCTTCGCCCCCCTCCCCTTCGCACCTCCCCCTCCCCTTCGCCTCTCCTCCCCTCGGCGTGCGCGCTGCTTCGTCTATCACAGGTGGAAGAGAACAAAGCGGCGATCGGAAGGTCCGGCGCCATTCGGTTACTTGTGAACCTTCTAGAAACCGACGGAATCTGCGCAAAGAAGGACGTGTCGACGGCGATGTACTCGCTATGCTCGGTGAAAGATAACAAGATCAGAGCGGTGAAGGTAGGAATCATGAAAGTTTTGGTTGAGTTGATGGCGGCGTTCCGGTACTTGTGGAGATCGTGGAAGTTGGATCGCAAAGAAAGAAAGAAATCGCGGCAGCAATTCTGTTACAGCTTTGCGATGACAGCGTCACTTATCGAACCATGGTGGGGTGGGGTGGGGTGGTGGGGGGGAAGGGGAGGGGGGAGGGGTTGGGGTGGGGTGGGATGGGGGTGGGGTGGGGTCGGTGGTGGGGGGGTGGGGGGTTCATGAGGAAGAAGAAGGGTGGGGGTGGGGGTGGGGGGGGTGGGGTGGGGGGGTGGGGGGTGTGCCACATCATCAAAAGATAACAGTGTTAACCCTTAACTAACAGCAGGGACTAAAAGTAGTAACGTTTAGTAATTGCAGGGACTATTTTAAAAGTTTTGGAATTGCAGGGACTAAACTGGATTATTGTGACATTTGCAGGGACTAAAAGTACCTTTAAGCCTTTTATAAATTAGGACAAGACTTTTAGGCCTATGTGATAAGGACTTCAAATACTTGTGTTTTAACTAAATGTTATCCCTGCTTTTATCATTCTATGGATTTGAGTCCCTTTTGTCTCACTTGCTTCTGATGGGGTCATGGACACCAACCTACGGAGATTGCCAAACTTATTTTGTGTGCTCAACCCACCCAAGGAAGAGAATTTAGGTGTATGATATAGTGTGGTGTAGTGTTTATGAATTTTGTTTCTGTTGACAACAATTTGAGTCAGTTAATGGTTATTACACAGTGATGTTAATGGTTATTAAAGGAGAAAAAGCTAAAATATGTCCTCAGTGAGGTTCTCTCTGAAGAGGCCATTACACTGCAAATATGAAGAAGAAGAAGAAGAAGAAGAATAAATGGCAGCAAATGTTAGTTGAGGAAGATAATGAGATGTTAACGTGTGCAAGAAGTGAGAAGTGGAGAAAAAAGGGGTTGCGCGTTTCCAGACAAATAATGAAAACACTTGCTTTATTTTTAATCTACGTGGCTGATCAAGAAGCATTAGATTAGATTTACTCAATGGTTTAGATTAGCTTCACAGGAATGACATGAGGTAAATAAAGACTGGAGAGAATCCGCATCCGTAAGCATTGGCAAGCTCTGAAAATGTTTATCTAAGGGAGACATACCATTTTCATGAATGTAAATTGGAAAATTGCCATAAATATTCTTCAATGAGTCCAGCAATCCTTGCAAAGTCCACGGTATAATTGGTATCTATAAACACCAATCAGCTAGTTAGTGGAATAGATTGAAGCTTCAATACTTAAAGAATAAAAGGAATTGCAAACTTCATACTCTACTTTTACCTCATCTTCAGATGTACCATTTACAGAGATGGCTACAACAACAGCAAAAGAAACATTATTAGATAAAGTTCCTTATAATAAGATTACTACACTGATTTGGCCTACAACATAATCATACGTTGGGTCTCCACAGCCATATCTGCCATGTAATTTCTATCCTTTTTCTGGAGACTTCCAGGGTTGTTCTTAACATTAAATGAGTAGTAGAAATTTATTCCTAGGAAGTCAATTGAGTCCTTAACCAAAATTGACTCCCTAGTGGTAAAGAGAGGAAGCCTTGAACCAACATTCTCTTTCATGCTACCAGGATATTCTCCAAATATTAAGGGACTCAAAAACCTGCAACAACAAATCATAGACAAAATCAAGTCTAGTAACTAATTATAGCATAAAGAAATAGCTATGTCTATTAAACTGGTTAAAGAAAATTGTAGTGTTGAATGATTATGTCATTATTCAGAAAATGACAACAGAAATGTCAAAGATAGATATCACAAACAAATACTACCTCCGATCCACTTTGAAACAATGCAGTTTTAGATTCATTGAATAATTTACGTATCTCACCAAACTTCATGCTAAAGTGGACTGGAGGTAGTAGTTACTTACCATCCAATGTAGAAGTCTTGGGCCCTTTGCGCAGCAATTATGTCTTCACTAGTATTTGTTAGAGGAACAAAACCGAAAACGAGGAGATTAAACCCAACAAATCCCTGTTGCTTGGCCTGCAAGTACCAAATGATGTTTTTCAGACAAAAGATATCAGTTAAAATGATATCATAACTATCACTTTATAGAATATCCTGTGTAATTTTGTTTCCAAATTTTAAAGTCTAGATCAAGGTTTTTAATAGGTTTTGACCTCGTTGCCACTGCAGTTGAATTTTGCATCAGCTGCATTTGATCGTGATTCCTCAAAATATCATTGATCACAATGCAACCGTTACTGCGACTTAAAAATTTGGTGTAGATGAATGAGAAAGAAGAGTGGTGCATGTGGCATACATTGGTTTACCTGGTATTTTTTCCTATACAGTCTTGAAGATGATGCATGTGCTAATAACATATGATGAGCTACCAAATATGGCTCAGTTGAAGAATTTCCCATTGAACAGTTAAAGACAGAAGCATGAGAACACCTCTGAGGTGGTAGAAATCCTGTATCATAGCCTCCAATTGCAAACACATTTCCCTCATTCACTGTCGTCCAATGTTTAACTCTGTCTCCAAACTCTCTGAAGCACACATCTGCATAAGCTGTGAAGTCTTTTCTGCAAGAAAGCATAAATAAATTCGTAAATATTAATCATAGATTATTTCTCTTATTCTGTAGTGGTAGCAGTAACGCATGTTCGCTTTCATTCTTGTATTAGTCAAAAGTGATTCTAAAGATATGGAATTATTTTAAGATGTTTGAGTGTCCAAAGTAAAATTGATTTTGTCTCTGGAATGAATTCTAACCTACAACTGAAAATTGCTTCTTTTTCCTGCAAACAAACGTGGTTTTTACACTCAAATTTATTATTCAACACACTTTTACGCGTATGTATCCAAACATAAAACACCTTGCATTCAACTAACATTTAAATAATCAATTCATTCAAAATTAACTTTCGCTACAGTAGAACCAAACACACATTTGTTTGAAATCCTATAAAGCACAAGCAATTGTAATTTGGGAACCATACATAATTCTTCGACTAACCCATCCTCCATATTCATCTTCAAGTGCTTGTGGTAGGTCCCAATGAACTAATGTAACATGTGGCTGGATTCCTACAGAGAAAGAAAATGAAACAAGAATTAATATAAATCTTGGAAGGACTGCATTTTAAATGTTAATTTATTAAACTTTAAGAGGTAAAACAAGTTGGCAAAACAACCTTGGCTTGTTAGCTCATTGATAAGGTTGTTGTAATACTGTAATCCTTTAGGATTGATTGGCCCTTTCCCATCTGGTAATAAATAAGATCGAGGTCAGGATAACAAACAACAGTAGTCTGATGTAAGAAGCTATAAATATATAGATGCTCTTGAAGAATTTTACTTAAAGTCCCCAAAATCAAAATGAGTGTCAAGTAAAGTCAGCTTTTGACACTTTTCTAGACATTAGTTAATTTGATTCTGATGCTAGAACAGTTATCTCTCTTACTCCATGATCACACAAGAATCTATCATATGTAACCTTTGGTCATACCTGGAATGAGTCTTGACCATGATATGGAAAATCTGTAGACATCTAATCCCATTTTAGCCATGAGTTGGACATCTTCCTGCAAGAAATGATTGCATATGCATATAAATAAGTATATGGAAGATGTTTTATGATACAAATTATTTCTTGGGTAAGCAAGGATAACTTAAAACCAGTCTCTTAATCTATGTAGCTCCAACATGTGTAGGACGGACACCAACACATGTGGTTACATTTTATCACTTTCTTTTTGTCAAATTAATATTGGTGTCTACGTGTTGGTGCTTCATAGTTCTTGATATGTGAAAAATGAAAGTTGCCATATTCCCTGTGTGGAATATATATATAAGATGGTTCTTGTGCCCCCTTCTTGATATCGTTTTAAATAATTTTTGAAGGGTTTTGGTCCATGTCCCCCCTTCTTGTTTGTATTTTCTTTTCCTTTTTTTCAATAAATTTGCAAAGAGCTGCAGATGATTGCTACTAGGAGGGGTGTAAGCCTAGTTGGAATTTCTTCTATAATTGTGATGCTTCGGCACTTCAATTTTTGTTTAAACAAAAAAACAAATGTCCCTCACTGTTAGTTGTCTTGGCAATTTCAGCGACATGGGGACATCGGCTCCCGAGTTCGAACCCGGGTATGACCGGTGGTAGTGTGCGTGGTGTTTATTTGTCATTTCATCTAGTTAGCCAAAACAAAAAAACAAATGCTTCTTGTGCATAAAAATTGCACATTGACTGACCTTATATTTGTGATATTGATCGCATGCAATATCTCCATCTCCACTGTACAAATTTGCTGAAAATTTAATTGAAAAGAGTTTCATTATCATATACAACTATGGTTTTTTGAAGATGATTGATATCAATTACTATACAATACCCAAGAAAAGACACAGAAACATTGAAGAAAAGAAGCATATATATGAGTGAGAGAAGTAAGTAAGAAAGAGAACCGTTGCCAGCATGTGCATAGGTATCCCATATGCTTGGCTTCCTCCCATCTTCATCTACTGCGCCTTCAACCTATCATACCATCATGATTGTGGCTAATCAAGATTAGACTTGGCAAAAATCAATATGAGAGAATTCTGTTAATTAAAAAAAAAGTGTAAGAGAGAAAGAGGAGAACGTACCTGATAAGCTGATGTTGAAGCACCAAACAAGAAGTGTGGTGGGAAGTCCTTCCTGCTCAATGCATTAGCAGCAGGTACTACTGCTGCTGCAGCTAACAAATGCAACAGAAGAAGAAAGACCTTTCTCCACATTCTTCTTTTTTCTTTTTTGAACATCACAAAGCCTGTGATGATGTGAGTACTATACTCTTATTACTAGCTTCTTGAAAAGTGATTTTGACACTTTTTTGGTATTACTCTTTTTTAACGCTTCTAGCAACTACCATTATGTATGTGGTCAAAAAAAGCGACTACCATTATGTTATTATATTTTATAAAGGAGAAAAATAAGATTAGTATTAAGTTATTTTACTAATATTTTTTGTTGGTGACCATGTCGACATTAATAATATGTGGACCAGAAGAGAGAGAAATCACAACCTCTTGTAATCCGCCGGCTGGTTCCTGATATCATCTATGCTTTGTCTGTTCTCACCAGTAACTCCAAGATACGTTTTTCAATTTGATGGATGGCGTTTCGAATCTCAAAAACAATGATCTACTTTTCAATACCTTTTCCCATTTTGTCAAAGAGAAATTCCATACCTTCTAGAAAAAAGAAAATATGACCCTTTAATAGTCTAATACAATGCATTGTGTCTGTTTCCTACTAAAGAAATTATAATTTAAGAGTTGAATTATAGATCTTTCGTTATTGTATTCTATTTATTTGTGACAAAGTCCTGCTTGGAGGTTTGAGTTCTTATTGTATTCTATTTATTTGTGACAAAATCTTTCGTTACCCCAACTAAGTATGAATTATAGATCAATTGAGCAATCCTTGATGAAATACAAGCTATGTGGTCAAGTGATGCCATAGTGGTAAGTCATCAATTAATTATATCCTCCCAAATTATATTGATGGAAAGCACCAAGTGTTTAGTCCTCATAAGCACTTTGCAGAGGCCATAAGTTGACGGTAAAAATACAGTACACAAGGAAAGCAAGCATTTTCTAGTCTACTATGATTTAAATAAAATATACATGTTTACTTACTTAATAATACAACAAAGCACAACATGACCTTCATTTGTTTCCCCTTCCCTTAATGTTCCACACACTAGTCTGAGTTCCTCAATTCAAAAGAATGTCCAAGTATCTGATTGGAATAGCGGTGGAGTACTTGCTCACTACAGAAGCTACAACATGCAGCTTTAGTGTCACTGCGCGTTCAAGACAGCGCTACCGCGGTTCCAAACATGCGGCCATATGCAGGTAACTTGTACCATTAACTTTTGAACAAACTAGCCAGTTCACCTTTCTCAAACATGGATGTCATTATATCACAACCCCCAACTAGTTCACCATTCACAAATATCTGAGGGAATGTGGGCCAGTTGCTGTATTTTTTAAGTGTCTCCCTCAATCCATAGTTATAATCTTCATCCATCACATTTACACTCTCATAATCTACTCCTTCCTTTTCAAGAATGCCTATCACTCTCTGTGAGAATCCACATGCTGGTGCACTTCTAGATCCCTTGATGAATGCAACTACCTTGTTCTCTTTTACCAACTTGTCGATGAGGACCTCAAGAGGGACAGTTAATTGCATGTGACGTCCGGGTGTTAAGCGAAGGTCGGCCTTTTTTTTTGGTTGCTGCCTGACCCATGTGGCGTTTCCTGATTCGTTTCCAGGTGGGACTTTCCCACTGACTTTTATGTATTCTTCCATCCAAGACTTCCATGCTTGGGTTAGAGCTTCTCTGTCAGGTTCATCCACTATCCCAACCTATACCAGACAATTTCGCAATGAAAAATCCACCATGAGGTCTAAGACAGTAATTTCAATGTAGATTTGGAGAATGGCAATCTTAATAATCAGACTAAAAACAGTGTAAGAGAACATATTATTATGATATATTTATGTAAAAAAGGCAATAATTTTCAGTACATTGTATCACTTCCAACTGGTTTGCACATTGCATCTGTACTCTTAGTCTTAGTCTACTTGATGTTTTAAATCATATTAAAATAAAAGACAGGAAAAAGAATGGGTTGAATTGTGATGTGACATGTGTTACAAATAAGTCCATGTTTGTTTTCACATTTGAAAATCTCAAATCATGGTTTGGACAAATTCCAAACAAAGAACCAGACACATTATAAAAATATTATTTAGACACTTGGACAGATTCGAGTGTGCACTCTAAAAGTAAAGTGCATGGTATTATCTACCAAGAACTAATTAAAAGAAACTTCCCTGCGTACAGCAGCATAAAGGTAACAAAACAGAGGAATAGACCTCCCAGTCCTACCCGAAATGACAAGATACCGAATGCTCTTTCAGCACTCACTCCCCTGTATCTATAACAAACTTCTCTAACACCCAGCAAGCTCAATTCTGTCATGATGATTCCCATAGGCCCCCACATCTCTTCCTCAATAAACCCTCAACATGCAGGGTTGGTTGTTTTGTTGTCGGTTCTCTATGAGCATGATATTGTCTAGAATCAGCATATAGAAACAGATCATGCTCGTGAAGAAAATTCTTCATTCAACGATGAGAATTTTACAATGCATCTCTTTAATTATCATAGGACTCTTCTATTACAAACAATAAAGGATGAAACGAAGAGAGTAAAAGGACTGAGGGAATATACGTGGTGGTGCTTCACAAGAACTGTGGTGGTAGGAAAATAATGCAAATGACCAATGACAATGAGTAAAAACTTGTCTCATCCCAAATGATCTATGGGTGAAAAACAGTGGAAGGTAGATGGAGCAGAAGCAAAATTATTTGGAATGACAAAACATAATCTTTTAACATTCCCTTTCAACACACTATATCATTGGGTTCTAGCCCCGCTAACCTAGGCCTAACTTTTATTGGCAGCGCCAGCAGGGGATCACACCCATCACCCAATAATTGAGTTGAATATATGCAAGGAATAGGATTATCCATTTCTTTACCTTTCAAGTGTAGATCCCCTCGGTTCTAGCTCAATCAACAACAAGGCTCAATTATACTTTGAGAAGACACTAATAGTAACCAGGTTGAGACTCCATCCAGACTGACTAGATAAAAAGGGTTAAAATAACTAAGCGAGACATCATTAAGTTGCTCCCACATTGAAGTTTGATCAAAACAATCTTCATCACAACCAAAATCCAGAATAAGGAAAGTGATTTTATGAGTTTTTTTTATAGATTTATTTTCCCTTTTAAAGAATATATCAAATTGCACCCGTATAATGTTTAGGACTATTACACCAATCAATAATATTTTACCATATCATTGTATCTCAAAATTCACCCTTGGTTTGAAAGTTCCAATCACATAAGTCACATCTATAAACTTAAACTTATTATTGTTTATTTGACACAAATAATCAATGTAATAAATAGTAATTATTCATAACTTATAACAATAAAATGGATTATATAATAGTGTAATAGCATTAAAGTTCTATCCCTCCTCAAGTTACATATTCACCACAAATTTTTTAAACAATTCTTTCAATTGAACATAAAAATTGCTTTTAACTTAATAAAAGCACAAATCCCTGAAACAACATAAGGTTGCACCACATAAGATCGACCATACTATAATTTTTTTACTTTTTGATAATCAAAACCATATAAAAAATGAGAACAAATAATTGAAAAAGTATTTACACCAACAATAACATTGCAGCTGACCCAACAACAACGAAAAAACAGAACCATCTCTTTCTCTCACACTTCAATTCAGAATTCAGTGTCCTTACCTTGACGGAGCCACAAAGCTCCGGCACTGATTTCCAGTGTGCGGAAACAGTCGCCGCAATGTTACGCGACAAACCGATGAACTGAAGCTCACCTTCTTTGTCATAAACGGCGTAAACTCCGGCACCCGACGGCACTTCTCCGGATAATCCTTCATTTTCGGGCGACACCGTCACTGCCTCCGTCTCACCGAGGTTTTTCACGGCCAGAGTTGCCACCCATGTCCGAGGCTTCCCTGAATGGTAGGTTTTAAGGGTAATTGGGCGTAGGTTCTTAGATGGTTTGGACTGTAAATTGAATGAAAGAGTCGGGCCATTTTGGGGATAAGAAGATAAAAAATGATGAAAAGAGAGAGCTTGCATAGAAGAGAGGTTGATGGTAGCCATTGATGAATGGTCACAGGGAGTGAGAGAAGAGAACTTGAGAAGCGTAACATATGTGTTCGTCATCTGTTTTGATTGGTTTTTTTTTTTTATACCCCCATCAGCTGACAGCTTCCATGTACCCCCACCCAAAAACGTTATTCCAAAAATACCCCTGACATAAATTACAAAAATTGACTTTTGGAAGATTCTCTGGTGGGGGACCACTTAATCTGGAAATCGGATTTACCTAAATGGAAGGTAAATCCGATTAGCTTTAAATACGATTTAATTCTGAGGCAAAATATTTACAAATCGGATTTAGCTAAATCCGATGCGAAATCGGATTTAGCTAAATCCGCCTTTATTGTTTAAGAAATCGGATATACCTGGATGAAGCTATATCCGATTTGTAAAAATTAGAAAACGGATTTACCTTTGAAGTCACCTAAATCCGCTTTGTTTTTTTATTTTTAAATATATACTTTATAACTGTTGTTCTATTTTCAAACAGGTATTGTGAATACAGACTCGCAGGTCGTTCCTTTTGTGGTAGACACTACAGAGGCATTCTGGACAGAGAGGGTATATTTTTGAAACCAATTTTCTTAATTAAAGTTTGGTAGATATTTAATTAATTAAGTACCCCCATTTATCTATTTCTTCTATTTTGTAGATTTTTTCTACACGCCAGGATGTTGAAGAGTGGGCTAACGCAGTTGGGAGGCGTATTGGAGTTGTGGTTATCATCGTAAGATCTGACAAAGCTGGAGGTAAAAGGGGTTCTAGAGATAAGATTATATTAGGTTGTGAGAAGCAAGGGAATTGGTCTAATGATTCTAGAGTTTTCGGGTCTAAAAGAAGAAGCTGTCCGTTTACATTGAGAGCTACTTGTACAAAACGTCATGGGGGTTGGCGTGTTAGTGTTAGGTGTGGTCTTCACACACATCAGTTGCTTACTACCCCGGTTGGGTCGACAGCTTTTGGTCGTTTAACTAAGCCGCAGAAAGCTATTGTTAATGAGCACACTGATTTGAATGTTGCCCCGAAAGATTGTCTTACTGCTTTGAAGAACCATTATCCGAACAACGTCACTTCTCTTCCTCAAATATATAGGCAGCGTTACGCCTATAGGTCTTCTAAGAGGGGTCCTAGAACGGACATTCAAGAGCTTTTGAGATTGATTGAGACGCAAAATTATTTATGTTGGAGCAGAAAATTTGAGGGTTCCGATGTGGTCAGTGACATCATGTGGGCGCATCCCACTTCTATTAAGTTATTCCGGTTGTTTCCAAAGGTTCTTATTCTTGACACCACCTACAAGACCAACAAATACAATCTACCTCTATTGGAGATTGTAGGTGTCACTTCAACGGAGTTAACTTTCTCGGTTGCTTTTGCCTATATTTCACACGAGCTTGGAATTCATTTTACTTGGGCATTGCAGCAACTAAAAGAATTATTTGCCTTGCACGGACTTCAGCCTCAGGTGTTGTTGACTGATAGAGATCTTGGTCTTATGTCCGGTATTGTTGATGTCTTTCCTTCCGCTACAAATTTGTTATGTTCTTGGCACGTGACTAAAAATGTGAAAGTCACTGACCACATCGGAACCCTCTGTGGATGCATTATTAGAAAGACACATCTTCTTCCTTGTGCTTGTGAGCTAGGTGTGTACCATGTCTCCGGTACTCCTATTCCGTTGGATGTTATAGACGACCATTGGAAAAAATTGAGTTTGGATTCTATGGATGATAAATTCTCGCAGGAAAAATCGGCTGACTGTGATATTTCTTACCAAATGGAGATGATTTGGGCGAGATATAATCGTATGACTCCTGAGGAGAGATTTGTCTTCAAGAAACAACTTAATGAGCTTGCATTCCCTACCACTTCTTCAATGGTAGCACCACCATTTAAAGTTAAAACAAAAGGTGCACCAAAGAAGAAGAAGCAGAAATTATATGATGTCAAGCGTGATCCTTCTGGGTGGGAGCATGTGGATGACAAGATGAAACAGACTCAAGAATCTGGAACTTCTTCCAAAAATTCATCACAGCGGTCTTCTTGTATAAAATCATCACAGCGGTGTTCAATCCTATCTCAAAGTGTTTCTAAGAAATTAACACATCAGGGTGACACAAAATTCAATTTACCGTCGGTTCCTCATCACGTGCAACCATATGTGGAAAAAATTATTGATGTTGAACGGGATGGTAATTGTGGGTTCCGAGCAGTAGCGGTTGGTCTCGATCTTGGCGAGGATAGTTGGCCTATAATTAGGCAAGATTTAATCAAAGAAACAAAGGAGAGGGAGCATCTATATACTTACATATTAATTAACAAGAAATCGAAATTATATCTTTTATCCACAAAAATAATAAACAAGAAATATTAATTAACAAAAAATACTAATAATCAAGTAATATAAAAATAGTTCAAACATAATATCCCGCAAAACCCCCTAGTCACGCCTCGGTACCATATCCAGTAACTGCGTGAGGCGAGTGTACGTCTGAGTACCCATCCTAATGTCTCCCACCCTAAGCCCCCTCCGAATCTCCGCCTCCATAAGCTGATAAAGCTCGAGCAACTCTGGCTGTGCTGGTGGTACTGGTGGTGCAGCTGGTTGTACTGGTGGTGGTGGTGATGCAACCCGTAAGAGTCTAGGAATAGATGCCCTCACATACCAATGTATGTAATCCGGAGCAACCTGACCCAACTCCTCAGCAGCATAAGTAGCACGCAAAACGTCTTGCACCACAGGCATATAATGTGCAATCCGAAAAATACAGTCTGCATGGCTCGGACGATCGGTAAGAGGGTGACGTGGGATGACCTGCACGTACCCAAGCTGTCTGAGGCACCTATCGGGCATGTAGGGAACAGTGATGTCTCCCCAGCTGATGTGGCCCCTGTAAAATGAGACCATGTGAAAGTCACTACCCTCCTCCCGGTGCTCCTCAAATGGTCGCCAGCAGACATCATCCGAGGTAAGTGCATCAATCCTCTGCCTGTATACCCCCAGCTTCACTCCATCTGTCTTCTTCTTCCTCCAACGCCCACACAGTGCTCCAATCCGCAATCCACTCCTCCTCTCCACCAGCTGAGGGAAATACCATAAAATCCAGCTCTGAAAAAAAGAAGATAACTTAAAAATTGTTTAACAGAAATTTAACCAAACTCGGAAAATATAACTTAAAATTATTACCTGTAAGAGGGTCGCATACCCTCCTAACTGATGCGCCTGATCCAAGCAGGAGTAGTTCAGCTGGTCATACATGAAAGCAAGCCCTGCTGCCCCCCATGCATATGATCCCACTCCAGCTTCACTGACATCCTCAAGTAGCAGCAGCCACTTAGCCTCAGCTCTGTCGCCGGTCTTGACCGTGAAGATGGACCAGCTCAGAATCAGAAGGATAAAGGCCCTGACAGCAGGACGCATGTCATCCTCTATGGACCCTCTAGTAACAATTTCCTGCAGCCACTCAAAACGGTAATACGGGCCAGATGAAGCTCGACACTCCAGCCCCGCCTCCTCTATAGTCACACATAGATAAACATGTGCTAGGTGGATGGCCTGATCAGTGGTGACCGAGGTAGGTGGGGCTCTGAAGTAGTTCCCCGTAATGGGTAGATGCAGCAAACAGGAGACATCATCCAAAGTAATCGTCATTTCACCAAATGGTAGGTGAAATGACGATGTCTCAGAGTGCCACCTCTCAACAAAAGCAGACAGCAGCTCATGGTCCACCTTTGTATGACCGGTCGAGACAAGAGGGGCTAATCTGGAACCCGTGATAAAATCCCACATCCGGGTGTTTTGGGCAAACCCAAGCAATCTCTGAGCCAGCTTGTTACCATGGTTGGTAACCTTCAATTTACGCTCATATGTCTGCATTATAAAAAAATAAAAAAATAAGGCTATGTAAAAAAATTAAACTAAAAAGGCTACGTAAATAAATAAAATTTACCGGGTCTCTCAATATAATAGAACAGACATGAGATCCTAGTCCAGTGAATAGCTCATGCTGCTCCTCATGCTGCTCCTCATGCTGCTGAGGCTGATGATAGGGCTCCTCCTGGTACTGCTGCTGCTGATAATACTCCTGCTCAGCCATAGAATGGCCCTCGGACATAGAATGCTCATCAAGAGGATGCCCCTGCTGGCCCTCCTCATACTGATAGTCCGGGGCCTCCTCCACCTGCTGATACTGCTGCTGTCGCCTATGGCGGGCAGACGCATGTCCCGCAATCCTGTGGCGGGTGCGTGTACTCGGAGCACCTGGTGATGCCCGAGACGAAGACTCCCCTCGATACCTGTTTGACACTGAAAAAACAAATTTTTAGAAAAATAAAAACCAAATCGGATCTACCTATATCCGATGGGAAATCGGATTTAGGTATATACGATTGGAGAATCGGATTTACGTAATTCCGACTCACTTGTTTACGAAGCGGATGTGTGGATCGGATATAGCTACGTCCGATGCGTAAGTCCGATGGGAAATCGGATGTATCTCTGAAGGTTAAATCCGATAATCTCTAAAAAAAATCTGGTCAAACGGATGAAAGTGATAAATGATAAATGTTTTGTAATTTTATCAAAATTTTAAGGGTATTTTGGTACTTTCATAGGGCTGATGGGGGTAGATGAGAGTTGATGGGGGTACAAAAAAAAAACCCGTTTTGATTTGATGGGTGCAATGTAAGCCCAAGCCCAATTTGAGTCTTTTGGACTAATTCCAGGCCCAACGGCCCAGCAAGAAAATGAGAAAATTTGAGGGAATCATAAATAAAAAGGCTTAATTACAATTTTGACCCCCTATTTTCACCAACTCACGATTTTAGTTCCCTAAGAATTTTTCACACGAATTTAGTCCCCCTATTTTCACCAACTCACGATTTTAGTCTCCCAAGATATTTTTTGACGAATTTAGTCCCCCTATTTTCCCAATTTGTAAAATTAAAGTCCCCCTATTTTCCCAATTTGTAAAATCAAAGTCCCCTTTATCAAAGTTCCCTATCTTTCTTCTTCATTCGATACTTCCTCTACCTTAGCGAACCCTAATCCCAAACCCAGCATCGTTCATTCAAAAGCAAACCAGTTGGAATTTGTGAACAGTAAGTATAATCACGAGCAGACAGATTAGTTTCTTAAGCACGTTGTCGTGGATTTGGTCCTGTCATGTGTATGAAAATGTCTTTTTGAGAGATTCAAAACTCACTTTGATAGCAAAGTATATCTAATGAAGAAAATTTGAACTCCAAATTCACAAGAATATTGTTCTTCATTAACTTTTTTTTAACAGAACGTTGTCAACTTTTATAAACACAAAACTATTCTTGTTTTGGACAAAAACACAAAATTATTTTTAGAAACTATAATCAAACATTCCTAAAGGCACTACTGATGTTTAAATGGTTTGCTTTTGAATGAACGATGTTGAGTTTGTTGGGTTTGGGTTCGCGAAAGGAGAGGAAGTATCGAATGAAGATGATGGAATTTTTATTTATTAAATATAATAATTAAAAAACAATTTTTGTAATAATAATAATTTTTATGTTTAAATTCCAACAAGGCAAGCCAGTGTGTCAGCCACGTAGGATACGTGACTGATAACTCAACGTCAATTTTGACCAAATTAGAGGGGGACTTTGATTTTACAAATTGGGAAAATAGGGGGACTAAATTCGTGAAAAAATTCTTGGGGGACTAAAATCATGAGTTAGTGAAAATAATGAGACTAAATTCGTGAAAAAAAATTCTTGGGGGACTAAACATAGGGTTGTTCAGTGGTTTGGGTAAATCTGAACTAACCCACTGCCCGATCCAAACCGAAGCGTTTGGTTTGGACAATTTTTGTGATCGGATCAAATCCGAACCAGCTTCACTCCATCTGTCTTCTTCTTCCTCCAACGCCCACACAGTGCTCCAATCCGCAATCCACTCCTCCTCTCCACCAGCTGAGGGAAATACCATAAAATCCAGCTCTGAAAAAAAGAAGATAACTTAAAAATTGTTTAACAGAAATTTAACCAAACTCGGAAAATATAACTTAAAATTATTACCTGTAAGAGGGTCGCATACCCTCCTAACTGATGCGCCTGATCCAAGCAGGAGTAGTTCAGCTGGTCATACATGAAAGCAAGCCCTGCTGCCCCCCATGCATATGATCCCACTCCAGCTTCACTGACATCCTCAAGTAGCAGCAGCCACTTAGCCTCAGCTCTGTCGCCGGTCTTGACCGTGAAGATGGACCAGCTCAGAATCAGAAGGATAAAGGCCCTGACAGCAGGACGCATGTCATCCTCTATGGACCCTCTAGTAACAATTTCCTGCAGCCACTCAAAACGGTAATACGGGCCAGATGAAGCTCGACACTCCAGCCCCGCCTCCTCTATAGTCACACCTAGATAAACATGTGCTAGGTGGATGGCCTGATCAGTGGTGACCGAGGTAGGTGGGGCTCTGAAGTAGTTCCCCGTAATGGGTAGATGCAGCAAACAGGAGACATCATCCAAAGTAATCGTCATTTCACCAAATGGTAGGTGAAATGACGATGTCTCAGAGTGCCACCTCTCAACAAAAGCAGACAGCAGCTCATGGTCCACCTTTGTATGACCGGTCGAGACAAGAGGGGCTAATCTGGAACCCGTGATAAAATCCCACATCCGGGTGTTTTGGGCAAACCCAAGCAATCTCTGAGCCAGCTTGTTACCATGGTTGGTAACCTTCAATTTACGCTCATATGTCTGCATTATAAAAAAATAAAAAAATAAGGCTATGTAAAAAAATTAAACTAAAAAGGCTACGTAAATAAATAAAATTTACCGGGTCTCTCAATATAATAGAACAGACATGAGATCCTAGTCCAGTGAATAGCTCATGCTGCTCCTCATGCTGCTCCTCATGCTGCTGAGGCTGATGATAGGGCTCCTCCTGGTACTGCTGCTGCTGATAATACTCCTGCTCAGCCATAGAATGGCCCTCGGACATAGAATGCTCATCAAGAGGATGCCCCTGCTGGCCCTCCTCATACTGATAGTCCGGGGCCTCCTCCACCTGCTGATACTGCTGCTGTCGCCTATGGCGGGCAGACGCATGTCCCGCAATCCTGTGGCGGGTGCGTGTACTCGGAGCACCTGGTGATGCCCGAGACGAAGACTCCCCTCGATACCTGTTTGACACTGAAAAAACAAATTTTTAGAAAAATAAAAACCAAATCGGATCTACCTATATCCGATGGGAAATCGGATTTAGGTATATACGATTGGAGAATCGGATTTACGTAATTCCGACTCACTTGTTTACGAAGCGGATGTGTGGATCGGATATAGCTACGTCCGATGCGTAAGTCCGATGGGAAATCGGATGTATCTCTGAAGGTTAAATCCGATAATCTCTAAAAAAAATCTGGTCAAACGGATGAAAGTGATAAATGATAAATGTTTTGTAATTTTATCAAAATTTTAAGGGTATTTTGGTACTTTCATAGGGCTGATGGGGGTAGATGAGAGTTGATGGGGGTACAAAAAAAAAACCCGTTTTGATTTGATGGGTGCAATGTAAGCCCAAGCCCAATTTGAGTCTTTTGGACTAATTCCAGGCCCAACGGCCCAGCAAGAAAATGAGAAAATTTGAGGGAATCATAAATAAAAAGGCTTAATTACAATTTTGACCCCCTATTTTCACCAACTCACGATTTTAGTTCCCTAAGAATTTTTCACACGAATTTAGTCCCCCTATTTTCACCAACTCACGATTTTAGTCTCCCAAGATATTTTTTGACGAATTTAGTCCCCCTATTTTCCCAATTTGTAAAATTAAAGTCCCCCTATTTTCCCAATTTGTAAAATCAAAGTCCCCTTTATCAAAGTTCCCTATCTTTCTTCTTCATTCGATACTTCCTCTACCTTAGCGAACCCTAATCCCAAACCCAGCATCGTTCATTCAAAAGCAAACCAGTTGGAATTTGTGAACAGTAAGTATAATCACGAGCAGACAGATTAGTTTCTTAAGCACGTTGTCGTGGATTTGGTCCTGTCATGTGTATGAAAATGTCTTTTTGAGAGATTCAAAACTCACTTTGATAGCAAAGTATATCTAATGAAGAAAATTTGAACTCCAAATTCACAAGAATATTGTTCTTCATTAACTTTTTTTTAACAGAACGTTGTCAACTTTTATAAACACAAAACTATTCTTGTTTTGGACAAAAACACAAAATTATTTTTAGAAACTATAATCAAACATTCCTAAAGGCACTACTGATGTTTAAATGGTTTGCTTTTGAATGAACGATGTTGAGTTTGTTGGGTTTGGGTTCGCGAAAGGAGAGGAAGTATCGAATGAAGATGATGGAATTTTTATTTATTAAATATAATAATTAAAAAACAATTTTTGTAATAATAATAATTTTTATGTTTAAATTCCAACAAGGCAAGCCAGTGTGTCAGCCACGTAGGATACGTGACTGATAACTCAACGTCAATTTTGACCAAATTAGAGGGGGACTTTGATTTTACAAATTGGGAAAATAGGGGGACTAAATTCGTGAAAAAATTCTTGGGGGACTAAAATCATGAGTTAGTGAAAATAATGAGACTAAATTCGTGAAAAAAAATTCTTGGGGGACTAAACATAGGGTTGTTCAGTGGTTTGGGTAAATCTGAACTAACCCACTGCCCGATCCAAACCGAAGCGTTTGGTTTGGACAATTTTTGTGATCGGATCAAATCCGAACCAACCCGTAACAACCCGTACTAGTTCGGTTCGGATAACGGGTTTGAAAAATTAAATCCAAACCAAACCGTGGACCAGTACATATACATTTGCCTTTTAATATTCCACCCCCTCTTCATTTCGCCCATTCTTTCCTTCCTTCAAAGTTCCATTCTTTCCTTCAAATTTCAATATGCGTATTTTCTAGGCAATAATTTATTGCATTCATCTGAATTTTCAATCACGATTCACAAAGGCTGCTCACTCATAAATTATATTTACTCATCACTCATGTTGAATTGCAATCTCCATTTGTTCCCAAACTCCAAACCATGTCCCTATAGATTTCCTTTCCTAAGATCAACACTTAAAGACAAAGAGGCAAACGCAAGCAAGCAGAAGTTGCATCGCACAGTGTCCACCGTTTTCTCCTCAAAGACATATATTTGTCATCCTTATTTTTTCATCTCTTAAGATTTTATTCCATTTATTGTTGTGCTAGTTTCTGCATGTGTAATTGGTATCAGTATACATTTTAGGCTTAAATAGTTATTACCCCCTGCAAATATTTCCATTATCCAGTTACTCTCCTGCAAAAAAAACATTTGAAATAAACCTTGCAAAATGTGATTTGATCCAGTTACACCCCTCTGTTAGTTTTTTTGCTAACAGCGTTAATTTTACTGACGTGGATGCCTAATTGATTGCTGATCTGTTTTCACTTATACACGTGTGCGTTACCCCCCTCACTTTGTCACTTCATCATCTGCCCTTCTAGGGTTCATTAATCACTCTGTTTCTTCTTCTCTCTCACGAAGCAGAACCAGTCTTCGTCGTCCATCTTCTTCTCTCTCACGAACCGGTCTTCGTCGTCCATCGTGTTCTCTCTTCTTCCATCTTCGTTAGTTCACACCAATGGCCACAAGCAACACATCTTCGAATGCTGTATCAAGGCAAGGGCAAGGCCAACTCCCTGTTTGTGGATGTCGCGAGCCAATGCGTTTATGGGTTTCAAACACTTCTGAAAATCCTGGAAGAAGATTTTGGAAGTGTATTAATTGGGGGGTAAGTAATATGGTTGATTTCAATTCTTGTCTTCAGTTGATTTTTTCGTGAAGCTGAGATCTCTGTATTTGTTAATCTGTGTAGAAGCGAATAAGCTGCAAGTTGTTTATTTGGGATGATGAACTAGATCTTCGTAGAGTGAAGATGGTGACAGTTTCAGAAACAGATGAACACAAGCAGTTGGAATCAGCAACAAACACAATTTCTCAATGCAAATGTGGTGACATTTTCAAGGATTGGGAGTCAAACAAAGTTTCAAGGCTGAAGCTGAAGTTGTTAGATGAGAGGAAGAAGAAGAAGTGGATGCAAGCAATACTAATTTTAGTCATTGTGTTTGTAGCATTTGAGAAATTTGATTTGGTAAAAAAATAGGGTTTAGGGTATCAATATTGTAATTTTGGTATTTGTGTTATTGTAACCAAAGGCAATATGAATGGGTTGGATTAGGTGCAATGTTAGTGACCATTCATTGTGTTTGTATCAATGAAGTTTAATTATCAATGAAGTTTAACTTTGTTTATCAATTAAGTCAATTTAACTTTGTTTCATTGTGTTTGTTTATTAACTGATGCAGAATACATGACTGATAACCTGATAAATATATAATTAGTTCCAAGCTGAACTGTAACTGATAAACTAATAAACTTATTAACTGATGCAGAATACATTTTCTCAAGCTGAACTGGAACTGATAATATATAAACAGGAACTGATAATATATAAACTGGAACTGATAATATATAAACTGGAGCTGATAATACATAAACTAGAACTGATAATATATAAACTGATAGTACATAAATAGATCCAAAATAAGCTGAACTGTTTGGGTCATGACTTCATTCAACCAGTACATGAGTTCCTAAATACATGAGTTCCTAAATACATTAGTTCCTAAATACATTAGTTCCAAAATACATTAGTTCCAAAATACATGACTTCATTCTTCAATTCACATTCTCTTGTGTTAAACACCCATCTTCAATATCTTCAACCAGTAGTGGTTTGTTTGGGTCACTTCCAGGACCGGTATAAGGTAGTACAGTTTTTTCTTTAACCTTGTACTCAATCTAGTCCTTCCTTCTTTTAACTGGAAGTTTAGTCCTCTTGAGACCTGAGTCACTTCCAGATTGTTGAACATAGGCAGCCTTTCTTGGTTTTCTCTACAACATGAAAACAAACAATATAATTGATATCAAAGACATAACTATAGATCAGACAGATATCAAAGACATACTACTATTATTACCTTCCTTTTTTGCGCTTCTGGATTGATATCTGTGCTCTTGCAACTCCTGCTATTGTGACCAAATTGGTCACACTTTGTGCATTTGTATGATGTCCCAGTCCTCTTTAGCTTCTTAGCATTAGGTTCCTCCTCTGCAGGTTGCCTCCTCCTCAATTTCTTTGGCCTACCAGGGCCTCTTTTGTATTGTGGTGGTAGCATATATTCCACTTCAACAGTAGGCCACATATCTTGGCCATTAATGGCATTTACACCTTCCCTATATGCAAGTTCATAACTATATCTAGTATAACAAGCATTCACAAAATCTTCAGGTTTTAGTTCTTTATATGATATGGCAGCACATGCATGCCTACATGGAATACCAACTAATTGCCAAAAGTTACAAGTGCATGTCATTTTCCCTAGGTCAACAATAAAAGACCTATTGCCATAAGCATGGTTTATCTGAAACTGAAGTTCACCAGACCATGTAGCAAACCAATTGCCACTCCCTTCAACTTCCTTATCTAACCTCTTCATAGGTTTAGGCATAACTCTATGTGGCCATCTCTGTAATTTTGCCCTCTGCTTAGTAATTCTACCCATTAAATAATCTCTAGTCCACTCACACATGGTTAGAATAGGCTTAGCTCTAGCAGTTAATATGGTACTATTGAAAGCCTTAGCCAAGTTATTCATTACAATATCACACTTAGGATAGTGAGAGAATGCATGCTTACACCAGAATTTTGTAGGAACAGCCATGAGCCACTCCCAACACTTTGCATCAACTTTTCTTGAGTTCATTCATCTTTTCTTCCCATGCTTGGTAGTTGTTACCAAGTGGCTTCAGTCTCAAGAGGGGGGTGAATTGAGATTTAAAAACTTTTGATAACTTTCAAAAACGTTTTTCCCCTTTTCAATGACTTGGATCAATTTTCGCGCAGGTTAAATGGAAGCGAAGGAATTAGAAGATAAGGCAATAAAGCGGTAAAACAGTAAGGCAGGAAAGCAGTAAAGCACGCAGAGATTTATCCTGGTCCGGTCACCTCCTAGTGACCTACGTCCAGTCCTCACACCCTTGTGAGATTTTTCACTAACCAAACAACAAGGCTTACAGGTGCCTCGTGTAACGCCCCAAATATTTAATTAATTATTTAATTAATTTATTCAATAATTAAGGGTGAGAATTGTTGAAGTTGAGAATTATTAGTGTAGTTACTACGTTGACTTTTATTTAATTAATAGGTTAATTAAGTGTGGAAAATAATATTAGAGTAGTAATAATATTATTATGTTGTATGGGCTTATTTTTATGTTAGAATAAGTAAAATAAGGGGGTGTGAAGAGTGGCCCGTGAGACTAATTAGAAAGAAACGAAGAGAAGTATAAAAGGATTAGAATTAGGTTGAGTTATCATAAGCTGAAAGAAAAATAAGGATTAGAGAAAACCTTGAAGCAAGGAGAGAAGGAGGCTGCGCATTCTTGGTGAGAAATAGAGAGGGGGCTGCGCATTCTTCATCCAAGAAGGGAGGTGACTGCGAAATCTTCAAAACCCAGGTAAGGGTGGGGTTCTAACTCTATAATAGGGTACATGAAGGGCTTTATGTGGGATCCTATGTGTTTGTTTAATCCTTGAAATCTATTGTTGATGTTTAGAAAACTATTTGTTGATGTTTGAATGTATTTGTTGATGATTGAAATTAGTTTAGAAGTTTTTGAACCCAATGATGCGCAAAATCTGGGTCACTGCGCGCCATGGGCGCCGTTTTCTGATGTTCTGGGCGCCATGGGCACCATGTCTGGCTGCCCTGCTGTTGTTGCTGGCGCACTGGGCGCCATGGGCGCCATGTCTGACTGCCCGTTGCTTGTGTTGCTGATGTTGCTGGGCGCCATATCTGGCTGCCCGTTGCTTGTATTGTTGATGTTGCTGGGCGCCAAGGGAGCCATGGGCGCCATGTCTGGCTGCCCGTTGCTTGTGTTGTTGATGTTGCTGGGCGCCAAGGGCGCCATGTCTGGCTGCCCGTTGCTTGTGTTGCTGATGTTGCTGGGCGCACTGGGCGCCATGGGCGCCATGTCTGGCTGCCTGTTGCTTGTGTTACTGATGTTGCTGGGCGCCAAGGGCGCCATGGGCGCCATGTCTGGCTGCCCGTTGCTTGTGTTGCTTATGTTGCTGGGCGCCAAGGGCGCCATGGGCGCCATGTCTGGCTGCCCGTTGCTTGTGTTGCTGATGTTGCTGGGCGCACTGGGCGCCAAGGGCGCCAAGTCTGGCTGCCTGTTGCCTATTGTCTGATTGTTGCTGGGCGCACTGGGCGCCAAGGGCGCCAAGTCTGGCTTCCTGTTGCCTGTTGTCTGATTGTTACTGGGCGCCAAGGGCGCCAAGTCTGGCTGCCTGTTGCTTGTTGTCTGTTGGTTCCTGGGAGCACGGGGCGCCATGGGCGCCATGTGTGGCTGCCTCGTTCGGTTGTTGGGCGCATTTGGGCGCCGTCTTGTGGATTGTTGGGCGCTTTAGGCGCATTAGGCCCACGGTTGGCTAAGTCGTTATTTGTTAATCGTTAATTTGTGGAGTTGTTAGCCGTTGGTTGAGTTGTCACACCGTTAACTTGTTAAGTTGCTAAATTGTTGGCTCAGTTGTTGAATTGTTGATGATGTTGCACCTAGTTGGATTGCCTCTATTTATTGGCAAGATATTATGTTGTAGGCCTATGGCCAACGTTGAATTCCGTTGTTGTTGTTGTGTGTTGCTATGTAATCATTGTTAGTTGTTTGTGCATTCACATCGCGTTGCATACATAGCATTTTCACGTTGGAGCTATGCTCAAAACACGTTGGCCTGGACTGGCAAATTATGTTGAAGGCTTATGCCTTGTTGATGCCTCTATTTATTGGCAGATTTTTACGTTGGGAGTTCTGCTCTGATGGTACCACATGCATATGCATAGTATCGAGTCGCATTCATATTGCACCCTTAAGTGACTATGTTGATGACTTGTGATTGATCGAAGTTGATTGTTGGCTGTGAAGTGGTGAACTCATATCTTCTGATTCTAACATACTATTTTTCATATGTTCTATTATATGGTTTGATATCTCACCCCTTCTGTTTGAATGTTACCCTCCTGTTGGTAACGTGCATGTAATCACGAATGAAGGCTGCTTACCTTCGTTTGATCGAGTCGGTGTCGTCGCTCTGATACGTAACACTCGGGGGGGATGAACACGTGTTTTCCTTATTATTTTGTTATGATTATGTTATTGTTGAAACTTAAAGTCGTTATTATCTAGGATTTTGCT
The DNA here is from genome assembly GCA_039519185.1 of Astragalus membranaceus. Classification (NCBI taxonomy): domain Eukaryota; kingdom Viridiplantae; phylum Streptophyta; class Magnoliopsida; order Fabales; family Fabaceae; genus Astragalus; species Astragalus membranaceus. Next base: position 1,849,208 of record CM076850.1, on the reverse strand, counting down.
GTTTTTGAACTGTCTTTAGTTGGTTAGAGACGCCACGATTATTTTGAATTGACTTTTGTTGTGAATTCCGCTGCGTAGTAATGAAGGTAACTTATTTTTAAAGACTAAAAGGGTATTTATTGGTTCATCCAAAAGTAAAGTGTTATGTATCTGTTTTCACAGGCGAATTAATCATGTTTGTTGTTTTTAAGAAGAAAGTGTGGCCCGCCATTCATTTGTTGGAAATTTTTATAAACTCTGGTTTTTCGTATTATTTTACCGGGTAGAAATGGGGTGTTACATTAGTGGTATCAGAGCTGTTTCGGTCTGTCCGACCAAGTTGTCTAGTTGTTGTGTCATTTGACGATCGAGTATTGTCATTTAGTTCTAACTATTGTTTGTGTTATAGTGATACGTTAAGATGGCTGGAAGGAATGATGCTGCTATCGCTGCTGCTTTGGCGGCTATGGCGCAGGCCGTGGAGGGTCAGCAGAACGTTGGTGAAAATGCCGGGTCTCGTAGTTTGGTGACCTTTCAAAGGGAGAATCCGCCTACTTTCAAAGGCAAGTATAATCTTGATGGAGCGCTAGCTTGGCTGAAGGAGATAGAGAGGATCTTCCGTGTGATGGACTGCACTCCAGCGCAGAAGGTTCGTTATGGTACTCATATGTTGGCAGAAGAGGCCGATGACTGGTGGCTAGAGACTAGTCAGAGATTGGAAGTTGCAGGTGAAGAGATCACTTGGGTTGTGTTCCGTAGGGAATTTATGAGGAAGTATTATCCGGAGGATGGAAATTGAATTCCTTGAGCTGAAGCAGGGAAACCTGTCAGTTACTGAGTATGCTGCTAAGTTTGTGGAGTTAGCCAAGTTTTATCCGCACTATAGTGAAGCGACTGCTGAGTTCTCGAAGTGCATCAAGTTTGAAAACGGGTTGCGGCCCGAGATCAAGAAGGCAATTGGGTATCAGAAAATCCGTGTCTTTTCTGATTTAATTGATAGCTGCAGGATCTATGAAGAGGATAACAATGCTCATTATAAAATTATTAATGAGAAGAGGAACAAGCATCAGAATCGTGGTAAGCCGTATGAAGCTCCTGCTAGTAAAGGCAAACCGAAAGTCGCTGATGGTAAGGGAACTAGTGGGGGAGATGCTCCTGCTGGTATTGTGTGCTTCAAATGTGGTAAAGCTGGTCAAAAAAGTAACGTGTGCAAGGCTGAGACGAAGAGGTGTTTCCGTTGTGGTAAAACCGGGGATGAAATATCTGAGTGCAAGCATAAGGAGATGATTTGCTTCAACTGTGGCGAAGGAGGACACATTAGTAGTCAGTGTCAGAAACCGAAGAAGGAGCGAGCTAGTGGAAGAGTGTTCGCTTTGGCGGGGACAGAGACTTCTAAGGAAGATGAATCTTATCCCGGGTTGTTCGAATCAGGTAAATTTTCGAGGACGAAAATATTCTAAGTGGGGGAGAGTTGTAACGCCCCAAATATTTAATTAATTTATTCAATAATTAAGTGTGAGAATTGTTGAAGTTGAGAATTATTAGTGTAGTTACTACGTTGACTTTTATTTAATTAATAGGTTAATTAAGTGTGGAAAATAATATTAGAGTAGTAATAATATTATTATGTTGTATGGGATTATTTTTATGTTAGAATAAGTAAAATAAGGGGGTGTGAAGAGTGGCCCGTGAGACTAATTAGAAAGAAACGACGAGAAGTATAAAAGGATTAGAATTAGGTTGAGTTGTCATAAGCTGAAAGAAAAATAAGGATTAGAGAAAACCTAGAAGCAGGGAGAGAAGGAGGCTGCGCATTCTTGGTGAGAAATAGAGAGAGGGCTGCGCATTCTTCATCCAAGAAGGGAGGTGACTGCGAAATCTTCAAAACCCAGGTAAGGGTGGGGTTCTAACTCTATAATAGGTTACATGAAGGGCTTTATGTGGGATCCTATGTGTTTGTTTAATCCTTGAAATCTATTGTTGATGTTTAGAAAACTATTTGTTGATGTTTGAATGTATTTGTTGATGATTGAAATTAGTTTAGGGGTTTTTGAACCCAATGATGCGCAAAATCTGGGTCATTGGGCGCCATGGGCGCCGTTTTCTGATGTTCTGGGCGCCATGGGCGCCATGTCTGGCTGCCCTGCTGTTGTTGTTGGCGCACTGGGCGCCATGGGCGCCATGTCTGGCTGCCCGTTGCTTGTGTTGCTGATGTTGCTGGGAGCCAAGGGCGCCATGGGCGCCATGTCTTGCTGCTCGTTGCTTGTGTTGCTGATGTTGCTGGGCGCCAAGGGCGCCATGTCTGGCTGCCCGTTGCTTGCGTTGCTGATGTTCCTGGGCGCACTGGGTGCCATGTCTGGCTGCCCGTTGCTTGTGTTGTTGATGTTGCTGGGCGCCATGTCTGGCTGCCTGTTGCTTGTGTTGCTGATGTTGCTGGGCGCTAAGGGCGCCATGGGCGCCATGTCTGGCTGCCTGTTGCTTGTGTTGCTGATGTTGCTGGGCGCCAAGGGCGCCATGGGCGCCATGTCTGGCTGCCCGTTGCTTGTGTTGGTGATGTTGCTGGGCGCCATGTCTGGCTGCCCGTTGCTTGCGTTGCTGATGTTGCTGGGCGCCAAGGGCGCCATGCATGGCTACCCGTTGCTTGTGTTGCTGATGTTGCTGGGCTCCAAGGGCGCCATGGGCGCCATGTCTAGCTGCCAGTTGCTTGTGTTGCTGATGTTGCTGATGTTGCTGGGCGCCAAGGGCGCCATGGGCGCCATGTCTGGCTGCCCGTTGCTTGTGTTGCTGATGTTGCTTGGCGCACTGGGCGCCATGGGCGCCATGTCTGGCTGCCTGTTGCTTGTGTTGCTGGGCGCACTGGGCGCCAAGGGCGCGAAGTCTGGCTGGCTGTTGCTTGTTGTCTGTTGGTTGCTGGGCGCACGGGGCGCCATGGGCGCCATGTGTGGCTGCCTCGTTCGGTTGCTGGGCGCATTTGGGCGTCGTCTTGTGGATTGTTGGGCGCTTTAGGCGCATTAGGCCCACAGTTGGCTAATTGTTGGCTAAGTCGTTATTTGTTAATCGTTAATTTGTGGAGTTGTTAGCCGTTGGTTGAGTTGTCACACTGTTAACTTGTTAAGTTGCTAAATTGTTGGCTCAGTTGTTGAATTGTTGATGATGTTGCACCTAGTTGGATTGCCTCTATTTATTGGCAAGATATTATGTTTTAGGCCTATGGCCAACGTTGAATTCCGTTGTTGTTGTTGTGTGTTGTAATGTAATCATTGTTAGTTGTTTGTGCATTCACATCGCGTCGCATACATAGCATTTTCACGTTGGAGCTATGCTCAAAACACGTTGGCCTGGACTGGTAAATTATGTTGAAGGCTTATGCCTTGTTGATGCCTCTATTTATTGGCAGATTTTTACGTTGGGAGTTCTGCTCCGATGGTACCACATGCATATGCATAGTATCGAGTCGCATTCATATTGCACCCTTAAGTGACTATGTTGATGACTTGTGATTGATCGAAGTTGATTGTTGGCTGTGAAGTGGTGAACTCATATCTTCTGATTCTAACATACTGTTTTTCATATGTTCTATTATATGGTTTGATATCTCACCCCTTCTGTTTGAATGTTACCCTCCTGTTGGAAACGTGCAGGTAATCACGAATGCGGGCTGCTTACCTTCGTTTGATCGAGTCGGAGTCGTCGCTCTGATACGTAACACTCGGGGGGGATGAACACGTGTTTTCCTTATTATTTTGTTATGATTATGTTATTGTTGAAACTTAAAGTCGTTATTATCAAGGATTATGCTATTTTTGAACTGCCTAAAGAACAAAAGGGTATTTATTGGTTCATCCAAAAGTAAAGTGTTATGTATCTGTTTTCACAGGCGAATTAATCATGTTTGTTGTTTTTAAGAAGAAAGTGTGGCACTCCATTCATTTGTTGGAAATTTTTATAAACTCTGATTTTTCGTATTATTTTACCGGGTAGAAATGGGGTGTTACACCTCGGAAAACCTTTACAGACTCAGACACTCTCCTACAGGATACCCCGCCTATAGAGAGCCCTCAAATCTAACAACACAACAACAAGAGATACCCCACCCTTGTTACAAACAACTGCCCTAGAAAGATACCCCACCTCCTAGTACATGCAGCTACCCCTAGAGAGATACCCCACTCTCTAGTACAAATCACAATAACAAAATAACAATAAAGTAAATACAGAAATACCTCTAACGAAGGCAGATATTACAACTTGAAGAACGCAACCCCAACTAACTCTTAGCGAAAGATCAGCTCTTGACAGACCAGCGGTGCGAGAAGAACACAAATAAAATATAAAGAGTTTTTCAGAAGTTATAGATTGTGAGAATGGGTTGGTGTTTTAAAATGGAGGCTATGAGGCCTCTATTTATAGGCTATGAAAGAATAAGGTTTACGTTAAAAAAGATGTAGGAATCGATTCTTTGTTGAAAACATTGGATCTAGGAATCGATTCTTCTTTCAATTGAAAATCGATTTTGACTTGCTTTGAAAAGAGGTGGCAATTGATTCTTGAGATCCAGGAGGGCTAGGAATCGATTCTATACTCAATGAAATCTTGTATAAATCGATTCCTGGCTTGCCTGAGACATGTGGGAATCGATTTCTAGTTTAGTACAAAAAGGTGTGAATCGATTCTTCCTTAAAAATTGTTTAGCTTAGGAATCGATTCTCTAATGAAATCACATGAAGTGAAAATCGATTCTATGCTTTATGATTGGCCTGAAAATCGATTTTGATGTATGTATATGCAAGGTGCAAATCGATTTTTATGTTTCAAAAATGCTTTTTATGTTTTACGTAAGTATGCATGCATTTTAAAAAACTTTGTGTGAGTGTGTGAGACTTCAAGAGACGAGCTGATCTGCGAAAGAGCTTACACTTTTTCCTAAGACACACTCAAACCCTAAGGACTACCCTTATACTTAAGGACTACCCTTAAGCTTGAATCTTCAATTCTTGAGCTTGATTGTCTTGGATTGTGACTTTGATTATATGTCACTTTTTATCAACTTTGGCTTTGGCCTTTTTACTATTATCAACTTTAGCTTTTGTCTTTTTCTTCATCAAAACCTCTTAACCACTTCATCATCAAAACTTAGCCTGCAACACAAGATATCTACATTCTCCCCCTTTTTGATGATGACAAAACATTTACTCATCTCAAGGTGGGAGGTTAGTTCAAACAGATAATGCATATATATGATACTCCCCCTATCATGATGCTCCCCCTGTTTTATTGACTATATGCATAGTGACGATGCTATGATAGATCTATATGCTCATTCTATATGCTTTATGCAACCCTATATTTCTCTCCCCCTTTTTGTCATGATCAAAAGGGTCGATATATGATAAAGTTTGCGAATCGAATGTCACAGCTATTTGACAAGGTAAAAGAACCATTGCAGATTTATAAGTGATCATCAAAACCAAATCATTTTTGAAACCATGAAGAAAATATTTCATCAAAACAGGTAAAAGCTAATCATGAGTCTCAAAAATCTGTGAAGCAGTTGTTTAGCCTTCGCACGTTTCATGCTGCTTAGTTTTTGAGAGTTGGTGACGGCAGCTAGAAGGTGGGAAGTAGAGTTTTGGGAAAAATTATTTTAGGTAAACAACGATTGTGAGTATGAATTCTGAAAATTAATACCAGAGCTAGCAATTGATTGTGACAGGAGAAAATAGATTTCAAGAAAATGTAGTACTTCAACTGCTTTAGAAAACGCTTTTGGAGCACACAGAAATTCACAAGTCACAATTTTAAATTCACATTTTATAAAATCACTTGAGAAACATTTAATTGAAAAATCATTTGAGGAACCAGATTATCATTTTCAATTCTAAGCTCTAATTTCTCTTTTAAAGCATTAACTTCATTTTGAAGGTTGGCAATAGTTTTCTTGAATTTACTTACTGCCTTAGCTAATTTTAATGAATTATCATGCAATTCAACAAATGCTACATGTAACTCATCATATGCATCTTGTAAAGATTCAGAGTTAGAATATACCTCAGTTTCGTTTTCACTGTCGTGGTCGGCCATGAGAGCAACTTGAGCTTTTTCATTTTCTGAATTATCTGATGAGTTCATGTCATTGTCTTCCCAAGCTATGTAGGCTTTTCTACCGTTGTTTCCTTTGGACCCCTTTTTCTTGAACTTTGACAATTTTCTTTCTAAGTTCGGGCACTTCATCGTCAGGTGTCCGGATTTACCACATTCGTAGCAAGTTGGTAGACTTGACAAGTTTTCCTTGCCCGAGGCTCCTTTGGATGAAGAATTCTTTTTGGGAGACCTTTTTCTTTTCATGAGCTTTTTGAATTTTCTAACCATTTGATCCATATTCTCATCGTCTTCATCATCCTTATTTTCTGAATCATCACTATCTTCGCATGGATTTGAACTAGAAGCCTTGAAAGCTAAACTTTTCTTTTTCTTGCCGTTTTCTTCATGCTCTGCTAGGCGAGTGAGTTCTAACTCGTGCTCTAGTAGTTTTCCAAACAGGGTGGCAAGAGTCATCGTTGCTAAATTTCTTGATTCAGTTATTGCAGTAACCTTTGGTTGCCATTCTCTGTTTAGGCATCTCAGCACTTTGTTGATCAAGTCTTCGGGAGGAAATGATTTTCCTAATGAACCCAATTTGTTCACTATGTGAGTGAACCTTTTCTGCATCTCTGATATTGTTTCACCTGTATTCATTCTAAACAATTCGTACTCTCTGGTAAGAGTATTTGTTCTTTCCCTTTTCACTTCACTTGTACCCTCATGAGTAACTTGAAGATTATCCCACATTTCTTGGGCAGATTTACAGTTTGAAACTCGAAAAAATTCATTCGCACTCAAAGCAGAAGTAATAATATTTTTAGCACGTAAATTAAGTTGCACTTTTCTTTTCTCATCATCAGACCATTCATTTCTACTTTTTATTGTAAGAATACCATCTACTATGTGTGTGGGGACGAAAGGTCCTTTTTCCACAGCATCCCAAATATCTAAGTCTACCCCTTCAATAAAAATTCTCATTCTTTCTTTCCAATATGCATAGTCTTCTCCGTTGAATCCCGGAGGACGGAAAAGAGATGCACCCTCTTGCGTAGACCAACCTGAAGCCATTTCTCTTGAAGCTGCTAGGCCCTTTATACAAGAGTCTAGCTTTGATACCACTTGTTACCAAGTGGCTTCAGTCTCAAGAGGGGGGGTGAATTGAGATTTAAAAACTTTTGATAACTTTCAAAAACGTTTTTCCCCTTTTCAATGACTTAGATCAATTTTCGCGCAGGTTAAACGGAAGCGAAGGAATTAGAAGATAAGGCAATAAAGCGGTAAAACAGTAAGGCAGGAAAGCAGTAAAGCACGCAGAGATTTATCCTGGTTCGGTCACCTCCTAGTGACCTACGTCTAGTCCTCACACCCTTGTGAGATTTTCCACTAACCAAACAACAAGGCTTACAGGTGCCTCGGAAAACCTTTACAGACTCAGGCACTCTCCTACAGGATACCCCACCTATAGAGAGCCCTCAAATCTAACAACACAACAACAAGAGATACCCCACCCTAGTTACAAACAACTGCCCTAGAAAGATACCCTACTTCCTAGTACATGCAGCTACCCCTAGAGAGATACCCCACTCTCTAGTACAAATCACAATAACAAAATAACAATAAAGTAAATACAGAAATACCTCTAACGAAGGCAGATATTACAACTTGAAGAACGCAACCCCAACTAACTCTTAGCGAAAGATCAGCTCTTGACGGACCAGCGGTGCGAGAAGAACACAAATAAAATATAAAGAGTTTTTCAGAAGTTATAGATTGTGAGAATGGGTTGGTGTTTTAAAATGGAGGCTATGAGGCCTCTATTTATAGGCTATGAAAGAATAAGGTTTACGTTAAAAAAGATGTAGGAATCGATTCTTTGTTGAAAACATTGGATCTAGGAATCGATTCTTCTTTCAATTGAAAATCGATTTTGTCTTGCTTTGAAAAGAGGTGGCAATCGATTCTTGAGATCCAGGAGGGCTAGGAATCGATTCTATACTCAAAGAAATCTTGTATAAATCGATTCCTGGCTTGCCTGAGACATGTGGGAATCGATTTCTACTTTAGTACAAAAAGGTGTGAATCAATTCTTCCTTAAAAATTGTTTAGCTTAGGAATCGATTCTCTAATGAAATCACATGAAGTGAAAATCGATTCTATGCTTTATGATTGGCCTGAAAATCGATTTTGATGTATGTATATGCAAGGTGCAAATCGATTTTTATGTTTCAAAAATGCTTTTTATGTTTTACGTAAGTAAGCATGCATTTTAAAAAACTTTGTGTGAGTGTGTGAGACTTCGAGAGACGAGCTGATCTGCGAAAGAGCTTACACTTTTTCCTAAGACACACCCAAACCCTAAGGACTATCCTTATACTTAAGGACTACCCTTAAGCTTGAATCTTCAATTCTTGAGCTTGATTGTCTTGGATTGTGACTTTGATTATATGTCACTTTTTATCAACTTTGGCTTTGGCCTTTTTACTATTATCAACTTTAGCTTTTGTCTTTTTCATCATCAAAACCTCTTAACCACTTCATCATCAAAACTTAGCTTGCAACACAAGATATCTACAGTAGTAGGTTGCCTTTGATGCCCCCATCATAAGGTCTCTAATAATTGATCCTCCACCAAATTTTTTCTGCAGTTGGCATATAAGTGCATCACACATAATCTGTGCTCTAAACCCATCTCCTCAAACATTTGTATCAAACCCTAGAAGAAAAGAATTGAAAACAGAAAAACTGAAAATATCAACAGAAAATATATCTTGAAAATATTAACAGAAAATATAACTGAAAATATTAAAGTTAAATTAAAAATAAAGATAAAGTTACCTTTTGTTGATCTGAAATAAAGATCCATCTCCTATCTTGACCAATGTCCTCCAACAACAAACTTAGAAACCATCTCCAGCTCTCCTTTGTTTCGGTTTCAATAACCCCAAAAGCAAGTGGGAAGTATTCATCATTTGGGTCTCTCCCAACAGCAACTAGAAGCTGTCCACCATATTTGGTCTTGAGGTAACATCCATCAACACAAATAAAAGGCCTACAACCCCTCAAGAATCCTTTCTTACATCCTTCAAAACAAAAATAAAAGGATCCAAACCTTGCCTGCAGTGTTGGTGGTCTACACTCATGTTGATTTTACATGTGTTACCAGGATTCACCCTCCTCAACTCTGCTGCATACCTCCATAACAGTGCATATTGCTTGTCTGCATCCCCTTCTATCATTTCTTTCACTATTTTGTTTGCTCTCTACGCCCTACCAAATGTAATGCCAGCCTTGTAGTTAACCCTAATCTCAGACATTATATCTCTTACCTTCACATGGTCAGTTGTTTGTAACCTTTTAGCCACTGATTTTGCCACCCACCTTGCCCTTGCATTGCTATTATTTAATACCCTAGCACATGTGTGGGTCCCATCCCAAGTCTTCATTCTAAAAGTTTGCTTATAACCCACTTTACTTAGAAGTGCTTTAAAGCCACATTTCTTCTTACAAAGGACCCTAACTCTGTAGCTCTCGTTTTTCACAAACTCTATCTCTCTCCCATTTAATATTGACCACTCCCTAATAGCCTCTCTAAACTCTGTCAGACTACTAAATTCTAAACCAACCTTAAACTTGTCGTCTTTGTTAAGCTCTTGAACCCGAAACCTCTCATATTTAGGACAATGACCTTCTTCATCACTACTATTCAACTCCTCAGTCATGTAACCATCACTTAGTTGACCCACCTCCTCAGCTGGGGCACTAGAACTTGCAGCATTGCTTTTTCTTGGTGGTCTCTTTGCCCTAGATTTCACTCTATAAGGAGTACCATTAATCACTATTCTTGATCCAGTAGGTGATAAAATAGGTGGCCTATGATGTCTAGGTGGTGTATCAGAAAGAGGTGGTCCATGAACTGTAGGTGGTGTATCAGAAATAGGTGGTCCATGAATTCTAGGAGCTTGTTCTTCATCTCCAAACCCATCATCTTTGCCATATGTTCTTTCTTCCTCACTATCATCCATATGAATTCCCTTAAGCTCATCATCACTATCACTTTCTTCCCCATTACCAATTTCAATTTCTTCATCTGTGGCTTCAGTTGAAGAACCAGGTTTCTCAATGTGCTCAATGTAGATATGAGCCTCAACTTTGAACTTCAGTGCATGATCAACTATTTTTGATGCATCCTCATCACACAAAAATCTGTTGAACAACACTTCTTCCTCTTTCTTCCACCAAAGACTATAACTACCAGCCTCAAACCCCAACTCCTTGACAATACCAACAGCTTCAAAATAGCTCCATTTATCCACATCCTGCCCTTTCACAGCTGTCTCACTGCCCCCTTCATACTATAGTATACAATTTTTGACAAACTTCCCCCCATGGTGGAACACAACAGTGATAGACATCCATGTATAAGGAAATAAAATAGTACAAATCAGAATCAGGGCTATAAAGGACATTTCACGCAAACTGGTTGCCCTAAATTGGAATTTCACTCCACCCATAACACAAAAATCAATGCTTTCTACACCGTGCCCCCCCCCCCCCCACAATCGTACATTAAAGGCAGAAATTAAAAAAAGGTAGTGAGGGATTATTCAAACCTGTTTTTTGCGATAAAAAGAGCACTTAGTACATGTCCACTTCAATGAGCTCTGCAATGCTACTCTTCGCGTGCGTCAGCTTCCTTCTTCTAGCTTAAACAGAAACCCTAGATCTACGCGAACGATGCGAGTGAGCTGAACTGAGCTGAGGGAAGGGGAGATGATGAGATGATACAGTGACAAAGTGAGATGATGCAGTGAGCTGAGGGAGATGATGCGAGTGAGCTAAGCTGAGCTGAGGGAAGGGGAGATGATGAGATGATGCAGTGACAAAGTGAGATGATGCAGTGAGCTGAGGGAGATGATGCAGTGAGCTGAGGGAGATGATGAAGTGACAAGAGGGAAGATGATGAAGTGACAAAGTGAGGGGGTAACGCACACGTGTATAAGTGAAAACAGATCAGCAATAAATTAGGCATCCACGTCAGCAAAATTAACGCTGTTAGCAAAAAAACTAACAGAGGGGTGTAACTGGATCAAATTACATTTTGCAAGGTTTGTTTTAAATGTTTTTTTTTGCAGGGGGGTAACTGGATAATGGGAATATTTGCAGGGGGTAATAACTATTTAAGCCTACATTTTATTCCATTTCGTCTCTTTAGTATGTGCTTTCCTTCTTTTGGTTAATATTTATTACATATTGTTAATTTTTTTGTATCTTTTTGTATTTTATAGAAATGGAAAATGGTAATGGGAGTGTCAATCCTCCTCCTCAAAGTCCAGCGGTCAATACTTCAAGTCCGATGCAAGTTGTTGTAACTCCACAGGGACAACAAGCTCCTCTAGCAGAGCAAGCACCAGAGGCTGTTCTAACAAAGCAATTACAAGGGAAAGAACCTCCAACAGCACAACCAGAGCTTCCAAAAAGAAAGCCCGTGAGGCCTCTTTCTAATGCTTGGAAATATTTGAGGAGTTTAAAAGCACAAGATGTGTCATTGGACTTTCTATTGTCTTATTTTGCGTTTGGTTGTAAAACACTTTAGAATTTGGATTGGATGTAGTTTGAAATTATGATTTAGTTTCATTTTGCTGCCTATTATAAGAAAGTGTCGAATTTTATGTTTTAAAAAGTTGGCGTTAGCACATGACCCGCGAGCCCAATCCGAACCAACTCATTCAACATTGGATTGGTTTGGTTTGGATTTTATAGAAAAAATCTCAAAATCCAAACCGATTAAAAATGAATGGTTCGGATAACAGATTTAGTCAAAATCCATCCAAACCAACCCGTGAACACCCCTAACTAAACAGGCCTGGAGAATGATTCAGGAACCTAATTCCTATTGGGCTAACACTCTAAAGGGTATTTATTTTCCTAATACAGATCTATGGAAGGCCAAAGGTAGGACTGGAAGCTCTTGGATATGGAAGAGCATTCTGAAGGGAAGGGAACTCCTCAAGTCTTCAAGCAGATGGTCTATATGGACAGGGAACAACATCTCTATCACTAAAGATATTTGGCTTGCTTTAGGGGAAAGGGCACAAACACTTCCTGGGACTCATCCTTCAAGCTTGAATGCCTTGATAAGTGTTGATCATAACTGGGATATCTCTGCCCTAAGAAGTACCCTACAACCAAATTCTGCTATACAGGCTTTACAAACCCCTATATCTTGGTTTAATTGCAATGACTGTATATTTTGGCCTCACACCCAGATGGAATGTATTGGGTGTGCGATAGTAGTGTGTGCGTAGTGTTTATTTCCTATTTCATCTAAGTAGACAAAAAAAGATACAACTTTTCATATTCTCAATCAATCACAAAACATATTTTACTGAATACGAAGTTGTAATACCACCTCGTACACTCACAGCTAAAATGGAGATCCTCGATTCGAACCCGGTTAATTATGTAAAATGTTTAGTCTCACAATGCCAATTTTACCAATTATGTTAAGTCTTATGAACATCAATCACTAAACATAGGACAAAACTTAAGTGTGGTTGGTGTTGTTTTCTATTCACATCATGATACGTTTTAGAAAAATAACTAAAAGATAATGAATATAAGTAATTAATCTATATATCATGGTGTGATTGAAAAACATCATTGACTACACCTATAAAACCACAGTTACGTTTTCTCTTATTGCATATTAATTAAAGTCCTCACTACACCAAATATGTTTAGGGGTCTTTGACCCCTCCGGTATATATAGGGGAAATGGGCCATAAATAATCCGGAGTTCGGCCGGGAGGTAAGTAAAGTCTGACTCCAATTTATTCCATCATCGGGATTCGAACCCGGGTTAAAATATTATATACTAAATAACTCCAAGGAGTTGGAAAAAGACAAAGTTCAAAATGAATTCAATTTATATACGGTGTATAAGTGTTTTACACTATCTACTAATTAGAAGGTGACATGTCATTAAAAATAAATTAGTGATAATCACCTTATATGTCAACCATTCCATAAATTGTTATTGTTTGTGAGTGTAAAAGTCTATACCCTCTATGTGCAAATAAATTAAACTTATTCAAAATATGTATCTTGAAATTGTAGGACAGTCTTACTTTTAAAAAGTTTCAAAACACGAATCTTCTTTTTTCTTTTAACAAAAAAAAAAATCATCTTAGGAACTTTTTAAAAAGAATTAAATTTATTTGCACAGTATAAACTCATCAAATCGGGTATAATATAATGTATGTTATGGAACCATTGTTTCAAATAATCATGGATTTTAAATTCTCAGTTAAAACAAAATCTTCTATGCACACTCAAAATCAAATACATTTGAATCATATATGTGGTATCCTCTAAACACTTTAAGTCTTTTACTAATTAGTTGGTGTTGATGTTGGATTATCTCTGAGGTTTTTCTATTGAACAATGATTTCTTTTGTGGATGGTTTTGTAAGTTGTCCACTTCCGTACCTACCTATCACGCAATCTGTTTTGTTGAATTGATTAAGGATTTCATTGCCATAATTTTAGCAAAACTAAACTAAGTACCTAATAATGGTATTTAATTTTGAAAACAGTGGTTGGATCTATGATAACCTTTTGAAGTCATTTCTTAACCTCCTCCAGAATTAGCATAGTTTATTCATAACCAAACCATATATTATATATGCATGCTTTGACTTCACTCCTACTTAAAATCCTCTCAACAATGTCATCATCATTCTGTTGCTCACTGCATTAATTCATACTCCTTCTTCCCTACCTTTAAGCTTCTACCACCCTCCATACCAATGAACTCTTCAGGAATAATGAAGCTTCTAAGAGGAAAGCTTCCTCTTCCCATCATTATCACCACAACCTGTGTTCTTTTCTTCACAGCAGTCTTGTATGCTGAGAGACTCACTTTCCTTTCTTCCACCTCTTTTTTCAAGTTCAAAGCCTGTCCTAGAAAACACACCAAACCAAATTCTAGTAAGTTATAACTTCACAAATTAATCCCACAACTATCTCATACAAGATTTTAAGTCGTAGTTGCAATTATGCCGCATCATGATTCTAGCTCTTACAGAGAATCACAATCAAATGCGACCGAAATTGCAGTCGCCTCGACATCATAAACCATGATGTCGTGGTCCAGATTGCGGTCGCGGACTGTGTTTTAAAATCTTGATCTCATAGTCTCATTGTATACTTGCCTTCTTTATTTATTTTTTTACAAATTTTTTGGCTCTAGATTCTAAAAATGCAATGATGTCCAACAGATGAGAGAAAAGTGGAAGATGTGTTTGCAAATGGCTCATGGATTGATGATAGGTTTGATTTTGACCCAGAGGAATGCAATGTTGCTATTGGAAAATGGGTATTTAACAATTCAATAAAGCCTTTGTATTCAGACACAAGTTGTCCATACATAGATAGACAATTTTCTTGTGTCAAGAATGGAAGACAAGATTCTGATTACCTACATTGGGAATGGCAGCCAGAAGATTGTACATTGCCCCAGTAAGTCTCTCACACTTAAAGCATGTTTTACTTATCTTCAATTTTTTGGCCAATGAGGCAATGAGGTATATGTATATATAACATAGCCACATTCTGAAATGTCTATATTTTGTAGATTTAATCCAGAACTTGCCCTCAAAAAGCTTCAAGGAAAGAGGCTGTTATTTGTAGGAGATTCATTGCAAAGAAACCAATGGGAATCTTTTGTGTGTTTGGTCCAAAGTATCATACCTGAAAAGAAAAAGTCGATGAAACAAGGGCGTGTTCATTCTGTCTTCAAAGCCAAGGTAATAATCAATGTTTTAAATCACATTCGTACCACATTGCAATCCTTGATATTATGGAAAATCGCAGTCAAATATGACCGATATAACCTCAATAACAATCACGTATAGTCACATAGACATCAAAAACCTTAATGTCGCGACCAAGATTGTAGTCGCATTTTTTTTCTTAAAACCTTACTAACAATAGGGTTGGTTGGTAGATGGTCAAACATGTAGAATCAAGCATCTAAAACTCTAAAAAAAGCTGTTATGGTTATAAATTAGGCTAAATTGCTCTTTTGGCCCTTTATCTTTGGGGTTGTGGTCACTTTGGCCCTTTATCTTTTTTTTTCTCATTTTAGACCCTCATGTTTTTTGTGTGTGTCATTTTGGCCCCTGCCGTTATGTTTATGTTTTTTGTAGCAAATTTTTAAGGATGAAAATGAAATCAATTAAAAACATAAGGGCCCAAAATGAAATCAATTAAAAACATAAGGGACTAAAATGAAATCAATTAAAAACATAAGGGACCAAAATGATAACGGTAGGGGCCAAAATGACACACACAAAAAACATGAGGGTCTAAAATGAGAAAAAAAAAAGATAAAGGGCCAAAGTGACCA
Organism: Astragalus membranaceus; assembly: GCA_039519185.1. NCBI lineage: Eukaryota > Viridiplantae > Streptophyta > Magnoliopsida > Fabales > Fabaceae > Astragalus > Astragalus membranaceus. The sequence goes on along the minus strand of CM076850.1, from coordinate 1,833,739 downwards.
CAACCCTAAAGATAAAGGGCCAAAAGAGCAATTTAGCCTATAAATTATGTAAATATCAAATAATAATACAAGAAAACTAAGGCTAATTTTTCTTTTGATGTGTGTTTCATTTCTTATTATAGGAATATAATGCTACCATAGAATTCTATTGGGCACCATTTCTTGTGGAGTCAAACACTGATATTCACATAATAGGGGATCCAAAGAAGAGGATAATAAAAGTGGATGAAATCACAGAACGTGCTAAAAACTGGAAAGGAGTTGATATCCTTGTTTTCAATACCTATGTTTGGTGGATGAGTGGTCTTAGAGTTAAAGCATTGTAAGTCCTCTTTCTACCTAACTAGTATGTCACCTTACATGAATGAAACTTGTTGATCATTAGGTCTATTAATTATAATATTTTTGGCATATGCACGAGTATACTGCTAGTACATTCTCTAAACTTTTGTTTGATTTTAGGTGGGGTTCATTTGCCAATGGAAAAGAAGGGTATGAAGAATTGGATACAGCAATTGCTTACAACTTAGGTTTGAGGACATGGGCTAATTGGGTGGACTCAACTATCAATCCAAACAAAACTAGGGTCTTCTTCACAACTATGTCCCCTGCACACACTAAGTCTCTCTCTCTCTCTCTCTCTCTCTCTCTCTCTCTCTCTCTCTAGAACTTCAAATTTCAGCTTTGTATGACTAAGTTACCTTATGTTTTGTTATGATTCTAACGATTTAAACGTAACATGTTTTCAGAAGTGCTGATTGGGGAAACAAGGAAGGTGTAAAATGTTTCAATGAGACAAAGCCAGTGAAAAAGAAGAATCATTGGGGGAGTGGTTCAAATAAAGGTATGATGAGTGTGGTGGCCAAAGTTGTGAAGAAAATGAAAGTTCCAGTGACTGTTATCAACATAACACAAATCTCAGAGTATAGGAAAGATGCTCATTCCTCAGTTTACACTGAAAGTGGAGGTAAATTGTTAACTGAGGAGGAAAGGACTAATCCATTAAAAGCTGATTGCATACATTGGTGTTTGCCTGGACTTCCTGATACTTGGAATCAAATATTTTTGGCTATGTTGTGACAAATATAAATGGACAAATACCCTTTCTTTGTTTTTTTCTTTCTCAATTTGTGATATGAAGATGTCAACTATGTAAAACTATGTGTTGCTTCATTGGCATTTTGTGATACAAAAATATACAAGCATCACAAATGCCAACAAGCACAAATACCAAATTATCAATGAACTTGCACAGATAAAGTGGTCATTCATAGACCATATTTTTTGTTATGGTAATAAGTAAAAAGTCTTAATAATATTTACACCCCCTGCGAGGCCCAATAACCAACCAGCCCATAACCAGAAAATCTGACCCAATCAATCAACGGTTCAGATACCTCTGCAAGATCTAACGACTCAGGATCGTCAGAACGAACATCACTCAATCTCTATAAATACCACATTCAATACTCATAAATATAAGCAACTTCAAAAACTAAACATTGATTCACTCAAATACTGACTTGAGCGTCAGAGTATTCTTGCAGGTACAACACCGTCATCTCAATATCGAACATCGCCATCTCAAGATCGAACACCGCTAATCAAGGACGACACCTACCAACTATTTCGGACAACTCATTAAGGTCGGAAGTACGGTACAGAACATTTTTTAACTTCTTTTTCTTATAAAACAAGAATGATAAAAAAAACAAAGAAAAGAAAGATATATACTCAAAACTTATTAAATTATTCAGTTTGTCATATAACCCACCATATTCGTGATACTTGATATATCAAAGATTCTTAGTTATGTTTTGTCTTTTTTTTACAAATTATATGCATACAAATAGAAATAAAAAATATTATAATAATTGAATGAATGATTATGTTTTATGAACTAATATTAATTTCAAAATATCAATATTCTGTCAATTAATTAAAGGTTGCTCTTAATTGTCCTTAAGGCCTAACATAACTAGCAAACTCAAAGTTGTTAGACTAGATATTTTCCATGGTTAACTGGGTACGAACACAGACTCTCCACTTATCACGTTAGTTCATTTCAGTTGAAACTAGTAGGATACCCGTGCATACGCACGGGTGGTGTCGTGTTCTTTTTATGAATCAACTTAAACAGTATTTAAATAGTCTGAACATTACCCCGTGAAAATAAAAACAAATTTAAAATAGATAAAAAATAGATAAATATTAAAATCTAAAAATGTAAAAGTGTCATTTAAAACAATCTGTGCATTTATCCTGTGTTTTTATATATATCATTGCAGTTATCTCCGTGTTTTTTTATATATCAGTGAAGTCATCCCGAATTTTTTATGTATCAGTGCAGTTATCTCATAGTTTCAATTGATTATTTGAGTTTATTAGTAGATTATAGTAGATAGTAAACGATAGATAGTAGATTATGAATAAGAATTCTTTATTCCGTGTTTTCTTATAAATCAGTGACAATTATTTGTCCTTTTCTAGGTATTAGTGACAAATATTTCTCACGTGTATTTTAAATATTAATCAGTTTAAATAGTCATTAAGTCTTCTTGTTTTTTTAGATAGTAGGTTTATAGTAGTCTTTAAAAATTATAACTATCAATGGCAAATATTAATCCTGTGTTTTTTTATATATCACTGCAGTTATCCCGTGTTTTTTTATATAGCATTGCAGTTATCTCGTAGTTTCAATTGATTATTTTAGTTGATTAATAGATTATTGTAGATAGTAAAAGTTAGATAGTAGATTATCAATGATAAATATTTGTTTTAAATATTAATTAGTAGTTTAAATAGCTATTAAGTCTTCTTGTTTTTTAGATTGTAGGTTTTGTAGTAGTAGTAGTCTTCAAAAAAATTTAATTATCAATGACAAATATTAATCTCGTGTTTTTTTTATATATCGGTTCAGTTATCCCGTGTTTTTTTATATATCAGTGCAGTTATCTCGTAGTTTCAATTGATTACTTTAGTTGATTTGTAGATTATAGTAGATAGTAAAAGAGAGATAGTAGATTGGTCAAAAAAAAGAGATAGTAGATTATCAATAAGAAATATTTGTTTCAAATATTAATCGGTATTTTAAATAATCATTAAATCTTCTTGTTTTTTAAATAATAGGTTCATAGTAGTCTTCAAAAATTATGATTATCAATGGCAAATATTAATCCCGTGTTTTTTTTATATATCACTGCAGTTATCCCGTGTTTTTTTATATATCATTGCAGTTATCTCGTAGTTTCAATTTATTATTTTAGTTGATTAGTAGATTATAGTACATAGTAAAAGATAGATAGTAGATTACCAATAAGAAATATTTATCTCGTGTTTTTTTATAAATCAGTGACAATTATTTGTCCTTTTTTATGTATTAGTGACAAATATTTGTCACGTGTGTTTTAAATATTAATCAGTTTAAATAGTTACTAAGCCTTCTTGTTTTTTTAGATAGTAGCTTTATAGTAATCTTCAAAAATTATAATTATCAATCACAAATATTAATCCCGTGTTTTTTTATATATCACTACAGTTATCCCGTGTTTTTATATATCAGTGCAGTTCTCGTAGTTTCAATTGATTATTTTAGTTGATTAGTAGATTATAGTAAATAGTAAAAGAGAGATAGTAGATTGGTAAAAAAAAAGAGACACTACAAAAAAATTGATCATTAGCGAGGGATGTTTCCCTCGCAAATGGTCCCAAATCCGTCGCTAATTCCTGTTTGCGAGGGAATTAGCAAGGGACTGGTTCACTTACTAAATTACTCCTCGCTAATGGAATCTGCATCCCTCGCTAATGGAATCTGCATCCCTCGCTAATTAGCGAGGGACCCAAATCCCTTGCTAACAATGATAGCCACGTGGCCAAATTCTGACAGCCACGCGTCCAGTTTCCCTCGCTAATTTCCTCGCTAATGCCCAACTGATTTAATTTTTTTTGCTAAACATGCTTTTATACCTGTTTATTTTATTAATAAATAATAAAATCTAAAATAGCTAAAACAGTTTAAAATAAAAATTCCGAGAATAAAATATTTCAATAACATAAGATTCAAATCAACATAAGTTAGTCTAAAATGTTATAACAAAATACTGAAATGTCAAACTGATACAACAAATCCTAAAAAATGCCATCAGACTCCCCAGACTCCTCATCTTGCTCCTCATCTTGCCTCATATTCTTAAAATACCTAAACATCAGCTCCTGCCTACGGGTCACCTTTGCAAAGTCTTCCTGCATCTTTTTCATAGCCTCAGTAGAGGTCCTGGCCTCTTGTCGAGTATCCTGCAGCTCCTGTTGAGTAGACTGCAGCTGCTGCCTAAGCTGCCCTGTCTCTGCAGCTGAAGAAGTAGGAGCTGGTCGACTGCGTTGTCTGCTGCTCCCGGCCCCAGACTGGCCTATACATGGAGCCAACGGCCCTAGACTGGCCCATATATTCTCTCCAACTTATAGATAATGAAATCTGCTCCATCTTAATAAGATCATCCCTTCTCAATGTTGAAGTGCACATATTTTTAAAAAATTGACTCACTTCAGTAAATGGTTCCAAAACACACTTTGGTAATTAATAAAAAGCAATTGGAAGGAAACACTCCATGAATACATGACAATCATGACTTTTCACCGCATACATCTTCCCGGTGTTCACATCGGCACATCTTGCAAGGTTAGAAGAATAACCATCTGGCATCCTCAATCCTTTCAACCATCGACAAACATCTTTCGCTTTATCTGGTGTTAGACAGTATTTGGCTTTGGGTTTTCCATCTTCCTATTAGGCATTTCCACCAAATTTAAATCGGATCAATGTTTGCTATAGTACACTTTTCAATTTTAATTTCAACAATTTAACACAATTAACAACATACACAATTTTCAATTTCAACAAATTTCAATCTAACTCTTCTCAACAATTTCAATTTAACAAATTCAAATTCACTTTTCAATTACTAACAACAATCATCTCTAACAAAGTTATTCTAACTCACATTTCACACTCAATCCTACAACCTTTAAAACAACTAGTTTATTTTAACAACAACAACAAATTTTAACTCACATTTCACACTCAATTTAACTCACATTCCACAAAAACACTTAATCCTAACACTCAATTCTAACTCACATTTCACAACAACACTCAATTCTAACACACAACAACAAATTTATTTTAAAAACTAACCGTTATGAGATTGAGGTCCGGTGACAGTGACGCTCCGGTGCGGTGGTTCAGTGATGGTGCGCACTCCGGTGCGGTTGTTAGACTTCAAACACCAACAATTTCAATCCTAAATCATTTCAATTTCAAGCAAAAAACATAAATCAAAACAAATTCATTAAAAAATTAAAATCAAACCAATATCATAAAAATAAAAATAAAAACCTACAAAAGGGAGAGCTCCGGTGGTGGTGGTGGTGGTGGTGGTGGTGGTGATGATGATAGTGAAGTTCTTGGTGGGGGTGGTGGTGGTGGTGGTGGGGTGGTGTGGTGGAAGGTGGAGAGAAAAAAGAGAAAGAGGAAAGAAATTGGGGGTGAGAGAAGAGGAATTCGTAGCTTGAGAGAGAGAGAGTAGAGGAAGAGGAGGTCGTAGGTGATGGTGGTTGTGTGGTGGTGGTGGTGGTGGTGGTGGTTGTGTGGTGGTGGGTTAGGGTTCGTAGGTGTGTGAGAGAGAGAGAGAGAGAGAGAGAGAGAGAGAGAGAGAGAGAGAGAGTAGAGGAAGAGGAGAGGGGGTCGTAGGTGATGGTGGTTGTGTGGTGGTGATGGTGGTGGTGGTGGTGGTTGTGTGGTTAGGGTTCATATAGGAAGAGGAGAGAAGAGTGAGGGAGTAGTGAGTGGAGAAAGAAGACTGGGGAAAGAGTGTCATGTGAGAGATAGTAGATTAACAATAAGAAATATTTGTTTTAAATATTAATCAGTAGTTTAAATAGTCATTAAATCTTCTTGTTTATTAGATAATAGGTTCATAGTAGTCTTCAAAAATTATAATTATCAGTGGTAAATATTAATCCTGTGTTTTTTTTATATATCACTGCAGTTATCTCGTGTTTTTTTATATATCAGTGCAGTTATCCCGTGTTTTTTTTATATATCAGTGCAATTATCTTGTAGTTTCAATTGATTATTTTAGTTGATTAGTAGATTATAGTAGATAGTAAAAGAGAGATAGCAGATTATCAATAAGAAATATTTGTTTTAAATATTAATCAGTAGTTTAAATAGTCATTAAACACTACAAGAATTATTGGTTTTTCCGGCCAGGAGTTTCCGGCGGATATAGATCCGCCGCAAAGTTACCGGCGGAATCTACGAATTTTCGGCGGAATTTATCCGCCTCAAAGTTACCGGCGGAAAAATTGACATTTGCGGCGGATTAAAATTCGTCTTGGCTTTTGCGGCGGATTTTACGGTTCTTGCGGCGGATTTGGGTTCACAAATTTTTTTTTAGATAATAGGTTCATAGTAGTCTTCAAAAATTTTAATTATCAATTACAAATATTAATCGTGTGTTTTGTATATATCAGTGCAGTTATCCCGTGTTTTTTATATATCATTGCAGTTATCTCATAGTTTCAATTGATTATTTTAGTTGATTAGTAGATTATAGTAGATAGTAAAAAATAGATAGTAGATTATCAAAAAGAGTGTAAACAAATTTCAGAGAGAAAAATTAAACTTTTAAGGTGATAACTTTTTCCAATAAGGTAATAGTTTTTTTTTATTTTTTAGTGTGACTCATTTACATTTTTATAGGTAATTTTAGTAGAGTAGTGTTTGTATAAATTTAGAAATTTAGTTAAAAAAAATTAAAGTGAAATGATAATAGAAAGAGAAAAATTGTTTATGTGAAAAGTAAAAAGAAAAAAAAGAAAGAAAGAGAGTGGAAGAGAACATTGAAAAGGAGGAAAGTGGGTGTAAGAAGAAAGAGAGAAAAGGAAAGAAAGAGAGTGTAAAAAGAAAAAAGGAAGAAAGAGAGTGTAAGAGAAAAGTGAAAAGGAGGAAAGAGAGTGTAAGAAGAAAGAGAAAAAAGGGAAGAAAGAGAGTGTAAGAGAAAAGTGAAATGGAAGAAAGAGAGTGTAAGAAGAAAGAGAAAAAAGGAAGAAAGAGAGTGTGAGAAAAAACGAAAGAAAGAGAGGGTAATGACATTTTTACCTTTAAATTAGATATGTGTCTTGTTAATAAGAGATCCAAACTGGTAATTTCATATGAGGTTTGTGTTTATAAATAGATTACATTTTTATAGGTAATTTTAGTAGAGTAGTGTTTGTATAAATTTAGAAATTTAGTTAAAAAAATTAAAGTGAAATGATAATAGAAAGAGAAAAATTGTTTATGTGAAAAGTAAAAAGAAAAAAAAAGAAAGAAATAGAGTGGAAGAGAACATTGAAAAGGAGGAAAGAGGGTGTAAGAAGAAAGAGAGAAAAGGAAAGAAAGAGAGTGTAAAAAGAAAAAAGGAAGAAAGAGAGTGTAAGAGAAAAGTGAAAAGGAGGAAAGAGAGTGTAAGAAGAAAGAGAAAAAAATGAAGAAAGAGAGTGTAAGAGAAAAGTGAAATGGAAGAAAGAGAGTGTAAGAAGAAAGAGAAAAAAAGAATAAAGAGAGTAAGAAAAAACGAAAGAAAGAGAGGGTAATGACATTTTTACTTTTAAATTAGATATGTGTCTTGTTAATAAGAGATCCAAACTGGTAATTTCATATGAGGTTTGTGTTTATAAATAGATAAATAGATATTAGACAAAATATTTACATTCTTCATATACTTTTATGTTTTTACATTAAACCAAGTTTTTATTTTAAAAATAATATTTTCAATATCTTTATGAAAAACATGTTTGATCGAGTTTGTAGTTTCTCAAAAACTAAGAAATGACCAATTAAACTTTCATGAAATTCAAAGAAATACAAAAATCTCCATGTTCTAGATCACTATATGGGTCTATACCACAAACGCTTGATCGATGATAGACCATAATATTTGTAGTAAAATAGATTTTAGGTTTATTTTCATTTGGTTTATACATTTTATGAGGTGTTTTTTAAAGTCTACAAAGTTAAATTAAAGAAATATTATATATAAATTATGATTATCTAAGTATCTACTAAAGCACGATAGAACTAGAGGTTCTAGGTTTTGTATTTACAAGCTTATAGTGAACTCAGCTCACGAAAGTACAAATTCTAATTGTGTATTATCGTGAAGTGAGTTTAAGAGTGCTATGAGAAACTAGAAAAAAATTCCAAACTTCATTAACAATGAAAATGTTTACTTACTTGCGCAATGGAGTAGCAATGAGATATACTTTGATAAATTTTTTGAGATTTCACCAATAAAGGAACTTAAGAGAGAGTGAGAGAAGAGTAAAGAAAAAGGTTTAAAATGGAGTTTAAAGGATAGGGTATTTTGTCAATAAAATTTATTTATTTTTTAAAATTAGAGGGTGTGGATATACAAGTGTGAGGTGTGGATAGTTAAATTGATGGGCCTGAAGAAAAAGAAATGGGACCCATATGTACGATTTCAAGAGACCCGACCCGACCCGAGAAACTCTCTCTATTCCTTTCCGATTCGCATTCTTCAAATCTAAACCCTAACATAACATTTCGTTCTTCTCTACTGGTTTGTTTGGTTTGCGGCGAAGGCGAAAGCGATGGTGAGGGTTAGTGTGTTGAACGATGCTTTGAAGAGCATGTACAATGCTGAGAAAAGAGGAAAGCGCCAAGTCATGATCAGACCATCTTCCAAAGTCATTATCAAATTTCTTTTGGTTATGCAGAAGCACGGTACCAACCTCTTTCTTCTTCTTCTTCTTCTTCTTCTTCTTCATTTCAATTAGTTTCTTTCTTAATTAACTATCTATCACTGTTATAATCATTTGATTAAGAGTAAGTTCATCGTTTTGATTATTTGCTCATTTTAAAGTTTTACTTTAACCATGTTAACTAAACAAACAGTGAAGAAGAATCTGAGAGGGTAGTTCCATTTTGTTCAGAATCAGATGATGGGAAACTAAGCTTGTGATTTACAGATTTGCCCTCTAGTGCAATTGCGTTAATACACTGGTGGGAAATTTTAAACATGATCAAAACATTGTTTGATGTTACTTCAATTATCCAACAAGCTTTCAGGAAAACCAAATGAAAACGATATGCTCAATAAAAATGCTAGTCTTATTTATGTAAATCCCAATAAAAAATTAAAACGAATCATTTTTAGTTCTTAGGTTTCGAGAGGGAAACTCAACAGTTCCATTAAAATACCAGCTTTACAGCTTGCATTACACAAGCATTCCTATACCACACTTAAATTTCCACCATGTGTTGGTGACTCGGTTCTTTATATATTTTTTTTCACAGCTAAGGAGAAATATTGATTTTCAGTTACTAGAAAATATCTTCAAAATTATTTACAAGTCCAAATATGAATATTGCTTTGTAGGCATTGCCACATGTTAAGTTGCAATAAGCTACAACAGGTATTTTTGGCCTTGACAGGCAACCTAAATGACATGAGATAAGGACTCACCATGAAACATATCGCATTAAGAAACAATGAACAAGGTACATGAGAAAATCACCATAGAAACCAAAAACTAGTAGCACCATTTCCACCTCTAGCCTCCTAAAAGTAACATAGATTAGTATGTGCACATTGTTGCTCATTAAAAGTACGAATTTTATACTGTCTAAATGTAATTTAAAATCTCATTGGTGTTGATTTGATTTGATGCTTGATAACCATGACTTATGAATGTGTTTCTCAATAACAGTTGTTTTTTATATTATCTGAATTTGAATTTCTCATTGGTGTTGACTTGATATTTGATAACATATCGCATTAAGAAACAATGAACAAGGTACATGAGAAAATCACCATAGAAACCAAAAACTAGCAGCACCATTTCCACCTCTAGCCACCTAAAAGTAACATAGATTAGTATGTGCACATTGTTGCTCATTAAAAGTATGAATTTTATACTGTCTAAATGTAATTTAAAATCTCATTGGTGTTGATTTGATTTGATGCTTGATAACCATGACTTATGAATGTGTTTCTCAATAACATTTGTTTTTTATATTATCTGAATTTGAATTTCTCATTGGTGTTGACTTGATACTTGATAACATGGTGTACAAATGTGTTTCTCAATAATAGTTGATTTTATATTATTTGAATTTCTCATTGGTGTTTATTTGATGCTTTGAATTTCTTATTGGTGTTGATTTGGTTTGATGCTTGATAACATGACACAGGATACATTGGAGAGTTTGAGTACGTTGATGACCACAGGGCTGGGAAAATTGTGGTTGAATTGAATGGTAGACTGAATAAGTGCGGAGTTATCAGTCCCCGTTTTGATGTGGGTGTCAAAGAAATCGAAGGTTGGACCGCTAGGCTTCTCCCTTCTAGACAGTTTGGTTATATTGTGTTGACAACCTCTGCTGGCATTATGGATCATGAAGAGGCCAGGAGAAAGAATGTTGGTGGTAAGGTCCTTGGCTTCTTCTATTAGGATCGACAGCAATCGTCTTTACTGTGTAATGCTGGATGTGCAAGTCCCCTAGCTTAGTAATTTGTTTTGATATGCAAAACTATAATTTATCAGAGTTCTTTATTATACCGAAATGTATTGGAAGCATCGTTTTGAATTGTAAGCACGTTCCCAGCATGACTATTATGGATGTTTTCTTTGACAGCTTTTTCTATTAGTTCATATGAAATTTTGTTTTGACGGTCATGTTTTATTCATCGTCTTTCTGCAAATTTCCTGTGTGCTTTTGGTTACCATTCATTGCCACTGCCTATGACACCATACGTTTGTTGTGATTTCGGAGATGACTGGAAGGCGTAACTTCCAAACGAATAGAGTGGGGCATAGGATTTATTTATTTACCATTTCTTTGTCTTTGTAGTGCTTCTGATTGTTTTTCTTTTCCTTTTTCTTCCTACTACTACTACTACTAGTGTTATTTATCCGTGCGTAACGCATGGGTGCCCACTAATGAACCAAATCATTAAAGGAGATTAAATCAGTCAAATGATGGTTTAATATTAGTTAATTAGGAATTAAAATTTGGTGTGTCAAAAAAAGGAATTAAAAATTCGGTATATATACTGATTCACAGCTAATAATTAAGTTTAGGTACAACATCAAACATGTTAAATAGACAAATATAAGAATCACATTATGTTTTTATTTTTGCAAAACATCTTTTGTGAATATCATGTCTTACCATCATCAATATAACTTAATATTTCCAACCCACTTTTACATTGGACCCTATGCATAAAACATTTAAGGCTAAATAACACTTTTGGTCTTTTATCTCTGCTTTAGGTTTCATTTTAGTCATTTATCTTTTTTTGTCTCGTTTTGGTCCTTTACCTTCCATTTCCATTTCATTTTGCTCCCTCGATGGTGTTTTTTGTTCAATAAGTTAACAGACATCACGCTGACAGTTAACTGCTAACGCGGCGTCTAAAGTATCCATTCTGATGTGTCATTCATTTAATGACATGGAAAATTGGAGACCAAATTGAAACTAATAAAAACTATAAGAGACCAAATTGACAAACAAATCGTGCAATTTTAGATTTTCTGTCCCTAATAAAACCACCAGATCGTGCTTCCAATATACTATTGCGATCCATTTGAGCCTTTTTAGTTGTTGTTTAGAACATATATTAGAACTACATAGATACTATGGTGGAGAGCATATCATATGCATAAAGTTTATTATAGAGTTATCATCAATTAAGGTCGAGAGTTCCTCACATGCTTAAGGTTTATATAAAGTTTGTATTAATCATGTACTTGACCCTAATAGTGGATTTTGTTAATTTTGACTTGATGTAATATTTTTGTGGCCTACGCAATAAATGTTGTATCCTTTTGACCAAAAAAGTTGTCAAAATAGTCGTAAAAGAATACAAATAGGTAATTATATATTAAGAAATAAATTGCTTCATTTAAAAAATAGGATGAAAGGTGCAACAAAGCATATAAATTAGATGAGTAAAATGCATCTCCTCTAGAATATTTTTAAAAAATGTACAAAAAAAAAATATTTTAAGAAAAAACTAAGGATTCAAGTAGATTTTAATTTATATTTTAGCATTAGATATCATACGATTTTGGAAATTTTTTGGGAAGGATTGTCTACATTGAGCATTTGGTACCATCGATGTATGTAGCAGGCGATTATAACAGGGTTAAGTACACAAGGCAAATCTATGCAGCTAGCACAGTCAACAACACCGTTGGTGTCGATTCTGGATTAGCCAAGTTTTTTGTTAGGTTATCCGCTTTTCTGAGCTTTAATGGTAGAAGTACAACATTTTTCCACCACCCAAAAAGTTTATCTATTAAACGTTTTCTACTACCCGTTGATGTCTAATATTTCAACCGATGCTACTAATAAGGCTACCGCCATTTTATTTGCTGGTTTATCATGCTAGTGCATCATCTATATGAGTATATATAATATTATCATATATGTTGTGGTAACTAGTAAAAGGCCTAAACTGATATTTACACCCCCTATAAGGCCCAATAACCAAACCAGCACATATCCAGAAAATCTAGTCCAGTCAATCAACGGTACAGATGCCTCTGTAAGATCTAACGGCTCAGGGTCGACAAAACAAACATCACACAAACTCTATAAATACCACACTCAATGCTCATAAATGTAAGCAATTTCTAAGACAAAACACCGACTCACTCAAATACTGACTTTAGCATCGGAGTGTCATTGCAGGTACAACATCGCCATCTCAAAGATCGAACATCGGCATCTCAAGGTTTAACGTTGCAGATCAAGAACAACTCCTACCAACTGTTTCAAGATCGGATGCACGGTACAGAACATTGGCGACCACAGTGGGAGGATCTATACTCAATTTCCTCTCCCATTACCTTGATCCACAAAATGGCACCCCAACTCCGTTCATGACCGGCCAGTCTCGTGGTCAGGCCAGGGGTAAGACTGAATGTACCCGAGGTCGAAACTCATCAAACACCCGAGGGTCATGTCCAGGACATTACGAATTCCACCCGAGCTCGGGCACACTCCCCCAACCCGAACCTCGCCCGTTCCCAGACAAGCTCATACAGAAATAGTTTACCACCTCCCCCTCCATTGCTTCCAGCCCTCACCGATGCTGTTCAACAGCTCGTCCAACTGTTGGCCCGGTAGGAGGTTGTGAACCAAGAAAGAAGCCATCACTTCACCGACCTTGCGGACGAGGTAGCAAATCTCCGGGCACGAAACGTTCCGGACCAGAAATCACCCGGGCCGAGCTCCCCTGAAACAAGACTCCCGATCCGGAGAAGACATCGTTCCCCACCCAGAAGAAGACACTATCATCGTTCTCCTCCTCGCCGACAACGAGGGAATGGTTTCCGTTCTCCTCCTGCTCGACGACATGACGGTCTTAACGAACTGGATAACTCTCCCCAGCCTCGCTCAATTCTAGCCTCTTCGTCACCAAGAAGACGCTCCAGAAGTCGAGAGGATAACTCTGACAAGGCACAACCTCGACACTACGTTTATCCCGATCACCATGATCCGCATCGGCCACACCCCCAGGCACGATTAACCAAAAGAAAAGGCCCGTTCACTGAGACAATCGATAATTACCGAGTCCCAAGATACCTCGAAAAACCGCCTGGAGGTCTGAAAACGTATGATGGAACGGGCGACCCTGACAGGCACATCGATCAATTCGACACCATTATGCAATACCGTAATGTGCCCATGGAAATGAAATGCCGTATCTTCCCCTTAACTCTAGACAAAATAGCGTCGAAATGGTTTCGGACCTTAAAAACGAACTCCGTTTCTTCTTGGGAACAATTGGCAAAACTCTTTTCGGTTCACTTCGCCCATTCCAAAAGATAACCCAAGAACAAAGCAGTATTGATGTCTGTCATCCAAAAGGAGGACGAACCTCTCAGGGAATACATAGAGAGGTTCAACAACGAAGCTTTCCAAGTTTGGGAACTTGACGACGCTTTTCGTATTTTCTTTATGACGCAGGGCCTACTCCCTGGAAGCCCTTTCAAAAAACACGTCAACACTTGGGAACCTACTACCTTGCAGGATTTCCTACAACTATCCCAATGTTTCATCAATGAGGAAGAAAGCATCAAGATCAGAAATCCGTCATCACAGGCCGCACCAGTAAAATCCCGTAGCGGAAGAGAAAACCAAGGATACGACAACCGAGGTAATAGGGATCCCCGACCTCAGAATCGTCACCAAGTGTACACCGAACTCAACGTCTCCAACGCCCAACTATATGGGGAATGTTGGAATGTCGAGTTCAGAGACGTAAGAACTCCCAAACCCCTACCCCCCGAGCTGGACAACACTTCGGCAAGTACTGCAGGTATCATAGAAGTAATGGCCATGACACGAACCACTGCAATGCTTTGAAAGACGACATTGAAGATTTGATCATACGGGGAAAGTTGTCCAGTTATGTAAAAAATCCAGGAGTAAATTCGTCCGACAATGCAAATCACGATATTAGAACATCGAAGGGTCGCTCAGTGATGATGATGATCGCAGGAGGGTTCGGGCATGAAGAGTCTGGGAAGACAATGAAGCGAAAGTGGAAAGAATTGGTAAACGTGGCCTTAACCTCAGCTACACCGACCACCACAAATCGACCTCCACTATCTTTTGGTGATGACGAGCTTGTAGATGGGAAGGCCAATAAACATGTACCCCTCATAATCTCGGCTGTCATTGCCAACAAAGAAGTAAGAAGAATCTTGGTGGACCAAGGAAGCTCATCTGACATCATTTTTGTCGATCTCCTTGACAGAATGGGGATCGATAGAGAGGAGCTCACCCCTTATCGAGGAACGGCCCTATCCAGATTTAATGGATCCCGGACAAAGCCTCTTGGCCATTTGGAATTGATGGTTTCCTACGGAGCTGAGCCAATGGTGAGAACCATCAAAACCAAGTTCCTTATACTACCTTGCGAATCCATCTACAATGTTATCATCGGAAGACCGACGTTAGGAAGGCTCGGAGCGGTAATGTAACGCCCCATTTCTACTCGGTAAAATAATACGAAAATCAGAGTTATAAAAATTTCCAACAGATAAATGGAGCGCTACACTTTCAACTAAAAACAAAACAACATAATCATTTCGCCTGTGAAATCAGATACATAACACGCTAACTTGGATGAACCAATAAACAAATCTTTTTAGTCTTTAAAACAAGTCAACTTTCAATACTACGCAGCGGATTCACAACAAAAGTCAATTCAAAATAATCGTGGCATCTTTAACCAACTTAAGACAGCTCAGATTTAGCAAAACTCTTAATAGTAACGACTTTTAGTTTCAACAATAAAAATAACATAGCAAATAAGGAAAACAAGTGTTCATCCCCCCCGAGTGTTACGTATCAGAGCGACGACACCGACTCGAACTAACGAAGGTAAGTAGCCTTCATTCGTGATTACCTGAACGTTACCAACGGGTGGGTAACATTCAAACAGAAGGGGTGAGATATCGAACCATATAATAGAACATATGAAAAACAGTACATTAGAATCAGAAGACATAAGTTCACCACTTCACCGTCATCAAACAACTTCAATCAATCACAAGTCATCAACATAGCCATTCAAGTATGCAATATGAATGCGACTCAATACTATGCACATGCATGTGGTACCATTGGAGCAGAACTCCCGTCGTCGTCGTAAAAATCTGTCAGTAAATAGAGGCATCAACAAGGCATAAGCCTTCACGTCACTTTGCCAGTCCAGGCCATCGTGTTTTGAGCATAGCTCCAACATGAAAATGCTATGTATGCGACGCGATGTGAATGCACAAACAATCAACAATGATTACATAGCAACACAACAACAACGGAATTCAACGTTGGCCATAGGCCTACAACATAATATCTTGCCAATAAATAGAGGCAACCCAACCAGATACACGTCGCCAACTTCACACAATGGTGATCACAACTAGGTGCAACATCATCAACAAATCAACAATTTAGCAACTTAACAAGTTAACAGTTTAACAACTCAACCAACGGTTATCAACCCAACAAATTAACGATTAACAAATTAACGACTTAACCAACAATTAGTCAATCGTGGGTCTAATGCACCTAAAGCGCCCAACAACCCACAAGACGGTTCCCAATGCGCCCAGCAAACGAACGTGGCAGCCACACATGGCGCCCATGGCTCCCAGTGCGCCCAACAACCAACACCCAACAAGCAACAGGCAGCAACACATGGCGCCCATGGCGCCCAGCAACCAACAGCCAACAAGCAACAGGCAGCAACACATGGCGCCCATGGCGCCCAGTGCGCCCAGCAACCAACAGGGCAGCCACATACGGCGCCCAGGAAACAACAGGAAACGGCGCCCTATGCGCCCATGGCGCCCTTCGCGCCCAGGAAACAACAGGGCAGCCACATACAGCGCCCAGTGCGCCCAGTACATCAGCAACGGCGCCCTATGCTCCCAAGGACCCAAATTTTGTGCATCATTGTGTTCAAAAACCCCTAAACTGATTTCAATCATCAACAGATATATTCAAACATTGACAAATAACTTTCAAACATCAACAATAGTTTTCAAACAACAACAATAGATTTCAAGGATTAAACAAACACATAGGATCCCTTATTTTCCCACATAAAGCCCTTCATGTACCCTATTATAGAGTTAGAACCCCACCCTTACCTGATATCGAAGCGTCTTCCAAGGGCAAATCTCTACAGAGACAAATTACGAGTTCTCAAGCGTGAATCAATTCCAGCAGGACAATGATTGACTCGAATGCGTACAATCGTGCAACAACAACAATGACAGTACAAAAGTCATATACTAAAAATATTGACTATAATTAATAGCTCGATAAATGAATTAACATGTTTCGAAAAGGGAGTACCTACGCGGAGACGATGTCAACGATTGAGAACTAATTGTGTAAAAAGGCTCTAGGCCTCCTCATGAATTTCGTGATGCCTTGCCGAAGGAGGATGATACGAACACAAACTCGAAGGGTGGACTACATGCAGATCCGGCACGACTAGAGTACTTGCGAGTTGCGAATGGAAGCAAACACCGGTTGTAGTGGCGACAATAGTGGCGGTGGTGAAATGGTCATGACGGTGGCGACATGGTCATGACGGTGGCTCACGGTTTAGCATACAACATGATAAAAATCTAGGAACAAGAAGGAGGAGGAGCACCAAGGTAGGGGTTTCTCAAATTGTGGTGTCTATGACCAATATCCAGTCGAACCAGACACGGCAGTTGGTGGTTAGTGGCTGAGGTGGTGATGACGAACAGAACACGGAGCCTATGTGCTCGCGTGCGATTCCACGAGTGGGGAGCGGACCGAATGTGGTTGAGGGAGAAGGAGATGGATTGAGACAGAGATCAACCAAGTCGTGGCGGTGGTCTAGCCATGGGGAGGAGAATCGCTATTCGCAAGTGGTGGTAGCGGTTATAGGCGGTGGTTACGCGATTTGGGAGAGGGACAATTCGGTGGTGCCAAAAACGGTGATTGAGGAGCGATTCATACTTGCAAAACATCACCATAATCAAACAAACTAAGGCCGTAAACAGAATCAGTGGCAAAATCTGAGTGGGAAGGTGGAGTTTCAAGGTCTGCCGTGGAGAGAGGAGTGGGGGCGCGAGGAGATAGGGAGTTGCTGTTTCACGCAGCTTTTCTGCGAAGGAGAAGGGTAAGGGAACCGGGTCAGGTTTGGTCCGGGTCAGAGATTGTGGGTCGCGCTTTGGGATCTTTTTCGAATGGGCTGACGCGAATCCTTTAGTTGAGGGGTGCGGGTAGCAGGAAATGGAGGTGTATGCGAGTAGTAAAACCCAAAATCAGTTTTTCTTCATTTTTAAAGGCTCAATTTAACTACAACTATTATTTTAGTGCACTAATAGCCCAAAATAATTTTTAGAACACATAACATCAAAAATACTAATATTTATAACAATATATATATATATATATATATATATATAATAACAACTATATATTACAAGTAGCATATAAAAATACCTTATATATGACTTCACTCAATTTTAATAACTCAAACACCAAATAATTTAATCTTATCAATCAAAATAGTTCATAAAACAAACACATACTAAATGAATCACAACGCACGAAAATCGGGGTGTTACAGGTAACGTCCACCACGCACTTGAAAATGAAGTTCCACTCTCTCTACAATAACGTTATCACTTTAAACTCCGACCTAGAATCTGCTTCCAGGTGCTTCTTCTTATGGACCAACACCGAGCAAAAAGCTTTGGACCAGGAAGGGGTTCCCCATCCCCAATAGTCCTTCTCCCAAACAGAGCAAAGGCCGATCTACCGAGATAAATGCAACGGACATTGACGCAAGGTACGACCCTAATAGCGCGGATGATGAAGATGATGACGAGCTGGCAAAAGAGCTCAAAAGAAAAATGAAAAGACCCCAACCCAATGGGGTGTTCATCGAAATACAGCTCAGCGAAGACCCCTCCAAATCCATCAAGATCGGAGTCGATTTATCTAAAGAGGTTAAAGAGGATTTAACCCAATGTCTCCAAGAGCATGCAGACATCTTTGCCTGGTCTGCAGAGGACATGCCCGGGATTCCTCTGGAAGTCGCTTGCCACCAGCTCGCAGTTAACCCAGGAGTGAAGTGGGTTGCCCAAAGAAAACGGGCCCAATGTAGCAAGAAAGCCAAGGCCGCGGAGAACGCCGTGCACGATCTCTTAAAAGCGAACTTCATTTCTGAAGTCAAATACACGACCTGGTTATCAAATCCGGTGCTAGTTAAGAAGAGTAACAGAAAATGGCGCATGTGCATAGATTACACCGATCTTAACAAAGCCTGCCCAAAAGACGCTTTTCCTGTCCCCAGCATAAACCGACTCGTAGACAACGCTTCGGGCTTTCGATTGTTGTCATTCATGGATGCATATTCCGGGTATAACCAGATCGCCATGTTCCCCCCGGACCAAGAAAAAACTGCTTTCATGACCGACCAAGGTAACATCGCTTATCGTGTCATGCCTTTTGGCTTGAAAAATGCCGGAGCTACGTACCAGAGGATGATGAACAAGGTCTTCCATAAACAAATCGGCAAAAGTGTTGAAGTCTACCTCGACGACATGATCGCCAAAAGTGAAAACGATGACAAACACGTCAACGATGTTAGGGTGATCTTCTCCGAAGTCCGCAAAAATAACATGAGATTAAATCTAGAAAAATGCACCTTCGGGGTCTGAACTGGGAAATTCTTAGGTTTCTACTTAACAGAAAGAGGAATCGAAGAAAATCCAGATAAATGTCGATCCGTAACGAAAATGCGAACTCCGACGACCAAAAAGGAAGTCCAAAAACTCAACGGTATGATCGCCGCCTTATCTCGTTTCATATCAAATGCGGCATTCAAATCCCTTCCCTTGTTCGAATTACTTAAAAAAGAGGAAGAGGAATTCAAATGGACCGCCGAGCAAGATAAAGCCTTGAACCAGCTCAAAAAAGCCCTCTCCAAACCTCCGATCTTAACTACACCAGGCAAAGGTGAAACTTTGTACTTATATCTTGCCATCTCGGAGGAAGCCTTGGGGGCCGTTCTTGTGAGGGAGCTAAAAACAGGACAGAGCCCAGTCTACTTTGCAAGAAAAGCTCTACAGGGACCAGAGAGTCGCTATCAAAAGGTCGAAAAGATCGCTTTGGCCCTCATCATCGCAGCCCGACGTCTACGACCTTACTTCTTCGCCCATCAGGTGGTCGTACGGACTAATTACCCCATCCGACAAATACTTCATAGACCCGACCTCGCAGGTAGAATGATCAAGTGGGCAGTAGAGCTGTTGGAATTCGGAATCAAATATGAAGCCCGAACGGCTATGAAAGCACAAGTTCTGGCAGATTTCGTGGCAGAAATGACACCAGCAAGCGTCGAAAATGATACCTGGATCCTACACGTCGACGGATCCTCCAACCCGAAAGGAAGTGGCATTGGTATCTTGTTAGAAAGCCCGAATGGCATCATCATCGAAGTTTCTTTAACATTCGGCTTCTCAACCTCGAACAACCAGGCAGAATACGAGGCTTGCATCGCTGGTCTACGCTTGGCTGTCGACCTCCGAGTCACCCGAGTAAAGCTGTACACAGATTCTCTATTGGTGGTGTCCCAAATCAGCAATCAATACGAGACCAAAGAACCAATCGTACAGAAATATCTGCTTCGGGTCCGGACATTATTAGCTCAAATTGAAACGACGGAAGTAAAACACGTGCCGAGGGCGGGGAACCAAAGAGCTGACATCCTCGCCAAACTCGCTAGCACGAAAGCTCCAGGAAATCACCGAACGTTCATACAGGAGATCCTCCATAAATCCAGTGTATCCCCCGACCCTGAATCTGGCTCGATCATTTGCACAATTGGATCTTCCACAAATCCTCACAGTTGGATCGTCCCGATCTTCGAATACATCATCACGGGAATGGAACCCCCAGACCCGAGCGACGCTAAACTCATCAGAAGAAAGGCTTCCGCCTATTCAGTCATTGATGGAGCATTATACAAAAGAAGCCTCTACTCCCCATTATTGAAATGTATCGAGGGGGAAGAAGCAGCTTACGTCCTAGCTGAAATTCATGAAGGAATCTGCGGTCATCACCTCGGAGGTCGATCTTTAGCTCGAAAATCCCTCCTCACTGGATATTACTTGCCGACCATGTCGGTCGATGCCAGTGCTCATGTTAAAAAATGCAAAAAATGTCAAATTCACGCCAATCTCCACATTGCACCTCCAACCGACCTAACAAGCTTGTCCTCCACATGGCCCTTTGCATGGTGGGGAATCGACCTCCTGGGACCATTCTCAACAGCTCCAGGCCAAATCAAATACTTAGTCATCGCTGTCGATTACTTCAGCAAATGGATAGAGGCAGAACCCCTGGCCACCATCACTGCAAGGAACTGCATAAATTTTTTTAGAAAAAACATCATGAGCAGGTTCGGGATCCCCGAGGTAGTGATAACGGACAATGGGACTCAATTTACTGACAAGGGTTTCAGAGCATTGATAACCGACCTAAAAATCAGACACCGCTTCACATCAATCGAACACACTCAAACCAATGGACAGGTCGAAGCGGCGAACAAAATAATTCTAAACGGCCTATGACGACGTCTAGACGACGCAAAAGGAAACTGGGTAGAAGAGCTACCTTATGTCCTCTGAGGATACAGGACTACCCAACAAAGCTCCACAGGAGAAACGTCGTTCCGATTTTCTTACGGCAGCGAGGCAGTGATACCCGTCGAGATTGGCGAACTCACTTGGAGAACGGCAAACCCCAAAACTCAAAACGAAAACAACCAAGTCTTAAGAGAAGAGCTCGACCTCGTTAACGAGGTTCGGAGTCAAGCCTCGCTCCGAGAATCAATCGCCAAACAAAGAGTGACGACCAGATACAATGCAAAAGTTGTCCCCAGAGATTTCGATCTGGGCGATCTGGTTCTTTGAAGGGCTGACATAGGCCTTAAAAATGCTTCCCAAGGAAAGCTCGCACTAAACTGGGAAGGACCTTACCGTGTTATTTCTAAAACCGGTAAAGGCGCTTTTGAATTGGAGACCCTCCAAGGAAAAAAGATACAAAGGACTTGGAATGCAACGAAGCTGAAGAGTTATTTCATTTAAAAATCGGAAATTGTATCCATCTCCGCTCCTATCATTGTAAATTGAGTTCCTCATTTAAATGATAAATTGAGTTTCAGTAAACTTGCAAAATCAAAAATACAACTACGGGAGAGACTCGTACCTTGAGCCCCTCAAGTACGATACGGGGATCCCCCAAAGCGATCAAACATGGTCGCAAACCCTTTGTTACCAGTTAAATCCAAGTCGAGTCTTGGTAAACTATTTCAAAGGGTCCAGGTCTTCTAGGGTCAAGATATCCTCAGAACGACCATTGGCCACAGCTGCCAATACCCCTATAGGGTGAGTTAAATCTAGGCCGAGTCCTGGTAAACTGCTCTATAGGCCAACGTTTATGACCACCACGAGTCCCTTAGGTGCGAAACAAAAATTCAAAAAATGATGTAAGACGCATGATCAGATCCAAAATGAAGATCGATTCAAAATATTATCGATTACAAGCACAGGGCGGAACCCTCAAATCCCAAAAATACATGACGAAGTTCTAAATCTATACAAAACTCAAAACGGAAAAGTATACACTTAGAACTTCTACAAAAGTACTGGAAGTTATTAAACATCGGAGGTCGGGAAAATGACGGTCTTCTGCTCCGTCACTGGATCGACCTTGACAATACTTGTTCCATCAACCTCATGATTGGCATTAACGATTGACGGGTTTAAAGCAAGGGAAGGATGAACCAATAGAACCTGCAGAAGGGCACATTGAAAACCTTCTTTGTACATGTCGAGCGCCGCTTCGGCAGCCTCCTTGGCATCCCTTTTACTTTGATTGAGAGCAGCCTGAAGATTAGCGATACGAGCATCAGGATCGGTACTAGCTTCCGCCCTCATTTCCAAAGCTTTTTTCAAACTGTCTTCCAGTTCGACAATTCGTTCCTCCGAGACCCTCAAATTTCTCTTAGCCTCAGCCTCGGACTCCTCTAAAACCTTGACCTGGTCGTCGAGCAGCCTCACACGGGCTTCAGCATTCTCAGCTCGGGTTAGAGCGGTCACCTTCAACGAAGTCAGGGTCGCTTCATTCTCCTTCAAAGAACGGAGCTCGGACTTGACTCGACCAAGCTCATTGGTCTTCATCGACAATTTCTCCAACGCCTTAAAACGTTTTGACTTCTCAGCCTCCAGCATCTCTACAAATGTGCCAAGAAAAACGGTCAATACGAAGAAGAATATCATAAACAAATAAACAAAACCAGCAAAATCAAGAAAGAAACTCACCTTCAGCTCGCCTCTCATACTTCCCTTTTGCGATCTTGTGAATTTCGGCGAAGTTGAGGAAGATTTGGGCCGATGCTAAAATAGGATCCTCCCTCCACTGCTCAAAATTTTGCTCCAAAAACTTCTCATCCAGGGGCATAGCCTTATATTTGCGCTTAGACTTCTTTCCAGTCTTTGCTTTCTTAGCCGATCCCGACTCATCATCGGCTTCACGTCCCCTTTTTACGGAGGTCCCAGCATCGACCCTCTTCCCCCTTTTTGCCTCAACTCGGGCCAGGTCTTTTTGGGTAACCATGTTAACCGGTTCAGCATTGACGGCGACCTCTTCAGCATCAACAATGAGTCCGGTTTGGGGTAATATTTGCAAAGGTACCCCTGCCGACTCGACACCAGCAGGTACCCATACTGGCTCGTTACCAGCAGATTGCATCGCCAGTTTCTTCAAAAACGCAAGCTTCTTAGGCACCATCGTATCTGAAAAAACAACGAAAATACGAGTTATACAAACTCAAAGAAAAATCAAAACACACAAATATCCACTACTGAAAAACAATCTACCTAGAACCTGTTGCACCCGCACACCCTTCCCAGCCTGAACTAAGCGATCCGTAGGGATACCCCTATACTTATGTTTTGAAAACGGAACCTTCTGGGAAATAAAGATCAAAATTGCTTTGGTGAGACGATCTTCTGCACTCAGACGATCCTCCCCAACGGTATAGGAATGGGAAGATCGATTGAAATGACCATTACTCCAACCTATAGGAAACTTGGTTGACACCAGAGTCCGACCATCCGCTCCGAACTTCCCCACACTATCGATGGCCCTATCATTGACCGGTTCGACCCAATAATAGACCTGCTTCCAGCTTCCCCTCAGGGAGTCCGCATAGGCTTTAAAAACTTTCGCACCTCGCCTCGAGCGAAAATTGACATGCTCACGACCGGAGTTATCCTCCCCGCTATTCTGATTGAGCTCGAACAAATGAAAGAATAGTTGGGACGACACCGGTCTCTCCAAGTGAATACACATCAACTCAAAAGCTCGAAGGAAACCCCACGCATTTGGGTGTAGCTGTGACGGTGCTACATCAAGCTCTGCCAGAACGGTCTGTTCGAGAGAAGTAAAAGGAGGCCGGATATTCATGTCATTAATGATCACATGGTACATAGTGAACTTAAGATCTCCTGCCCAAGAAGCCATATGCTCTCCATCCTTCATGCCCTCGACCGTCCAAATGTTTCTCTCAAAACGCCCTGCAATTTTTCGTCCAACCAACTCCAAGTTATGGCCGGAACGATATAAAGACTCCACCTCCAGAATCTTGGCAGAAACCCAATCCTACGGTCGAACCTCCCGCACCGGCACGTCATGAGCTCCAGGACCAGTGCTGGAATAACCGTCGGCTGAAGATTTAGAAGCTCGGCTAGTACTTGGGTGCTCTGTCTCATCAGCACCATCCTAATTTTTCAATGTCGAGCTTCTCCCAAACTCAGGGTCGGAGCTCTCCGATTCGACAGTGTCCGAGCTCCCCTGACTTCCCCCAGATTGTGCACCACCATCGGAGTCAAAAGAAAGAGCTAGCACTTCAATCCTGCGATCTTCCTCCACTGCTTTCGCAACATCCACATCGTCTCCTTTCACATCGTCAGCCGGAGATATAGTTTCGATCTCGACGTTCTCCTCTGCCTGTTCGCTGGTAGGAGCCGAAGGCGGATGGTCTTGCTCATCTGCCGTACCGACCATCAGCTGATTGTCTCGATCCTCAGGAACGACACCACCAGAGGCCATGATCTTAACGAACTCGTTTCTATACTCCGTTATATCCCTACGGATTTGTTTTGTCCTCGCCAGGTCTTAAAAGCTGCAGAAATGGGGGACGAAATGTCAGGACAAAGAAAATCGCAAATGGGTCCGCGAGCAAGTCGGAACCCGACCTGACGACCCCTACTCTGAGCGAACAAAAGAAAAAACTAGGAAGGGCCCAAAACACAAGTACAATTGGGAAACAAAAACTAACCTCGAAACAAATGCAGATGAGAAGCTTGGATCTCTTTGTCGACCTCAAAATCAAACGCCTTGTACACCTCGCTCAATGGAAACCTCGACGCCTCAAGATCGGTGATCAGAGCAGAAAGAGTTACGCAGCAACAAATGAATGGAAGTGACCCCCTATTTATAGCGGGATAGAAAAATCGTGGGTTGGGCCTGGAAGTCGAATCAACGCGTCCAATCGAAGCCCAAAAGTCAGGCACTAAAAAACAAAAACATCACCATCATTAGCCGCCATCGTTATACGCGCCGTGTCTGAAACATTTAATGCCTGGCACTGATACTGAGGCGTTGGACCCCTTGGCTCAGAAAGAAAGCTCGGAACATCTCAAAATCATTTGAAGCTCGGCGCATCATATGATCGACAACGAGAGCTACCGTCAGGCCAAGATCACCCTCGGTAAATTTCAAGATCGATTAAAGCTCGGTACATCTTGAGTCCCTCAAAAAGAAAGCTCGGTGCATCCTCAACTCCTCAAAAAGAAGGCTACCATCAAGCCAAGATCGCCCCTTAGGCGACCAGACTTGGGGGGCCACTGTTGTGGTAACTAGTAAAAGGCCTAAACTGATATTTACACCCCCTATAAGGCCCAATAACCAAACCAGCCGATATCCAGAAAATCTAGTCCAGTTAATCAACGGTACAGATACCTCTATAAGATCTAACGGCTCAGGGTCGACAAAACAAACATCACACAAACTCTATAAATACCACACTCAATGCTCATAAATGTAAGCAATTTCTAAGACAAAACACTGACTCACTCAGATACTGACTTTAGCATCGGAGTGTCATTGCAGGTACAACATCGCCATCTCAAAGATCGAACATCGGCATCTTAAGGTCGAACGTCGCAGATCAAGGACAACTCCTACCAACTGTTTCAAGATCGGAAGCACGGTACAGAACAATATATAATAATTAGGGGCTGTTTAGATATCTTGTCACTCTTTTGTAGATTGATTAATGCAGTGTGTTAATTTGGGTTGTATCTCTCTTTGATTGTGTAATATAACTTTCCGTTGTGTTGAATCTCTCACACGATCTTTGTTTCTTTGTGTTATTATTATTTGCTAATTAGTACTACCTTAGCTTTAATTGTAATCGTAGTAAGTTGTAACCGAAAAAATATTAATTGCCCCGCCTTCTCTTCTATGTTTTGAGCACCATTGTGATTGTAAACCATTCCTTCTAATTTCTGCATTTTGAAGTACACATGTGGTTGTGTTGTTAAAATAATATAATACCAAAAAAAAAGTAGTACATGTAGGGTAAAAGATTATGTACCGTAGCCTTAGGCTAAATGAGAGATCTGCTAGCAGCAGCAGAAGTGGACATGTGGTGGCAGCAGAAGGATGTCTTGACATGAAGGGACGATGACAGCTTCTTTGAATCTGTTTGCAATTCCTCTCTCACGTTGAATGTGACGTGGATTAAAGAAATGATGTGGAATATTTTAATTGGTGGGACAGAGGATTTCCATCTGTCTCACCTGAAACATTTGATGATTCTAACGGCTGAATTTGTTGCAGTAGAGATTGGGCGTAGATTATGTACAAGGTAAGTATAGCAAGGCTAAGTACACAAGGCAAATCTATGCAGCCGACACAGTCAACAACACTATTGGTATCGGTTCTGGATTAGCCAAATTTTTTGTTAGGTTGTCGGCTTTTCTAAGCTTTAATGGTAGAAGTAAAACATTGTTTCATCACCACAAAGGTTATCTGTTAAATGTTTCCTGCTACGCGTTGACATCTAATATTTCAACCAATGCTACTAATAAGGCTACCACAGTTATTAATGGCCAGGTTATCACTCTAGCGCATTATCTGTCTGAGTATATATATATATATATATATTATCATGTATAATAATCAGGGGATGTTTAGATATCTTGTTCCTCTTCCGTAGATTGATTAATGTAGTGTGCTAATTTGGATTGTATTTTTCTTTCGTTGTGTAATGTAACTTTCGGTTGTGTTGGATCTCCTGCACGATCTTTGTTTTATTGTGTTATTGTTATTTGTTAATTAGTACTACCTTAGCTTAAGCTTGTAATCGTAAGTTGTAAACCATTCCTTCTAGTTTCAATAGTTTGAAGTATACATGTGGCAGTGTTGTTAAAATAGTATAATACCAAAAAACAATACATGTAGGGCATGTGTGGTTATGTACCGCAACCTTAGCACTAGTACTCTTCAACACTGTTTCTATTTCCGTTTTTTACAAAGATAGGGATAAGCCAAAAAATGTGTTTCTCTCATCAACAGACCTGCCATCGATGTATGTAGAAGGCGATTCTAACAAGGAGGGCAAATCTATGCAGTCGACACAGTTAACAACACCATTAGTGTCGGTTATGGATTAGCCAATTTTTTTGTTAGGTTATCGGGTTTTCTGAGCTTTAATGATAGATGTATAACATTGTTCCACCAACCCAAATGTTATCTATTAAACGTTTTCTACTACCCGCTGACATCTACTATTTCAACCAATGCTATTAATAAGGCTACCACAGTTTTTATTGGGTGAGTTATCATGCTAGCGCATTATCTATACGAGTATATATATTATTAACATGTATAATAATCGGGGGCTGCTAAGATATCTTGTCTCTCTTCTGTAGATTGATTAATGAAGTGTGCAATTTGGATTGTTTATCTCTTTAATTGTGTAATGTAACTTTCAGTTGTGTTGCATCTTCCACACGATCTTTCTTTCATTGTGTTATTGTTATTTGTTAATTAGTATTATCTTAGCTTTAAGTTGTAATCGTAGTAAGTTGTAATTAAACAAGTATTAATTGTCTCGTCTTCTCTTCTGTGTTTTGAGCATCATTCTGATTGTAAACCATTTATTCTAGTTTCAGCATTTTGAAGTATACATGTGGTTGTTTTGTCAAAACAGAATAATACCAAAAAAATGGTATATGTAGGGCATGTGGTTATGTATTGTAGCCTTAGCACTAGTACTCTTCAACACTGTTTCTATTTCTATTTTTTACAAAGAGAAGGATAAGCAAACAATTGGGTTTCTCTCATCAACAGACCTGCCATCGATATATGTAGCATGTGATTATAACAAGGATAAGTACACAAGGCAAATCTATACAGCCGACACAGTCAACAACAACATTGGTGTCGGTTCTTGATTAGCCAATTTTTTTGTTAGGTTATCGGCTTTTGAGTGTTAATGGTAGAAGTATAACATTGTTCCACCACCCTAAAGGTTATCTATTAAACGTTTTCTGCTACCTGTTGACATCTAATATTTCAACCACTGCTACAAATAAGGCTACTATAGTTTTATTGGCTAAGTTATCATGCTAGCGCATTACCTATACGAGTATATATATAATTATCATATATAATAATCAGAGGCTATTTAGATATATTGTCCCTATTCTGTAGATTGATTAATGCATTGTGTTAATATGGACTGTTTCTCTCTTTGGTTGTGTAATGTAACTTTCAGTTATGTTGGATCTCCCACACAATCTTTGTTTCATTGTGTTATTGTTATTTGTTACTTATTACTATCTTAGCTTTAAGTTGTAATCGTAGTAAGTTATAATTAAACAAATATTAATTGTCTCATATTCTCTTTTGTGTTTTGAGCACCATTCTGATTGTAAACCATTTATTCTAGTTTCTACATTTTAAATTATTCACGTGGCTGTGTTGTTAAAATAGTATAATGCCAAAAAACAATACCACATGCTTACATGTGGTTATTGTAATACCCTAATTTTGTCCTATCCAAAAAAAAAAGAAATTTTATTTATTTTTTGAGAAAAATAATATTCTTCTTCTCATGCCATGTTTTATTTTATTTTTAGTTTGCTACAAGTTTTAATTTTTTGAAAAAATAATAATCTTTTTTATGTCATGTATTATTTTCTTGTTTTTTATTGCTATGGGTTTTAATCACCACAAATATTTTTATTAGAAGTGAAGAAATAAAAATAAGCCAAGAAGGAAGTGGGGGGGGTCTATTAATAATAAGGTGCTGTCATGGAAGCCCAACCCAGCAAAATAGCTAGCCCAATCCAACTCCTCCACCAAACCCAACCCATATCCTAACCCTAACCCATATCCAACCCATAACCCAACACCCAACTCCATCCAACCCACTCCAACTAAACCCTAATTCGCATACCCCCCCTTTAACCCTAAAATGTGTCTACATTCACTCTCCCCCCTAGCCTTAAAAATCATCCACATTCATCCCCAAAAATCCTCCTCCATATTCGACCCCACCCCCTTTTTTTTCCTCCTTGAAATTTGCTTTCTCCCTTCCACACTCCACCTCTCCTCTTTTCTCTCAATTCCACTTCCCCACACTTCCCACTTCCCCATTTTTTCCTTCCCAATACACTCAACCTCTCTCTCTCTCAATTCCTACGCCTACTCCCCTCTCTCTCACCATTCCAACGGCTCTCTCTCACTCTCCTATCCCACACATTTCTCTTTCTCCCACTCACACTCAACCATCCTTTCTCTCTTTCTTCCACTCACTCAACCTCCACTTCACCCTCTCTTTCTCTCCCTCACCTACGACTTCTTCCCCTCCTCTCACACACTCACTTTCTTTTCTCTTCACACACTCATCCATTCCTCTCCCTATCACACACTTCACACATGGCACTCTCTTCTCCATGCCCATACCTTCAACCATCATCTCCCCTCATCTCACATGTCTTCTCTTTTTTCCCCTTCAACAACTCCCCCAAACCTCCATCATATCAAAAAGTCATCATCACTATCCAAGAGTGGATGAAGAAGCAAGAGCAAGTTTTTTTTTGTATAAATAGGGGTCCTTACCTTAGGAGGGGGGACGGATTTGGCTCTTAGAAAAAAGGAGAATCTAAAAAAAAATTAGGGTTTCTCTTAGAAAAATTTTCTTCCCCTTTTTTTCTTCCTTCTTAGTTTTTTTAGTTTAAAATTTTGGTGTATTGAAGAGATCCGAAGAAGAAAGCTTGGATTTGTTCAAGGTACAAAAATGTAATAATTTGTAGTATTGTTGTTTTTTTTGTAATTTTTAGTTATTATAATTTTGTTCATATAATCATTGCCATTGTATTTTAATTATTGTTGTTCATGTTTTTTTTCGTTTTTTTTTAGTTACTGTTTTTATTTTGTTGTTGTCATGTTTTTATATTAGTTGCTTTTTTTTATAAATATTAGTTGATGTTTTTATAAATATTGGTTGTGCTTTTTTTAAATAAATTATTGTAATTTTCGGACTAAAAAAGTGCTAAAAAAAATATATGTTGTTTTTTAAAAAAAAATGGTTACTATTTTCGGATTTAAAATAAACAAAAAAAATGTGTGTTCCTTTTTATTTAGGTACTAATATTTTCGGTCTAAAAAAAAATATAAAAAAATGTTGTGCTTTTTTTTAAATAAATTATTCTAAACTTCAGATTTTAAAAAATGATAAAAAAAAGGATATGTTGTTTTAATAACAATTACTATTTTCCGGATAAAAAAAAAAAGAGTGATAAAAAAAATGTGTTCCTTTTTTTTATTTCGGTTTTAAATAAAGCTTTTTTTTCAAATACTAAAAAATATTTTTAAAATAAATGGTTACTAGTGTCACTACTCTTTTCTAAAAAAAAAATAATATAATAACAAAAATCTTTTTTTTCAACAAAAAAAGTAAAAAGGCCCCCCTTTTTTATTAAATAATAACTATGACAACAAAAAAAAAAAACAACAAAAGAATTTTTTTTTTCCTCCATAATCCGCTTGCAAAATACCACTTGTTTAGTCTAGGTTTGTTTTTTTTAAGAGAAAAAAAAAGCGCTTCAAGAATCACGCGTTCTAGGGTAGAATAGTAAAAAGGGGTAATAAACCAATCAATCGTTTTTAGCGTCAAAACTCTATTTGTACCCGCGGCACCCTTTTTTAAAAAAAAAAGCACCAAAACGTTATTTGCACCCCGCGTTCTCTTAAAACAGCAAACCCATCCATTTTTTTTTACTACAAGCCCATCTTTTCAAACACAACCTAGTTCACAAAAAAAAAACGATTTGGTCACGCTATTCACACCTCCTTTTTTTTAATACAACCCCTTTATTATTTGCACCCCCCCTTTTATCACCTATTCCGTTTTTATTCATCACGTGATACTTCCAAACCGTTTTCCTTTTTTTCTTTTTAATCGAATTCGCGTAAAAAAAAAAAAATAGGTTGTTACTAGTGGTCACTCTGAGCCTTGCTTGTTTGACCGTTAGGACTAACCTTCCTTTTTTCACAGCGGATTAGTAGCGGTGATCACTCTGAGGTTACTCGTTTGATCATCGCAAACATTCGCCTAAACTTCTTTTTAGTTAATAAAGTACAAACATAATTTCGACTCTTTTTATCACGCTTCCCGGTAAACACGTTTTCAAGCGAACAAACGCTCAATCACAAACCGGTTGTCTATAGCGGTCACTCTGGGCCCGACTCGTTTGAACGCTGTAAACACCTCCTTTTTCAAATAAGCCATTTATGACGACCACTCTGGATTTATCTGTTTGGTCACCATGAACGGCCTCTAGTTTTCCCAAACTTTTCAAAAAAATAAAAAATACCAACACACAAATTTTTTCTAACCAAGAACTACGTAGCTTTGATTTCTCCATCGCACCCGGAGATACGTAGGAGCGGGGGCCCACTCCCGTCGAGCGCAAAAAACTAAAATTTTTGTTAAGTCTTCTTTTCCGTTTTTTTTGCAAATAACAAAAAAGGGTAAATTAAAGTGTTTTCTTTAAACTATTTTTTCTACACATTAAATTAAAAGGTAACCTTTTTAGGATGTTGCGGGGTGCTTGTACCTTCCCCGCACTTAATCGACCCCCGAACCCAAAAACAAAGGTTTTTTCAATGTTTTCCTAAAAATAAATATTGATGGCGGCTCCATTGTTCAAAAGCAACGAAGGATCCCTCCTCCGGATTCTTCGGTCGCTACAGCTGGCGACTCCACTGGGGAAACACTTTAATTTACCCTTTTTTGTCCTATCCAAAAAAAAAAAGAAATTTTATTTATTTTTTGAGAAAAATAATATTCTTCTTCTCATGCCATGTTTTATTTTATTTTTAGTTTGCTACAAGTTTTAATTTTTTGAAAAAATAATAATCTTTTTTATGTCATGTATTATTTTCTTGTTTTTTATTGCTATGGGTTTTAATCACCACAAATATTTTTATTAGAAGTGAAGAAATAAAAATAAGCCAAGAAGGAAGTGGGGGGGGTCTATTAATAATAAGGTGCTGTCATGGAAGCCCAACCCAGCAAAATAGCTAGCCCAATCCAACTCCTCCACCAAACCCAACCCATATCCTAACCCTAACCCATATCCAACCCATAACCCAACTCCATCCAACCCACTCCAACTAAACCCTAATTCGCATACCCCCCCTTTAACCCTAAAATGTGTCTACATTCACTCTCCCCCCTAGCCTTAAAAATCATCCACATTCATCCCCAAAAATCCTCCTCCATATTCGACCCCACCCCCTTTTTTTTCCTCCTTGAAATTTGCTTTCTCCCTTCCACACTCCACCTCTCCTCTTTTCTCTCAATTCCACTTCCCCACACTTCCCACTTCCCCATTTTTTCCTTCCCAATACACTCAACCTCTCTCTCTCTCAATTCCTACGCCTACTCCCCTCTCTCTCACCATTCCAACGGCTCTCTCTCACTCTCCTATCCCACACATTTCTCTTTCTCCCACTCACACTCAACCATCCTTTCTCTCTTTCTTCCACTCACTCAACCTCCACTTCACCCTCTCTTTCTCTCCCTCACCTACGACTTCTTCCCCTCCTCTCACACACTCACTTTCTTTTCTCTTCACACACTCATCCATTCCTCTCCCTATCACACACTTCACACATGGCACTCTCTTCTCCATGCCCATACCTTCAACCATCATCTCCCCTCATCTCACATGTCTTCTCTTTTTTCCCCTTCAACAACTCCCCCAAACCTCCATCATATCAAAAAGTCATCATCACTATCCAAGAGTGGATGAAGAAGCAAGAGCAAGTTTTTTTTTGTATAAATAGGGGTCCTTACCTTAGGAGGGGGGACGGATTTGGCTCTTAGAAAAAAGGAGAATCTAAAAAAAAATTAGGGTTTCTCTTAGAAAAATTTTCTTCCCCTTTTTTTCTTCCTTCTTAGTTTTTTTAGTTTAAAATTTTGGTGT
Source organism: Astragalus membranaceus (assembly GCA_039519185.1). NCBI lineage: Eukaryota > Viridiplantae > Streptophyta > Magnoliopsida > Fabales > Fabaceae > Astragalus > Astragalus membranaceus. Next base: position 1,800,523 of record CM076850.1, on the reverse strand, counting down.
ATTGAAGAGATCCGAAGAAGAAAGCTTGGATTTGTTCAAGGTACAAAAATGTAATAATTTGTAGTATTGTTGTTTTTTTTGTAATTTTTAGTTATTATAATTTTGTTCATATAATCATTGCCATTGTATTTTAATTATTGTTGTTCATGTTTTTTTTCGTTTTTTTTTAGTTACTGTTTTTATTTTGTTGTTGTCATGTTTTTATATTAGTTGCTTTTTTTTATAAATATTAGTTGATGTTTTTATAAATATTGGTTGTGCTTTTTTTAAATAAATTATTGTAATTTTCGGACTAAAAAAGTGCTAAAAAAAATATATGTTGTTTTTTAAAAAAAAATGGTTACTATTTTCGGATTTAAAATAAACAAAAAAAATGTGTGTTCCTTTTTATTTAGGTACTAATATTTTCGGTCTAAAAAAAAATATAAAAAAATGTTGTGCTTTTTTTTAAATAAATTATTCTAATTTTCAGATTTTAAAAAATGATAAAAAAAAGGATATGTTGTTTTAATAACAATTACTATTTTCCGGATAAAAAAAAAAGAGTGATAAAAAAAATGTGTTCCTTTTTTTTATTTCGGTTTTAAATAAAGCTTTTTTTTCAAATACTAAAAAATATTTTTAAAATAAATGGTTACTAGTGTCACTACTCTTTTCTAAAAAAAAAATAATATAATAACAAAAATCTTTTTTTTCAACAAAAAAAGTAAAAAGGCCCCCCTTTTTTATTAAATAATAACTATGACAACAAAAAAAAAAACAACAAAAGAATTTTTTTTTTTCCTCCATAATCCGCTTGCAAAATACCACTTGTTTAGTCTAGGTTTGTTTTTTTTAAGAGAAAAAAAAAGCGCTTCAAGAATCACGCGTTCTAGGGTAGAATAGTAAAAAGGGGTAATAAACCAATCAATCGTTTTTAGCGTCAAAACTCTATTTGTACCCGCGGCACCCTTTTTTAAAAAAAAAAGCACCAAAACGTTATTTGCACCCCGCGTTCTCTTAAAACAGCAAACCCATCCATTTTTTTTTACTACAAGCCCATCTTTTCAAACACAACCTAGTTCACAAAAAAAAAACGATTTGGTCACGCTATTCACACCTCCTTTTTTTTAATACAACCCCTTTATTATTTGCACCCCCCCTTTTATCACCTATTCCGTTTTTATTCATCACGTGATACTTCCAAACCGTTTTCCTTTTTTTCTTTTTAATCGAATTCGCGTAAAAAAAAAAAATAGGTTGTTACTAGTGGTCACTCTGAGCCTTGCTTGTTTGACCGTTAGGACTAACCTTCCTTTTTTCACAGCGGATTAGTAGCGGTGATCACTCTGAGGTTACTCGTTTGATCATCGCAAACATTCGCCTAAACTTCTTTTTAGTTAATAAAGTACAAACATAATTTCGACTCCTTTTTATCACGCTTCCCGGTAAACACGTTTTCAAGCGAACAAACGCTCAATCACAAACCGGTTGTCTATAGCGGTCACTCTGGGCCCGACTCGTTTGAACGCTGTAAACACCTCCTTTTTCAAATAAGCCATTTATGACGACCACTCTGGATTTATCTGTTCGGTCACCATGAACGGCCTCTAGTTTTCCCAAACTTTTCAAAAAAATAAAAAATACCAACACACAAATTTTTTCTAACCAAGAACTACGTAGCTTTGATTTCTCCATCGCACCCGGAGATACGTAGGAGCGGGGGCCCACTCCCGTCGAGCGCAAAAAACTAAAATTTTTGTTAAGTCTTCTTTTCCGTTTTTTTTGCAAATAACAAAAAAGGGTAAATTAAAGTGTTTTCTTTAAACTATTTTTTCTACACATTAAATTAAAAGGTAACCTTTTTAGGATGTTGCGGGGTGCTTGTACCTTCCCCGCACTTAATCGACCCCCGAACCCAAAAACAAAGGTTTTTTCAATGTTTTCCTAAAAATAAATATTGATGGCGGCTCCATTGTTCAAAAGCAACGAAGGATCCCTCCTCCGGATTCTTCGGTCGCTACAGCTGGCGACTCCACTGGGGACTTTTTTTTAGAGGGTCAAGCCTAATTTGATTAAATGTGTAAATTATTAGTTTAGTACTTTATTTACCCTTAGTCTTTATAGTCGCATATTGAACCTTAGGGTAGAAGACTTTTATACTGCTATTTGTTTTCTTGCAAACCTTAGGGTAGGAGACTTTTATATTGCTATCTGTTTGCTCTTTTGCAGTCTGGGTAGTTTAGGCTGCTTATATCACACACATCACTTACACTTGTTTGTTCACACACTTCTGAGTGGGGCCTTATACCCGGGTCTGAAAAAAACCTAGGACGAGTGGAGACGATTAGTGTCAGTCATTCTGGATTTTATCTGTCTGACTCTCATGAAAGTCTCAGCCAGAGTACGCTCTTTTGTGGTATCCCACACCGGGTAGCTCGCTATCGTTGTGGGTCATATCACGAAGGAGATTTCAGCTCTGGAGACCTTTGTGAGGAAGTGAATAGAGCCACCCGAAAGGATGATCACTAAAGTAACCCTAGATCATGTTTAGACATGGCCCATTTAGGACACAATGGAGCATCTTCTTTGTTTTATTTAGTATTGTCTTTTCCCTTACAATCAAAATTGTTTTTAGTCATGTCACTGTACCCAATAATAATGCATTCAAATGCATCATTCCTCCATGCATGCATTATTTTCTATATAAAAAAAAAACAAAAAAAACATGTCATCACTCTTTCCATGCATCGTTGAGCATCAATGAGAATTTGCGACGCCAGTTACACGCTGCATTGTCTCTTAAAAACCAAAATCATCTAAAATAACGATTCCTCTGAGCATCTTAGATGTCATTGGAATCAAACAATCACATTCATCCGGGTGCATGTACAAAAAAATCCTTATCAAACAATGCGGACATCGCGTCAATGTGGCATTCATGCATCATTTCATTAACCACATCACTTTGTTCGAATACATCATTTCTCCCTGCATGCATCCTTTCGAAAAAAAAAAAAAAAAAAGAAAAATTTCTCATGTGATGGCTTAATGGATAGAATTGCACCTTTGAACGGCGAAGGGTAATATCTCAAATTTGTTTGTCGACTACAAATTTGAGATGTTACTCTACGATGTCAGGGCACCTTGACCCAGTCACACGTGTTTTATTTTCAAGCAGGAAGTCAAATTGAGTCAACTAATTGTCGAAACGTTTCAGTATATTGTGTGAAGTATTGAGTCAGGATCCGCTCAATGTTTCATGCAAGTTACTCAGGGCAACGACAATCATTTGCCTCATATCACCATTCTTGCATCTCTCATCATTCAAAAAAGGGGCATTAGCACTTCGTATCTTGTCTCGCCTCTAAAAAAATAAAAATAAAAAAATAAAAATCAAATCAGATAAAAAAAAAATCATTTTGAAAAAAGGGGGACATCATCCTTGCATCATTCGCATTGGCATTCCATATTTTGTCTTGCATTAAAAAGCAACAAAATTATTTAGAATAAGCCACACTTTTCGAGTGGTCATTCTCCACGCATTTGCATCATACTTGCATATCATAATTTGTTCATTCATTCATTGCATAAAATAAAAGTTGTGATGAGAAGCGAGACGTTCATGCAAAACAACCATCCTTTTTGAAAAGGTTTATCCTCACTTGGTTGCTAACTCCGGGTGTTCCAAAGCACTCAGTTTTTTTTCAAATCAATAGCTCATTGGCACTGCATTCCCATCCATTCCATGACAAAAGACTGAAGCAACTCAAAAAAAAATGGTAACTCTCTGTGAAGCATTCTTCTAGTGAGCGTGCATACTAGGTGCAGTTTCTCTCGTTCGAGTCAGTCAGTTTCCTTCCTTGCCCTCATCACCCTCCAAGTCTAGTCCCGCCCCATTCGCCCAAAGTGTATACTCTCCCCGTGTTGGTACATAATTGACTTTTGGGTTAAATCCTCTGTGCAAGGGGGCAATTTTGTAATCACATAATTACCTTGTTAAAATTGCTTCCCTTTGATTCAAGTCTAAAATGTTGCATGCATTTGTCCAGTCATTCGTTCTTGGGCTTATAGTGTGTGTCCTGTTGACAGAGAAAGGCAAAGTTGGACTTGTTCTCTAGCTAGGAACATGGCAACAAATGAAGAACTAAGAGCAGAAGTGAATGAGTTAAAAGCAGAGGTGAATGAGTTAAAAGCAGATGTGAATGGGTTAAGGACGCAGATGTCAGAAATGGTGAGGGTTCTAATTCCTCTAGGTTACACTCTCCCTTCTAACCCAAAAGCTAATCAGGGAGCTGGTCCTGTAGCCATTATTGAGAATGTACAACCGGCATCTATCGGATCTGAAGGAATGATTGGTGAACCTCGGACTCAGATCCCGCATCCTACTGTTATACCCCAGGCTACTCTTCAGAGCTTCACTCCTCAGCTAGCTGCCATTCCACAGGCTCAGGACTTCACGACTGGAAACCCTGCATACCCTCAGATTCATCACTCAACTCCAACTATGGCTCCAATGCTCCAGCTCCCTCATAATGTAAGCAGCTTCCCTCAGGTTTATTCCGCTGAGCATCAGCAGACCAAAGATCAGTTTCAGATACTAGAGGAAAGATTAAGAAGGGTTGAAGGCTTCGGTTCCAGAGCAAGAGAGGCCAGAGACTTGTGCCTTATTCCTGATGTGGTGCTGCCTCCGAAGTTCAAAGTCCCCGACTTCGACAAATACAGGGGCGCGACTTGTCCAAAAAGTCACTTGACGATGTATTGTAGAAAGATGTCTACTTACTCTCATGATGACAGACTGCTAATCCATTGCTTCCAAGAGAGCCTTGCAGGGGCATCTCTCAATTGGTATATGAAGTTAGAACCATCTCAGGTTCGCTGTTGGAAGGATTTAGCCGATGCATTCCTCAAGCAGTATCAGTACAATACAGACATGGCACCAGACAGAACGCAGCTGCAGGGCATGAGCAAGAGGGACAATGAATCGTTCAAGGAGTATGCCCAGCGATGGAGAGCTTTGGCTGCACAATGTACACCTCCTCTTTTGGACAAGGAATTGGTCTCTATGTTTTTGGAGACTTTGCCACCACTATACTATGATCGTCTGATCAGCAGTGCATCCTCCAATTTTTCAGATGTGGTGATTGTTGGGGAGAGGATAGAGAACGGACTAAGAAGTGGCAAGATCGCCCAGAGTTCCCCAGGTAACACAAGTGTGCACAAAAACCCATCTTCCGGGTTTCCTGCAAAGAAGAATGAAGAAGCTAATCCAATAACAGGCCAAAAAAAGTCGCCTCGATACGACCCTATCCCTATGTCGTATACCAACCTATGCAGATGCCTAATCAGCCACAATTTGATCTCCCCTCGTGAGATGAAGCCAGTACAACCTCCATTCCCAAAAGGATACAACCCACAGGCCACTTGTGAATTCCATGCTGGGGCAATCGGTCACTCTGCCGAAAATTGTTATCTTTTGAAACATTTGGTTCAGGGTCTTATTGATTCAAGGCGATTAACCTTTGAAGAGGGTGGTGAAGGATTTAACCCTCTGAGTTCAGAGCTATCAGGTCAAAATGACAACAGTTGAAGATGATCAAAATGTTGAAGGCAGCATCATCTTTCCCGTGCTGTTCATAGTATATATGAGTGACTGTTGATTTTTTTTATGTAGTTTTTCAGTTCAAAGCATTTATCTGTGATGCAATCCTCTGGCTCTGCCCAAGGCCTTAGGATATTTCAATAAGGGCACATGTTCCTTTTCAATATTGTCATCAATAAAAAGTTACTTTCCTCACTAAAACCTTTGAGTCCTCCATGCTGGGGCAGTTCTGTGATCACTAAGTTTCCTCGTCAATATCATATTCCTTGAGTGCAAGTCTTTCAAAAGATAAAAATAAACAAGAAAATAAGCTCGCTAGGTTGAAAACCCGCAAAGGGCGGCCTAGGCAAAAAAAAAAAAAAAAAAAAAAGCGCCCGGTGGATTGAAAACTCGCAAAGAGCGGTCCAGGCAAAAATCAGGGCATAAAAAAAATGCAAAGAAAAGAGCAAACACATATAGATAGGTGAACTGTTGTCATGTTTTACAAAAAAAAATAAATAAATAAGCAATCGGGATCTGAAATAAAGTTTGGCCATCTCCTCAAAAATACCAAAATCCCAGAAGGTCCCTTTCCTACCCACCTTAAGCCAAGAAAAACCAAAATACAAAAATCACCCTAGACAAGGATCACCTCAAATATCAAAAAAGCAGTGCATCACTTTTTACCAGCTCACCCGAGTCAAAGAAAAAAAAAAAAAAAAAAAGAGAAAGAAAATCAAAAAAAGGGATTCAAAAATGAAAATCCCAAAACAAAAGAAAATACAAAAGAAATGTAAGTGATGAGCTGGTACATATTGCTACCAAACACAAGAGACCTTTGTCTCAATAAACCATCAAACACTTCATCATTCTCATACACCCCTCCTTCCATAAACCGCAAACACTTCCCTTTGACCTTAGCATCCCGCCTTTCACAGACCCTTAGCCAGGAATAAAACTTCCAAACACCTCATCAAGCCAATTAACCATCATAAATCATCGATTGTCAGCCAATGCCGAACAAAAATCATCCCACCATTAGCCCCAAACACTTCGATAAACCCAATCATCCATTCACAACAAAACACCATAATCCCGAAAAGTCCATGACCGGTTGCTTTCGTTTTCTTTTTTTTATCTAGAGACAACTAAGTTTATCTGTCTACAATGTGGTTGCTCAAAAAGAAAAACAAACAGTCAGAAAAAAGGAAGCTGACGGAAAAAGAAAGACTTGCACTTCAAACGCATTCAAGCTGCATTGAAACAAGGTTTAGTGATCACCAAGTGAGGCTTCTTTCACACCAAAGGTCAAGACATTAGTAGAGAACCAAAGATTTGCACTGAGAACACCACTCGGATCTAAAAGTTGGGGCATTCTCTTCACCACTCATCCACCCTGGTCTTGGGAAGGCCTGTTCAGTGTCCATCCCATGTTCACTCCAATTATCAATATCACCAAACAGGGGCAAGCCTTTCATTCATAGTCACCAAGCCTAGATTGGGGCAGTCCGGCAAAAGCCATTGCCTTTCACCCCTTCACCTGCCATGTCTCAAACACCTGTCTGACATTTGCACTCTTTTGTATACTTACTAGACAATGCTTCAAAGAGAGGGAACACAAGTTGATTAGGTGAAATCTAAAATTCAGTCATCATGGAAAGGAAGAGAAAGAATAAATGAGCTGGTTGATAAATAAAAAGCTTGATAACACCGGGTTTTGAGTTTAACTCAAATGTTTCGAAAGAATGATCAAGATTCACCTCACTTTTTGCATCCAAAGTCTCGCATCTTATCATCACAAAAAATGTTCACAAAAATGTTATTTTTACCTCATGCATCTAGGTATCTCATTTTTCCCGTAACAACAAAGCATCGCATTCGCACTTGCATCTCATAGTAGAAGCAATAAAGGAAAAGCAAAAATCCTTTCACGTCATTGCATTTGCATCATATTTCAGAAAAGGGATAAAAAACAAAAGTTTCCCATTTCATTCATCATTCCATTCAAGTTAAGAAATGAACAAAAAGTAGAACAAGGGCATTCCATTCAATAAATCACTACGTACATTTGCATACCAAGACAATCCACCATTGCATAAATCACTTGCATGACCTGCACCATTCAAATGCATTGTTAAGTGAATGCAGATAAGCACCAAATGTTGGTCCTCATGCTTGCTACCCAAAAGTTCGAAAAAAAGAAAAAATTTTATCAGAAAGTTTGGACCCACTGGTCCCCAGAATTCAACTTTCCAAAGAATTTTCAGAACCATTTGCTTTGGACCTGTTGGTCCCCAGCTTATAGAGCTTATATGCTCGCCCTATACTTATAGAGCTTATATGCTCGCCCTATACTTATAGAGCTTATATGCTCGTCCTATACTTATAGAGCTTGTATGCTCGCCCAGAATCTGCTCCTCCTCATAGAGAGAAAAAGAGAAAGAGCAAAGAAGAGAAAGTTTTCCTTTGCATGTCATTCCATTAAAATACAGGAGCATTCCATGTCATCATTACACCAGAATCATAGCATTGCATGCATTTGCATAGCACGCCCAAGCAACGACTTCGAACCATACCACCAGATCACTAAGTCGACACTGAGCACGACGGATCGCCCGACCCCAGGTCCTTCAGACTAGCTGTGTCAGCCTAAGACTCAGTGTATGTCCTTCGCGGCCGCTCGAAAAAGGCCACCCCAGACCGTATCTCTAGTACCATAGCTAGAAGTGCCCCTCAGACCCCGACGGTCCCTCAGTCGAACTCAGGTCGATGCGCCAAGCATTGATTTTGAGCTAGACCTTCAGATCCCCGGCGATCCCTTCAGAGCCCCAGTGCTCCTTCAGATCCCCAGCGATCCCCCAGAGCCCCGGTGCTCCCTATTTACTTTCTGTCTAAATCGACCCAGTTTTCATAGATTTTTTTCAAAAAAAAACCAAAGTACCTCAGTCTGGCCAAAATTAGCGTCGTTCTATCTTTATTTCTATTTTTCTCGAGAAATTCGGAATCCCTCCGATTTCCTAGCAAAATATAAATAAAGAGGGGCAGCTGTAATACCCTAATTTTGTCCTATCCAAAAAAAAAAAGAAATTTTATTTATTTTTTGAGAAAAATAATATTCTTCTTCTCATGCCATGTTTTATTTTATTTTTAGTTTGCTACAAGTTTTAATTTTTTGAAAAAATAATAATCTTTTTTATGTCATGTATTATTTTCTTGTTTTTTATTGCTATGGGTTTTAATCACCACAAATATTTTTATTAGAAGTGAAGAAATAAAAATAAGCCAAGAAGGAAGTGGGGGGGGTCTATTAATAATAAGGTGCTGTCATGGAAGCCCAACCCAGCAAAATAGCTAGCCCAATCCAACTCCTCCACCAAACCCAACCCATATCCTAACCCTAACCCATATCCAACCCATAACCCAACACCCAACTCCATCCAACCCACTCCAACTAAACCCTAATTCGCATACCCCCCCTTTAACCCTAAAATGTGTCTACATTCACTCTCCCCCCTAGCCTTAAAAATCATCCACATTCATCCCCAAAAATCCTCCTCCATATTCGACCCCACCCCCTTTTTTTTCCTCCTTGAAATTTGCTTTCTCCCTTCCACACTCCACCTCTCCTCTTTTCTCTCAATTCCACTTCCCCACACTTCCCACTTCCCCATTTTTTCCTTCCCAATACACTCAACCTCTCTCTCTCTCAATTCCTACGCCTACTCCCCTCTCTCTCACCATTCCAACGGCTCTCTCTCACTCTCCTATCCCACACATTTCTCTTTCTCCCACTCACACTCAACCATCCTTTCTCTCTTTCTTCCACTCACTCAACCTCCACTTCACCCTCTCTTTCTCTCCCTCACCTACGACTTCTTCCCCTCCTCTCACACACTCACTTTCTTTTCTCTTCACACACTCATCCATTCCTCTCCCTATCACACACTTCACACATGGCACTCTCTTCTCCATGCTCATACCTTCAACCATCATCTCCCCTCATCTCACATGTCTTCTCTTTTTTCCCCTTCAACAACTCCCCCAAACCTCCATCATATCAAAAAGTCATCATCACTATCCAAGAGTGGATGAAGAAGCAAGAGCAAGTTTTTTTTTGTATAAATAGGGGTCCTTACCTTAGGAGGGGGGACGGATTTGGCTCTTAGAAAAAAGGAGAATCTAAAAAAAAATTAGGGTTTCTCTTAGAAAAATTTTCTTCCCCTTTTTTTCTTCCTTCTTAGTTTTTTTAGTTTAAAATTTTGGTGTATTGAAGAGATCCGAAGAAGAAAGCTTGGATTTGTTCAAGGTACAAAAATGTAATAATTTGTAGTATTGTTGTTTTTTTTGTAATTTTTAGTTATTATAATTTTGTTCATATAATCATTGCCATTGTATTTTAATTATTGTTGTTCATGTTTTTTTTCGTTTTTTTTTAGTTACTGTTTTTATTTTGTTGTTGTCATGTTTTTATATTAGTTGCTTTTTTTTATAAATATTAGTTGATGTTTTTATAAATATTGGTTGTGCTTTTTTTAAATAAATTATTGTAATTTTCGGACTAAAAAAGTGCTAAAAAAAATATATGTTGTTTTTTAAAAAAAAATGGTTACTATTTTCGGATTTAAAATAAACAAAAAAAATGTGTGTTCCTTTTTATTTAGGTACTAATATTTTCGGTCTAAAAAAAAATATAAAAAAATGTTGTGCTTTTTTTTAAATAAATTATTCTAATTTTCAGATTTTAAAAAATGATAAAAAAAAGGATATGTTGTTTTAATAACAATTACTATTTTCCGGATAAAAAAAAAAGAGTGATAAAAAAAATGTGTTCCTTTTTTTTATTTCGGTTTTAAATAAAGCTTTTTTTTCAAATACTAAAAAATATTTTTAAAATAAATGGTTACTAGTGTCACTACTCTTTTCTAAAAAAAAAATAATATAATAACAAAAATCTTTTTTTTCAACAAAAAAAGTAAAAAGGCCCCCCTTTTTTATTAAATAATAACTATGACAACAAAAAAAAAAAACAACAAAAGAATTTTTTTTTTTCCTCCATAATCCGCTTGCAAAATACCACTTGTTTAGTCTAGGTTTGTTTTTTTTAAGAGAAAAAAAAAGCGCTTCAAGAATCACGCGTTCTAGGGTAGAATAGTAAAAAGGGGTAATAAACCAATCAATCGTTTTTAGCGTCAAAACTCTATTTGTACCCGCGGCACCCTTTTTTAAAAAAAAAAGCACCAAAACGTTATTTGCACCCCGCGTTCTCTTAAAACAGCAAACCCATCCATTTTTTTTTACTACAAGCCCATCTTTTCAAACACAACCTAGTTCACAAAAAAAAAACGATTTGGTCACGCTATTCACACCTCCTTTTTTTTAATACAACCCCTTTATTATTTGCACCCCCCCTTTTATCACCTATTCCGTTTTTATTCATCACGTGATACTTCCAAACCGTTTTCCTTTTTTTCTTTTTAATCGAATTCGCGTAAAAAAAAAAAATAGGTTGTTACTAGTGGTCACTCTGAGCCTTGCTTGTTTGACCGTTAGGACTAACCTTCCTTTTTTCACAGCGGATTAGTAGCGGTGATCACTCTGAGGTTACTCGTTTGATCATCGCAAACATTCGCCTAAACTTCTTTTTAGTTAATAAAGTACAAACATAATTTCGACTCCTTTTTATCACGCTTCCCGGTAAACACGTTTTCAAGCGAACAAACGCTCAATCACAAACCGGTTGTCTATAGCGGTCACTCTGGGCCCGACTCGTTTGAACGCTGTAAACACCTCCTTTTTCAAATAAGCCATTTATGACGACCACTCTGGATTTATCTGTTTGGTCACCATGAACGGCCTCTAGTTTTCCCAAACTTTTCAAAAAAATAAAAAATACCAACACACAAATTTTTTCTAACCAAGAACTACGTAGCTTTGATTTCTCCATCGCACCCGGAGATACGTAGGAGCGGGGGCCCACTCCCGTCGAGCGCAAAAAACTAAAATTTTTGTTAAGTCTTCTTTTCCGTTTTTTTTGCAAATAACAAAAAAGGGTAAATTAAAGTGTTTTCTTTAAACTATTTTTTCTACACATTAAATTAAAAGGTAACCTTTTTAGGATGTTGCGGGGTGCTTGTACCTTCCCCGCACTTAATCGACCCCCGAACCCAAAAACAAAGGTTTTTTCAATGTTTTCCTAAAAATAAATATTGATGGCGGCTCCATTGTTCAAAAGCAACGAAGGATCCCTCCTCCGGATTCTTCGGTCGCTACAGTTATGTAACTTAGGCTTAGGATAAATGGGAGATCCGCTAACAGCGGCGGAGGCGGACGTGCGCTGGTAGCAGAAGTATGTCTTGACATGAGGGGACGATGATAACTTCTTTGACTCTGTCTGCAATGCCTCTCTTGCGTTGAATGTGTTGCAGATTAATGAAATGATGTGGGATATTTTAATTGATGGGATAGAGGATTTCTATCTGTCTCACCCAAACCATTTGATAAATATAATGGCACATCAGTTGCTATAGAGAAGGACTGTTGAGGATTTGGTTCCTATATAAAAGGACATTGTTTTCACAAAATGTGGGTGACTAATTCACTAAACTAAAGTTTCTCAAAAATTAGACCACCGTCTCCCTTAAGTCTTCAAACGACCGAGGTAACATCGTAGGCGTCTTGTCCATTTTTCTTTTCCTTTGTTTTCTTATAGCACTAATACCCTTTTGAATCAAACCATTTCCCGACTCAAACCTAAGTATCAGCCCAAAAAAACCACCATTTTACTCAATTTCACCGAAAAAAACGTCACTGTAGGAGAGGACATCACAGTTGTCGTTTCAAGCCCAACCAACAGTTTCAATGTCTTCTTCAACACTATTTTTATTTCTGTTGTTTCCAAGGATAAGGATAAGCAAACAACTGGGTTTCTATCATCAACAGACCTGCCCATTGATAAGTCCTAAAATAGAGTGTTTTTAGTGTTTATATTGGATGAAGCTTGTGGGAATTTAGTTATATTATTGAGCTATTTTACTACAAAATGTTAGTTTTTGGTTTCAAGGATTACAATGAGGAAAGAAGGAATTTTGCATGCAAAACGGCCAAAGATCAAAAGAGAATAAAGAATGGTGCCAAGCAAGGAAAAATAGTGCCATGCATCAGAAAAAGTGGCACAACCCGTGCTGTAAGTACCACGACCCGTGCATAGCCAAGGCGCCAAGGAGTTTTCAAACAGAAAAAGTGGCATGACCCGTGCTGGAAGTAGCACGACCCGTGCGACATTTCAGCAACTCAGAATGCAATTACAAAGCTGATCATTTCCTCTTCTTAACGGATCTTTATGGCTATTATGCGAATTTAATCAGTTGTCTACTGATCCTAGGCTATAAATAGGACCTCAATTCAGTTGTAAAATCATCTTGGCTTACTTGAAAATTACACTCAAAGTTTATCTAAGTTCTTGCTTCCATTTTAGCTTTTGTTCTTACTTTACTTTACTTTCTTGTTCTTATATTCTGTTCTTATATTTCCAGCAACTTTACTTTCTGTCATTCATCGCTTTCTTTTACATTCAGTCATTTACATTCCGTCATTTACATTCTCGCAACTTTATAATTCTGCCATTTACATTTCTTGTTATTTACCTTTATGTCATTCTCTTCTACTCCCTTGTCTACCTTTCTTGTTATCATGTATAATAATTAGGGGTGGTTTAGATATCTTGTCCTTCTTCTATAGACTGATTAATGCAGTGTGCTAATTTGAGTTGTATCTCTCTTTGGTTTTGTAGTGTTATTTTCAGTTGTGTTGTATCTTCCGCACGATCTTTCTTTCATTGTGTTATTATTATTTGTTAATTAGTAACTTGTAATCGTAGTAAGTTATAACCAAACAAATTTTAACTGTCTCGTCTTCTCTTCTGTGTTTTGAGCACCATTCTGACGGTAAACCATTCATTCTAGTTTCTTCATTTTTAAGAATACATGTAGCTGTGTTGTTAAAAATAGTATAATACCGGTAAAAAAACGTACATGTAGGGCATGTGGTTATGTACCGTAGCCTTAGCACTGGTACTCTTCAACACTCTTTCTATTTCGGTTTTTTACAAAGATAAGGATAAGCCAACAACAGAGTTTCTCTCATTAACAGACCTGCCATCAATGTATGTAGCAGGCGATTATAACAAGGGTAAGTACACAAGGCAAATCCATACAGCCGGCACAGTCAACAACACCATTGGTGTCGGTTCTGGATTAGCCAATTTTTTTGTTAGGTTATTGGCTTTTCTGAGTGTTAACGATAGAAGTATAACATTGTTCCACCACCCTAAAGGTTATCTGTTAAACGTTTTCTCCTACCCGTTGACATCTAAAATGTTAACCAATGCTACTAATAAAGCTAACACAGTTTTATTAGTTGGGTTATCATGCTAGCACTTATCTATACGAGTATATATATTATTATCATATATAATAATCAGGGGCTATTTAGATATTTTGTCCCTCTTCTGTAGATTGATTAATGCAGTGTATTAATTTGGATTGTTTCTCTCTTTGGTTATGTAATGTAACTTTCAGTTGTGTTGAATCTCCAACACGATCTTTGTTTCATTGTGTTATTGTTATTTGTTAATTAGTATTATCTTAGCTTTAAGTTGTAATCGTAGTAAGTTGTAATTAAACAAATATTAATTGCCTCGTCTTCTCTTCTGTGTTTTGAGCACCATTATGATTGTAAACCATTCATTCTAGTTTCTGCATTTTAAAGTATACATGTGGCTGTCGTTAAAATAGTATAATACCCAAAAAAAAATAGTACATGTAAGGCGTGTGGTTATGTATTGTAGCCTTAGGCTAAATGGGAGATCCGTTAATAGTGGCGGAGGCAGACATGCGGTGGCAGCAGAAGAGGTAGCATCGCAGGCGTCTTGTCCATTTTTCTTCTCCTCTGCTTGTTTATAGCACTAATACTCTTTTAAATCAAACCATTTCCCGACCCGAACCTAAGTATCAGCTCAAACACAACTACCATTTCACCGGGAAAAATGTCACTGTAGGAGGAGACATCACAGTTGTGGTCTCAAACCCAACCAACAGTTTCAATGTCTTCTTCAACACTGTTTCTTTTTATGTTGCTTACAAGGATAAGGAAAGCAAACAACTGGGATTCTCTCATCAACAGACCTGCCATCAATGGATGTAGTAAGCGATTATAACAAGTCTAAGAACACAAGGCAAATCTATGCAGCAGACAGTTAACAACACCATTGGTGTCGTTCTGGATTAGCCAAAAAAAATTGTTAGGTTATCGGCTTTTTTGAGCTTTAATGGTAGAAGTACAACATTTTTCCACCACCCCAAAAGTTATCTGTTAAACGTTTTCTGCTATCTGTTGACGTCTAATGTTTCAACCAATGCTACTATAATAAGGCTACTATAATTTCATTGGCTGGGTTATCATGCTAGTGCCTCATTTATACGAGTATATATATTATTATCATGTATAATAAATAGGGGTTGTTTAGATATCTTATCCCTCTTTTGTAGATTGATTAATGCAGTGTGCTAATTTGAGTTGTATCTCTCTTTGGTTGTGTAATGCAACTTTCAGTTGTGTTGAATCTCTCGCACGATCTTTCTTTCATTGTGTTATTGTTATTTGTTAATTAGTAATACCTTTGCACGACCACATGTATACTTCAAATCTCTCGCACGATCTTTCTTTCATTGTGTTATCATAGTAAGTTATAACCAAACAAATTTTAACTGTCTCGTCTTCTCTTCTGTGTTTTGAGCACCAATCTGACTGTAAATCATTCCTTTTAGTTTCTGCATTTTGAAGTATACATGTGGTTGTGTTGTTAAACTAGTATAATACCCCAAAAAAACAATAGATGCAGGGCTTGTGGTTATGTACCGTAGCCTCAGCACTAGTACTCTTCAACATTGTTTGTATTTCCGTTTTATACAAAGATAAGAATAAGCCAACAACTGGGTTTCTCTCATCAACAACTGTTTTTTGTTGATTAGTACTATCTTAGCTTTAACTTGTAATCGTAGTAAGTTGTAACCAAACAAATATTAATTGTCTCATCTTCTCTTCTGTGTTTTGGGCACCATTCTGATTGTTAATCATTCATTCTAGTTTCTGCATTTTTAAGTATACATGTGGCTATGTTGTTAAAATAGTATAATACGGAAAAAAAAAAGAATAGTACATGTAGGGCATGTGGTTATGTACCGTAGCCTTAGCACTAGTACTCTTCAACACTGTTTCTATTTTTGTGTTTTCTACAAAGATAAGGATAAGCCAACAACTGGGTTTCTATCATCAATAGACCTGTCATTTAGGCCTGGACAACAGGCGGTTTCGGAACAAAAACACCATTCAGTCCAAAACCGCGGTCCATAATCACAGACCCATTTCCACCCAAAATTGCCCTCGGATTGTGCGGGTTCGGTTTTCGGCGGGTTTGATCGGTGAAACCGTGGGTATGGGCGGGTTTGGGATCAAGAGAGGCTGAGAGAGACGATGGCTCTGCTATGAGAGGGTGGAGACAGGCAAAGAGAAAGAAGCTTGAAAGAAGATAAAAGCTGAAAGAGGCTAGAGGAAGAATAAGAAACACCAGTGATGTACTTTACTTTAGCATTAAAAAAGTATAAAATTCTTTCTTTATTTAAATGTTTTAATAATTAATAATTAGCAGCAGCAAATATACCTCGAAGCTAGAGTGTGTGAAAATATATCTGATCAAAAAAGAGTGTGAAAATATTTAATGCCTAGTTTTTCTAGTACTATATTTAAATTAAAGTTGCCCACGTTTTCTACCTGACACACGCTTTCTGAACACGTTATCTCCTAGTACACGTTATCTCCTAGCGCATTATCTATACGAGTATATATTAATAACATGTATAATAATCAGGGGCTGTTTAGATATCTTGTCCCTCTTCTGTAGATTGATTAATATAGTGTGCTAATTTGGATTGTTTCTCTCTTTGGTTGTGTAATGTAACTTTCAGTTGTGTTGGTTCTCTCACACGATCTTTCTTTCATTGTGTTATTATTATTGGTTAATTAGTACTATCTTAGCTTTAAGTTGTAAGCGTAGTAAGTTGTAATTACACAAATATTAATTGCCCCGTCTGCTCTTGTGTTTTGAGCACTATTCTGATTGTAAACCATTCATTCTAGTTTCTGGTTTTTAAAGTATACATGTGGTTGTCTTGTTAAAATAGTATAATACAAAAACAAAAAAATAGTACATGTAGGGCATGTGGTTATGTATCCTAGCCTTAGGCTAAATGGGAGATCCGCTAACAATGGCGGTGGCAGCAGAAGGATGTCTTGACATGAGGGGACGATGACAGCTTCTTTGACTCTGTCAACAAGGTCTCTCTTGCTTTGAATGTGACGCGGATTAATGCAATGATGTGGCATATTTTAATTGGTGGGACAAAGGATTTCTATCCGTCTCACCCAAACCATTTGATGAATCTAATGGCTGAATTTGTTGCTGTAGAGAATAGCTGTAGAGTATGACTGTTGAAGATCTGGTTCCTTCAAGTCCTCAAACTCATCATGGCTAACGATAGAGGTAGCATCGCAGGCGTCTTGTCCATTTTTCTTCTCCTTTGTTTATAGCACTAATACTCTTTTAAATTAGACCATTTCACGACCCGAACCTAAGTATCGACTCAAACACAATCACCATTTCACTCAACTTCACTGGAAAAATGTCACTCTAGAGGAGGGGACATCACGATTGTCGTCTCAAACCCAACCAACAGTTTCAATGTTGTCTTCAACTTTGTTTCTATTTCTGTTGTTTACAAGGATAAGGATAAGCCAACAACTGGGTTTCTCTCATCAACAGACCTGCCATTAGAAAACATGGGTGATATGCAAAAGATGTATTTTTTTTTTGAAAAGCTACTCATAACTTATTACATCCAGAAAAACCTCCATACAATAACAATGCTCATACATGCCAATCCATACATAGAAAAGGCTAGGACACAACTTAGCATTAGCCAAAGACCATTTCAACGAATAAATTCTAATTACAAAAAGGTCTTTGAAGGGTTTTAAGATTCGACATGAGAAAATTTTCCTATTACGGTTTCCAAGAAAGCCAGAGAACGTGTCATACCATAATCAGGCTCCTCCTATTCGAAGTTGGGTACCTAGCACAATATAAGACTAATAATACAGTGGGGAGGTCAGGCGGCAACGTGAACAATATTCCAAATCACTTAAGCACAAAATAATATAATCAAACAAAGAAATTACACTTAACAAATAAACGTCTCTCACATTGCTTGTAGTCCCCACACAAGAAACATGTAGTTACTTGTATGTCAGAAATATCCCCCCCTCCGAAATGGGTTTACCCGAGATTGGAATCTATTCACGAGGACTCGTCATGCAAAAACCTAACCTTTGGTGGTGTCCCATTTTTCAACTATTTATCCAAGACATGCACCTCTAGTGGTGAGCATTGGTTCGTCAATGTACACTTGAGGAGAGAATATGCATATGCCAATCTTTAATCGGAGTAAAACCCTAAGAAGTGTCCTCCAAAATCCACCTATCATTTTAAGAGGAAAACGTTACTGAGGATAAGAGAGAATGTCCCCCAAGAGAAACTCCTCCCAAACAATCAATCTCCTCCTCCAAGAGAATGACCACTCCCAACCTTGAGCACACCAAGCACCTAACTTCCAAATACAATCCTTTGGGTTGGAAATAGAAACATCCCCAGGAGTACCACCTTAAGGGGATAGTCACCCACTCACGCATCATGCCAAAAGAGTATCATGTTACCAATCTTCTTGCTAACACCATCAGAGCACTAATTCAAACTTCAGGCCGAACTGATTTCTGCTCTACAATTATCTTTCCACAATAATGATGTGTAATATGTGGACCTGATCTCACATAGGTCTAGGTTATTGACAACCTGACACCCAGATTAAGCCACCAAGATATCCTTCTAAAAATCACTCACCCACCAATAGATTGTATGTAAAAGAGTACACATTGTACCTCCTTATCAATGATTTTTTTCTTATAAAATAGGACTATATATACTCCCCTAAACTAGAATAGATGAAAGATTAGTAGGTCGTTTAGGACATAGTTAATATTGACCACAGATACACCCAAAAATGACATACCGCTATTCCCTATCCACAAAAAAAATGTCTTTTAACCCATAGACAAAAGTTGTCACTAAATGTCAAGCTTAGAGGTGGCCAAAAAACCCGTACCCGTGTATCTGCAGATAAAACTCGCAACGGGCACGAGACGAGTAGTTAAATTAGTACTTGCGGGTAATGAGGTGATTTCATTACCTATTTGTTAACAGGGCAGGGGCGATTAATGAGGTGCCAGTGCCCGTAGGTACCCATACCCGCTAAAATTATTAAATAATTTTTATATTTAGTATTTGGTTACACATTGTCAAAAAAGAGTTTAAGTGTCTTTCATTTACTTTTTCAACTAATTATAACTCATCAAGTATTTAATAAAATAAATGCTTAATATTAAGAAAATTAATTTTATGTGCAAAATTATTTTTTATTTAATAGAAAATTATTTTTAAGTAATTTAATAAATACATGAGGATATCTACGGGTACTCGCGAATATGTGTTACCCACGCAAACCTGCACATGTATTAGGTTGGTACGGAAGACTATTTTAGCCAACATGCCAGGAAGCACGAGACTAGTAGTCGTGTCCGCCCCTCCCTATTGACATGCCTAGTCAAAGGTAAAGGTAGATTTGACAGTTACTCACAGAGTCACGGTCTACTTCCATTTATTATGCACATAATTTGTTTGTGGACAAATACTTTACCTGATTATTCTTTACACAATATTTTTTTCCCTTCACTATATCTACCTTCCAGCACCTTTATCCACTATGTCACTAAAAACGCTGGCAGATCTACATATAGGTTAGGGTGTGCAGCTGCACACCCTTAAACTTAACAATTTGCACTAAGACCCCTATGAAAAATATATTTTGACACTCCTAGTTTTATTTTTTGCACATCCTGCTACTATTTTTCTCTTTCCATTCTTAGTTACTATTTCCTATTATTGCAACTCCAGAAGCGATTGGTAGTGTAACTATGGGGTAGTTTTGACTATCCAAAAATAATATATGTATTTGGATAATTAAGTATATTTTAAATTTAGTTACCCCAATAATATGTTATTTAGCTACTCCAACTAACTTTATTTGTCTAAGGAGATAAAAGAACAATATCAAGTCCATTAGTTTAATTCACTACAAAAAAAAACGTTATTAGCGAGGGACATTAGCGAGGGAATAACGGTCCCTAGCAAAAACTGGCTTTAGCGACGGAATTGAAGGTAATAGCGACGGAATTAGGATCTGTCGTTTTTGTCTGGATTTAGCGACAGAGTTGAAGGTAATAGCGACAGAGTTGCACGCAAATCAAGGACGTTTAGCAATGAAATGCTAAATCCCTCGCAAATTAAAGTGACAATTAGCGACAGAATGGTAAATCCCTCGCAATTTTTTTTAACTTTTTTTTACTTAAATCCGTGTGTACCCTCAGCAACACAGTCACTCTTCTTTCTCACTCACAACACCCTCAATCTTCTTCTCTCCTCTTCACCCTTCCTCTTCCCTTCGTACTCTCCACCACCACACAACCACCACCACCATCACCACCACACAACCAACCTACGACCTACTCTCCCCTTCCTCTTCCTCTACTCTCTCTCTCTCACCTACAAACCCTAACCCACCACCACACAACCACCACCACCACCCAACCACCACCACCACCGGAGCTCCTCTTCCTCTCTCTCTATCTCTCTCTCTCTCTCTCTCTCTCTCTCTCTCTTACGATTTCCCCTTTCCCTCTTCTTCTCTCCACCTTCTTCCACCACACCACCACCACCCACAACACCACCACCACCAACCACCACCACAACCACAAAATTAATAATATAATATAATGTTCATTAATCATATAATAATAAATATATAATGTTCCAAAACATGCGTGCCTTGTTTCTACTATAGCCGCGTATGCATTACACATGTCAGTTCATGAACACAATTACTGTTCCTAATTAACCCTGTTGTCAGCTTCTGGTTATTTCTTTCAACTAATATATTACCACAACCACCACCACCACCACCGGAGCTTCTCTTCCTCTCTCTCTCTCTCTCTCTCTCTCTCTCTCTCTCTCTCTCTCTCTCTCTCTCTCTCTCTCTTACGATTTCCCCTTTCCCTCTTCTTCTCTCCACCTTCTTCCACCACACCACCACCACACAACCACCACCAACCACCACCACAACCACAAAATTAATAATATAATATAATGTTCATTAATCATATAATAATAAATATATAAAAAAAAAAAACCAATCAAATTGGGACACGTGTTAGTCAGTATTCGAAAAACTGCACAAATTTTGAGGCAGTCATTAGCGAGGGAAAATTACCTCGCTAATTAGTGAGGGATTCAAATTCCCTCGCTAATCCCATTAGCGAGGAGGGAATTAGCGAGGGAACCAGTCCCTCACTAATTTCCTCGCAAATGGCCATTAGCGACGGATTTAGGTCATTTTGCGAGGAAAATTTCCCTCGCTAATGACCAGTTTTTTTGTAGTGATTAGTCGCATTTGATCAAAAAAGTCTATTATTATCACAAACAAATATGGTGATTTTTGTTAACTTGGTGATTTTAGTATTTTTATTTTACTTTGACAATTTTGGTCCTCATTTTTCTTAGTTTCGCAATTTTCCCCTCAAAATCATATATTATTTGCACTTTTGGTCTTCAAAAATCTTGAATTTTGGAAAAATAAGGGAATAATATTGCACAATCCATGATTTTTAGCAACAAAAAAAATCACAAGGACCAAAACTACCAAATTAGAATAGCAAAATATGTTTAATTTGTATACACCGTCGTTGTAAAAACTTTTTAAGGTGGATAAGATAAAGTCGCAAAATTTTCATGATGTGTTGTTTCGTGATTGACTGACATTGTAAAAAAATTTCTACACGACAATATATATTAATTGTTAAATTAAATTGTTTGAAATGTCTATAGATACGCCAGTGACTAAAAATGTCTATGAAAATAAGTCATCTTTGTTGTAGCGATCCTTTAAACTGTCATCTAATTGTATATTTTTTTTATAATGAAAGAGAATTCATTATATTGAAAATGAAAATCAACACAAGTGATGCCAAGATTCTCAGCTATACAAAACAATAGGAAAGTCCCCTGCAGACTGCAGGACAAAGGAATGTTCCCTGTAATACATAACTTCTCTGCACTATACAACTCGAAACAAACCAAAATAATCTGCACTCGACAAATAAAAACTTGTTTTTAAATATTAGTGCCCCAATGATGCAAGGTTAAGAGTTAAGAGATAACCGCAACCGAGTAAGTTCACTAAGTTCTACAGCTGGTACGTGTCAATTAGATAGTTCTAAAACATTCGTGCCTTGTTTCTACTATAGCCGCGTATGCATTACACATGTCAGTTCATGAACACAGTTACTGTTCCTTATTAACCCTGTTGTCAGCTTCTGGTTATTTCTTTCAACTAATATATTACCACAGTACTATGGATTATGCAGTACTATTATTATAAGTTATGTGTCATATTTTTCTCTCTATATAATGCCCCTCAAACCAAACCAGTTCTTATAACCACGTATTTTTGAGCACACATATATCTAGCTAAAACAAAAGCCATTATCCAAAGTTGAGTTGAGAAGTTAACTAAGATGGCATCTCATCAGCAAGAGCGAAAAGAACTTGATGAAAGGGCAAAGCAGGGAGAGACTGTTGTTCTAGGTGGCACTGGTGGCAAGAGTCTTGAGGCTCAGGAACACCTTGCTGAAGGTAAGTATCTAGGCTATAGTTTACAATATTCAATGATGTTTTTGTGTTTTTTGTTAAGAAAGTGAGTTGTTGTTGTTGTTGGTGAAATTGATGCTGCAGGAAGGAGCAAGGGAGGGCAGACAAGGAAGGAACAACTGGGAACAGAAGGGTATAAGGAGATGGGTCGTAAAGGAGGTATGAGCACTATGGAGAAGTCAGGTGAAGAACGTGCTGAAGAGGAAGGTGTTGAAATCGACGATTCCAAGTTCACCACTTCTGGTGGTGCTGGAAGGAACAAGAACAAGTGATGATCCTACTGTGCATGCATCCATAGCCATGCATGGATATACATATATATGCTAGCTGCAATGTGTGTCAAAAGTGTGTTACTTAGTTTAGGAAGTACGTAGGAAAGAATTGGTCATAAATAATGCTTAGTTTATATCTTAGCTATAATGACCAATGTCATGTATGTTGTGTGTTTTGTTTTCATCTAATAATAATTAGCTAGCATAAGGTTAACTAGTAAGTGTGTCATAGGTTGTAGGTATTAGGTGTTTTAACTAGGGTTGTCTTTTATGGAAGTGAAGCTAGCTATGGCTCTTGAAGGTTTTGACTTCATTTCCAAGTACTATATATGTAATAATATTGTAACAATGACAATGTCTAATCATGAGTGTGTTTAATTTGTGGAATTGTGAGGCTTAACTTTAGGAGGTTTTGCCTTCATTTCCAAGTACCATGTATGTTGATGATGCAATGACAATGTCTAATGTTATAGAATGTAGTCATCTTAATTATGTTAATTAACTTCAATCGTGTGACGGTATTTTTACTATAGTCAGTCTATTTAAGAAATAGAAAAGAATTTATAGAGTGAATTATATTCTATAAATTAATAGTAGCACTAGTCTTATGTTAAATATTTTGTTATTTTTTGAACCAAAAAAATAATACTTCTTATTTTATTTTTGAATACATATATTTATATAAAATAATTTCATAATCGTTTTTAAAATTTAAACTAGTGAAATTTTATACAAATTTATATTAAAAAAATTGTTGTTTGATAAAGTGAACAATATTTGCCACATAAATCGAAAACTTAATAATGGTTTTAATATGATTATTTTTTTGAATGAATATATCAAAATCCGAGAAATGCGTATTTATGCATAATAATAAATTTTCAAACTATTTTAGAATATTTTGTATAATAATTAAATTGTAATGTAAAAACACTAATTTTTTCATGACAATTTTACAAAAATTGAAAATCGAAATTTTTTACGTTATTGAAACATGTTTATTAAATGATATAAACAAATATATAAATTAGTACAGAATTTGATAGTTAAGCGTGGTTATATGAGTAAAAAATAGTTAGGAAGTTATTTAATTTATTCTAAAGAGAAATATTATTTTTTAATTACTAAACTTCAATTATATTATTATTATTAATTAATTATTTTTTTAATTAAATAATTTTAATAAATTGAAATTTATTATTACTTCAATTATTATTATAACTAATTACTATACTTCAATTAGATTATTATTTAGTTATTTGATTTATTCTTGGGCCCTAGCATTTTGGTCAAGGGTTCGATCCCTTAAGCATTTGGTGAGGGGTTTGATCCCTGGCCGGTGTGTATGGAGCCCTGGCCGGTGTGTATGGAGAGACGTCGCTTGAGAGATGTCAGCCCTTAAATGAACTTCAGTACCTCGAGGGATTAGTCTCCACGGTCGTCGTGAAGGATACATTGGTTTACATCAATCTTTTTTATTTAACCAGAGGGCTCTTTGCAGATAATACACTAAATCAATCTTTTCTGATACACTTATGTTTTGCATTATTACTATTTCTCCCGTCGTTGGCTTTTTCAATATCATTTACTTTATACTGGCGGTCATCTCTTTGTGAATTTTGGGGTGAACAATAAAAAATATTCACCTCAAACTGTCCTCCAAAAGCTCCCAAAAGCCCCTTGTTATGAAAGGGGGAGAAGAAAAGAATATTAGGTCACCATATACTTAATTTTGTTAATTTAGTAACAAATCACCAGATTGCCTCTAACAATTATTCTTATCTTTGTCTGTATTAATTTATATAATTTTGCATGAGCTTTTTAAATGTTTATTTAATATCTATAAGTTAGGTGAAGCTTGTGATGGCCGTGGAGAGGAGTGGGGTAAGAGGGGGTCTGCTTGGCATCTAAGGCCTTCATACGTAAGTTGGGGCATAATATGAATTTAGCCGATTTCAAATATAGTCTAATGTGGACATAAACTAAAACACACTAATACAAATATAGTCTAATGTAGACATAAACTAAAACACAATTTTGATTAAAGTATGATTATGACACGTTAAAATAAAATAAAATTCATTCTAATTTAATTTTAATATTTAATATTTTTAATAAAATGGATTTATCTTCATTTGGAGGTCCTCATCGTCTTTGAAGAAAATCAACCACAAATTTGATTTCCATTGTATTTTACATATGAAGAAAGAACCAAAATATGGGTCAAATATTGGAAATATGACAAAGATAAGCAACACTCAACACAATGTAAAAATAAAAAATAAAAGGTAAAAGATCGGAAGTAATTTATACCTTTTGGAATCAGACTCCGAAACCTCTAGTTGATTGTTCGTGATCTTGAAGATACCCACCCATATACTTCCATTATTTCCTACATCAAATCATTTTCTCTCAAGCTTGAGATTTGAATTTTGCCCACACACTTCGTGAGGGCAACTTGTGTACTGATTCGTTAGCAAAGTTTGGAGCTAATATGAGCTATGGAGATCATGTGTGGCCTGTTTGGCCTATTTCGCCTCTTCTTATTGCCAATCCTATAGGAATGGAGAATGTTAGACTTTAGTTCGTTCTGTTCTATGATTTTTTTACTGTTCCTTTTGATCAAAAGAAAGGGTCCTATAGCCAAATTTACATTTATTTGCTTGAATATTTGAAATAGCAAAATAACGTCCTTCTCCTTTCAATATGTTACAAAAATAGCTGATCATCATGGGGACTTTCATTTGCAATCATACAATATGATCATCATATCAAAAAAAATTCAAATACATTAGAAGTATCATTAATGAACTCAAAAGACTCTCTGAAAATGGGTTGAGTAAGAAAATGATTATTGAAAATTCTATTAATGAAATTTTTCTAGTTGCTGGGATTTTTCTGGAAAATATTTCTGCAACTTTTTCTTCTTTCACTTGCAACTGTTTAATTCAAAATTTAATTTGTAAACCTGTTTTTGATTTTATTTCTTCCATACATGTTTGATTCAGAAAATTCATAAGGCTAAATTGATTAGACATTGCAAGTTGAATTTAGTACCTTATCGCTAACATATTGGAACCACATAATCTTTTAGTTTAGTCTTTCATGAGTTGTCTTATTAATGTTCAGATTGCCAATTCACAATTAATTGGTCACTCATTGTTTATAAGTTCCTTACAGCTCATAGCTTAAACCTCTCTAAAAATCCTATATCCTTCCAACAACGGCTAGGAAAAAAAAACCTATGCCTCTATTACAGTTTTTTTAAAGATTAAATATGTTTGTAGTCCTGATAAATACGGAGACATCAAGTTTTAGTCTCTACAAATTTATTTTTTTGAACAAATTTCTTCAAATACACACGTTTTCATTTAAATCTTCTCGTTAGTAATTCTATTTTTCACGTTTTCATTTAAATCTTCTCGTTAGTCTATTAGTCAATTGCTGATGTGTCAAATATGTGGCTTTTCCACATAATTACTTTCTATATCATTTTAAATTGATGACCTAGATCACAAATCAAATTTAGATTTCTTTTCATCTTCCTCTTTTCCTATCCCCATAATGGTACGAGAAAACTTAAATGACCAACTTGTTGTAATTAAATAACTTAAAAAAAACCCGAAAAAAACTTAAAGGACTAATTTGTTACATTTAAATAACTTGACATCTGCCGTAATTTAACCTAGTGTAATACATGTTGTATAAGATCATTATATCATGTAGTTATTATAGCAAATTTTATATTTTTTGGCTTGTGCCACCCCACTGTCCCTCAAACAATACACAGCACAAAAAATTGTCGAATACTGTTATGTCTAGTAGAGTAGTTGTGTCTTTACAAATCAAAGACTCTTTAATGTCCAAAAGTACAATTAGAGGCCTTTTGAATCTTCACAAACAATTCTTCTAAAATAACTATCATGCTTTAATTTCTTTAATATAAATTCCATACAAAAAGATCTTTTATTTTATATGAATTTTTAGATCTAACCTTCACACCCTTTTTGTTTCAAAAATTATTCAAAATAATTGCTCATCGATCGTTTTCTGTCGTTTTAGATTTATTTTTACCAAGGCAGTACTTGCTAGCATTCTAAATTCAAATGTCATATGTCCACCCAAGTTATTAAGCAAAACAGCATAAGGTTAGCTCACAACCTATCTCTACCGTGGCATCGTCGAACATGTATGTAAAACTTAATAAAAGCCCATCACCTTTTCAATTATCAGAGGAGGATCTAGGAATCAAAATTTTGAGAGAATTTCTCACCATCGAAGGATCATATTAATTAACTTACATCTCTAATGGCAACATTCATCAACAATTGCTGCAATTATTAACAACCCTCCCCATTTTAACTCTGGCCTAATCAATAAATATAAGGAACACATTCCAGGGTGACATTGCTTTTTAGCTGTAACCTCTGCTCAAGCTCAGCGATCCTGAGTCTTCTTTACTATATACCTGGTTCGTATCACCGACCCAGTGTTTTATCAATATCATCTACAAATCTGGGATGTCTTTCATGTTAGATAGATGGGTTTGAGGAGCTCACTTTCTCCCTACAAGCGAACACATATTCAGTTAACTTCGGATTAAGTTGGGAATTGTCAAATTCCAATATTGAAACCACCAGAACCTTCGCCACTGAATAAGAAAGAACAGGAAACAAGAGAGTAGAACCTGATCACAATCTCCATTGTTCATGTATGAAATATAGGCCTCTGGCACGTTATTTCTCTATTTCTTCAGGAATTATGGCTTTGCCCAAATAAACCTGTTGCATCTCCTCTCTCCAAATCTGCAAAGACAGCAAACCTATGGTGTGAATCCCCTTCACTTCAACTCTCAACAGATCACTCTATTTAGGTTTACAGTAGATTTTGGTTCCTATAATACTTTTTTTGGTTGCTACCATCACGTATCGTTCCATATATTTTTCACTAGTTTAGAATTTAGAATTTATAGTTTCTGTTAATCAAAAGCAAATTGTCCTTGTTTTCCAATAAGTATTGGTCCCTATAGTTTAACCTATAAATGCTCTTGTGCCTGAGGACCCAACCCAAACCTTAATAGTAGAACCTATAAGAAGCTATACCCCAAGATGGAGAGGGGGACGGGGAGAGATTTATTGAAACTGAACGCAAATCAGAGAAATTATTCAAGTCGAAATCTAAATTAAACCCTCCTATTTCAGTATACATGTTTATCAAACAAAAATGGTTTTGATAACATGTACACAGAATATGTACCGAAATTAGAAATATAAAGCTCTTAAAAGTAAAAGTAGACAAACCATACTTTTTCAAATAATTACAATAATTTAATGAAAAGTATATACTTTTTTTCTGATTCCTTCACAATCTCGATTGTTTATATAGCATATAGCATATAGCATATAGCATATTTCAACCATAAATGAAAATTAATGAAACATAAATTACCAAATTCAGTGTTAAAATGAGAAATTAACAGAACAGAAAAAGCTATTTATAATTTAACGGTTAATACACACATACCGTGTCACGGAATTCCAGCCGAATGTGAGGAACATTTGATCTGTGAATGTCATTTCCATTTGGCCCTCTCTTGTAGTATTCTTTACCAATCCAATGTGACTGAAATAAGAAACAGATCAGATGAGACTTAAGAACAATGTCATAAACTTCGCAACAATATTTTTTAAATGGTTCAAGGTTCACATTTATATGAACATCTACCATCATCATCATTACGCAATTTCATGTTATGCGAACACTCCAAAGGAAGTACGTGCATAATTCATGTAATAACCCAGTATAGATTCAGACACTATTACTTCAAATTGTCATTTCATGTTTTACCAACACCTACTTAGGGTCGTGTGCACTTGGATCCTTAAACTATAAATGGGCAATGCAAACCCAAACTTTCTGAAATGCGCATTGTGATCCTTTATATGATTTTCCATAAAACTAACACAAAATATCATGTGTTTTTTTAGTTTCTTAACACAAGAACCCAAGTTCAATGAAGTGAAATGGCAAATTAAAATTTTCCCATCAAGAGCTTCGTTACAACAGATGACCTCTTGATTTGGGAGTTACAGAAAATTTAACTGATATAGTGATATACTAAAAGCACACATTAGAAAGTTCAGGAATAATGCTTGTGAAAAATATTATTTCAATATCTAATTACAACCACTAATCCTAAATATATTGATAAGCTACCTAACAGGCCCAATTAATAGGCCTAATACAAAGAACGCTAATAATTACAAAATATACGATAATAACTACATATCTATTCTAAAATACCCCCCCCCCCCCCCCTTAAACTGGAAAATGTATATATATATATATATATATATATATATTAATTCAACCTCTGATAATATGTTAGAATTTGTATTCGTCCTAACTCCACCCCCAAAAGCTAGCTCACGGGTTGAGGGTTGCTTGCCCCCACTTATAACCACCAGTTAGGTCATATCATTATCCAATGTGGGAACATCCCTCCTACCCAAGACCAGACATCTGGAGCTGACTAAGGTGGCCCAACGGGTCTATGATAGACTCTAATACCATGTGGAAAAATATTTTTGTATACTACTTTAACTGTATCTAACTACCAGCACTAATCCTGAATTTATAGACAGGTTATCCGTATCAGGCCTTATTAATTGGCCTAATATAAAGAATGCTAATAATTACAAAATGTAAGATAACAACTACATAATTAGAACAGTCACGGTGCTCTATTTTTTTTCCCAGTTCTGGGACCAAAGTATACATCACTCTCTCTTTGCGGGTATAAATTGGACTACCATACTTTCTTTTAGAACCATAACAAGGTAATGTTGAAGTTAAGAGGTTTTAGATAAAGTAGGGAAGACGCAGAAATAGAGACTTCGAATTATGATAATGATCTTATACAACAACAAAAAAGAAAGTAAGCACTAACCCTTATTTATACTACTAGACTCCTGATTCAAATCAAATACGGGAATATATCATGATAATAACAAAGAAATTTAGAAACTAATCCTAAAAGATAATCTAAGATACTATATGATAAACTAAAATTTTAGAAGATATTTTCTCTATTATCTAACAGCTATAGCTTTTAAATTCCAAATACTTCAATGCTATTAACACATGTTGTTCACTGCCCCATATTCTTCCCCGGTCATAAATAAATAACTTTAGGAGGTTACGGACAATAAGTTCTATTTTCTTTTCTTCGTTGCAAATAATTGCACTAAATTCCAAGAACGGAAAAATTCAAAAAAATAAATACTACTTGAACAGATAGGAATCCATTAAGATAATCAAACAAATATTGATATGGCACATTATGTCATACTCGTCTTCCGTCAATGTCAACTCTTTGTGGACTCCTTAAATACATGTTGGAATAAAACATTCATAATGCCTTGGAGGCAGAGATATTTCATTCACAGCAGGAAAGCCAGAATAAGGAATGTACCTTTAAGGCATGTGAGAAACCTGATTGATAAACCGAATTTCGGGCAATCTCACATAAATCACATGAGCTCAACTTCCACACCTGTAAAAAAATAATTTGTCCAAAATGTAAACATCGACTACTTATAGAATATGAGTCTCACGGGCACAAGGAGAAAGAGATCTCACAGAAGCAGCTATACTATACTCTTCAACCAATGGTTCCTTTGTTAAATGAATTTGGAGTGGATCATCAGTAGAAAGTGATACATTCAAACCACGTAAGAAGAACACTGGAAAAGGATTTCGATGGTAGTCCAAGAATAGGGAGTTGTTGCTAAGAGGAGACATTGCCAGTCCAATCTGTAGAAAACAAAAAATACCACCTAAAAATAATTAATCATGCCATGTATCATAACCAAGTAACCGTTGATAAAGAGCCATACCTGGGCCAAATAATATAAATACTGAAGCACAGGTGATTTTCTCAAATTGATTCCATGTGCGATGTTATGAGCAGTAAGGAAGGTAGCAGCAAGGTGGTCAATATCACCAGCCTAAAGCCAATATGATGTATCAGGTTTCCATAACACAAACAATCAACTGACAAAGAAAATATACTCCAATATATACCTCTCCAGAATGAGGACGAAATTTGATTGTTGTCATTCCCTTTGATTCACGAAGCTGAGAAATATTTATATCAGGATAAATTTAGTGTCAAAACAAAGTAAAAAAGTTCAAATATTCATGACGTTAGAGGCAGAAAAATCTTGAAACACATTTGAAGATAGTTTTTATGGCCACAACAAAAAAGAATCGCATAGACTATATTGACAGTCATATTAGAATAACTGCTAACATATGCATTACGATTTGGGAAATATGCTATTGCATCTTAAGCTATGTTACATTGCATATATTCTTATCAGAGATTAGAAGACCCACCCCCTGTTAATTACCCTTTTTTCTTTCCCTTTTTATTGTGATAGAGCGAATAGCCAAGGATAGCACCCAAAACTTTGGCATCAATTTAAAGTCGTTCAGGTGAATAATTGCATACCTTGTTTAAGGTGTAAAGGTTTGCATAACAGTAATACACATAGTATGAATATGCCGGATTGAATACATTAGTCCATTGAGCAGGCGTCTGCATGTGTTTTGTGGGTCGTCTTTCAGGTTTGCTTTCATCATCCACCAAATCCAATCCAACAACCTAAAAAACAAAACAAAAAATAACAACTAGATAATTAATACTTTATAGTAGAGCACAACAATTAATACTGTATAAATAAAGTTGTGTAATGCATAGTTGTAGTCATTTACACTTCTTTAGAAATTTACTTAGTGTATAGGGAAGCATAACAGTTCTACAATCGGCAGTTATTACAAGTAGCTACAAAGGTAGAGTTCGTACAGCATAAAAACTAAATAGTAGTCAACACTAATGCAATCCTCCAAAAATAGCATCAGTAGTTTGATCCTCGAACATAACTACAACAAATGGTTATTCAATTTCAATCTTTTGCATCAAAATATCAAAGAGGTACCTTTACCAACTTGATGTCCAAAATGAAATGAAGAACTATTTTAAAATATACTCCATCTATCCCAAACTATAAGCAAAAAAGACTTACTTTTTTGCCCCTAATTATAAGTAAAAGTCAACTACTTTTGCCCTACTTAATTATGTAGTTCCAAAAATAGCCTTATATAGTACTTATTGAGTGTGTCTTTTCCAAAAATTGTTTTTACTACTTCCAGTGAAGTTGTTTAGTTCCAAGGGTACATTTCAGAAACACGGTTTTTTGGTAAATCTGAGAATATTAAATGAGGATAATTGATTTTCTTAATAAGCGTGAATTGATTATTTTTTCTTATAATTTGGGACTAAAGGAGTATATGATTTGGGGACCAAAATAACGTGTGTACCTTCGGAGAAACAATGGATGTTTACATCCAAAACTAATTGATAATATAGAATGTAGATAAAATACCATACCTGTTTCAAGAAAACATTCAGCTGAGGATGCGAATCAGGGTCAACAGTAACCTCAAAAAGCGGTAAAAAGATATTGTCAAGCATGTTCTGGAATGAGGTCACAATTCCCATTTCTTTGTACACATTATACAATCGTGGAAGCTGCAAAAGAGATTCCATAAGAACTAGCATCAAATGTCAACACAACAAAATCTTGTGAGCAAACTAAGCCATAAATGGAAAATTTCTTGAATACTATCATTTTCTAGCACTCCTAAAAGGAACGTCAAAGTAAAGATTTATAGATTTGGAGTAATTTAATGGTTTAACCTCAAAATCCTAAACTAAATGTGAACCAAGATGAACCAATTATAATATGAAGCTAAAAACTGTGAAAATGACAACTATTGAGATTACTGATTTACGCATGAATGAAAGTGACAAATCTTTACCACATCATTGTATGAAATAAAACCAATCCGTGATTTAGGAAAATAACTAGAGAATACCTGAATCAACCAAACAACATTCTCGCTGTACAATTCATTATTGACTATCCAACTGGCTAGTTGGTCCCATTCACTTTGCTTTCTACCATATATTGATACTCTATACTCAGCCATCTGTGAATGATTTCGGTAAATAACTACATAAGTAAATAACAATGAAGTAGGGAACAAGCATACAAAAGTAATAATCAAGAAACAACCACCAAGACTTATACCATTATGCGAAGAAATGGGAAATCGTTATAAATAGAAGGCTTAAATATGTTTTAGGCCCTTGCAAATATAGCGTGTTTTCGTTTAAGCCCCTGCAAAAAAAAAATTAGTAAAAGCTCCTTGCAAAATACAGCTTTTTGATTTAGGCCCTTCTGCTAGTCAAATGTTACAAAAAAACACAGTTGACTAACAGAAATCCTACGTGGCTTTTATATTTATTTCTATTTTTTTAAAATCCTAATTATTTGACATCCACATCATCATCTCTCTCAATCTCCCCTCAAAACTAGCGCTCTCCCTTCTCATCTCCATGACCAACCACCCCAAACTCCGGTGACCCGTTGCCGACAACCACCGCACCACAAACCATCGCCAGAAAACGAATGGATCTAATCCCAAACCCATATTTTTTCACTCCTCTAAACTTTCCTCCTCTTCCCATCCTCTTTCCAATCAAAACCAAAACCTCAATTTCATCAAAAACCAAAACCCCCTTCCCAAAGCTTGCAGTATTTCAGCACCGTGTTTCTTTCATTCTCCTCTACAAGATTTGTGGTGGTGTCTAATCTAAAGAGCCAAAACTGAATAAATCAAAAACCCATAATCCACCGCCTTCAATTGTCTTTTCCGGCGTAAGTAGACACTCATCCGAAAATCTAATCATAGATTTGGAATCCTACCCTCATCCTGAAAAGAACCCCTCTAAAAATTTCAAATTCTGGGCACCTTACTCCGGCGACCACCGTGCCGTAAAGCGTCTCCGCCGTATCGGAATTGGAGGAACAGATAGCGACACTCAACTTGTTTCACTCTCCCACTCGCGTTTTCTCTTCCAAAGTCTTCAACATTATTATTCCTAGATGACGCGCTTTGTTGCGAGAGAGAAGGAGGAAGTGCATCTTAATCTTTTAGCATATTTTCCTGAGAAGCGGTTACTAAAAGTTGGGTGTGGCTAAATAGGTGCACTTGGTGGTGTTGGTGTGGTGGTTTCCGGCGAAAGGTCGCCGGAGTTAGGGGTGGTAATGGCCTCCTGATTTTTTATTTTTCTGGGTTGTGCTTGAGCTTTGGTTGAAGATGGTCATGGAGATGGGGAGTGGAGAAGATGAGAAATATTGAAAAATAAATAAATAATAAAAAAATAGTGACTTTGCATGCCAAATAAGTATTTAAAATAAATAAAAATTAATATTAAATGACACATAAGTATTCCATCAGTCAAGTCAGCATTTTTTAACAGATTACTAACAGAAGGGCCTAAATCAAAAAGCTGTATTTTGCAAGGAGCTTTTACTAAAAAAAAATTTTGCAGGGGCTTAAACCAAAACACGCTATATTTGCAGGCCTAAGACATATTTAAGCCTAAATAGAAACATAAATGAATACCAAATTCTATTCCTCCATAGTTGTATAAACAAAGAAAAATGCCTTATCCGGTTACTACTTGCTTCTCAAAGGTTAAAAATAAAATATGATAGTAAATATCAACCTACTAACAATTTGAAATGCTTCCGAGTGTAACCAGAAAATATTATAACAAGTGAAATGCTGAGGCTGAAGAAAAGTATAGCCAATATCAATTGAAAAAGAAATTTTAGTAGATATTTTCTTAATACAATTTAACCAGAGGTGTTTCAACTTTTTCAAAAAAATGCTTATGACACAGACAAGTTGGAGGCATTAACTCGAGTAAATATGGAAGTAACAAAGTATCCCTTGATGGTTAGTCTCAGAAGCTAAGAAGCACATATACTGGAGACCAGCACTAAAAAAAGTCTTATTTTTAATATTTCCTGAAATAGTAAAGAAAATATAGACAATGATTCAATAAAGCACCTGATATTTACTGGCATCAAGATCAGAAAACACTTGCTTCGTCAGCTCACCCAGAAAACGACCTAATCAATGTGAGAAACAAGTGTGAGTACATATGAGCAAACATGTTTTGAAATTGATGCTATTAACTTTATCGGTAACAATAATCTCCAAAATGTACACTACGTCATTTTTTTGGTTAGGACCAAGTGTCCCAACGCTTTCAACGACAGACTAATATCCGCTCGTGCTTAGAAGCAGATCTCACACTGGCCAACATCTAGGTGATTCTTAGGGTTGGTTTTTATGCGAGTTAACTCGTTTTTGTGATCTAAAATCGTAAACTCATAAGAGTTTAAGAGTTAACTCAAAAGTGTAATGACCATGAGTACAAATCTATTTTAGGGTATTTAATCTCCATTCTCTACTTTTCCTCTTCTAAACCTAAAAGGATAAATACCTATGATTTCAACAAGATTGTACAGCAAAAGAAATGCATCCAATAAAACTTGCCAGTAGTAATTGTCTAAAGATATAATGCAGTTGATAAAGGCTAATATTCAAGAAATGCCCTAAAAATTTGGGTCACACGTGTGTTAAATTAATTTGTGTGTGGTGCACTTGTTTTGAATTCTTAGCTTTTGAGGATAAATTTTTTAAAATCAACAGCTTCTTGAGAAAGCTTTAGCCAAAATAATTGTTTCCCAAACACCAGACCAGTGCATACTGACCCACTCATGTATGTGCATAAAATATGCACAGTTTGGTGAGTTGAAGGAATCATATTGACAAGTTTCAAAGCACATGGGGTTTTCAGCACATGAATCAGGTTCAGATTTTTTTAAATTTTAACCTGTGATAAAAGCCACGTTTGAAATTTTGAAGAATATAAACTTTGCCTTTTTTCTGCAACTTTGGCTGTGGTAAATAGCAAGCACATAGTTGTGATAGGACTTCAAATGTGTTATACCAACAGAAAAAACATTTACCTTGAATGAGATTATCCTGTTTCAAGAATATCTCCCTGAGCCTACTTTGACCACAAGGATTGTATTTAAGGTTGAACTTGTCAAAACGATGAAACGTACTCTTGTCTGCGTGAACGTCCAAAAGGTCAACATTGAGATCATATCTGTTAAAAGAAGATGGAAAACAAGATCAATAGATTAAATCTAGTGCTCGCAAATTTCAATCATAATTATAATTACATATATTATAGAAGTTAATTACCCTGTTAAATCCAAACTCTCAAAAACCTCTTTCAATGTCAGATAAGTTCCATCTCGAAATATTACAACCTGAAGATAGTTAAAATATACATGAGTATGCAATTCATGTCGCTTACTAAAATATAATTCCAATAACCTGAAACAAAAAGGTCATAAAATAAAGCATGTGATATTTAGTTTTACATCCGACGATAGTAAGCCAATCATTTTGAGCATCCCTGTAATATTTCACCTTTCATTCGTAGGTTGCAGAAATATAATATAAAGTATGAATTGTATTAGTACATACGATGCTCATTAAAAACAAACAAACAAAATTTGTATGCCTTAAAAAGGGCTTGGTTTTTTATTTATCTTCCTCCATACAGTTCAATGACAACATCAGGAAAAAAGTTAAAAAAAATAAAAAGGTTAGTCCACAAAGTATGTTAAAAGATGTTTCAAACTATCACCTCGTCAGGCTCTTTCCTCAGCTTTGACTTTATGAATCTTAAAAGATGTTTCTGATTCATGCATGCTGAATGGTGGACATGTGTATCCACTTTTCTAACATTATAGAAGTCTCGATGTGGAGCACTTTTCTGAGCGAGGAATTCCCTATCCGCATTTAGCATCAAATGAAGATTGAATTTCTGAATATACACACAAATCATCAAAAAAACACATCAATTCTTATCTGTACCTCGAACACAACCATAGGTTGCAATATATTTCATTTATTCAGTAATTAAGTCCAGTACTTGTTCTAGAAGATTAAGCCTGTGATGGCATAAAGTTCTTATATTCCCTGCTGCTATAACTCGAAGTATCTGATGAAGGTCAGTGAAAAATGTAGTTGCATCAGCAACGGGAAAAAGCTCATCTTTGGCTGCAAGTAATAAGCAAACATGAATAATAAACCCAGTTAGAGTGGTAATTTACAAAATTTACAGCTTTGCTCCTCAGTCACTTACAATCTTTATTTGGATATACATGAACAACTCCATCCTGCATTTCGAAGTAATGCTGGAGCACAACAGAGATAAAACTCATTTAATTACAACAGAGATAAAATTAGGAGATCCAACTTTCCTTAGGTGAAAAGATATAAAGTAAATAAATAAATAAAAAAATAACTCACATCGGACTTTCCTTCAGGTGTGTAGAAAAATGGTTCTAGATTAGGCTTTGGAGTACTGGGGTCAGATATAACTTCTTTCTCCCATGGAGCAACTGCTTCTTTAAAAACATATCTTTTCCTCATTTCAAGGCATTCTTGGAGAACCACATAGGATTCAACTTCATCAGGTGCTGGAGCCTCTAAATATACAGAACAAATAGAAATTGCTAATTCATTTTCTAGAATTGCAAATATTATCAGCAAAAAATGTTTGAAGGAAGCAGTTTCTATGCATGCCATGAGAAAGCCATATAGAGCAATTTATTTGGATTCAAGAAATCACCGATATTTCAGTTCATACCCATAGGACTAATTTTCAATCGGGCAAAAATTTCTTGCTCTGGCTCTTTCCTTAAAATGTCAGCTGCTATTGGGTCAGGCTGCACACCATGCAGATCACCAGAAATACTATGGGAACGGATCATACTTGAAGCGGCGGCAATTGCCATCTGCTCTCCATTACTATTAACATGATTAGGCACAGTCTCATATGGGTTTTTACCTTCTTCCCCCTGCAAACAGGTGATTTCAAATTCAATCTCAGAGATAATTCAAATTTGTTACTTTAGTGAGCATAGAACACTGCATTATGTGATGATTGGAGCAAAACTAGATAGTACTGGGGAAAACACTAGAGTAACCACAGGCCTAGAGGAAGGGCGAGGAGGCAATAAGAAAGATGGAGAGATAAAGATTGAGATAATTACTTATCATCTCAAGAGAAAGCTTTCTTTTTAAACAGAATATCAAATGAATGGTAAACTTAATTCAATATGTTCATAACAGACTTACTACATTTCCATTTGTGTGCAGATATGTGGTATCCAGTTTAGCTCTGTCTGTCATATTATCTTCATCATCTGATCCATCTATACTTTCAAATGCGCTAGCACTTACAACGGGAGATTTTGGAGAAGTTGGTCTTAAAATACTTTTCTTAAAGGAGCCAGTGTTTGCAGGTTTTTCTGTAAGATACATATCTTAGTCAGGAAAAAACACTGAGATCAACACTTTCAATTAGTCATTAGTCAGCTCATGCATTTATCCAGGGGTTGCATCAGAAAGATGTATAGAATAAAGCAATAGAGCAGTAATCTAAGATGAATGCTGTTCAATCCAGCCCCCAACCCTTTTCCTCAATGACACATGATACTACTCTACTACAATTTTACCATAGCACCATCATAGTTAAAAAAAAAAGTAATAAATCAGAAGTGTATTTTATTTTTGGGGACATTGCAAAGGTATATTAGTAACGATTAAACAAAACAGATAAACCATAGTTTCCTCAAAAAAAAAACAATAGATAGCTGTATGGTTGAAATCCAGCTGGGTTGTCACTTGTCAGGGGAATGTGGTCCAAGAATATTGATCCACCAAGAGAAGTTATCCAAAGGGAATAAGCTTTTTCCGTCTTCTAATTATTACAATGCTTCGGTTTATTCCCTTATACTTTCTTCTCTTTTTTATCCTTTGGAAACTATGTAATTTGTGTTTTATCCATTTGAATCCGCTGGACCTAATACTTCCTTAATTTTCCATGAAGAACTAAAAGTTCTGATGCTAAATTATAGTATATCAGCCAAGAAACCAGAAGTGAAGAAGATTTGTACATATTGCATTTAGCCATCACACCAGCTCCAATAATCCATATGATATTGAGAAATAAATTGAAATTAATAAAATTAATTAATTACATAAAAATTGTTAAATAATTTCTATGACTGTACATGA
Organism: Astragalus membranaceus; assembly: GCA_039519185.1. Lineage (NCBI taxonomy): Eukaryota > Viridiplantae > Streptophyta > Magnoliopsida > Fabales > Fabaceae > Astragalus > Astragalus membranaceus. The sequence continues at coordinate 1,761,675 of CM076850.1, read as the reverse complement.
TCATAGAATATATATAACCATGATCAACGGAGAAATGATTCCTTTCAAGCCGGTTAAAATTAACTTCAAATACCCCCAATTACATTATAAATGGGAAAAAGTCCGCACTCCTTATACAAAAAATTCTCTACTTTATACACATTACTGAACAAATTAAGCACCAAATAATTGCCAGATTATAGGTCAACTCAAGTTCATCAGAAAAGTTCCATATCAGCATACCTTCACGGAGTGTGTGCAGTCGTGGTAACCCTGTCGGAATCCCTTCGACGTGCAGCTGTCCGTTACACTTGTCTTCTCCATCGAGTTCATCGGAAATGGCCGTGACATCCGGCAGTGATGCAGAGCCACGCCGGTAACCACCGCTCCCTCTCATCCGCGTGCCACCACGGCGCTTCTTTGAATGCAGCGGCGAATCGCCACTGTCAGAAGCGCCATCCCGCTCGACCGCACGGGCGAACTCCAGCAACTGCGCTAGCGTCTTGCGGTGCATGTAGTAGGCCGATACGGCTACGACGGAGGCTCCGACGAGCGCGGCCATAGCCAAATGCACCGCGTGCGCATCCATATACGCTTTCCTTTTCTCTCTCTCTCTCTCCTTTCTTGGAGTTTCTCTATCGAAGTATACAACTGAAATCGCTTTCTGTTGTTTATCTCTTCTTCTAAGAGTGAAACAGAAAGAGAAAGAGAAAGAGAAGGAGAGGGATAAACACAAAAACAAAAACAAAAACCCTACTCCTTCTAATAGTGAATGAAAGTGCTGCTTGCTAGGCTAGCTGTTATGAATTATGATATGATATGATATGATGGCGAATGAATATTGATATTGATATTATTATTATTATTATGTGTATGTATATGGGTACTACAAAACAAAGAGTGAGTGCGCGAGCTCTGAAAAAGGATAAATGGGGACTAGTGTGGCTCCTTCTCAGCTATTTATACGCAACACGACGTATACGGTATACCTCTCTTATCTCTCCTACTTTCTCTATCTCCTTTTAACAAAATTATTATTTATTCGCGGTCAGCGATTAAGAGATTTTGAAGTACCCATCAAAGAGCGTAAAAACTAAGTTTCGGGTTTAAATCCCGACAACTAATATTTTTTTTTGGCTAAAGTGCTTTTATCCCTTATCTTTATTTAAAGTAATGAATTAGTCGTTTATGTTTTTTTTGTCTCAAATAAGTCCTTTATCTTTCAAATTTTTGACACATAAATCATTTTCCGTTAACAGTGCTGATTTATGTGTCAAAAAAAGGATTTATGTGTTAAAAATTTGAAACATAAAGGACTGATTTGGGACAGAAAAGGATTTATGTGTCAAAAATTTAAAACATAAAGAACTGATTTGGGACAAAAAAAAGATAAATAACCAAATTGTTATTTTAAATAAAGATAAGGGACCCCGGAAGCACTTTAGCCTATTTTTTTCAATCCATTTGCTTATAAAAAAATATTATTTTAGTAACTCAAAACAAATATTATTATTGGTTTTTTTATGAGAGAAAGCACTCACACTTATAATAAGATAAGATATCCATAAATGGCACTATATCTCTTCTATTATTAACGAGAGATATACGGATATTCCCTCAAATCTCTATTACACACACCACTTTTATTGAATACTAGTCCTATTGCTCGTGCGTTGTGTAAATCTGATTTATGTAAAATATAACTTTTTTTAGTTTGGACCAATATTGTTAACTACTATACAGCGTCTCAATATACTATCAATGAAAGACTAATATCCGCTCGTGTTTAGGAGCAAATTTTATAAATTAAATAAGAATATCATAAATAATAAAGAAACATTAACAAAGACATTGAAATTGAAATTGAGCACACATGCAGGATCTGATGAAAACCACCAATAAAATAAAAGTTGTTATATAAAGTTGAAAAAAGATGATGCGGGTTCTATTGTGAATGTCGCTAAAGTTCCCGCAGGAGTAATTGCGCAGAGAGAGATAAAAATATAAACACCAATTTAAGGATGCTTCTAATACTCGTTGGTGCGAAATGACCAAAACAAAGAAGACAACACAAATAAAAAATGAAACACGTAGTATCATGCAGGTTTGGATGAAAATAACCAATAAAATAGAAGCCACTATACAGAGTTGAAAGAATATGATGGGGGTTCTATTTTAAATGTGGCCGGAGTTCCCGTCAATAAAAATTAAATTATAACTATGAATTAAATAAGACGATTATAAAATTAAAAAAAAACATTAAAAAACACATTGAAATTTAACATCCATAGATAATAAAAAGAAAAAGTCTAAAGAATTTTAATATCATAATCCATATTCATGCAGAGTTGTGTGAAAACCCAATAAAATATAAGCAGCTATACAAAGTTGAAAGAAGATGATGCAGATTCTACCGTAAATGTGGCGGAATAAGTTCTCGTGGGAGTAAATGCTAAACTAAAGATAAAAATACAAATACCAATATAAGTATGCTTCCAATACTCGTTGGTGCAAAATAACGAAAATAAAAAAAGACAACACAAATAGAAAGTGAAATACGTGGGTATCATGTAAGGTTGGATGAAAACCACCAATAAAATAGAAGCACCTATTCAAAGTTGAAAGAATATAATTGGAGTTCTATTGTAAATGTAGTTGAAGTTCCCACAAGAGTAAGTATCTATGACATATTATATATTGCAAGACAAAGAATCAACTTTCAGTAATGATGAATTAAATACTGAATTTAAGAATGTTTGTCATATTCTATATATTCATTAATTACTATTTATAATCAAGTACTAAAAGCGAGACTAAAATAAACATGTAAACACCAATTTAAGTATGCTTCTAATACCTGTTGGTGAAAAAAGACCAAAATAAGGGTTATAAAAAGGGGGTTGGTGGGAGCACCGACTAAAAGAAGAAAAAATGGGGGACGGGGGAGTGAATACTCGCAAAAAATAAATATAAGAATGCAAATATAAGATAAAAAAGTATAAATATTAACTAATATTTTAAAGTAGTAATATTGCATTTTATATAAATAAATTTTTTCACGGTTACAATTTTTCTGAACGCATATAGTACTCCAAAACACATTGTTTAGCATCACACTTTTATAATTTTGCAACGAAATTAATTTATATTTCACCGAACCGGCAATTAAGGAACGAACTTGCCTATAAAAAAAAGGAATGAACTTCACGTATTTGAACATCTAATTTTTTTTCCAGTCTCTAAAGTACCTTAAAACACACTGCTAAGTATGGCACTTTACGTATTTTGTGACAAAATTATTTTTTTCGCCAATTCGGTTATTGAGGAAGGAACTTCAAGTATATGAACATCTAGTTTTTTTTGGATTTCTAAAATACCTCAGAACAAACTACTTAGCATTGCACTTTACATATTTGTCACGAAATTGTTTTTTTTCACCAAACTGGTTATTTAGGAACGAACTTCACGTTTTTGAACATTTAGGTTTTTTTACAGACTCTAAAGTATCTAAAAACACACTACTTAACATCGCACTTTACGTATTGTATCACAAAATTAATTATTTTTTCACCAAATCGGTTATTGAGCAACAAATTTCATGTGTTTGAACGTCTAATTGTTTTTGGACTCTAAAGTGTCTCAAAATGCATTGCTTAGCATCGCACTTTACATATTTCGTCACGAAATTAATTGTGTGCTCACCAAATCGGTTGTTCAGGGAACAAACTTCAAGTATTTAAACTTCTAAATTTTTTTCTCGACTTTAAAGTATCTCAAAATAAACTACTTAGCATCACACTTTACATATTTTGTCAGGAAATTAATATTTTTCTACCAAACCAGTTATTGAGAAACCAATTTAACGTATTTTAACATCTAAAATTTTCTACGGACTCTAAAGTACCTTAAAATACACTGTTCACCATTGCACTTTATGTACTTTGTAATAAAATTATTTTTTTCTTCACTAAACAGGTTATTGACTAACAAACTCCACATTATTTTTTTACCAAAAACGTCACATATTTGTATATCCAAAAAAAAAATTGGGTTTTAAAAGACCTAAAATAATACTTAAAATATGAAAAATTGAAAAAAGAAATACCAAGTTTTGGATTATTATTATTTTAGTATCTATTTTTTTTATTGAGCTGTAACCATTTAGCTGTATAGTTATGAAATCAATTAGAAAGTTATTTTTCAGTTTTTAGCTTTCAGTTAGCTTTTGTGTGTCAATGTCTTTTATTTGCTTTTTCTTTTGTTTGTTTGACTAATTTTTAATTTTCCCTCTTTTGTGTTAACATGCATAACTTGCTTTTGTATTAGGTGTGGGATATCATTTCATTCCCTATCTTTTGACCCCTAATAAAATTATTTGAGCATGGTATTAGATTATTAACTTTTTAATGCATCCAACTTGATAGAAGGAACATGTGATTGATACTGCAACAACAGTGCCTACTGGAATAGTTCCTTGATAGCTTCTATTGCAACAATTTTTTTTCTTATACTCTCTTTTTTAAAAAATTTTCTTTGCATCTTGTGAATGGAAGCTATCCTGTTTATTTTTTAGTTCAAATTCAAACATTAATTGTCTCCATCTTTTACTAAAAATTTGATTTTGGGTGGTTTTGGTTATTCGTTTCATTGTTTGGAGAATGCTGTGAGCAATTTTGTTAGAAAATGTTATAATGATCAAATGTGAGCTTGGATAGTGATTTACAATTCAATTCATGTTGCCTCTTTGAACACCTTGGCAGTGGCTTCATCTGATTTTTGTCCTTAGTGTCAGTAGTTAATTCGTTGAGCATCAATGAATTATGTTGCAAGACTGTTGAAAAACAATACCACTTAATCTACTATTATGTATCAACCACCTAAGGGAGCTGTGTTTGTGTGGCAGGTAACTCAGAATCAAATTCCAGCATTGGTTTTGATCAAAAAAAATATATTCCAGCATTGAATAATTTGTTGAAAAAGGGCACAGTCCAACAATATGCTATCTTGTGTCCAGTGGCAATAAAATACTTCTTTGTTAATTGAAATAACAACTACCAGCAACAACGACTATAACGAACCAAAAGTACAAAATGTTAGGAAGAGAAGGAGTAAAAAGCAAGATGGTTGATAGGAAAATTAAATTAGAAATGTCATGATTTTTTTTTTATCAGAGAAATGTCATGAATATGAAATCATTTAAGTCAAAAAGAAATAAAAAAAACAGTGAAATAAATTGGTTACATAAGCAAAACAGTGTACAGAATAAATAATATAGTGTGTTGAGTCAATTAAGGGGCCTACCACACGTTTTGCAAGTTGCCGCAGCCGCACTTTATGAAGAATTATATGATACAAACAATAGTAGAGTGGCTGCAAATTAACTGCAGGGCAGCACTGCATTTTGATGTAAGATATATAAAAATAAATATTTCATTCCTAACATAAGTGTAACACTTCTCAAAAGCATTTATCCTAATGAAGACTCAACATTCTCTCTGTTACTTCTCTATATTTATTCTATCTGTTACTATAATTTTAAGATGCTTAAGGTGAATAACAAATATTTATACTTGCGTAAAAAAAGTTTTTTTTTTTGGTACATAAAGAGGCCTTGCGCCCAACGAGAAAAATAAATTAAACTACTCTAACATCCCTGGGAATAGAAGTCGCAGTCAAGTCATCAACAAGGATCCGTTAAAGCTCTGCTGGAGGGTGCTCCAACTCCAAAATGTCAATATGAGGAGAGTATTTTTATATTACGATAAATGGAGAGTATTTTTACTCACTTAATATTATATTATCACAAATGAATCTAATCTGACCTCTAAAAGAAATCGTAGCTTTTTTTTTGACAAACAAGAAAGCGTAGTTTAAGTCAAGCTTTTGTTAGAAGTAAACATCTTCATTTATCAATTCTAAATATTTTTTATACACCTAAAGCAACATAAAACTATGGTAATGGGGAGAATAAAATGGAGAAAAGTAATGGAAATGATCTTGACTTATTTTAAACCCTCTTTTGAACACTCACTCTATAATTGTTAAAATTCGTACTGATTCACCACTTTGAAAATGGGACACATTAATTTAATGAGACCTGCATGAATTTTAACCAATTATAGAGTGAATTATAGAGTGAATTTTAACCAATACTGTGTGCATCACTCTAGTGGCAGATTTAAAACTTTGGGTTCAGGGTCAATTTTTTTAAATCACGTATCATTAAAAATATAATGAAAACAAAGCTTTAATATATTTAAATATATAAACTAAGCAACTCATAATTGTCTTCTACAGAATTTCAAATTTTGAAATCATTGAATAATAAGCTCAGGATCGATGTTATTGAATACATCTCTTTTTATGTAAGTCAAGAGACAACCCCGCTGATCCATGTATCTCCATTCGGTTACGCAACATAGTCTTCACAATCCTCATAGCAGAAAAAAAAAAGGCTTAATTGCAGTTTTGGTCCCCCTATTATGACCAACTCACGATTTTGGTCCCTAAAGTTTTAATTTGGCGATTTTGGTCCCCCTATTTTCCCAATTTGAAAAATCAAGGTCCCCCCACCCCAATTTTGACTCAGTTGACTGACTTATCCTACGTGGCAGCCCACGTGGACTGCCACGTAGGCACCCCCCCCACACCCCACCCCCCCCACCCCACCCCCCCACCCACCCCCCCACCCCACCCCCCACCCCACCCACCCCTCCACTGTTTGTCTTCCCCACCCCAACCCCCCCCCCCCACCACCGATCCCCACCCCCACCCTCCACTGTTCCCCTTCGCCCCTCCCACCCCACACCCCACCCCCACCCCCTTCACCGGATCTGCGAGAGAGAGAGAGAGAGAGAGAGAGAGAGAGAGAGAGACGCAGAGAGAGCGACGGTGAGCGAGAGAGAGCGACGGTGAGCGAGAGAGAGCGATGGTGAGCGAGAGAGAGGGAAAGCTAGGGGGGAGGGGGAGAGACGGTGAGCAAGAGAGAGAGGGAAATCGAGGGGGGAGGTGCGAAGGGGAGGGGGTGCGAAGGGGAGGAGGGGCGAAGGGGAGGAGAGGCGAAGGGGAGGGGGTGCGAAGGGGAGGAGGGAGGTGCGAAGGGGAGGGGGTGCGAAGGGGAGGAGAGGCGAAGGGGAGGGGGAGGTGCGAAGGGGAGGGGGGCGAAGGGGAGGGGGGAGGTGCGAAGGGGAGGGGGGAGGTGCGAAGGGGAGGGGGGCGAAGGGGAGGGGGGAGGTGCGAAGGGGAGGGGGGGAGGTGCGAAGGGGAGGGGGGCGAAGGGGAGGGGACGGGGGGGGGGGTTCACGATGGGGATGGGGGGTTCACGGTGGGGGTGGGGGTGGGGGTGGGGTGTGGGGGGGTTGGGGTGGGGAAGACAAACAGTGGGCTGCCTACAGTGGGGGGGTGGGGTGGGGGGGGTGGGGGGGGTGGGGGGGTGGGGTGGGGGGGGGTGGGGTGGGGGGGTGTGCCTACGTGGCAGTCCACGTGGGCTGCCACGTAGGATAAGTCAGTCAACTGAGTCAAAATTGGGGTGGGGGGACCTTGATTTTTCAAATTGGGAAAATAGGGGGACCAAAATCGCCAAATTAAAACTTTAGGGACCAAAATCGTGAGTTGGTCATAATAGGGGGACCAAAACTGCAATTAAGCCAAAAAAAAACTATTTCTACGGTTCTCGTTTCAACAAGCAAAATCATTATCAACTTCAAAAAAAATAAACCAGTGGATAAACAACATGTCTTCGAGTTTCAACCATCTTCTCTGGAAGTTTGTTGAGTCATTTCAAAGAAACGAGTTCAACATTACTATGCATATCAATGATATTAGTCTATAGTTGATTATCAAGCATCACTAAATCAAATGGAGAGAACTCATCACATGTGTGGTTAAAACCTTACAAATTGAATTCACTTTGGCTTATCAAAAGTAAAGAACAAATTAGTTGGATTTAAAGATGCAAAGCAATTGAGTATTTATCTCACCAAAAACGTCATCTTTAAACCATAAGGCTAAATTGAATGTAAGTGATTTAGGAAGTAGCTTTTAGGAGGGAAATGATAGGAAGTAGGGCCCACAAATCATGGTATGAGTGTAGAAATGAGGGTGTGTAGGTCCCACAAATCATGGTATGTGTGTAGAAATGAAGGTGTGTAGGTCCCACAAATCATGGTATGAGTGTAGAAATGGGGGTGTGTAGGTCCCACAAATTAAGAAATATATAAAGTCCAACACTAATCAGCGTGTTTCGGCGTATTTTAGAGTTGGGAAAAAATTTAACAGTTCAAATACGCGAAGTTTGTTCCTTAATAACTGGTTTGGTGAAAAAAAATTAATTTCGTGACAAAATACTTAAAATGCGACACTAAGCACTGTTTTAGAGTATTTTAGAGTTAAGAAAAAAATTAAATGTTCAAATATGAAAAATTGATTTCTCAATAACTAGACTGGTGAAAAAATTAATTGTGACAAAATACGTAAAGTGCAACGATAAGCGGTATATTTTGGAGTACTTTAGGGTTTAAAAAAAATTAACTATTCAAAATAATTTTTTTAATAGTTTTTTTAAGAATTTTTTGTTGTTTCATATTTAGATTAAATAATTAACCAACAAAATTGTATTGAATTAAATTATTAATTTAAATAATTTAATAAATTATATATAATCAATAATCATAACTTCGTATACCGGACTGAAGAAAGTTTTAATTAAATTTCTAAAGTTGGATGTCTGACACAAAACAAAATAACTCAAAACAAGCACGTGCAGTTAACGAGTAACGACCATATATATATAGGCATTAAAAATATAATTCTGCAAACTTTCTTGTCATGAGGATGTCGATGAGAACGTCCAAGTAGCAAGATCAAGTTGGATCTTTGTTTGCCAAATCATCGGTAATAATAAATAGTATCTTTATATTTAAATTCTATGGCAGTCTCTATGTGGGTCCTCTTCTCATATTTTGGAGCCAAATTTCTCTCCCATTCCCTCTTTTTTTGTTGCCTTTACCAAAACTCTTACCCTTTTTTTCTCCCCTTTTTCTTCCTTCTCTTTTTTAACTTCTTATTTTTATATTTTTAGGTATTTTACCGCCCATTAAAAATTTTAAGTATTCAAATAGGTGAAGTTTGTTCTTCCATAAATGAATTAGTGAAAACAAAAATTGATTTTGCAACAAATTACGGAAAGTGTGATGCTAGACTGTGTTTTGGGGGTACTTTAGGGTTCAAAAAAAATTTAATTGTTCAAATATGCGAATTTTGTTTCTCCCTAACCAATTTTGTTAAAAAAATTAATTTGGTAATAAAATATGTATAATGTGACACTAAAATGTGTGTTTTGGATTGCCTTAAGATTAAAAAAAAAAATTAGATGTACAAATACATAGTGTCTCAAAAATTTGTTTGGTCTAACCAAAAATTACTTTCGTACCAAAATATGTAAAGTGTGACGCTAAACAGTGTGTTTTATGGTGTCTTAGGTTTTAGAAAAAATGTAGATTGTATAAACACACAGCGTTCACTTCTCAATAATTGGTTTGGTCAAACCAAAATATAATTTTGTGTCAAAATACGTAAAGTATGACGCTAGACAGTGTGTTTTAGGTTATTTTAGTGTTCGGAAATTCTTTTACCTGTTCAGATATGTAAAGTTTGATTCTCAATAGTTGGTTTAGTGAAAAAATATAGTTTCATGACAAAATACCTAAAGTGCGTTGCTAAGCAGTGTTTTTGGCTACTTTAACCTTCAGAAAAAATTTAATTGTTCAAATACTCAAAGTTTTTTAAACTTTTTCTTCTTCTTATTATTTATAGATGTTCAATTTCAATGTCTTTGTTAATTAAAAATGATATTTTTAACTATAGTTTACATTGTTAGATATTTTTATCTTCACTCATGCATTGCTATATTATTTATGTCAGACTACTACTGTAATGAAGCTTTTCTTTATTTAAGGTTCAACACATTTTTTAGATCAGTCGTTGTGTGATGTGTAACCAACCACTACCCCTTCAAGTGGAATTTCCTCACCAACATACACATCAAGGAAACCCTAATCATGCTATCTTTGGATTATGCATCTTATGTATTTTAACTTTCTACTTAAAATTATGAGTATAGATTATGTTTATGGAACAATTTGTCTAGATTATGTTTGCACACTTTAATTTAGCTCTTAAGTTCACAATTGTCTTTTTTTTTATATTTAAACAAAGTTTTTTCATATTAGAATTTAACCAATAAATTTTTCTACATTCACAACTCTGTATTTACTACAGCTTTTACCCCGTGCAACGCACGGGTAAAGGCGCTAGTAGTTGCAAACGATGAATAAGTGTAGTCAAAACACGTGATTTGACTTTTACCTAGCAACTAGTAACATAACGTTGTCAATTTCTTCAGGAAATTTTCGGGAAAACCTTTCAAGGACATACAGCAATTCTCTGTTTTAATACATTCTTATAACTTATTAAAGATGTTGTTTTTAATCCGTAAGACCTAATTCAATTGTCAAATGTCAAAATTGTTAAGCTAGATATCATATTTCGAGTTCGAATGACATTTGTCACTCTGTCTACATATCTTTACACATTAATTATATTGTTTTTTGAAAATGCTTAAATTAATCAAAAATTGACATTTCCAACTGAAACAAAAATTTCAAGGGTAAGTGATACAAAAATTGTCATTCAAAGCAAACTAAAGCTGTAAAGTGCAATTTAATACACATATTAACCTTAATAATTTACTCTTAATTTTTTATGGATAAATAAATTAAATAAAAGTTAAGAATAGCATTGTCAAAAAAAAGTTAGGAATAGGGAATATCCGATGTGGAAAACTCCTAGAGTACCGAAAAAGCCCCCAGAAAAAAGGTGAGAGTATGTAGTGGTTCGCGTAAAATGTGTGGATTAAGTGTCATTTTCATTATCCATTCCACAGTGCACACCACATATCCAAGAGCTGGATTTCTCATTAATCTATGTGATCTATAATAGGACCGTATTATCAATTCATTATTACTGACATTGGTTATCAGACACAATATAATCAATGATAAGGACTTGCAAATATTTGTTGGGTCCCACCATATCTACTTATTTTAAAGTCATCGTGATTCATGAGGATAAATTGGATCAACTCAAAGATTCGTGGGCGATTGGATTACATAGTTCGGGTATCTTTCAACTTAATTAAGGTCTCAATTTGGCTTTAGCCTTAAAAATACAAAGTTGAAATTCTTGAGAAGAACTTTATTGCTTATTGTGGTCTATCCTATTTGAGAGATTAGTTTCCTCAGTTGCATGAAGAAGATATCGATTCAGATAAAAAAAATCCGTGTGAATTGCGTTTAACTTAAGTATGTTAATAATTTGATATTTTAATTAAAACGGTTTAAAAATTTTGTAGATTCAACCAGAATATATTCACGTGTTTTGGGGTACTTTAGAGTCAAAAAAAAATTGTAAAATACAACTCAACACGTTAAAAAATCAATTTACTTTTTTGCATTTTTTCTAGCTCTCTCTAATTTCCTTCTCAATTCTTCTCCTCCCTTGATTCATCTTCCTCATCTACAAGCATCTTATAGTCCAGTAAATTATTTAAGAGTTAATTTAACAACATAACATCTTCAGTAAATCATAAAGAAAATTATCAACAAATTGGGATTGGCATGTTTCAAATTTGGGATTTGGGATCTGATTTCTGGGATCTAGAAAATTATCAACAAATTTAGGATTTGGGATTTGATTTCAAATATCAAATTTGTGATGCTTTTTTCTTCTAGTTTCATGGCAAAGGCAACAAAACATGAACAACATTTACTGGAGATCGTTTTTTGCGACATTCATCTCGATGTCTCGACCTCCATCAACTAGATCTGCGTTGTTCATTGATAAGTGGTTTTTTTTTTACAAACGATTATAATATTATTTTGAATAGAAGAGGGTGAACTTTGGCAACATAACGTGCTCCCGGTCCCTTATCTTTATTTAAAGTAACGATTTGGTCCTTTATCTTTTTTTGTCCCAAATCAGTCTTTATGTTTTAAATTTTTGACACATAAATCCTTTTCTGTCCCAAATCAGTCCTTTATGTTTCAAATTTTTAACACAAATCCTCTTTTTCGACACATAAATCAGCACTGTTAACGGAAAAGGATTTGTGTCAAAAATTTGAAAGATAAAGGACTTATTTGAGACAAAAAAAACATAAAGGACTAATTCGTTACTTTAAATAAAGATAAGAGACCCCGGGAGCACTTTAGCCAAAATGATATTTAAGTCTTTATTTTAAGTCTTTGCTAGTGCTTTTAAGCTATCTATTCACCCACCAGAAGAAAAGACACACTACTACAATTTAGGCTTTTCGCATCGGTTAAAAATGACTTTTCGCATCGGTTCCGTGTCCGTTACAGATTCAGGTGATGTTAAAAGTACACACCTTTACATCAGGTACGGACTTGATGCGAAAAGTATTTTTCGCATCGGTTGTATTACCACCCGATGCCAAAAGTCCCTTTTAATTAGATTTTAGCACCTTTTTGGCATCGGATTTTCAGAACCACCTGATGCGAAAAGTACTTTTCGCATCAGGTCCTGATGGGAACCGATGTTAAAACTAACTTTTTTAAATAAAAAAAAATTCTTGGTCGCCTTTTCTCTTATGGAGAAAATCTTCATAATGCAACATTCTATGATCAATTATTATTTTTCCATGAGCAAAAACTATGTCTTAATATTATCCTAACCTAATTAGACGAACAAGAATAATGCATTCAAAGCCTAAATTATGATAAGGGAAACAACAATTCCAATTCTTTTCACTCACTACTAGTTATTGCAATTTGCAATACAATCAGTAACAAACCAGTAGAAAATAGACATTTCAATATCTTGAAAACGAAAACACATTCAAACATAAGGTGCTAGTTGCTTTACAATATGCTAAGAAGGACTATTCATTTTATAACCTACAGACCCATTGAGCCAAAATATCAGCACAAGACATTATCTGAGGACATGCTTTCTCTAGTGCAGATTTAATCTCATCAATAGCTTCAAATCCTCTAGCTGAACTACAGTTAGGATTTGACCACTTTTCACTAATTATGGTTCCACTACTATCTAGAAACACTGATACATCACAACCCTGCATCATGATCACAATAAAAATTCATCAGTTAATATAATTATACACATTAGCAAGTAGTAACTAGTAGTAACTTTCAGTTTCAAGACAAATTCAATTTAGAGGAGCTTGGAAAGGTTCTAAGACAATAAATTGCCCTGTGCAGTACCATGTATAAGAATAAGAATAAGAAACAAGGGAAGGGTGCATGTAAACAAACATATTAGAAATATTGTATCTGAAATTTCGTTTCATCAAATTTAAAAGAAAGAGAAATATTTTTGTCTTTTAAAAAATAGAATGGAAAGAAACGTAAGAAAAACAGATCGTGGAGTCAATAATGATACAGAACTCAACAAGAGGCCTCAACAAAAGCACAAAATCATATTACCGTTTAAGTTCGTTAACTTCAACATCCATATCTTCTTTTCTTTTATAATGTAGCATTAGAGAAAAGAGTTCTTACCATTCTGCCTTATCTTGTTCCATATGTAGTACCTCAGTAAAACCAGAAAGTGCACCTTCTGGATCAATTTCAACCAAACCTATAAACAAACAGAAAAAAATCTCCGATGAAGTCAATATAAAAGATAAACCAACGAGCCTTGAACCACAAATTATGAAAAACCAAATCTTAGAAACTTGCAAAAGAAATTTTAAAATAGAGTTATTTAAGAGGTCGCATTTATGATATAAAAAACAAATACAAATATAGTAACAACAAACCCCCAAAAAAGGCCAGAAATCCCAATCGTGTAACCCTAAAATCCACAAATCCCAATCGTGTAAACCTAAAATTAACAAATCCAGTAAAATAGCAAAGAACATAAGAATTGTGTAACTCAAAAGTTGTGAAAAATCAGAAAAGGGAACAAGAGTCTACCTAGTGATAGGCGTAAACACAAATCCACAGCGTAAACAAGCTATTCACAGCGCGGCGGCGTGAATGCTCTTAGCGACGACGATGGCATAACTGCCTTCTTCAGGACAGCTAAGAGGGTTTCTCCATTCAGAAAGAATTAATTTCTCGAAAGCTGATGTATACCAATTTTTGGCAGTCTCTTCAGAAACACCCCCTTCACAAGAAAAGTTGAAGGACTTTTAAAAGGAACCTAGAAGAAAATTAACAGATAACAGAGTGAAGAACTTAAGAAAAGAGACTAAGCAAGATTCTGCCTCAGAAGGACCTTGAAATCAGTTTGAGTGCAGTTTTTTGAACTTCCTCAACTGTGATGTCTGTTTGAAAAGAGCTACCATGATCGCATGGATTCAGATGAGAGTTTGCAAACAAAAAGGAGAAATTATGTTGAAAACCTAGTATGATGATTGGTTTCCCTGAAGATTACGTATCCAGAAATTAATTGATGAAACTTCACTAAACTCTTCTAGTGAATTCAGGATGAATGCCTCATCCACAGGCGAAACACAAAGGCGTGACTACCTTCTAGACTCCCCAAGTAAACACAACCACTTCTCCATAGAGACATTCTTCAATTTGAACATTCTAATCAACAGTCGATATGCATCATTATAGAGTTCCATGAAACCCTGAAGAGATTACGTTGAAACCAAAATAATGTCACTAGGAAATTTATGTAAAGGAAGTTATTAAGATAAAGAGAAGATGGTTACAAAGAAAAACATAAGGAAAAAAGATAAAATACATCAATGAAGTAAAGTTGCCCAATTCCTCAACATATATGTGCAGAAAACCTAGCTCTCAACATAAAATGGTGTTGACATCAACAATTGTTTGTTCCCAATGAAGTAATCAATATGAAGTGATTTACTTTGGCAACAGTTGCTGCATCAACGAGGTTTTTACTGCATCAACAGTTGAACACAGAAGCATTTGTCAATGGGAACTGAGAGATTATAATCTCAAAACTTTCTTGTTTTATCTTGACTCCCTCCACTTGTAGCAGCATCAAGCTTCAATTGTTTAACACTCTGCACATGTTTAATATCTTTAATGCATATCTAATTATCCATTTTAAGAAGCTAACCTCACAAGCGATTTTGAATCAAACGCTTTAAATGAATCGCAAGGACTCAAGCATGCTACACAATGCAACAATCAGAACTAAGCATCCCCTTGAATGAACGAAAACAGGCAGAATTGGTTAGCACACACATTTACAAGAAGATGAGTTATAATGAGTAAATATTCAACATGCTACCATACGCTATCCTCAGCTAATTTGAAACACACAATGGTCAGTCTTCAATGAAGTGATTTAAAGTTGAATTACAAACCACTAAAACAAATATACTTCAGAGTTCAGACTAACAACTAAAATTATTTCTCTCAAACATGACACTTCATCTAAAAACCTTCATAGAAAATTTGTGTCCATGGATTCCTACCTGTCAAGAATACGGGCTTTAATTGAAGCACCAACACCAATTGCAATTAGTTTGACACCAGCTGAATCAAACTTTGGTTTGAATTCTTTCAATGCTGAAGCCAATTCCCAGCTTAGAACAAAGCAAACAATCCAAAGTAAGCAGAACTATCATTTAAACAATCCTTGATTACCAAGTCCAAAGGTGAAGATCATTTACCAGCATGGG